>JASFXZ010000003.1:9290606-10490606 GCA_032209605.1 Mactromeris polynyma | reverse complement strand
TTGATTGAGCGTTGGCAAAGTGTTTTATACCCTTTTTGGATTCAAAATCATGAGATTTTCATGGTTCATGAAAATCTCACTGAACAAGATACACAATGACTAGTAGCATTATGAGCATGACTATATGAAAATGTCAACAGAAGATATGCAATCAACCACACAATATAAACATCTTTGCTGTAGAACCATTAAATATTACATATTGTATAATTAGTGATCTGGGACTTGAATTAATATTGAAATAAACCCATTTCTGTCACATATATACAGTCAAACCTGTGTTAAAGACCACCTGCGAACAAAGACCACTATTGCAAAACCTGTCTGCAAAACCTGTCTGCAAAGACCACCAATTTTATCTCCCATCAGACCATTTTCAATGATATTTAATCTGTTAATAGAGACCACCTGTAAACAAAGACCTCATTTTGCTGTTCCCATGGGTGGTCTTTACAGACAGGTTTGACTGTACGTATGGATAATTTGTTTATCTGATATTTTCTAGTTGCTGTTGCGCTAAGACATGTGGAACAGCAACAAGCCAAAATTTTGAAATGCTGTCTTAAATGTCTTATTATGTACTTCCAGGCCAAACACTTCTCCAAGTTCAAAAGCTTTAAGTTGAATAAAGACCAAGATGAAAAGTCCACTGAAGCAAACCAAGCAATTCCGAGCACAAGTAAGCCAACAGTTAGAGGGAATACCAAAAATACTACTGGTATGTCTAGTGATTAAACAATTTAACTTATCAATTATGTATATGAATATTAAACTGAAAGTTCATTTCTGTGTAAAAAACAAATGTTGTAGTGAAATTGTCTGTTCTTCAAGCCTGGTCAAGGGAGGTATAGTGCCTTTATTAGTGGTCTGAGTTGAATTTCGCCATGGGTAAGGTTAAGCTGCAAACTTCACAATTGCTCAGTTAGACTCGAGTTATCGTTCATAACCCATGAAGCAGTCATTTTGAGTGAATAATATAAGTTGTTATAACTTGTTTCACATTCTATGTAAATTAAATCAGATTAAAGTAACCTTGATGAATATACCATGTCAAAATGAAGTTTTTATTTAAGGTGCTCCAAGTACCTCTGCTGAAGTATCAAAGTCAACAGTAGTTACTTCAACATCATCACTGGCAGCATCTACAGCAACACCATCAGTGAATTCTAGTTCTGCTCCTATAACAGACTCTTCAGCTGTAACTTCAACATCATCATCGAGTAATTCAGTGAAGGGGTATGATGGATAACAATAATTTAATTTTTTAAATTTATCAAACATTACTTACAGCAAAGTATTTTTCATACATTGCATTACTTGCTATATATTGGAGATCGTTAATTGTGGTACCAGGTCCCACATTTTTTAGGTGGATCAGAAGGTCAATTATCTCTTTTATTTCGTTTGTATATATACTTGCACCAGTGGGTAAAATGATGAGAAAATGTCCTACATGGAAGACCTAAAATAATTTGAGTTGTGGCCAATATTGATGCAATTTTATGGATTTACTTACTCGACTCATTTTATTATCAGTATTATACAAGATGTGATACAAACATGATTTCATTGTAAGATGTCATGAGATCTCTTTGATGAATGATTTTTATTCATTTTAATAAGATACTTCACATGTTGAGGGATAGAAACAAACTAGTCCGTCTTCATATATAAATCAAGAGACCAATAGAACTTGTTTTGCATTTACCCCTTGAAGTAATACTTGTTTCTGTCTTGTATTTCAGAACTATTCCATCAACATCAAAGCCAGTTTCATCTAATTCTATTATAGTAAATTATAGACAGGTACTAGTTATATAAATATACACTGAGCAAATTTTCTAATTGGTCACTTCGGTTTTATTGAAGATACCATACCATATATTACTGATTCATGACTTTAAATTTTAGGGTTGTTGTTGTTGTTCGATCGTAAATTTCATCTCAGGGTCCAAGTGGATTAATTATTTCAGAAAAGTACTTTCTTTTGGTACAAAGAAATTACGTTTACTATTGTTTTTCCATTGTTTGATTTTTATTCACGGCTTGGAAAATATCAATAAAATCCCTAGTGACCAATTAGAAAGTTTGTTCAGTGTATGTATTACAAATGCATTTTTATACTTTTTTTGGTTTTGCTTACACAAATACTTGCTTCCATTGCCAGACATCTGGCATCATAGTTTTCTTTTTTTATTATGCCCTTGATAATTGCATTAAAAACATGTTAAAATAGAATTGTATGATGAAAAGTTCATACAATATTGTGATACTTTTATAATTTAGGAAGCCCCTCCCCACATTACTATATGGATATATTGATAGAAAGACATTGTTTTGTAGATTCCCTTGTGACAAAACTCCTGGCAAACTTCATTATCTGTATATGGTGTTTGTAGATTTCTTAGCCTAATACTCAACAAACTGATTGTGTTTTAAGTAGGTATTTGGTGGTCTAAGGTATGTTTGTCTTTGCAGAAAAAAGGTTAACTTTAATATTCATTGATTCATATTATGTATATATCTGTTTCAGAGAGGTAATCCAGTGTTAAAACACATACGAAATGTACCATGGGAATATGGCAGTATTATACCAGATTATGTCATGGGAGTTGCTAACTGTGCTTTATATTTGAGGTAATGCATTAGATATCTTTCACCGATATATAGCTTTACAGATGTGTGTAACACCATCTTATCCTAAGGCGAATGCAAAACAAGCCTATCTGCTTATAAATAAAGAAATAGATAGATCAGATTCAGTTTGACCCCTTGACATCCACTTTTTGTAGTCCTATTGAAATGGTTTATTTTAAGGTTTCATTATTACTAAAATGTTAAAACAAGGATTTCTATTTTGTCTGTTTATTATTAAAATTTATTTTGTAATGATATTTGTGCTTTTAGTTAGGTCTGTAGTTCCTTCGCCAATATTCAAATTATTAGCCAGTTTCATTACTATTTCATTCCTATTTCTGGCCTCATATTCTTAAACATCTCAAGTCCATTTTAACACTCAAATTTGAGTATTCTCAGTATTCACTCAAATTATATGATATTTCCCTGCTATTCTCTGAGAAAATTTATGGTGATATCAACTTAGATGTTGAATTGTCATTAAAATACATGAATTTCCTGCATAACTGCAGATTTGAGTTTATACTCAACTGAGTGAAAACACATCTGATTTGAGTCTGAGTTTTCATGAATGCAAGGCCTGGTATTTTAGATGATACATTTGGTGAAACTGTAATGATTTAATGTTCAATATTTGATCATGTTTCAGTTTGCGATATCATCAACTACATCCAGAATATCTTCATAATAGATTGAAAGAACTTGGAAAGGGTTACGATTTGAGAGTTTTGTTAGTACATGTGGATGTTGTAAGTTTGTGAACAGTTTAGTTATTCACCGCTGAATGTGGAGGGGATATCGTCATGGTCTCCATCTGTCCGTCCATGTGTCCGTCCATCCATAAATTAAAAACTTATTAGTTCCTGTCTCAAAGATCTTATCAACTCAAATATCATATTTCGTGCAGATTGAAAAATATGCAGCATACAGTTTGCTATAAATGTCTGTTTCTGTATGCCTAGTGTTCATGCTTGCTCTTCATTAGCTATGCTCTCTATAACTCAAAAACAGCAAAACCTCAATGATAAGACCACCCTTGGGACCCTTGAAAACTGCTCTTCTTATTGAGGTTGTTTGAATATTGAGGTTGATTAAAAAGCAAATCAGTAGAAATGAACTTGAAAATTTAATTTCGAGGTAGTCTTATTATTGAGGTGGTATTTAAGTGTATACTGTATAAGTAGTTGAAAAAAAAAGTTTGAGCCCAATCTCAGATAATAAAGATTACTCAGCTCACTGTACTTAAACTCAATTCTCAGTTGAGCATGCAAAGCTAAGTTAAAGTCACACTTTCCACTCAAATATCAAAGAAAGTGGATAGCAAAGAATTTTGAGCACTTAGAATGCATCATAAAATACTTCACACCCTTAAATATCCATCCCTATACTCGGCAAAGGAAATGTTGAGTTCTGAACGCAGAGTGCTTTGTACTGATTATAATCCCAGGTCCTGATATTTATTATGAGTTGTTGAAATATTTGTGACTGAACATGTAAACTGAATCAAGAGTACATTTTTTTCTGCTTTAGCCTATTTGTGGAATTTAAATTTTGGCATAAAACACATTAATTCTCGTAGGTATGTTGTATAATGCATTCTTAGCAATGTTGTGTCATATTTTTTTTATGTTTGTTCTATTATGTCTATTATTTGTTTTGTTTCTAGAAAGAACCACATAATCTGTTAAAGGACCTTGCCAAAATTTGTATTCTTGCTGATATGACCCTCATTCTGGCATTCAGGTAAGTGAAAGATATAAAAATCTGACAATATAACAAAACTTACAGTGTAGAGTGATAATAACACCCAAGTATTATTTTCAATAATTCACTAGTGAAATAAACACTCACATGTGGGACATCACAACAAAAAGAGTTTTAGAAGACCCGTTTAATAAATTCAATAAATAGTGACCATTCATATAATATCCTCTATTGATATTATAAATGGCGTTGCAGATATGTAATAACACCAGTGTAGTAATTTTAATTATTCACTAGTGTAATAACAAATTATGTGACTTAATAATTGCATTACTGTGATGGTCTCTTCATTTATATAAATGTGCAAAACCCTCAAGATTTACTTATAAAATGTAAATTTGTAATTTATGATGTAAACAGAATATTACATGCATATTCATAAATGATTGAATTTATTAAATTTGTTTTCAGCAAACCAGTTTATAAATTCTGTATAAAATTTAATAGAATATATTCTGTATAGAATTTAATTTTAAGACCACTCGGGTAATATTCTGCATGTTCAAATTGTACTTATTAAAGATTGACATGAGTGTTGAATTTGGTAAATAGTATAAAGATCATTATCAAGCCATTACAAGAAATATATCATATATCAAATAAGACAAACGTGTAAGAAATAGTTTCTTGCATACCAGGCCGGAATTTCCCATGTTTACAATAGTGCTGTAAATCTCGACCTCACACCTCTATCAAGTTGATGCAATCATGTAATGATGGCACAAAACAGCAAGTAATAACTTGAATGAATTTGAAATAGCACACGTTATTATATGTTACAGATTTAACTGTCTTAGTAATTAATGAAGTTATAATTGAATACTACAGCCCAGAGGAGGTTGGTCGTTACCTTGAAGCTTATAAAGTGTACGAAAACAAACCAGAAGAGGCTTTGATGGAGAAAACAGAAACGGACTTTGCTTCACAGGTAGGTGGGGTCGCTGTTTTAGCCATATAACCTTTTATAGGAATAATAATATGCTGTTTATAAGGCCATCCTTACGAAAATTGTTTGTTTGCGGTTATGCGACATGGAATTTTAACAGTGGGTAGGTAGGTAGTTTTCGAAAAGACCAGAAAAATATTTTCGTTGATGAACCTGTAAAAATAAATTGAGTTGCTGCATTTTTCGGTTGAGTAACTGTAAACAAACAAATTGTTAAGGATGGCCTAATCTTCAGCTTCTTATATCGTAAATTATTTATTTTTTTATAGCTTAAAAGTGAACAGATACTGTGAATTCATAATTTTTTTTTCCAAATCCTACATGAAAATCTAATGATCCTGATGAGGGCACCATGTGACTAATGAAAATGTTAGAATATTGTGGAAGGAAAAACAAACAAATATGCAATGTCACTGGTAAAACTCATTGTGAATGCCTGCCTTGAAGTAAAACTCTCATTGATATTGAGCTCATTTTATGTTTTTTGTGCACTCTTTCTTGAAGTCTGTTTGTTACCCATAATTCATTTAAAATAATACGGGGAAAATCGGTAGTGATCCAGAAAGCTGTCTATAAAGATCTGTCAAGATCTTTTGCACATTACTTTTAAGAGTGCAGTATTATTTTGAAAATTAAGGACTCTTTGTTTTAAGTCTTTGTTATATTGACTTTTGGGGGTCTTATTTTTATGAGAAGTTAAAATCTTTGTCTCATATTCGGATGAACTTAAAGCCCCATTTCAGACAGTTTTCATCATTTTTAAGTAACTTAATTATCTTTTATTGCATTAATTATTATTTCATAAAAATGACATTCTATCGATTAAAGGTTATTAACATCATTTTTGACAGATTTGAGAGGCTTTACATTTTTAGGAATTGTATCATTTTTTTTAAAAATTGTAAACAAAATTTGTTTGTAAATTAGTACAGTGAAACTTCCGAATACCGAACGACCTCCGGACCAGCCATAATGTTCGGTATTTGGAAGTTTCCGGTATTCAGAAGTTTGGAAGTTTGCAGGCAAAGTGGATGTGGTGTACTAGAGTTATGTTTTCTTAACACGTAGAATGAAGGGATTTATTTCCCTTTATAATTGCATAAGTTTGTAAAAGCAATCAATTAATTAATCATGTAATTAATTCAATTCTGTCCTCAAGGGACAATTCTGTTCTTTTACGTTTAGAAGCAGACATTTTACAAAGCAATGCAATGACCGCGTATAATAATCTGATGGTTTGAAATACGCTCCTGTCCATTTTGTAAATAAAAAAATAATAGCATTTACTCAAACAATTTCCACTTACATTTTACCATCTTTGAATTCTCGCGATCGAGAATATTTAATTGATGTTGATAATGCAAGATTTTATAGATGTAATGAAATCAATAAAATCACTGATCTTTCTTGCATTCAAACATAAAGAAAGTTTTCCTCACGTACGACATTTAATTCATTACGTTTTCATAAAATGAAAACAAATTAAAGTAATCGCATCAAACGATTCTTGTGTTTGATCGATGTAAGGAATTCAATTAAAACACCGATCTTTCTCTCATTGAAGCAATAAGAAAGTTTTTCACACATTATTGTACTCGCCGATTGATTCCTTACTCAAGCATCACATGATCATTGTGATTTTCACGCGTGTCAAAAAAACTTTTGACAGTTTGCCGCAGGGGTTTTACAACCTGTTTAAGCTAGGTGACACTTTTAATTTGACAAATATTTTGCTGTTCGGTTTTCGGAAGTCAATTTTTGTGTAAAATATATAAACTGACCTTCAAAAATCGTCCGGTATTCGGAATTCAGAGGTTCCGGTTTTCAGAAGTGAAAAATATTGTAAAAAGGACGAAAAAAAACCGGGACTTTGAGATTCGTGCGGTTTTCAAAGGTTTCCGGTTTTTAGAGGGTCCGGTATTCGGAAGTTTCACTGTATATCTAAGTTTGATTATGAAAAAAGAATTATGCTCATTTGAAACACTATGTTCCTGTGAAATCCAGTGCTGGTAACTACCATAGAGGGTTTTTGATGTCTTTCACATGGTTCGAATTCACAGACAACTGATACTTTATTCATTACACTGCTGCCCCCCTATGAAATATACTCCACAGCATTAAAAACGCAAATGATAATAGTTCTCGTCAACACGATGACATCATAAAGAAATAATTATATATTAATTCCCAAACATAATTTCCTATATTTAATTAGTTATGAAATATGAATACTAGGGCCATAGTTTGATATCTTTTTGATGAATTATTACACATTTGTGACAATAAAACGCTTGGAACAAAATGAAGGCTAAGTGAAATAGTTGCATTTTTTAATGGCATATCTGGTAGTCTACTATAAGAATCTCATTTACATGTCATCTCTTATCATGTTCTGTCATTAATAAATCATAAGATTAATATTTGACATACAAGTATTGTTATGAAGTTTTTTGTGCATGAATCATGTTTGTATTAAAACATAGTGACAACGTTTTACTGTTCATTTCTGATCCCACAAATATATGAAATCCTCATTTATGAAAACTATGAACTTCATGAAAGTCGAAAAAGTGGAATTTATGATTGATGAATACAAAGACATGACAAGTGAAGTTCATGGTTTCTTTGTTAATAATTTCACATTATCAGGTTATATGTAATAAAGGGGTAAAAGCAAAACAAGACTATCAGTATCTGCTACTTTATTTGTATGCAGATAGACCAGTTTCACTGTCTGTCCTTGAAATTATGAAAATAGTCTTTTGCATTTGGGGTTTTGAATACAGTAAAACCTCACTTATAGACCACCTCAATAACAAGACCACCTTGTAATTAAGAACACTATTTCCAACTCTGTTTTTACTGTCTTGCTCTTTATTCAACCTCAGTATTCAGATCACCTTAATATTAAGACCAGTCTTCAAGGGTTCCAATGGTGTTCTTATTATTGAGGTTCTACTTTAAATGCTGTTTTAATTTTGGATTTATGTTATCGCTTGTCTCTTGCAGTTAACCGAGAGTCTTACAACTGTGAGGTCGGTAAATAAGACAGACTGTATGACTTTGTTGACGACATTCAAGGTATGTAACATAAGAGTTTAGTTGGCTGTCACTTACGGTTAAGAATTAAACAAGTATCAGTAGAACAGATGGTTTCTCCCTGAAGTTTGTGAAAAATCATTTAAGCGGAACCTACTAACTATATGTGCATCTCCTCTCTGTAGTGAAGCTTCCCATTAAGTTTCATGGAATTCCGGTCTGTTGTATCCGAGAAATAGTGCAGACATGAATGGGGGACAGATGCATGCACATACTAAATCACGGTTTGATCAACGGACAGATGAAGGCAATTAAGAGGCAAATGATACAGTACTTGCTTCTGTCTATCCTACAGTATGGCGCTCAATGCTTGTTTAATATGATGCTTCAAAACAAATTAGTAGTTGTAACTCTAAAAATGTGTGTAATGAAAAGGTAGACTATGAGAAAGTGCAATTATAGTTTGAGTTACGATCTTTCAGAGGGAGTTTTGGAGTCATTCTTGCTGAAAAAAAATTATTACAGTTTCCTGCATCATTTTCGAAACCAAGAGACTTTGTGTTGCTACTGCCTGGAATAATGAAGATATTTTTACCTACAATTGAATAATGAAAACTCATCTGTCAAGAAGATGTTTTCTCAACACAAATTCTCATTTTTCTAATGGTTTTGCATGTTGTTGATCGTTATGTTAATGTATATTTTCAGTCTATGAAGGGAATCATAAATGCAAGCAAACAAGATATCGCATGCTGTGCTGGATTTGGTCCACAAAAAGTAAGAGACTGTTTTATACTGTTCCACCTCTTCAGAGCGGCCATATTATCTATTTTCATGTAGTAAACTTTAAACCAATTAAACCTCTCTTGAGCGACAACATCTCTTCAGCAATGTTATCAGTTTTCCAGCTGTAAAATGTACCACCATTTTTACCTCTCTAGAGTGAAAACCTCTCACCAACAGTCAACATCTTCCAAAGTGTGTTGCTCTAGAGCGATTGCTCTGGATATAATCATTCTATTAAGACATGCTGTTGGTAGGTGAACAGTTTCACCTGTTAAGCCAATGTTTCTGTATTATCTGCTTCATTGGATGGTTGAAAAATCAAAATCATAATAATTGCTCTTTCAAAACTTCAAGGTTTAAGATTCGGGCATGACACTCAGCGTACAACATTAACATAAAGAGTATTTAGTATTGATTACATTTATTCATAAAGTACACTTCTCCACAGAGCAAGAGTATTAATATTAGGCACAAAAGAATATAATAATGAAATACAGATAAAGTTTTACAATCCACCATTTTTTCTTTGACTTTAAAGCCCGTAGTAGGGGGCATCTGTGTCCTATAGACAAATCTAGTCAAATTCATCTTGTAGTAGGTTCCATATATATATAGATTCATTGCTAAGGTGAGCTTCACTACTACTACACAACTTTCTAAACTTCTTACTAGTTGTTTAACAGCTATTAAAGCTGAAGCTATAAAATCTTGCAATAAAACTTTAGAAAATTCCAGTATAATTACAGTTTTATGATTTATTTAAGGCAGCAGTTGGATCAGTTAAATAATATCAACAGAATTTTTGAACACTAATATTTCAAAAATGTTTCTAAAAGTAGTTATTGTGAACAAATCTTAATTGATCATGCCAATGCACTAGTCTTAGAAACTTCTAACATTATCAATATTCTGTAACACAATATTCTATTTGAATCCATCAATCTACTGCAAACTGACTGAATTTATCTTCAAACGGAAACGGAATTTCAATATTTCTTGCAATCAGTGCTAGAATGTTAATTTATCTCTCGGTGTTTCATTAAGACTTCTGTGTTTCCATAATATCTTACAAAAACTTGATCGAACCTTAAAAAGAATACAGCTCATTCTTTTTCCTGCATTAATTTTACTACAAATAAATACATCCATCTCTTAAAATGAGTTGAAACACATCCGTTCAATTTGTATAATAATGTGTTTATGCATTTATTGTGAAATATATCTCTTTTCTCTGTCTCTATGTTATGTTATCTGTGTCAGAAATAATGAATAATCTCTGTATTTTCTCAGAAAATTTTAATGGAATCCGGAGTCTGTTTTGTGATATTCTGTAGTTCTGATCAATAATTCATTTTACTGATAATACAAATTATTAAAATATTCTGGCAGGTCTTAGACATTTCATTTGCGCTATAATTGCAGTGCATTGAAGCCATTGGTAATGCATTGTCTTATTTTTTAGCTTCCGTGAATACATCAAGCTTATAACTTGAAGATGCTAGGTTAACATTCACTGTTTATTTATATACTCTGTTCATTTGAAAACTTCCATTTTTGTACCTGTGATATGTCTTTTAAATGTCATTTTATTGTGCTTTTATTCTGATATCAAAATACTGGTTGATTGAAAGAAACTTGAGCGTTCATTCTTGCGTAAAATTAAATGATATCATGTTATGTTCTGATCTTGTATCCCTAGGTAAGTTTGAAATTTGAGAAATCTTACAGTTTGCATTTTTAAATGTACTGAGTACATGACTGTATACTTATATCCATACTTCCACTATTATGCTTTAAATTGCCTTCTTATAGCTAATACTGTCATAATTCAACTCTGCTTTTCAACTGATCTGACCATGTTATTAAAGTCATTTCCCTTAATTAAACTGAAATGTGTACAGTAAAACTGCACCTAAAGACCACCTCAATATTAAGAACAACTCAAAATTAAGAACTCAATTTTCAAATCCATTTCACTGTTTTGCTCTTTATTCAATCTCTATATTTAGAACACCTCAATAAGAAGACCAGTTTTCAAGGGTCTAGAGGGTGGTCTTATTATTGAGGTTTAAAGTATTACTTTGTCATGTAAATCATTTCCCTCCTCAAATATTCACCTTTCAAAGGGCCCAAGCATTATGTGGAGCATTATACCTCTATTAGCTCGAAGGAATACATTGGCCTATTCTCAGTAGAGCGTACATTGGCTAAAATTTCTCTCTCGTCTGTATTAAATACACTTTTTATACCTAAGCTATTCACAGAATTGAGAATGAACATAAAGTGTTGCCCCTATCCATCCGTGGAAAAAATTGGTTTCCTATCAATAACTCTTGAAAGGATAGATGGATTCAATTTATAATTTGCTCATAAGCGTAGGATAATAAAATACAGCTCAAGTCTGATTTCGGTTACAACCCAACCATTTTTAGAAGAGTTATAGCCCTTTTTCGACTAAAAACTGTTTTGATCAATAACACATGAAAAGTCCATAGCAGGGGCATCCAAGTCATATGAACTTGTCTGGTTTCCTATTTTATTTCTCAAATGTCATGATAATGTATTCATATCCAAGGATGAAAGTTGAACCGTCTGTCTGAATATAAATAAAGAAACAGAAAGACTGGGTTTTTTTTCACCAATCAATATATTGATGATGTTAGATGTTTGATATTCATTAACTTCAGGGTTTAATGGAAAGGCTTTTTGAACATGCTACCTCATGAATATGGATTTTTATGCATAAATTTCAGTCAGCTGAATGTTTTTATACATTTTTCAGGCACAGAGATTATATGACGTTTTTCATGAACCGTTTTTAAAAAGTAGAAAGAGACTGAAAGATACAAAAGGTTTGTGATATTTAGTTGTCTTTTTTTATCAGACTTTTTTATTGAGAATGAAAAATATATATCCTTTGGGTATTCTTTTTCCTCCACTTTCTCCACTCCTTATGGCAGTTACCTCCCCTGGCATCATTGCAAGCAAGCAGCTTCAATGGAATTTAATAGTCACTTTCCTATAATATTCCACCAATTTTTACTTGTCATGTGACATTTGATGAGTCACATGATTCTTCATGATGGATGAGATTTGATTCAAGCTGTGCTCGGAACCAGTCACATTTGTGTGGAGAGGTTGCCTTTGTCTTTGAGTTTTGAGTATCTCCTGATGAGCCTGAATGCAGAGATGTATTTTGGGAGAGTGTGAAGTATTCTCTGTAGTCCTTGTACATTACATTTGAGTGTGAGTCTGGGATTTGAGTGTATCCTAAGTATTCAGTGCTCAGTAGAACTTATGCAAACAGACCCTGGTTTTGAGCTTTACTTTGTATTCATAGGTATACTGTGTTTCTCTTTAATTCTATATTTTAATTGACTTCATAAAATCCACTTAAAGTCATTTCTATATGTTTATACTTGCGTCTTACAATGTACTATTTTATTCAAAGGGGTTATACTTGAATTCAATTTGGTATTATCTTAATTTTTTTTAAAAACTGTTAATGCTATTTGATTATTTAATTTTTTCAGATGTTAACAAAGATCAAAGCCCAGTGAAGAAAGCAAGTTGAAGTGAACTACTTTTTTAACAATGGTGTATTGATATGAATGGGTACCATTTGGTCATCCCACAGACATTGTGTTGATAGGAATTTGAACTACATGTATTTGTGTCTTCCATCAATTCAGTGCACGCATGTCAACTGGAATCAATGTTCAATTCCTACTCACTGTGTAGTGATACAGAAAGGAACTATTTTTACTCCTCTGATCAAAGGTTAGGTGCAGCAGGAACAAATGCTCCAATCTTATTGGCTGTGTAGTAATACAAAAATAGAGCCTGTGATAAAAAGAAGGAAGTCTATTGAACTAATCATGACACATACTGTAGTCGTCATGGCAACGAGTGCTAAACACAGTCATTTGTAAATGAGAGTTACTGGGTGTTCTTGTTGTTTGTATGAGAAGCAAGAGTAGTTAAAAAGGGGCCGCAGTCCCCTTTAAACCTCAAATGATTAGGGACTTTTGTTTCAAGGTGAGGTGTATGTTCTCCTTGACAATTGGATAATTGACAAAGTCATTTGTCCTTCACCTCTGACTCATATGGGGGAAGTTGTCAGTTGCTTACAGTGAAATATTGTTGAAATACTGCATAAAATTCAACCATGAGGCAACAAAGTTATGATTATAACTATGAGTTGTCTATACCTAATGAACTGATAAAATTTCATAATATCTTCTTCAAATGCATGTTCAGATGAGTGGTAACATGATTGAAGATGTCGAATGATCTAACAATGATTTTTTAGCATTTATTTTCAAATATAAATTATTTATATTCTGTAGTTTAAATTATTGCATTGATTTTCCTCATTGTGAAAATATGCCAGACCGAAATAGCTTCTTATTGGCCAACGTATAGAACAAGAAGATTGAATATTTGGATTCATGCCAAATTTTATTAATATAGATGATACGTGAGAATGGTGTTCATTTAAATACAGCAAAAACAAAACAGACATTTGATATTTGTCACTTTAAATCATTTCGTAGCATTTATTATTTTTGTTTTAAACGTATTTCTAAGAAATTACTGCAGTATTTTACATTATACGTGGTGAAATGCAAAAGCTGTAGGTGGATATGAATACGTAGCAAGATACAAAATCATGTTTTGAGGAACACGAGAAATCGGTCATTGGCGCTACCGGGATTCGAAGTATAGGGAATTTTTACATTCGCCACACTACACTTAATCTAGCTCTAGTAATATTGATATAAAATCATGTTTTGAGGAACACGAAAAGTTGGTTAATGGCGCTACCGGGACGCGAACCTGGGTCAAGGGACAGTTACATGTCACTCTTTTTGAATATTTACAATTTCCGTTTAAAATGGGTACTTTAACTCTGTAATGTGGGAAATGTGACTACCAGGTCAAGTTGGATTTTGGTTACAATCCACCAGTTTGGAGGAGTTATGGCCCTTTTACGATATAAAAAATGGTTTCTAATCAGTAACCCTTGAAAGGATGTGTGAATTCAATTCATATTGGGCACATGTGACTTAAAAAATGGGCTTTCAATCAATAAAGCAGGAGCATACAGAAGTGAACTAGGTTTCGCAAATGCTACTTCAATCTTATGTACTAGTATTTGATTTTCTCGCCCTTTTGGTCAATATCAAATGATATTGACTGAATATTTATATGTTTTGTATATTGTTATACACATACATGTATAAAATTATTAATTTATTTCTATTATGATTTTTATGTGAAATAAAAATTATATTTCTACAGTTTTGTGTAATTTATTTATTTGCTCCTATTTTTCTACAGTTAACAATTTAATGCTCACCTGCTGTTTTGAATGTATGTAAATGATTTATGTTTCTGTGATTCCAGCTATTCATAGAAATAAAGCTTCATTTCCATGGTAACAGAAACAGGAATTACATAAACTGAATCAGACTTCTATAATATGCAGTTGGCTTCATCATTTCAATATAAATCTAACATTTATCAAATAATCTACCAAATGTGTTTTGGAATTTCCAAATTCCAGAAATATATTTTACGGGTCTCGGTTCGCCCAAAGCAATTACTGTCTACAATCCACAAGCATCACTTAAGACATGAAATTTAATTAATTGTCTCTTGTGGCAAATTCCTTGCATTGCCTGTCTTTATCAATTTAATGATGTATCGATCGTTTATTTCAGACAATAAACTACAAGCATTAGAAAATTTGAGATATTGTACCATTTGTCACAATTATGTGTATTCATGTTGCTAAGTAACCATTTACGGAGATGTTCAGATACAAAATCACTGTACAGTAAAACCTTACATGAAACCACTATAATAACTTTTCATTAATAAGACCATATTTTCATACACCAGTTTTGTTTTGTTTTCTTATATGTTAACTAAATTATCAGACCACCTCTCAACTAAGACCATCTTTCTTCAGAAATGACAGTGGTCTTATTATTGAGAGTTCTCTGTATCAGCTTACAGCAGTACAATAGCAACTGACTCTAGTAGTGAATTGAATAGAAAATATAAGTATCATTAATGATCCATGTTTAGCAACAGCTGATATCCACTATGAGGTAAATGTACACATTATTGCCTAGCCGATCTTTAAAGATAATATACCTGTATTGTTTATGAATATTTTACACAAAAAGAGAATTCCAGTGAATAATAAACATGTTTAAACCATGCTTTGTGGAAGAATTTTCCATGGATAAAGTATTTTGACTTCAAAAACTTGGTCAACACTAAGTGTCCCCGTAGATTAACTCGACCACGATCAATATTGTCCGGGATATAAACAAAATAATATTTCGTGCCCTTGTAAACAAAGAACCAACAATGTATTATTCCAAAATTTCACAGTCTGTACATTATTGGAGATTAAGATGTTTATGTCTGAAACGGGAACTATAATTTCTTCCTGACTTGGAGTCATCCAAAAACTGCGTGTCTTAACATTTCGCTTTATTTAACCGCCAAATTGCAAGTGATTGCCAATATAATGGTCTGTTTGAAAAACATTTGTTACTGCCAGTCTAGCAGATTTTTCTATTAATATAGCAATCTATGGTAATCCCTTTATTGCCAAGGAACTGATTCCGTAATAAGTAATTATTGGACATTGAAAACATTATGTTCCCTGAAGGTATGCTCCAGAATTTATTGTTCCACTGATCAGGCCTCTGTCTCCACTGTTTTTTTGATTAATCAGAATTTATTTAAGTGTCCAACTCCTTAGCTCGTTATTAACATTTGAATATGGCGCCAGAAATGTTATTTACGTACATTTATCACTCTATGGCGCCACCGCCAATTGCCCCTTCCTTTAAAGCTATCAACGCAACTGGAGATTCATTGATCATGTTTCGAAATGCTTGTACTGAATGAACTGAATATCCCACATAAATACGATGATACAAATGATATGACGATAAATGCCAGAAAAGCAGACGAACATTCTTCAATTAGCATCATTTGTCACTTTTTCGCGTAGCAAGGAAGCCATATTACGGACAAACACGGCCGCGAAGCTATAACAAATGACAGAAAAGGTTTCAGATCGGAAAGCTTCTCTACTGTTACATAATTACTTGCACACGAGCGTGCGTTGATTAGCTTTGTGTCCGAACGCTTTCCATAGGGGGTTCAGAAACTTCGAAGACAATTTGACGTACTTATGTAAAACAACGTCTCTGTGAATGTGCAGTACAAACTCACCACAACAACATAATTTGTGAGACGCAGATTTGGCTTTGGTTAAGAGGTTGCTGCTCCAGAGATAGTAAATTGGTTATGTTGTTAAATAGAACGGTTGTTATTCTAGACGGTGCCGCTTTGGAGGGTTGACTTTACTGTAATTCAATTATCCAACATTCATTTTTTTTGAAAGACACTTTAGTATAACATTAGGTGTCATTCAAATGCTTTATTGGTCACCTAAGTAATAAACAATGCGCGGAATGTCTCTTGCGTCAATTGACATGAAACTCGTCGAAACAAAGTTCCCTTGTGACGCAGCACCAGTAATTAACACGACAGCAATTCTACTAAATGCAATCAAAACGATAACAACATGCTGAAAGCGAACTGCCAATGTTAACAATGAATTCATTACTAGCTGACAGACTTATAATACATAGGAGATTGTCACGAATTCCCTCCCCTCTATAGTACATGTATATAGTGCAATACAGTAAAACCTCAATAATAAGACCACCATTGGGACCTTGAACACTGGTCTTCTTATTGAGATGGTCTTAATATTGAGGTTGAATAAAGAGCACAGCGATGAAAATGGACTTGAACATTTTGTTCTTAATTTTGGTATTTAGGTCTTTGTTTGAGGAAGACTTATTATTGAGGTGGTTTTTAGTATAGTTTTACTGTATATACTACTGAAGGGTTAAAGGGAGAGAACTCGTGGCAATTTTATGTGTTATAATAGGTAAGCCATGTGCATTTGTTTTTATTGGGCTTATTATATACTCGCAAAGTACATTGAAGTCGATATAAGCTTAACCAGCTCTGGTTAAGGTAGTGAAGTCGCCTTGTGTTTTGACAAGTTTATCAATATACACGTTTATTGATTAACTCTATACACTGTATTGTAAAGATGTACATGTAGAACTACTTTTGATGATGTTTTACATTCTGGTAAATGAACACAAAATTCTGTTAAGTGTTTTTTAATAGCAAAAGTATTTTAGGAAAGGAGAGAAAGAACATGTACTAACATTATCATAAATAATTATCATATGTACAATGGACAATATTTTGCAAAGCATGTTTTCATTGGCTGACAAACTCAAAGTTCCCAAGTAAAATATAAACGGACTATATTTATCAACTTAGTGACAACCACTCCGCTATTCAGCTATTTGGACCACAGGGCCCGTATTACAGAAGCTTCTTAAGATATACCTTAAGAAATACACGTACTTCGGTAAGAATAAGGTTCAAGAAAATCTTAAATACTATTACAGATCCAACTTAAGAGAATTTTAACTATATATAGATAACTAAGTTGAAAAAGAAATACACACACTATATAACAGTAATTACAATTTTATTTCAATAGAACTGTGTATTTCAAAGCATAATATTCAAATCATGACTGAAAACTACTAGTAAATGTAATATATACTTTTATTACCTCCAATAACTGGAGAGCATAACATATCTACAACTGATACAAAGAAATAAACATACATATGCTAACAATGATACATACAATCTATGCAAATATTATTTCAATTATCAAATTAAACACACAGATTCAGAGAAAAACAATATTATAATCTTAAAATGAGCATATAAAGAGAGATATAACAAAATAGTAAAACGTATTCTCAGTCATGATCCAAGTTTTACATATCGGTCAACTAATAGCATGACACAGGACCAGTTTCGATTCACTTATGCTTCCTTGTCAAACATCATGATTACCTTATCCGAAACATAAAAACAATTTCAGGTTAAAATGATATGACCAAAAAGAGTTATTACATTATGTAATTGATGTGTGTAAAAAACTTTTCGAGCCCCACATTGGGTGCACATTTTCCCATAGAATTATTTATATGTGACAGCATTGTTTGACGGTCGAGTCTCGGATGCCGGACGAGTGGGGAGTGTTTAAGTGAAGTGGGGTTAGGCGACCACCTGGTAAGCTCAGTCGGTAGAGCGCCATACTATAATTTAGGAGGTCTTTGGTTCAAGCCCCATATTATCAGGCCATTTAATGAGGAATTTAAGCTTTCTGGCAAGCACTGTTACACATCTGTTAAATATCTTTGATATTTGTATTGGACATAATATAATGTTGATTTTGATTGCCAAGTCTGTTAGATTCAGTCGAAGTTTCATTAATACAAACAATAGCCGGTCATCTGAACAAATCCGACCTACAGGCACATCAGTTGCCTCCAACCTCTGGTCATCTTTGGTCGCCCTCGACAGTGGAGTATTCAGTAAATATGGATGGGATGTATCTGGGGTGCTCTATCATATGTCATCAGACGGATGTCCTGAAGTAGATCAATTCGATGCATTAATTCAATGTGTAAGGTTATAATATAAATTCATACAAGGTAGCCAGTACCATTATTTATACTTTCATTATGATATGATCTTACTGGATAGGCATAACATGTTCATCTGTATCTATGGTGAATTATAATTATGTCAATTTATATGGGATGCCAATGACACTCATGTGTGACAATGACTCTTCCGTCAATACAAAGTCATATCACCATTGGACAATTAATTTATTGATATGTATTGAATACAATGATATTTTTGTAATAACTTACCTCCAATAAAGTTTTGTGAACAAATCCTATCATGCGGTTTTGGTTCCAATGTCTTAGACGGGTCATCAAGACTCATTCTCTTCACCGCCTGCATCCATCACTGGCGCCGTGCACCATCAGAAATGTGAAATATTATCACACTGTTCTTTTTACCCCTATTGTACAACCTACTGCAGTGCATATTAACCATCGCATGTTTGTTTATAACTGTCAGTTACAAATAGCACATTCACACCCCATTGACAGTTAACAATGAAAACTTCACGATCATACAAGGAAATGCTGACTGTACAATAATCAAATGGCAGACAATACAATAGGTGTATCATATTGATGCTATCACAGTAAATGTCTTAAAAGTCCTTACATCCGAAAATTAACATATCCGAAGTTCACACTTTTGAAACTTCCGATTCACAGTGCAATTTCTATCATTCCGTTCTTATAGATACTTAAGAACATTTTTAGCTATTTGCAGAAACACATATTTATCGACAGGGATCAAGCTTGTAAAATTATTGTATGCAATTTAATAGTTCAACAACTAGTCAAACAACAGGTATTAAGAAAATTTTAGTATTACAAGGAACAAAATCAATGATATTGGTTCGCCGTGTCCACTTCTCCCCAATTTCACCCACTTCTCCCTAAAATTCGATCCTAGCTTGTTCCCTGGTAATAGATCTCTCAAGAATTGCTATCAAAGAGGGCTGGTCAGTCCATTCTAAGCTTCACATATATTCACTGTATGTCTACATCACGTCCCTGAATTATTACATAGTTTGTTGTATGTATAATTAACACTAAAAACAGCATTTTATAAGGTAAATATTGTTGATTTTGCTCACAGCGTTGACACAATTTCAAGAGCAAAATTTGATAATTCTACGGAATTTACTGAACACCGGTAGGCCTACTTTATGTAAATTTATATCTGAACGCAACGTGACACGAACGTTGTGTTGAAATCGTAGATGTTAGATAATTGTGCTGTTCACTGGTTCAGAAAATGAAGGCGATTCTATAACTTAAGATTTTTTATACAAGATAAGGGAGGTATAGCTTTCCTTAAAATCTAAGGAGAAAATCGCTTACCTTAAGTGAAAAAATAAGATAAGAACATTTTGTAATACTACTTAAGAATTTTCTGAAATCTTAAGGATAAAAATGTAAAACTTAAGATTTTTTCGTCATTTAAGGAAAATTTTAAGGATAAGAAGCTTCTGTAATACGGGCCCAGGGTTCCGAGTTCTCTTCCTTTATCCCATCTATAATATACGTATACATACAGTAAACCCTCACTTAAAGACCACCTCAATAATAAGACCATCTCAATATCAAGAATAATAACACAATTTTCAAGTCCATTTTCACTGTTTTGCTCCTTATTCAACCTCAATATTAAGACCATCTCTATATAAAGACCTGTATTCATAGGTCTCAATGGGAATTTTATAATTGAGATTTTACTGTACATGTAGTACTATATATATACACTAAAGAAGGGAATCAGAAGTGGAGAGAACTCGTGACAATCTCCTGTGTTTAGATCTATCAAATGTTTGTTTAGATGCTGGCAATAGACTCACATGCGTTTGCTTTGGATTAATGTGAACGTTTGGATGTTGTTTAAGGTGCATCTAGCGTTTTGACTAAAAACAAGAACAATCAAACATAGTTCTGTACGGTGGCATAGATGTGACATGTGTGAACTTATTTTTATGTCGGCGTGGGAACGAGTCAGTAAGTCGTGGCCACGAGATAACTTTGTTGTGGGAACGAGATAGTTAAGTCGTGGTCACGGATACTAAGTCGTGGGAACGAAATAAAACTAATTTCACGCATGACTCTTCTTTGCCATCGTAGTTCTGCAACATCTTGTGTTGTCGTTGTTGCGCTTTTCTGCAAACCGTGAAGAAAGAAACACCAAGCACAAACAGAGGAATGATTTATTATGTTTGAGCTACAAGTTAATTCCACAGAACAATTTAAATGGATGTTGCGACGATTTTCCAAGCTAAAACCATTAAATATTTATATTTAGAACACAAATCGGACATTTTTGAAAGAAATATTCATTCATTACAATTTAAATGTGTAACAGATAATCGAAATGCAATGGGCGGCGTTAGAGTGATATCTGTTGGCGGAATTTGGTTCTTTTATAAAAAAGAGTAATTGTCTTAAAATAAAGTACAACAGATATAATATATTTTACGATTTCTGTATTGTGAGTAATTTAAACGGGTGCTAGCCGTCGCCAAGTAAAGGGGTTAATCAAACAGCGATTGATGAAATGAAATAATTCAAGATTCTCAAAATAAATTAACAAAATTCAAATAAAATGAGAAGTTGCTCATTTTATTTGCGGAACATATGTTATTAATTGTTAAACCAATTGTTGTTGTAGTAGTTGTTGTTGTTGTTATTATTATAAGGGGCGGGACGGCAGCCCCAGTACATATCCACGGTGTTCAAATTACCCCTACTCCAGTGGGCTGTTGCGTCACAGATGTAGTACTGAAAGATAATGACAATATGCTAAAACATGTATCCGTCCCATCCAAACGTAAAATATCTGAACAATATCAAGCGTTGTAGCTGCATTAGCTAAGACATCTTTAATACGCTATTACAATGTAAAACTGATTAAAATTATTGTTTAATCATGTTAAGCACGGAAGAAACTTGCATAAGCCTGCGCCTTTTAAATTAAATTTGTTTTTATTATATTGTATTTCATTTTATATGAATGAATATGCAAGTCATAGAACAGAAAAAGAATCTTAGCTAGATAAGGATGTTACAGAGTACACAAGACAATACCTCCCCACACAGTTATCAGGGAAACACTAGTCTATGAACTTAATGGAACGCGGAAGTGTAAGGACAAATGACAATGGGAATTGGGACGTAAGGAATTGTCTGGCTGACTATCAATATGGCTTTGGAGAATTTAAGGCGACAACTAGGGAAAAAAGATAAATTGAATACACCATTGGACAAGCTAAGAAACCAAGTGACAATGGGCCGAAATGGGGAGAACAGAACAGAACTCTCAATTATCATCTTTAGATCCACAACATCTCTCCAACAGCATTATCAATTTTCCCTTAACAAACCATACTATCAATTTCACCTCTCTAGAGCAACAGCCTCTCAACAACAGCCAATAATTGCAATTTCAATAATGTGTCAGTCTGGAGAGCAAAATCATCTCAACAACAGCCGAAATGAGGAACTTTCAAAGGATGTTGCTCTAGAGAGTTTGCACTGTATATAAAATTAATGTATACGTACCGTGTAAGGTCGATAGTGGTAAACCATAACGAATGTTACGTCGTAGTAGTAGTAATGTACGTAATAATAGTCATATCCTCCCTGTTGTCATAGAAACATGTACAGCCATATTTTATTTGCATATTTCAACTGTCATAATGGTTATGAGCAACAATGAACATACATGTACGAATTCGTGTTATAATTGAAAACTATATTTAATGAAACAAACATGTACATGTATACCGAAAAATCGATAAATATTCATGGTGAATTTTCAAAACAATAATAATAATAATAATAATAATAATAATAAATTCTTTATTTTCAGAAGGTTACATAGTTAAGGTTAACAATAAATTGTACATCTTTTTTTCAATATGGCCTTCTATTAACAATATAAACACGCACAAACAAACAAGAAATCACACACGCACACGCACGCACATCCACACAATCAAACACGCATTCACACACGCACACACAATACATTGTACATGAACATCATGTTTTAACATCAGGATGTAAATGAGACTATTAAAAAAACTACAAAAGTTAAGATGATCTGAAAATAAAAAAATGAAATAAAACAACAACAACAACAGACACCTCACATAAGACACATACATACAATAATGAAATATTATTGATATCTTTGTTTAAGCATTAAGTAGTTCCTATAATTATTTTTAAATGTTTCTGTATCAGACAGGCAACGCATATTTACAGGAATTGAATTCCATACCTCACGAGCATAAAAAGAGAATGTTTGTTTACCATAATTTGATTTAAAGGAAAACGGTGCTATGTCATTGTTGGTGGTGGATCTTAATGAGTATGTAGAATTGTGAGTGAAAGAAATTATATCATGAAAGTAAGTGGGCATTTTATCATGTGAGAATTTATGCACTATAGTTGCTGAGAGGAATTTACATCTATTTTCAAATGATAGCCACCCTAATTCAATGAATAAGGGTCGTGATGGTGTTATTTGTGGTCTATGTAGAATAATTTTTGCTGCTTTTTTCTGTATTATGGATATTTTCTTGTTGTTTGCTACAAGCCCTCGACACCATATAGGGCAACAATAGTCCATTGAAGATAATATGTAAGAGTTGTAGAATAATTTCCTTGTGTTGATGTTTAAGATATAGTTTATTCTTTTTAATAAATTTAACTTTGATTTGAGTTTGTGACATACGTGATCTATATGTGCATTCCATCGAAGATTTTTATCAATGATTACTCCAAGCATATTGTGGTTACTTACCTGTTATTTACTTAAAGTGATAGCGAAGAATTTAGTACAGGTCTTTTAGCATTTGCAATTATCATACATTTAGTTTTATTAGGATGAATGGACATGTTGTTCCGGAAACACCAATCAGAAACCATGTCCAAATCGCCCTGTAGGGACTGCTGTATTTCGACAATGCTATAACCAGATAAGTGTAATGTTGAGTCATCTGCGTAGAGATCGATGGTCGAATTTTGAAGATAAAATGGAATGTCATTGATATATATTAGGAAAAGGAGGGGACCAAGAATAGATCCCTGTGGAACACCGGATTTGACCTCTTGAAAGGTTGACTTGTTGGATCCGATTTTTACACATTGCCTTCTATTTATCAAATAAGACCGCATCAAAGCTAACGAGTTTTCCGAGAAGTGGTACATTCGGAGCTTTTCAAGTAAAATTCTATGATCCACTAAATCAAAAGCTTTCCCAAGATCAAGAAATACAGATCCAATCAAACGTCCAGAGTCAATGTCTTTAATGTCGATTTTTCGTAGAGTTCTCATCAGTTATCAGGAACTGTTGGATCAGTCTTCGTTTATCAAACTACATTGATACATAATTACATGACACGATTGCACACATGTACTGTTTCAGTGTTACATGTACAATAAACACTTAACAAAACTTATAAGTGTGCAGGTATAAATATGAACATATCTTGGTCAATATTAGTCTGATCTTGCTGTAATTTTCAAACAATATAGCGTATATACCTGGTACATGTAATATATTTTAGTTATATTTCATGTCATAAATCTAGAGATTGAGCAAATAAAATAAATATATGTGATGATGCGAAAACAGATCAGTGCTGAAGCTCCCACTTAAAGATGACCTTGTTCATTGGAAAGAGTCTAATAGCGCGTGTGCCGTGTTATTTAAATATATTTAAATCGATAACTTTGACCCGAGAATCATGATCTACATGTTTAGAAATGTCAATGTCCCGACGCAACGGCCACCAGGGCACACGCAAGTATCCCACAATGCATAACTAACTGTACAGTATGTTCACTGTAATCTAGTCAATTAAGCTGAACAACGCGTTGGTGACACTGCTGTTTATATAGAGTCAAACACGTTTATAAATACCATACCGTCCAATTAATCAAATGATTTCATGCATATTTATTAACTTGTAGTCCTTTAACCCCATGAAATAGATAATAAAACTATATATCAAACGGATAATAATAATTTATGAAGGATTTCAGACACGTGTGATTGAAGACGCTGAATAAATTCGTTAAAACTAATATCCGGGTTATGGTTAAATATGTTAAGTGGAACACATCTATGAACGTGTTTTTCGACACCTTTAACTTTTAAACTAAGGAATCCCTAAAGTGACATTCGAAAGTTTTACTTGAAATGTAACAACCTAAATTTTAGTTCGTAGCAACGAAATACAATTATTCTCATTTTTACGAAATATTATACAACATCATTTCGTTTACAAAATGCCATTTGGTAATTACGAAATAAAGTGAGATACTACTAATTGAAGTATATCGTTTTACGAAGTATTATTACGAGATTTTTTACGAAATAAAATTCCGTTTTAACGAAAAGATATTCCGTTTATACGAAATAACATCTCGTAATTACGCAATACTATTTCGAGAAAGCGGAATACTTTTTCGTCGTTATGAAAGAATATTTCGTTTGAACGCATTACATTGCGTTAAAACGAAATGCTACTTAGTAAAAACGAAATGAATTAAAAAATGCATTAAACAAAAAAAGTGTCGGATGTCGCTTTAGGGGCTCCGTACGAAACTGTTGTCACTGAATTATTTAACTTTAATAAAAATACCTTTAAATTTGCATTGGCGAATTAAAATGTAAGTTAATAATAATCACAATATAAACGTGCAATGAATGTTATAGAACATTTAAGACAATACCCTAGGTACTGGCTTGACACTCAGAAAAATGTTTCTTTATACAAATACAATCGGGCCTCCTTTATTCGACAGCCTTCTATCCGAATACTTGGTATAAGCATCATAACATATGCAACAACAGCAGCAACACCACCAATTACAACAACAGCAGCCACATCAGCAACTAGAAGGTTGTTTTTGACACAAACACATATGTCTTCAAACAACTCAGTATATATGAATTGAAAAAGGCCATAACACAAAAACAATATGAGAGTTGGAGACATAATAACAACAACAGCACCAAAAACTACTGTAATATTAGTAGCAACAACAACACCATCAAAACAACCCCCACAGAACCATCATTCATGTGCAGATCACGATGTATTTTTATTTTCTAGGTTTAAAGTGTAAGGTCTAATTAATACATCATGATTGTGTTAATCAGCTTTCCAAATCAACATTTAGATTCATCACGTGTGATTAAAAACATCGTTGTGGTAATAAATGACAACTCAAGTTGTAAACATGTGAACAATTAATAATCAGCATTGCAATTACAGTTTGGTCTTTAATTAAAAGATCTTCTCCAATCAAGGGTTAAACAAAAGACCATTGTGTGGTTGCTTTTTTCAACATTTATTTGTCTTTTTTATGGGCATAGTTACTGATAGGTGTCAACATTTTAATATGTAATTGCACTATAACTAAGTCCAGTCTGCAGTTGAACATAATTTAATTGACATGCGTTCTTGTTTAATATTCATGGTAGCAAAACTGGCTGTATATCGTACCACAACGTATCAATTTACTGTTTAGCGTGTTCATATTGACGTCATATTTTTTGTCTTCTGTGTGTATCTGTATTATACTTGATATGGGGATTTTGCCCTGCTGATACAAGACCCAGTAAGGGCGAAAACAGTATCCATATAAACAGCAAACACGGTGAACTGTGCTTGTATAGGTAGCACTATTACGCTCATTGGTTTTTTGTTATCAATAGCTGATGTTTTGTCTGTAAAAACGTATATTAAAGACATCAAGAGTTGTTTACAAAATGCCTTTTGTTTGACCTTGTCGCGATTTCCGTAAATTGTTAATGTACTTCCGTGACTTTCAGGATGCTATATAATACACATATTGTTAATTCAAAACGCTTTACAACAACAACAACAGCTTATCATATTTAAAATTGCGATAACATGGTATGACGTCATTATTCATGCGCACCTGCCGGAGGTAGTCAGATAGATGTGTCAACAGCGAGTGTAAACAAACACACGAGAAAGTAACCGGTCGAAAGGATAAGAAATTACTGTTGCTTGGATACCGATTTCTGAGAAATTCGATGGACCAATCTGAAGAAGGTTTAGGGTAAACTTAAATAAGAGAATATGCTGTATAATGCAGATGTTTTGAAAAAATAAATAGTTTCTACCCTAGTAAAGGTCTTTACATATCATATCCTACTTTATAATCATAAACTTTATAATGTTCAAGGGATAACAGTAAGGTTAAAGTTTAAAATCAATGTCAAAACTTAGCGATGTCAAAGCAATATATTAAAAATCAAGTCTACAGATAAAAAGAACACATCTGTTCCAAATGATCTTATAATATTTGAGAAAGCGGAAAGCGTTGAGAATAAATTTTAAAAACGAAAGACTAGTCACAAAATATTTCACCATTTTATGTACACTCGTCGTGGATATGTTTTGTTTCTGGTAATGGCTCAATTTGGATGTTTTTATCATTTGTTTGATACTAATGCTGTTTTAAAGCAACACTACATTATTATGTTATGTAATCGATTTACAATGTATGTAATAATTGTTTTTACATATTCGGTAAGGAATTACATGTTTTTCTTGAAGAAAATAAGTTTTACTTCATTTAATTTGATACAAGTTGCCTTAAATAAAAGAGAGAATAAGTTGCTACATGGAAACGCCACATACACAAGACAAAGTCTCCCCACACGGACTTGCGGGAAAACAACAGTCCATACATCATCAGACATTGTAGGAGGTGCAAGGGCAAATACGCGAGGGAACAGGGGCACAAGGAATGGCCGGTCGACTATAAAAGACGACTAAGGAATTAATGAGGACAAACAGGAGGGGGATTTAATGGATTGAATACATCACAGGACAAGTCAAGACAGTTGGCAACAATAGGCCGAAAGTGGGGAGAAAATTACATGAACACTATATCAAGTAAACTAATTGCACATGGGGAAAGGGAATTTTAACATACATCTAAAGCACAAATATAAATAATAACCATGCAGCAATTTACAGCCTTGGAACTGTCAGTTGAAATACTGGGACATTTAACCTCTGATTACCTTCTTTGGTGTCACTGTAGAACTATTGGCATAAACTGTTAAATGCGACAAATTCTGACATATAAACTCGTATGAAAAGCGTTTTTGATGTAATGAAACCTTATGTCATTCCATGTTCGTAATTAAAAAATTAAATTAGAAAATCTTCAACATGTCAAAATCCGACTAAATCAGCTACTTTCGGTTCAGAAACATGTCAATATCCAACTTACAGATGTTTTTTTTGTAAACTTCAAGAATCTCAGTTCATGTTTCACATGACAATACTTCCATTATACTGTATAGCCAACCTATTCCACTAAATCTTTCGACCTTCAATCCTGGATTACGTGTACTGTACAGTAAGCGGTAAATTGCATTGCAATGCAATACACGTTGTATGTCCAACATAAAAGAATGCGCTAGGGCTGTCTGTATGATTGATGCTGGTACTCCGATTCGATAAGTATGACTAACTTTATAAATTAATTAATCAATTCAAATAGAATTTGGAAAATAATAAAAATATATAATGTTTGTATTTTTGACCCTTTTTTATTAGTAGTTCTGGTTGCACGTCTGATCAATAGGCGCAAATGTGTACATTTGTTTCTGTTCTTATATTTCGATGAAATACCAAGTGGACGTTTAGAAATTTTGTTGAGTGTATTCTAGCTTACTAAATTGTTCCAGTGAATCTATCGAACATACTCATATGGTTTACGCTTTTAACGTGCAACTATGTCTACGTTAAATGCGAAAGCTGTCAGAGATGAGATGCATAAAACTGTTATTGACCAAATATATATACATATAGTAGACAATTAATGTTGATATATTGTAATTGTTTCATGATTGTACAGCGTAAATGAAAGTTAGTGATGACGTTGAATAGATGTTACATAACATATGACCATTTGCTGATGAAATTGAATCTCTAGGGTTTGCAATGCAATGCGTTTTCTTGTAATGTACGAGTAATACGCTAATTTTGGACAAAAGCATCGATACTCTTGAATTTGTGTCCCTCTCTTGATATAGAATTAGATATGAACATCCTTGTTTTGCCAAATTCTCAGGGGGGTCCGGATCCCCCGCCTCTCTGGATTGGCGCATGATATTTATGCTCTCTTTCAGAAGGTCTCATGTCAGGTAAGTTTACGCTTCTGTAACTTAAAGACATATCCTATATAGATAAAGAATATTAATTGTATTGTTTATATTATTATGCAGGACTGTTTGCATGCTGTATGGAAAACATGTTCATGAATTTTCGAGAAGTTTCTTCAATGCAGGTTTCATACATTTTTCTCAGTGAATGTTCAGTTTGAAATAGAAATTTTCGTGATATCTTAATTCAATAGCGTGATATTCGACGATTTTCATTATTTGTTATGTTCCATTGAGATTTGTGGCATTTTTCAGAGAGAACAACCGATTATTTCGGTATTTTAATCACTTTAAAAGTTTCGTCAAGATTGACACGGCTGTAACACGCTTGAGAAAATTCGAAACACGATATTATAATTATTAATGTCAACTTTGCGCAATATCACTACTATGGCTGACAACCTCATTTGTTTAGGCCAGCATTTTTTTATTTTCTGTTTTACGGGAGGGCCGAAAAACTCCAGTAATAGAAAATAGCAGTAAAAATGAAAAAAATGCATTTTTAATGTTTTATTTTTTTGCAGAGTGTTCAATATTTAAAATTTTGTTTTTATGTTTATTTCGCCCTGTAGACCTAATTATTTTTATATTTCCTGTAAAACAGAAAATAAACAAATTCTGGCCTTACAACCGTTATCAAATAAATATAAATGGAATATATACATACCGTGTGGTAAATTGTGCCAGATATGCATTTGCAAACACAAATAGTTAATTATCTGGTGATTGAGACGTGTTTTAATGTCCTTGTGATAACTTAAACTCCTAATTTTCCGTAAAATCGAAGATCAAAATTTCAATTTCCGAAAAAGTTTGCACTCGGAGTTATATTTTGTTATTCGGGGAAGTCGATTAAAAAGATGTTGTTATTTTTTGTCTTATAGTTTTCTTACGTCCATAGGACGAACCCAGTGATGTAATATCTGACTTATACGACTATAAAGTTTAAATAAATAAATGTGCACTTGGAAGGCCATCAGTTATTTAAGTGAGTTGTACAGACACGTGAAGGCACTTTGTGACTAGATGTGCTGGGATGCTGTCGAAAAATTGATGAACGTAAGCGTGCACAAAGTATGATTTTAGCGCCTAAAATATCTCAATAACGTAAAAGTGTTAGGATGAACCTTCGGGGATTTTGGTTTTGAGACAGGATATTTGTGAGTGATAAAACAATCATGTGTACGGATAGTTTAGACCAATACTGTGGTCACTTGTATGTAATGACTAGGATGAATATGATTTGGCAAGCAGGCCCCGATCGCTCGAAGCGTCTCAAATAGGCAAAAATCCAAGCTCAAATATTGTCTCGAATCAGTGAGAATTTTCTCATCTCTTATACCGTATTCAAAATCGATGTCACAAAACGATAAAAATGAGATTCAAATTTTCTTGATTTTTTTCAAGAGATGCAAAATGAGATTTGGCTGAAATTCTGACTCAGATTTGAGCCAAATCTCAATATTGAGCTGAGATTTTGATTTGAGATGCTTCGGGAGATCGGGGCAAGGGCTGGTTATGGATACAAAATCTCACAGAAGCTCCCGAATATAGACTTAAGTAAAATAACGGTGTGTTTTGGACACTATTTTGCAAAGCATGTTTTCATTGGCTGACAATCTCAAAGTTTGTTTGCAACCGTTCCCAAATAGTATATGTATATATACAGTTAAACCTCACTTAAAGACCACCTCAATAAAAATACCTCCTCTATATCAAAAACACAATTTTCAAATCCATTTTCATTACTTTGCTCTTTATTCAACCTCAGTATCAATGCCATCTCAATATTAAAACCAGTTTTTAAGGGTCACAATGGTGGTCATATTATTGTAGTTAGCTGTACATTTAGTACTTTATATATACACTAAAGAAGAGAACTAGAAGGGGAAATAACTCGTGACAAGTTCCGGTGTTAATATCTATCAATTGTTTATTAAGATGCTGGCAATAGACTCACGCCTGTTTGCTTTTGATTGATGTGATAATCTGTTTAAGATGCATCTTGCTATTTGAATAAAACATACAGCAATCTAACATAGCTCTGTACGGTGGCATAGAGGTGATATTTGTGAATTTTTTTTTATGTCGAGGGAACGAGTTAGTAAGTCGTTGCCACGTGATATCTATATCGTGGAAACGAGGCAGTTAAGTCATGATACTAAGTCGTGGGAACGAGATTAAAATTATTTCACGCATGCCATCTCTATCCAACCGTAGTTCTGCAACTTCTTATGTTGTTTTTGTTGCTATTTTCTGCCATCCGTAAAGAAAGAAACACCGATGCACAAACAGAGGGATGATTTATTATGTTTGAGCTACAAATCGAACAAGTAAAATGGATGTTACGACGATTTTTCAAGCTAACACCCATTCAATATTTGTATTTAGAACAAACAAATCGGAAATGTTTGAAAGCAATAATCCTTCATTACAATTTGAATTTGTAACATATAGTTGAAATGCAATGGGCGTCGTTAGAGTGATATAGCAGATTTGGTTCTTTTATAAAAAGAGTAGTTTTCTTATAAAAATCAACTGAAATGATATATTGTACGATATCTGTATCGCAAGGAATTCAAACGGTTTGATGAAATGAAATAACTCAAGATTCTCAAAATAAATTTGAGAAGTTGCTCATTTTATATGCGGAAAATATGTTCTTAATTGTTCAACCCATTATTGTTGTAGTAGTTGTTGTTGTTGTTAAAAGGTTAGGCGCGACGGCAGCCCCGTGTATCCACATGGTGCAAATAACCCCGTCTCCAGTGGGCTGTTGCGTCACAGATGTAGTGCTGAAAGATAATGACACTATGCTAAAACATGTATCCGGTCCATCCGAACGTACACTATGTGAACGAGCTTTATCCAGCGTTCTAGCTGCATTCGCTAAGACATCTTTAATACGAACTATTACAATGTAAAACCGATTAAAATATTGTTTTATCATGCTTAGCAGGAACGAAACTTGCATAAGCCTGTGCTTTTTTAGTTCAATTTATTTTTATATATTTCATGTCACTAATACAGAGAAAAGGAATATGAGATAGATTATGGTGTACAGGGGACACAAGACAATGCCTGCCTACACAATTCCCAGCGATACAGGGGACACAAGACAATGCCTACCTACACAATTCCCAGCGATACAGGGGACACAAGACAATGCCTACCTACACAATTATCAGCGATACAGGGGACACAAGACAATGCCTACCTACACAATTCCCAGCGATACAGGGGACACAAGACAATGCCTACCTACACAATTCCCAGCGATACAGGGGACACAAGACAATGCCTACCTACACAATTCCCAGCGATACAGGGGACACAAGACAATGCCTGCCTACACAATTCCCAGCGATACAGGGGACACAAGACAATGCCTGCCTACACAATTCCCAGCGATACAGGGGACACAAGACAATGCCTGCCTACACAATTCCCAGCGATACAGTGGACACAAGACAATGCCTGCCTACACAATTCCCAGCGATACAGTGGACACAAGACAATGCCTGCCTACACAATTCCCAGCGATACAGGGGACACAAGACAATGCCTGCCTACACAATTCCCAGCGATACAGGGGACACAAGACAATGCCTATCTACACAATTCCCAGCGATACAGGGGACACAAGACAATGCCTACCTACACAATTCCCAGCGATACAGTGGACACAAGACAATGCCTACCTACACAATTCCCAGCGATACAGGGGACACAAGACAATGCCTACCTACACAATTCCCAGCGATACAGGGGACACAAGACAATGCCTACCCACACACTTCCCAGCGATACAGGGGACACAACACAATGCCTACCTACACAATTCCCAGCGATATAGGGGACACAAGACAATGCCTGCCTACACAATTCCCAGCGATACAGGGGACACAAGACAATGCCTACCTACACAATTCCCAGCGATACAGGGGACACAAGACAATGCCTACCTACACAATTCCCAGCGATACAGGGGACACAAGACAATGCCTACCTACACAATTCCCAGCGATACAGGGGACACAAGACAATGCCTACCTACACAATTCCCATGAACCACTAGTTATGAACTACGGAGGTGTTTGGGCAAATACCAATGAGAATTGTCTGCATGACTATCAATACGGCTTTGGAGAATATAAGGGGACAACAAGGGGAAATGGTTTGATTGGATAAGCTAGGAAACCCAGTGACAATGGGTCGAAATGGGGGAGAACAGAACATGATTATTATATGAAGTCAAGGAGCTGCTCATGGGGAAAGGGGGAATTATACTATGAGTATTGATGTGTTATTTGTTGACGGTAACAACAGTACTTATATGTTAAGTTTTGAACAAAGTATATTCTGGTCAAAAGAGCTATTAATCTGCCATTATGTTTGTATGACGAAGTTTTCGGAAACCATCAACATAATGTTGGCAGGTTTATATAAACCATTTTGAGATATTTGAATTCTTATAAATCCTTAATTTTAAGCTTTTTTAAATCAAAATCAACTGCAGCCAAACATTCTAATTTTAAAAGTTTGTCAGTTTGGTAAGGAAGAAACCCCTCAATAACAGACGAAATCAGAAACTCCCAAAGGATGCTGCTCTAGAGAGTATGTACGGTATATATAATAAATGTATACGTACCGTGTAAGGTCGATAGTGGTATTTTACCACGAAGGTTACGTCGTAGTAGTAATAATGTCTGTAATAGTAGTCATATCCTCCCTGTTGTCATAGAAACATGTACAAACATATTTAAATTGCATATTTCAACTCTCATAAGGGTTATGAGCAACAATGAACATACATGTACACATTCGTGTTATATTTTAAACGATATTGTAAACATGCATGTCGAAAATCGATAAATGTTCATGGTGATTTATTTTGATTTTTGATACTGTACTCATCAGTTATCAGGAACTATTGGTTCAGTCTTCGTTTATCAAACTACATTGATACCTAATTACATGACACGATTGCAAACATGTACTGTTTCAGTTGTACATGTACAGTAAACACTTTAAAACTTTTAAGTGTGCAGGTATAAATATGACCGTATCTTGGTTAATATTAGTGCGTTTGGTGGCAGATTACTGCCACCAGTTAAAATGATAACGTTTACGAATTGTTTCGTGTTAACCACTTAAATTCCGCGATAATTATCTAGCTATCTGGTTAATTTTCGTGATACTTTTTCTGCAAGATAAATATCATAAGACTAAAAACGGGCTTGAAAGAGCCCAGAACTGCCACCTGTTACCGTATTATGATGTATATAATCTAACGGGTTATCTAGTTATGGTTCGCGAATTTCATTTAATAAATAACATTATAAGTCTTTAACTAGATAAGATTTTGTTGCAGAAATGTTTAAAGAAATGTAGCGTAGATACCTGGCATAATGTTTTATTAAATTTCATGTCATAAATCCAGAGATTGAAGAAATAAAATCAATAAATGTGATGATGCGAAAAAATCAGTACTGCAGGTCCCAGTTTAAGATGATCTTTTTGATTGGAAAGAGACTAATAGCGCGTGTGCCCATCCTGACTCAATGCACCGTGCTATTGAAATCGATTATTTTGACCCGAGAATCATGCTCTTCATGTAGTATATATCCAATACACAAAGTTTTGTGTACGAATGTTATTAACAAAAAAAGATTTTCGACATTAAAAAAGTGCACACTTACAAGTTTTGTTAAATGCGTAGGAGCATTATATCAGTGAAGTTAAACAAAATCATACACTGTCACGTAACGAGGTAATTTGTTACAGGAATTATCGTCAAAACAATTATTTCACCAAAATAGTCATCCTCCTATTAACAACAGTAGATGAATGCTTTCGTTCATCAGCAGATTGGAGTTGCATGCCATTCCAAAAATCAGTAACACTGGCAGGTCAATAAAATTTGCCTATTTTAAGTTCAAATCGAAGCTTGAAAATGTTGCCAAACATACGCAACACCAGCATTTTAATGATAAAGCCATCCTTGTTTGCAGTAACGCAATCCGGAATTTTAACAGTGGGTAGGTAGGTTTTTTTAGTTTAGTACTGTAACGGCTAAAAGACGGAAAACGTTTTTTTCCACCGATGACGTAAACAATTTGAGTCGCGGCATTTTTCATAAGTCGGCCGCGTAACTGCAAACAAACAATTTTTTAAGGATGGCCTAATAATGATGGTAACTGCTCAACTCGTACCTTAGTTAACTCGTAATTGGTCAACACGTACCTGTTTTGGTTAACTCGTACCTCTCAATTTGTTGTTACTTTTTTATTACTTTAAGCTGTATGCCGATGCATATGTTATAGTTTTCTTTCAGATATCATTTAGGATTGACATCAGTATTGTGAACATTTTGCAATAAGATTAATTAAATATTTTGTGCATTTTGTATGATTAGAATGTGACTTGAATTACGATGGTACGAGTTGACCAACAGGCATTTTCCGCCTACTATTAAGTAATGTTATAGTTCACTCCGCCTCTTGTTGTGTCTTACATCCAATGAGCATCCAGAATTTTTTTCAATTTTTTGGCCAACTTATCCATTTATTATGGCATTTCGCACAATATCTATTAAGTAAATCTGGTAAGTGATCAATATGGAGTTAACTATAAGCCGGTTATAACTCACATATTATAATTATAAACAAATTAAGTGCTGCGGTCGCTGACGCTCCCTTGCACTTAATTTGCTTATAATTGCAATATATGAGCTATAACATATACATAAACGTTACTGTGAAAGTTTGATATGTTTACACTGATCATGCTTGAGCCACACAATACAGGAAATGCTTCTTTTAACCAGATTAACTCTATTAATAAGTGTTTGTATTACTTGAATATGACTTGTTTAACCGAAGGTACGAGTTGACCAACTAGTATAAGCTGCCGCATAATAAGTACTGACAAACATTACCAATATATTTATACAGTACACAATTGGTCAAAGAATACAGGAAAATACATTAAAACTTAATTTTAAAAAGAATAACTCTAAATACTAACGGTTTATAAAATGCAGGTACGAGTTAACTATGGTACGAGTTAACTAGAAACCATAATGATGATCTTATAGCGACAACAATGCTTAGATCCTGTAAAGAATATGTTCAAGGTAATAAGTAAAAAACTTACCCTTCCGTTCGCCGATATTGCTCGTACAAACTGAGCGCCATACTTATCGGCGGCTGCATGCATTGATTCCCGGGCATAGCGGTCATACGGGGAAACCGGGGAACAAGTCCCGACAGAAATCAACGCAAGGGCCACCAGGGCACACGCAAGTATCCCACAATGCATAACTAACTGTACAGTATGTTCACTGCAATCTAGTTAATTGAGCTGAACAGCTTGGTGACACTGCTGTTTATATAGAGTCAACACATTTAAAAAGGTCATACCGTCCAATCAATCAAATAGTTTATCATGCATATTTTTGAACTTGTAGTCATATAACCTCAAACTATAAATAATAAGACTATATATCAATCGGATACCAATAATTTATGAAGGATTACAGACACGTTTGATTGAAGACGCTGAATAAATTCCTTATAACTAATATCCGGGTTATGGTTAAATCTTCTAAGTGGCAAACATCTATGAACGTTTTTTTTCGTCACCTCTATTTGAAACTAAGGAATCTCTAAAGTGACATTCTACACTTTAACTTGAAATGTAACAAACTTATTTTAGTTCGTAGAAACGAATCAATATTTCGTAAATACGAATATTTTTAGAAATTATGAGATACACCTGTCATTTGTTCGAAATATTATACACTTTTACGAAACATTATTTCGTTTTTACAAAACAGATACTACTAATTTAAAGTATAACGTTTTACGAAGAATTATTTTGATTACGACAAAGAGTGAGAAACCACTGACTAATTCATAATAAAGAAATATTCTCTTTATGAAATGCTATTTCGATTTTACGAAATAATACTCCGTTTTTACGAAATACTGCCTCGAGAAAACGGAATACTATTTTGAGAAAACGGAATACAATTTCGTAATAATGAAATAATGTTTCAGACAAAATAATATTTCGTAAAAACGAAATTAAGTAAAAGATTCATTGCATGAATAAGTGTCGGATGTCGCTTTAGGGTCTCCGTACAAAACTGTTGAAACTGACTTATTTAAGTTATGAAAAATACCTTTAAATTTGCATTGGCGAATTAATATGTAAGTTAATAATATTCACAATATAAACGTGCAATGCATTTATATTTCTTTATACAAATACAGTCGGACCTCGTCTATTCGACACCATTCTATCCGAATACTTGGTATTAGCATCATAACAGCAGCAGCAGCAACATCAGCAGCAACAGCTAATGTAATATTAGTACCAGCAACATCACCATCAAAACCACCACCACAGAACCAGCATTCATGTGCAGATCACGATTTAATTTCATTATCTAGGTTTCGGCAAATTGTTTTCAAATAGTAAAGTTTAATTAATACATCATGTGTTAATCAGCATTCCTAATCAACATTTAAATTCATCACGTGTGATTTAAAACATTGTTATGGTAATAAATGACTACTCAAGTCGTTAACATGTGAACAATTTATCATCAGCATTGCAATTACAGTTTGGTCTTTAATTAATAGATCTTCTTCAATCAAGGATAAAACAAAAGATCACTGTGTGGTTGCTTGAACATAGTTACTGATAGGTGTCAATATTTTAGTATGTAATTGCATTATTATGATGTTCAGTCTGCAGTTAAACATGATTTAATTGACATGCGCTCTTGTTTAACATTCATGATAACCAAATTTGCTATCTATCGTACCTCAACCTATCAGGTTACAGTTTAGCGTGGTAATTGTGTCGTCATATCTTTTGTCTCCTGTGCGTATCTGTGTTATAATTGATATTGTCATTTTGCCTGCTGAAACTTTTTTTATAAATTTGCATTATGTTTTTCATTATAAAAAGTGTGCATATTTTGAGATGGGACGGGAGCTAATATGTTCAAGGCACAGTAAGGGTAATTATTCTCCATATAAACCGCAAACATTGTGAAATGTGCTTATTTGTTATCAATAGCTGTTGTTTTGTCTGTATAAACGTGTATGAAAGACTTAAGGTGTTGTTTACAAAATACCTTATGTTTGACCTTGTTGCTATTTCCGGAATTTTCTCAATGTGCTTCCATGACTTTCCGTATGCTATATAATACAAGCATCGATGAAACAAAAAGTATTAAAACAAAAACAACAACAACAAATCATATTTAAAATTGCGATGATGTGACGTCAAATATGAATGGGCACCTGCTCGAGGCAGTCAGATAGGTCGGTCGACAGCGATACACAAGCAGATAATAAAATAATTTTGCATGGATTATCGATTCCTGAGAAATTCGATTCTATTATATATAATTATATATAGGAAGAACATTCTTGACGAAGAAAATAAGTTTTACTTCATTGAATTTGATATAAATTTGCCTTAAATAAGACATTTAACATGTTGACTTTCTTCTAAGGAACTTTGGTGTCACTGAAGAACATCAGACATAAACTGTCGAATGTGACATATCCTGACATTTAAACTCGTATGCAAAGTGTTTTTGATGTGATTACCTAATGACATTCCATGTTCGTTATCAAACTATTAAATTAGAAAATCTTCAACATTTCAAAATCCGGACTTTCGGTTTGGTGACTTAATCAGCTACTTTCGGTTCAGAAACATGCCAATATAAAACTGACAGAATGTAGTCGAGTTAGTTCTTTTTGTTGCACGTAATAAATTTACAACATCGTGTCTGCTTCCATTTGCTATATAGCCAACCTATTCCATTAAATCAGACGGCCATTAACCCTGTGCATTATGTTAAATATCTTAAATGTTACGACTCAGTGAATATATATCCGATTGTTACTGTTGTTATCACTTGTTTATCTATGATAATAGACTTGCATCTCAACAAATCGAGCATGATTAATTTAACTGCAGTTTTAGAATATGTTCGTTAATAAAATAACTTTTTAAGGAAAACGTTCATAATAACTTATTTCAAAAGATGTACGGATCTTTCATTATTGAATTAACTCATTGTCCATTCTTTGTTAACATGGGCACAAAGCATTCGTTTTGTTTACATATAAAGTTGCGTGTCAATGCTTCAGTTGCCAGTAACACTTTTTAGTATACGTATATAGTTACATGAATGGTCCGTCAAAAACCGACTATAGTACTTAGTTATTACACACGACAATGCAATTGAACAATTGAACAATTAGTTAATGTGTTCATCATCATTATCAATTGCCCTGCACTGACTGTGTTAATTGTAAATACATTTGGATGTCTTTGTGTTTCTCAAACATGACTTTATTTTGTTATTTCACTAAAATGTGATATTTTACTTAAATGTGAAATTCCTATATTGCGTACACAACACATGTTGTCAACAAATACCAAGTTGAAAGTTAACCCATACTGGCGCGTTGAGTATAGGTTATAGCTCATGTATTGGAATTATAAGCAAACTAAGTGCAAGGAAGCGTCAGCGACAGCAGCATTAAATTTGTTTATAATTCGAATATGTTAGTTTTAACCGGCTTATAGTTTACAGTCATATTGATGACTTACCACATTTACTTAATGAAAACACTTAATAGATATTGTGCGAAATGTCTTAATAAATGGATTAGTTGACCAAAAATTTGAAAAATTCTGGATGCTTATTGGATGTAAGACACTGGAAGAGGCGGAATGAACTATAAATAAATGAAAGTGTACAAACGCAGTTGGAAATGCACACATTATGCATTTCGACACACTTTTCTGAAAATTCAGTTCTTCCTATCAATGGCCAAGATTTGTTCTGTTTTGTATCTGATATGAAATTTGATTCCTGATACTTTATTCATAATGCCAAAATCTAGAAATACCATGTCTGTATACAAGGGAGGTAATAAACAGTTTACGTCAATACAACGTTTTTGAATTCCGCTATGAACTTAAATAACACTGTTTGCTTTTGGCGGATATATAATTATATCGTAAATATACCGTTACTTACGTATTATTGTGTGTACATCGAATTGCAAGAGGAATTATGCAGTTCGCTAATCCGATAAATTGTTCATTGTAAATACAGTCACTATGATGCATATCATTAAGTCAGTAGGATTGAAATCGTTGATTATTTGGTAGTATTAAATGCGTTATTTATAAACTTTGTATAAAATACTATGCCCGTTTACCTAAAGTCATTGGACCGATTGATTTTATTATTGAACACTTAATGCATTTTCAAAATAGTACTACACGTAACCAATCCAGCAATATTATCAGTGCATATGTGCATTAAACAGCTCGTCTTTATTACATCTTCAATCAATCAAGTTAGCCCGTACTTGGATTATTATTATGCATGGCTGTCTGCATGCTGTATGGAAATCACTTGAAATTGGCGTCAAGATTGACACGGAAGTAATACGTTTGAGAAAATTCGAAATACGATATTGGTATAGGTTATAGTTCATATATTGGAATTAAAGGCAAATTAAATGCAAGGGAGCGTAAGTCTTATATGTGAGTTATAACTGGCTTATAGTTAACTGTCATATTGATCACAAAAAATTGAATAATTCTGGTTGCTCATTGGATATAAGACACAGGAAGAGGCGGAGTGAACTACAATTGATTATACAGTTATTGTGTTCACAATGTCTATCGGCCAATCGTTTGCAACGCGTGTTTTTATTGGGTGTCAACCTCAAAATTTGCTTCGGCCAGCATTTTCAGTTTGACGGGTGGGCTGAAAAAAACACAATACAAATAAAATGGTATTGAGTTTTATAATTTTATATCCACCGACCTCAATGAAATAAGAATAATTCGGCAGCACATTTTAACGGTTAAAAGACCGTTCCTTTCAGACGTTTTATCTGTACGCATATTTAAGACCATAACAATGGTCCTGTGATTAGATCTATCAACTGTTTATTTAGATGCTGGCAATAGACTCACGCCTGTTTGCTTATTTGTTTAAGGTGCATCTTGCTGTTTGACTAAAATTATAACAATCAAATATAGTTCTGTACGGTGGCATAGAGGTGACATGTGTGAAATTATTTTTATGTCGTGGGAACGAGTTAGTAAGTCGTGGACACGAGATAACTATATCGTGGAAACGAGATAGTTACATCGTGGCCACGAGATACTAAGTCCTGGGAACGGGATAGTATGTCGTATAAATGAGTTAGTAAGTCGTGGGAACGAAATAAAAGTAATTTCACGCATATGCCACAGTAGTTCTACAACTTCTTGTGTTGTTTTTGTTGCGCTTACCTGTAATCCGTGAAGAAAGAAACAAAGATGCACAAAGCAGAGAAATGATTTATTATGTTTGAGCTACAAACGACGATTTGCCAAGTTAAAACACATCCAATATTTATATTTAGAACAAAACTCGGAAATGTTTGAAAGAAATAAGCACTCCTTTCGATTTGAATTAGTTACAGATAATCGAAGTTATAGTCTGCTGGCGAGATTTGGTTCTTTTATAAAAAGCGTCTTTTACTTATAATTTAAAGTACAATTGGAATGATATATTTTACGATTTCTGTATTGTGAGGAAGTCAAACCGTTGCTTGCCTTTGCGCGGGTAAGGTGGTTAGGCGAGACGGCAGCCCCAGTATAAAACCACATTGTACAAACTATTCCGACTCCAGTGGCCTGATGCTGTGCAGATGTAGGGCTGAAAGATAATGGCAATATGCTAAAATATGTATCTGGCTCATCTAAACGAATACTATTTGAACGAGCTTTATTCAGCGCTGTTGCTACATCAGCTAAGACATCTTGAATACGAACTATAATGTAAAACCGATGTTATCATGTTAAGCAGGGACGAAACTTGCATAAGCATGCGCTTTTTTAATCTAAAAATATTATAATATTATATTTCATGTTACATGAATATGCAAGTCATAGTACAGAAAAAGAATCTGAGATAGATTAAGATATTACAGAGGACACAAGACAATGCCTACATACACAATGCCCAGGGAAACATTCGTCTATAAACATTAGATATTGCGGAGGTGTAAGGACATACAGCAATTGGAATTGTCAACTTTGGAGAATTTAAGGGGTCAACAAGGCGATAAGGGACTGCCTGTATGGAATACCATACTGGACCAGCTAATAAACCCAGTGACAGTATGCCGTAATGGGGGAAGAACAGTACACGAATAGTATATCAAGTCAATGAGCTGCTCATATGGAAAAGGGGATACAGTTTTGGCTCGACCACAGTAGATACATCGAACAGGTTCTTTAGTCCCGACGAAATCCCTTCTTGTTACATATTATTTAACACTAGATCACTCGAACAGAGATAGGTCGAACACTTGAACAGGATTTGCGGTCCCTAGATATCCTTTCATTTATTGTTTACCGTAGATAGGTCGAACAATACAATAATTCACACCGTTTAATATTCTATTGTTTGTTGACGGGTAAGATAAGCGACACGTATTATTCGCACGTCGTGATAATTACTTGATGGCTGTACGATGTACATGTACTCGGGGTTCCTGCTTAGTCAATGCAAAGTCTAATTTATCTCGACTGCAAATCAAGCATTGGCGTCGAAAGGGTCATGGATTATTGACGAGTTGGGTTAAGAAAAATGGTATGTTTGATTCTTTCTGTCCTAAAATACCATGATTATACTGCACATGCGTCGCAAGAAATATAATTAAACGTTCATGCAAAAGCACGATGGTAATATAGGTTGATAAATATGGACGAAAATGTATTCATTTGTATTAGACAAACAATGCATGTGTATTAGAATAAATGAATCATTTATTTAAGCCTGTTTTCGTTTTTCTTTCATTTCTTTTTTAATTATTATTTTTATTATGAATAATGCTGCGACTGTTGACCGACGTGCAATCAGTATGAAACCACAAACAACACACATATGACATGCGTTCAACATGCTTAGTACACTTGAACCGGCAACAGTCAGTAAGTAGATGGCTCGAACTAATTGCTAGGTCCGAGGTTTCGAAGTTTTACTGTACTTATATTATGAGTGCTGATGCATTTTTTGGTGACTGTAATATGTATACTGGTCAAAAGAGCTAATTTGCCGTTTCGTATCCTCATTTCGATATGACAAAGTTTCTGAAACAATGAACATAATTTTGACAGGTTTTCATATACCTTCTTTCGCTATTTCAATTCCCTTGAATCATTAAAGTTAAAGCTTTTTGCAATCAAGATCAACAGAAAATGTACCCAGCAGCTTTTTAGAAAACTATGTGCTAGAGCACATGCGGCTTAGCACATTTGATCTGTATATTTATAATATTGTCTGTTAATTACACTACATTTTAGGGAATAATACAACAGTAAACTAATGTTGAGTGATGAACACACTACACTGTGACCTCTCCAGAGCGACCCTCTCTTGAGAAACCACCTCTTAGCAACAGCGTTTACGGTCAAGTTAACCTCTTTTACTCATCAACCTCTCTCTAACTGCATTGTCAAATCTCCCGAAGTAAAACCGTAAACGTTAGTGTAAATTTCACCTCCCTAGAATAACTTCTCTCTAACAGCCTTATCAATTTCCCATAGTAAAACCACACTATCAATTTAACCTCTCTAGATAAACAACCATTCTAAAGCAACAGCCTCTCAATAAAGAGTGTCAGTCTGGAGAACAAAAACCTCTCATCAACAGCCGAAATGAGAAATTGCCAAAGGATGTTGCTCTTGAGAGTTTGCACTGTATATAAAATAAATGTATACGTACGATGTCAGGTCGATCGAAGTATGCTAGCACCAAGGTAACATCGTACTTGTTGTAATGTCCGAAAAAAGGGTCCAATCCATCCTGTTGAAATAGAAACATGTACGTACATGTTTTAATTGCATATTTCAACTCTCATAAGGGTTATGAGCAACAATGAACATACATGTACAGTGTGCAGGTATAAATATGACCATATCTTGGTCAATATAAGTTTGATCTTGCTGAAATTTTCAACAAATATAGCATAATATCTTATTTATTTCACGTCATAAATCATGAGTCCACATATTGAACAAATAAAATCAATAAATGTGAAGATGCGGAAACATCAGTACTGTAACTCCCACTTAAAGATGATCTTGTTGATTGGAAAGAGACCAATAGCGCATTTGTCCACCCCGACAAATAATTATTTTGAATGTATTATGGATTTTATTTTTAGATTTTTTAAACGGGTTATCATTGATTTGGGTTGTTAAATAAAAAAATATAACATATTATTTGTTGTACGCAGATAATTCAACGTAGGTTTCTCACCAAAACCTAACACCCTTATAAACTGAAATAGACCATGTAATTCCGAAATTACGATAACATTGGCATGTCAATAAAATTTGCTTAAATTAAGTTAAAATCAAAGCTTGAAATTGTTGCCATTCATACGAAACACCAGCATTTCAATGATTATGCCATCCTTAAAAATGTGTTTGTTTGTAGTTATACGACCTGGAATTTTAACAGTGGGTAGGTATGTAGATTTTTCAGTTTAGTACCGTTATGATTAAAAGACCGAAAAAACATATCATCGATGAACCTGAAAAAAAATATATTAAGTCGCGGCATTGTTCATGAGTCGGTCGCGTTACTTGCAAACAAACAATTTTTAATGATCTGATGGCGACAAAAATACTAAGATTCTGTAAAGAATTCGTTCAATGTAATAAGTAAAAAAGCTTACATATCCCTCCGCCAATATTGGCCGAATAAGCCTAGCTCTGTACTTCTCGGCGGCTGCATTCATTGTTCTCACGACATAGGGGTCTGCTAGGGAAACCGGGGTACAAGTCCCGACAGAAATCAGCGCAAAGGCCACCAGGGCACACGCAAGTATCCCACAATGCATAACTAACTGTCCAGTATGTTCACTGCAATCTAGTCAATTAAGATGAACGACGATTTGGTGACACTGCTGTTTATATAGAGTCCAACGCGTTTAAAAAAATGTCATACCGTCCAATTAATCAAATGATTTATCATGCATATTTATGAATATGTAATCCTATGACCTCATGAGATAAACATTAAGACTATATATCAATCGAATACCAAAAAATTATGAAGGATTGCAGAACCGTTTGATTGAAGACGCTGATTAAATTCATTATGACTAATATCCGGGTTATGGTTAAATCTTCTAAGTGGCAAACATCTATGAACGTTTTTGTCGTCACCTCTATTTGAAACTAAGGAATCCCTAAAGTGACATTCGACACTTTTACTTAAAATGTAACAATCTGATTTTAATTCGTAGAAACGAATTAATATTTCACAAATACGAAATATTGTTTCGTATTTTCGAGACACACCTCGTAATAACAAATAATAAATCATTTGTACGAACTATTATACAATTTTACGAAACAAAATTTCGTTTTTACAAAATGCCATTTCGTAATTAGCGTTTGAACAGCAGCAAAATGTCAATCAAGTTCTTCGAGTAGAGCAAGAAACCGAGGCTTCGCCCGGAGGAACTGCTCGTCGGTGTAGTTGAGGAGCTCTCCTTTCACATAGTTGGCAAAGTTAGCCTTGTGAGATGACCTGCTGCTGGCTGCCAACTCACTCTGCAGCTCCTCCATCCTCTGCGTAGAAGCTGTCAGCTGCTCCTGTATAGATATGAGTTCAGAGTCATCTATTGGCGTCCTTCGACTAGCTTTGCTGTGGGATGGACCTATCTCGGCGTCGGGATCAAGAGCTGTCCGTGAGGCCGTATCCTTCATCTCCTCCAAGTCGACGCCACTAGTGGCCTTGATCTGTGGAACCAAGAAGAGAACATGTATACAGGTTGTGCCATACACGTATGGAATACATACAATGAAGTTAACATTGGCGATCCTGTTTCTTCTCCAACTTGGATGACACGTCTTCTGAGGGAGGCATGACGGACCTCGCGGGGGACCTCTCCCGTGAGGGGTCACGTTCCCGGACTGTGGAAGGAACAGCAACAGTTTGCTCTAATGACTCTGTGTCCGCGTCTCTCTTGGTAGAGATGTGACCACTTCTACAAAACAAGACTGCCAGGAAGTGTCCACAAAAGTTCGGCTATATATAGACGTCGCCTGTCACCCCCATCAGCTTACCTATGCTGAGTATTCGTTCGTCTATGTTGGACTAAGTCGGCGACCGCTGCACATACGCTACATCTGCGTTGGCAACAGTTCGCCTACGCTAAAAGAAAATAAATACAACGCTGTCAAACGCTAGGAAACGTTCGTAAAAGTTGATTTGCGCCGGATATAAAACGTTCGTAGTGTGAATGAAAAAAATCCTTCTCGCGAACGTAATTTCGCCGACGTTTGGGCTCATTTCTTAGACCTTTCAAACGCTGGCTAACGCTGGTACAAACGCTCATAGTGTGAATCCACCTTAAAACGGAATGTCATTTAGTAAAAACGAAATGAAATCAAAAATGCATTGCACAAAAAAGTGTCGGATGTCGCTTTAGGGGCTCCGTACGAAACTGTTGTCACTGAATTATTTAAGTCAAGAAAGATACCTTTAAATTTGGATTGGCGACTTGAAATGTAAGTTCATGATATTCACAATATAAACGTTCGATGCATTTTTATAGAACATCTAAGACAATACCCTAGATACTCAGGTTTGTCGTGTTTCTTTACACAGATACAGTCGGACATCGTTTATTCAATAATCTACTATCCGAATACTTGGTATTAACATCATAACAGTAGCAACAGCAGCAACAGCTACTGTAATATTAGTAGCAGCAACAACACCATCAAAATCACCACCACACAACAAGCATTCATGTGCAGATCACGATGCATTTTTATTTTATAGGTTTCGGCAAATTGTTAATGCATCATGTGTGATAAAAACATTGTTGTGGTAATTAATGACTATTCTAGTTGTTTAGCTGTGAACAATTAATAATCAGCATTGCAATTACAGTTTGGTCTTTGGTTACTATATCGTCTTCAATCAAGGATAAAACAAAAGACCATTGTGTTGTTGCTTTTTGTCCACAATTATTTGTCTTTTTTATGGGCATAGCTACAGATAGGCGTCAGCATATTAATGTGTAATTGCATTATTATTCAGTCCAGTCTGCGGTTAAACATAATTTAATTGATATGCGTTATTGTTTAATATTCATGGTAGCAAAACTGGCTGTCTATCGTACCACAACGTATCAGGTTACCGTTTAGCGTGTTCACTGTGACGTCATATCGTTTTGTCTTCTGTGCGTATCTGTATTATAATTGATATTGTCATTTTCCTGCTTAATCTTAATTAAATATTTTTTCTATACATTTGCGTTATGCATTTTATTATAAAAAGTGTGCATATTTTGAGATGGGACGACTGGTTGGGAGCTAAAATGTTCAAAGCCAAGTAAGGGTAATTATTCTCCATATAAACCGCACACATTGTGAAATGTGCTTTTTTGTTATCAATAGCTGTTGTTTTGTCTGTAAAAACGTGTATGAAATACTTCAGGTGTTGTTTACAAAACACCGTATGTTTGTCCTTGTCGCGATTTCCGGAAATCGTTGTGATTTGTTAATGTGCTTCTATGACTTTCCGTATGCTGTATGATACATTCATTATAACTTATTTCAAAAGATGTACGGGTCGTTCAATATTGAGTTAAACCATTGTCCGTTCTTTGTTTACATGGGCACGGAGTATTCTGTTTGTTTACGTATGAAGTTGCGTGTTAATGCTTCAGGGGCCAGTAACCCTTCTTAGTATACGTATATATGGGCCGTCAAAAACCGACAATAGTACTTTGTTATAACTGTCGTCTTATATGGTTATAGATGTTGACGAACCTGACAAAAACAAACTACTCCATTCATTGGTATTTCTTTCATAAATGGTGTTTTAGATATGTTAACTTTCGAACTCTATGCTCGTCTTCATTCAAATTGACATCAAGTTTCATCGCCGTCAAATTTTCATTGCAATATTATGTTAATTAACGAAGGTGTGTGGTTAAAAAAAGTTATGTATATATAAATTAACTTATAATATAATATTTACTCAGCTGATAGAAACTAAAAATTAGACATCCGAGTTTTATATGTTTGGTATTAAATGAAACTACAATAATATATCTGTTAGAAAATGTAAGTATCTTATTATGGATTGTTTGGTCACTCGTACAGGTTTAGTCGTGAAACAGTTCATTTAAATAATCTCGAATAGTTTCAAAGAAATTTATCGAACTTAACACATTGTTGTTCCTTTAACTAAGTACACACCAAACAAGTATGCTTGAGTATGTAATGCGTACACGAATCGCAAAACCGTGTTTCATGAAAACATATCTTTAAGTACAAAGAGATTTCCATAATATTAAATGAATTTAATTACGTGATACCGTTAAACCTCAATAATATGACAACCGTTGATACTGTAGAAGCTAGGCCTTAGGTGTGAGGTGGTCTGGTTATCGAGACAAGAACTAATAAGGTCCATGATCTTGTAATAATATATAGAATAACAACCAGCGGATTTCTCATTACCAACTTCTGTTCCAATTACTTCTCTTTATTCCCTAGTACAGGATACAACGTTCTCTTGTAAGATTTGTAGAAACATACGGAATACCGGTGCTGACCGCTTTGTTTAACATGTCATATCCTTAATACCTAATTCGTGAGCCATGAAATTATGAACTTCACGAGTTCACGATTCACAATCGAAATCACGTTCTCGGACCTTAGCATGAAATCATGAACAATGAAATCATGAACTTCACGAATTCTCTCTTTACAATTTCATGTTCTTGGATCAAGCAAAAAATCATAAACTATGAACTCATTAACTCTAAACATTCACACAAATTTTTTTTTCAAAAACATGAAACTGTGAACAGAAATTTCTTGAAGATGAAATCATGAGACAATGATTTAGCAATGATCATGATTTCGTGAAGTTGAAAATGTGAATCCGTGATGTTGAAATCATGAATTCAGGAAAACAATTTGCATGCAGGCCCTGAATTTATCGTTGATATGGACATGTGGTTAACACTTACATTAGAGACCACCGATGATGCATCAACTTAATTAAAACAATAATTATGAATGTTTGATGGTGTCGTCTGCTTAAATATGGTATTGCTTGCAATTAAAGTTTATTTTAAGCAACAAAAAGTCAACAATGAATGATGCATTGTTAAATTGCACAAACACCTGCATGCATTTGTGTAAATTGTGCACGTACAGATGGATACATTATGTTATTAAGTTCATTGTATCAAAGATTTGAGACACAGTCGTAATATTTATAGATAACGTACTTCCGCCCAAAAGCTATATGCTGTTTTGGAAAATCTTATTGACTACTTACGCATACAGCGACGTTCCTAATGCCTCGGCCACACGAAGCTCCCGGTCGTACGGACTTTATTTATAAGGGACATAGGCCCGTACGTCTTCCCAAGTACTACGAGCTTGGTCCCATCCGAAGGTCTCATCTCACCGCTGCTAGAACGTTGTGCATACTTGCTCAACTTTCGTCTTGGACTATACGGCGCTCCTACGGTTCTATGGCAGGACTTTTGGCCCTTTTAGGGACCCTTAGCTGTCAGAGACCTTCACGTGATATTTGTTGTACCTCACCTAACGCAGATTCATGCATTTGTGTACATGAAAGGGATGTTTATAATTTATATATCAACATGCTGAAATTAGATTTTGGTACGTGGATACCGATTTTAGTGTGTATTTTATTGCTACTAATATAATACCTGACCATTCAATGTAACAATACTCATTTCGGAAGTACGCGAACATTTCCGATCACGAATTTTCTTAACTCGCCGATTCGCGATCAGGGGCGTAGCGTGACTAATTCTTAGTTTACTCGAAGGGGAGGGTGCGGGAGGGCTGACACCTCCCGCTGGTGGGGGTTTTGAATACAAGAAAGGTAAATGATGCGATCGGGTGTGTATTTCGAGCATTTATTTGCTAAGATCGCTCAGACAAAATCTGTCTTAATCTACTGATCTATTTGTTGCACTATAAATCAAACTCTGAAAACCAGAGCGAGCATCCTTTCCTTCCTGAAGTATATCAACTAAAGGATTTTTTACTTTATTTTGAAAGAATATCACATGTTGATCCCCTTTCATAAGTTTTTCTAGCATATTATTATGCGTATTGATTTTCATTGGGTTTCATTTTCAAAGTTTACTCGAACGAGTATTCGAGTATGGCACGCTACGCGCCTGTACGATATTTTTTGTTTGCGAAAATGTCCACTTCTACAGTATACGCGATTTGAAGCGATCATCTCAATTTTTTCTGATCAGCACTAATTCACAACACCATGTCTGTTTGTATCGTATTTGCTTGAGTATGTAATGCGTACACGAATCGCAAAACCGTGTTTCAGGAAAACACCAAAACATATCTTTAACCACATAGAGATTTCCATACTATTAAATGGATTCATTTGCGTGATACTGTTAAGCATCAATAATATGACCACCGTTGATACTGTAGAAGCTCGGCCTTAGGTGTGAGGTGGTCTGTTTATCGAACTCATTATGAAAGAAAAATTGTAATCGGTCAATGTAAATAAGGTCGTAGTAATAAAAGCGAGAATAGTATGCTACAGATGCATAAGACTATGCCTCTTTGCACAGACCACCGGGAAAACAACAGTCCATAAAACATCAGGCATTTAGGAGGTGCAAGGGTAAATACGCTAGGGAACAGGTGCGCAAGGAATGGCCTGGCCGACCGCAAGAAACAACGAAGGAGAATTAATGAGAACAAACAGGGCGGTTTTAAGCGATGGTATACATCACAGGATACATCAAGACAGCTGGCAACAATATGTCGAAGGTGGGGGATGACATGAACACTCTATGAAGTGAAATAATAAATTGGTCCTAATTCCGTGTGTGGGTCTCTAAGTAAAGTTTTACTATACATGTTTCATGTCGTGTATTAATATCTTTTTCAACCACATTTTTTTATAACAGTTCAATAGAACTAGTAATTTACTGAGGTAATGAATATTATGCCACATTATTGCCAATTTCCATCTGAAGTTTACTGGAAGCTCAATTTAATAAATTGAAATTTGAGGTAATTATCTTAATCAATTTGAAATCGAAATTAAATTAAACAGAAGTTGCAAGATAGACGAAACGGAAAATAGAAAATTGCGTTTAATTTTCCAACTTGTTACTTTTTATCTGTGTCAATCAATTAGCTTTTTAATACGTTATATGTATATCACTCGATCAATTGATTTTCGCGTTTCGTCATTGTGGTTTTCTCCCTTTAACTAATCTACAAAACCTTATTTAGACAGAAACTGTAAACATCGAAATTCGTATAAGAAAAGAGCTAATGTATTTTAAATAATATTAAACGTTTATGTAATGGTTCAGTTCAGTTTAACCTTTTACGTAGTATTACTCATAATTGTACCTCCTGCAATGACCATTGTAAAAACTATTTGTCAGTTTGGCATTTTCAAAATGATATTACATTATACACACGTACATGCAAGCATACAATTATTAAGAAAAAACGTTACATAAAATTACGTAAAAAGCCCTCAACAGGATCATCTAAGTAAAACAATACCATACACTCGTAGCTTCAAAATTTTCCAAACACAGACAAGTTCAAACAGATACGATGTACGTCTTGTTGCCCATTGCATTATTTGGCCAGCTAGCCTGGTTTGCAACATCGATTTCCTCTGTCAGTTTACATGCAGTTCACTTCTTGATTACTGCGTTCATTCACGTCGAGTTGACTGCGTTGGTTTTGGCGTAACGTAACGTAAAACTTAAGCAGTCGTTTTGACGTAACGTAAGGCGTAAGATATTGTTTCCGAGTAACGTAAGACGTAAATTATCGTTTTGACATAAAGTGAAGCCTAAGATATCATTTTGAGATATTGTTAGGCGTAACTTGTAACGAAATTTGAAAGATACGGACAAGTGAAACGGCAAACTGGAAGCAAAGTTTTGCTCGGAGAGTATTGTTATTATTTATAGATTTGGCCGTGCGATCCATCATGAAAGGTTTGTTAGAATTTTCTGAGATTGTTAAGATCTTATATGTGCGCACGATTTTGGTGTAAACTTGACACAAAGGATTGATCAGCGACAGTGAACAATGGCAACTATTGTAGATGCGAGATCTGTAGTGCTATATTTTCTCCCGTAAACAATATCACTCGCTCTAGGTATGCCACTTTAACTTTCTAAATGTTCGAGACTTATTGCTTCGTTATATGAAGTTTATATTGAGATTATAGATCTGAGAAATGTTTCAATAGTAATGCGTGCAAATACATATAGCATTAAAATTCAAACCCAAATATGGGTGTAAAAAGCCGTCATGAATTATTAATAACTTTAATATAATAACAGTATCTATCAAAATATAATAAATAGATAATATATGATATTGAGTAGAGTAGACGTTTAATAAAGATAAACGCTATTGCACAACTAACTAGTGAATAGAAAGAATGGGAGAAAAGAGAGGCATAAAAGAATGGGATAGCTAATTTTATTTAACTCGTTTGGGGTAACACTTGTTCTGCTTAATTCGTGTTGTTGTTGCAATCTTTTATAGCAGTCAAAAACTTCATTTACAAATCATTAAATACTACATACTTCATGTATCAACACTGAAGTTGTCGTCTGTATGTATAATGATCTAATTATAATTTATTGGCCATTTTTGTTCAAGTTCAAATCATTTGTATTCTGTACAATATTGCAAATGCGTTGATTTCCCCCATTGTGATCATTATACCGACCAACATTGTTTCTTATTGGCCAAAGTATACAATAGAAAAGTAAATATTTGGATTCGTGCCAAACTTTATTAATATTTTTGTTTAAAACATGGTTCTAAGTGTTTTATATTGTTTATGGTGAAATGTAAGAACTGTAGGCGGTTATGAACGCGTTCAATACATTCAAATGTCATTTCGATGTCGTTACAATGGAATATTCATTCGATGACACAAATCCGATGGAAGCGAATCTGCTTATTCGGTTAATGATGAACAGAAAAAAGTGAACACTGAATTGCAATGAATAAGTTTTGGAAGTTTTGCGTGGACACATTCCTGTATTTTCTACTGTTATGTTGTATAAATGTTGCATTAAACTCGTGTCACCTAAGTTAGAATAGTTGTCCAAAAGCCAGTTTTATGAGTTAGTTATTAACTATCGTATTCTGATGTAAATAATTTAGTTACTGAGAGCAAGGTCAGTATAAGTCTGCTTGTTTTCTCGTGCTGGTTTAAACACAGTGTGTCTGTTGTTATGTACATAATAGTTAATTGATTTGTATAATAAGTTACTGCCTACTTGGTCAATTTATGTGTACATGTATATGTTGAAAATTAATGACCATATAGCGATGAAGTGTGAGGTTAGCTAGCTGTTAAATCGATTTAAATCCCCGGTCTTTTTACTGACAGTTCCAAGGCTGTAAATGGCTGTAATCTGAAATTGTCCTTTCCCATGTGCAATTCTTTTACTTGATATAGTATTCATGTTATAATCCTCTTCTTTTCTGCCTACTGTTGTCAGTTTTCCTGACTTATCCTGTGATGTATTGCATTCAATAAATCCTCCCTGTTTGTCATTATTAATTCTCATTAGTTGTCATTTATGGTCGGCCAGGCCATTCTTTGCGCCCCTGTTTCCCTTGCGTATTAACCATTGCACCTCCTAAAATGCCTGATGTTTGATTGACTATTGCTTTCCCGGAGGTATATGTGGAGAGGCATTGTTTTATGTATGTGGTTATCCCGTAGCAAGTTATTCTCTCTTTTAACTAATTATGTCAGGTGTGCAATGGAATGGGACATCCATTTTAAATATTAATTGCATCAGCTGTTTGAAATAAACAACCACCCGAATACCAAATACACAAACAGCCCGTGTATGAGCCTATAAGAAGATGAATACATTTTGCCTTTGAATTAATTTGATGGGCAAATACATAATGTGAAATTCAGTGCAAACTTTCTCGTGTAACTACATTTAGAAGAGGTATATTTTGGCTTTGTTGAGCGGTTGTTACTTCAGAGACGTTAGAATAATTTGAAAAAGTAATAATGTTGTATGGTTGAATAATATAGAGAGGTTGTTGATTATGACAGTGCCACTCTGGAGAGTTGGCACTTTGTTTCCGGGCGCTGATTCTGTGTATATATCTCAATAAGTATGGCGTCAAAAGATGTAGACCTTCATGACATAATATGCGAGAAGGTTTTGAAAAAAAGACTCGAGTTGGTTCCTTTGTAAAGTTCATCGATATTATGTATATCTCGACGTGTGCATATCTAGAAGTTTAAATATCAAACTATGTGTGGGTATTTCATTTTATGACGCTTTGTTCGCCTATTCATAAGTGTAAATATCTCAATATATTACAAACAGTACAGCATGGCTTTGGTGTTTGTTTGCTGTTCTCTTGGAAAGTAACATGATAGCAGCTGATTGATGTTCTCTTGGAACAATCCTCAGGCATGTTCCTATTATTTGACCTAATTCGTGACAATTTGATGTAAATATATTCCAGTGCTTCCAATAAATTCCTTCAAAAGTTGCGCTTGTACATACATTATGCTGTAATATTAAATATCGTCATTTCATCATATTCAACTTAGAAGTCCGGTAAGTACTTTGTTTAAGTACGAGCTTTGCATAATGAGAAGGAACATCATCCATATTGATGTATGTTTTATACAATTATTATTCTTTGCAATTCGTATTTTGAATGCAAATTTAGTTGTTGTGATATTTTGTTTAAAGTTTTGCTAACAAACTTTTCGTGATTGATTGTCGCATGCATTCTACATCATTAATGTGTTTCAATGAATCGCCTGAACATAACAATATGGTTTTCGTTTGATGTGAATATTGATGTATCCTAGGCACAGAAATTCAAGTTTATTAATTAGATACCACCGCTTACATACACCTACAAATGAAACCCTAACCTTGTGATGAAATTAGACTGATTATTTTGAAAAAAAGTGTGATAAGCGTGCATATTTAACGAATCTATGTCCACAATGTATGAAAAGCTGACAATTAATGCCGATATATTGTTTAATGATTGTAAAGCGTTAATGAAATGTAGTGACTGCATTGAATAGATGTTACATAACGTGTGACTATTTGCTGATGAAACTTAGACAGTGTATGATAATTAATACTAAAATTTATAGAAAGTATATGCTTTCATAAGGTGTATGCTTAAAATGTAAACTGTGATTATGTACGTTTTGTTACCCATCGGTAGCTTGTTTATAAATAGATTTTAGATAGACCAACTTTTGGTGAGAAAGATTTCTTCAGCGTAAATATGCAGCAATATTAACAAAACACTTGGCATTAGTCTTGTCAACAGCGAGTAGAAACACAAATGGTAAGCTATGCTGCCGTACAAGCTATCCCTTTTCACCTCGTTTACTAGCCAAATAAAAATAGTAAAGAGGTGTTGAAGTCTTTTTTCGAAAAGGACGTGTCATAATGTTTGCGTGGGAACCCCGCTATCGTTGGGGTACACTATTTATGCGCGGATCCAGCAATTTACATAAGGAGCTGGGTTAGGGGGTCCAGCTCCAGGTAAGGACGTAAGAAAGATTAGAGTGTTGCAAGGAACATCGTATGCCTCCCCACACAGACCCTCAAGAAAACAACACTCTACAAAACATTTACTCTCCCTTAGTATCGGGCGCTTATTCCGATACCTTCATATTCACGTGAATGGAACGGTAGTGGTATCAAAGCGCTGTGTGGAGCGTACAAAACATTAAGTGTTGAGGAGATGCAAGAATGAACATGTATGTGAATATGGGTGCAAGGGTAATCATTTATGGGAATAGGATCGCAAGGAAGGGTTCCTCCAATATTGACTTACTAGATTTTACATTTTCTTGGTGGGCTTTGCCATAAATTGATTTATTAATTATAATTAATTGATTCGTATGTACTTATTTGAATCATAGACAGTATATCTTTGCGTGATAAAACTGTTCCAATCTTCTGCACGCAATATATCAGACAATAAGTAAGTGCACATGTACGTGTATAATGACTAGAAGGAGTAGGGTTTTGGGGACCAGGGGGCGATTGTCCCTTGGTCATGTATCCAAAGTCTGAAAGAAGCTTATGAATAGACACTTCAAAACATGTTTTCATTGGCTGACAGTCTCAACGTTTGTTTATAACCGTTATGTAGTATAATATAAAACTATATTTATCAACTTAGAGAAAAGCACTCCAATATTCAGTTATTAAGAACTATAAACTGTTTATTTACATGATGGCAATAGCATCTACGGTCATTTGCTTTGGATTGATGTGAAAGTGCTGTTGTCTATAAAATTGTAAATTTGAACAATCACACATAGTTCTGCAACTTCTTGTGTTGTGTTTGTTGCACTTTTTTCAAATAGTGAAGAACAAACACAGAGGCACACACAGAGAAATGATTTATTGATTGAGCTACACATTCAAATTCCACAGAAATTTTTTAATGGATGTTACGACGAATTTAAAGACCATTCAACTATAAATATTTAGAACAAAACTTGACATGACGCGGGGGTCGTTATAGTTATACCAGCTGGTGAGATTTGGTTCATTTATGAAAGTATTTGCATTTTCTTGTATGGTATAGCTGAAATGATATATTTTACGATTTACGCCCGGGTAAAATGATTAATCAAACAGCGATTGATAAAATGATATAATTCAAGATTCTCAAAGTAAGTGAACAAAATTCAAATACATTTGTGATGTTGCTCATTTTAATCGTTAATTGTTAAACCAATTGTAGTAGTAGTAGTAGTTGTTGTTGTTATTAAAAGGTTATGCGGGACGGCAGCTCCAGTATATCATCACATAGTCCAAATAACCATTTCTCCAGGAGGCTCTTGCGTAACAGATGTCGTACTAAAAGATAATGCTTAAATACGTATCTGGCCCATATTAACGTCAAATATTTGAACGGACTTAATCCAATGTTGTTGCTTCATTGACTTAGACATCTTAAATGCGAACAATTGCCTAGCAATATATTACCGATTCAAGATACTACATACTTCTTTTTTTAACAAAAACAGAGAGTACATTCTTAATGTATCCTTTGACAATGCATATTTGTGGGTTGAACAATATGAACTATATTCTTTGCTGTTTATTGAGATAAAATATGAACAAAAATGAACATAATATTACTACGTCTTCATACGTCTTCAGTTTATTTATGATCTTAAACGAATATATTTTAAATAGTGCTACGGAAAAAAGAGAACGTCGCACAAAACTTTGCAAATTTACAGGTTTATACACAGGTTTAAAGTACTCGAAAAGTTAATACTTAATCAATAAAAATTCATTCTCAAAAAATACACTCATATTCTAAGCCCCAATTTTTATTAAAAATATAAAAATTATTTTTATTAAACAAGTGTTTTTTTCAAATTTTGCCTGTGCGTAATATGATAAACGAAGATCTTTAGAATCGGTCATACATTGCATCGGTTCTAATTAAAGACATTCAGCAACATCGCGTAATTAAGCCCATTCAAAAGTTTACATTCAGATGAGCCAGATACATTTCAATGTATTATGCATATTAGAAGATTCCAATCACTCTTTTGTTTCGACACAGTTTACTCAATTACTGAAGCATGTTTTTTGTACATTATCCTGCGGTCGATGCCTTTAAGGATTCGACAAGAATCCTGTAGTCCGTTGACATATATTTCATTTTACATGAATATGCAAGTCATAGTAAAACAAACGAATCCGAGAGAAAGCACGTTAGAGATTGCGGAGATGTAAGAGGCAAATATCATTGCGAATATGGTGAGGTAAGATAATGTCTGGCTGACTATCAAAAGCAAATTTGGGGAAATTAAGGGGACAGGAAGGGGAAACATGATTGAATGGAAGGAATACATGGATAAGCTAAGAAAGCCAGTGAACATGGGCCGAAATGGGGGAGAACAGAACAGAACACGAATATTATATCAAGCCAAGGAACTGCAAAATGAATTTGGAAAGGGGAACTCATGGTTTGATTACTGGCTGGTGTTCTATTTGGAGACTCTAACAACAGTAATGATATGTCAAGTGTTGATCAAAATGTATACTGGTCAAAAGAGCTAATCTGCCATTTCGCATTTAGAGAATCTTTATTTCATTATGACAATGTTTTCTGAAACAATGAATATGATAATGACTGGTGTACGTATACTTTTTCATATTTCATTTTTGAATAATGAATGTTTCAGCTTTTTAGCAATCAAAAATCCACAAAAATGTATACACTAGCCTTTTAAAAACTATGTTTCCAAATGAGCGATACTCGAGGGTTTCGCTCAAGAGAATTGCACTGTATATAAAATAATTGTAAACGTACCAAGGTAGGTTGAGAGTAGAATGCTACCTTCAAGATTACGTCGTACTTGTTGTAATGTTTGTACCAATAGTTATATCCGCCCTGTTGTGTTAGAAAAATGTACATACTCTGATAAGAGTTATGAGCAAACAAAAATAAACATAGAATGTACGTAGACGTCTAACTAACGTTGGGAAACAAACCGTCTGCTTCATGAGGTAAATAGCATGTTTGTCTCATTGATACTTCACTAGTTTTATAAGGAATTTAAAGATACACATTAAGAAGGGGCTTAAATGGTACCAGGAAGCTGGAGAGGGGAATCACCTGATTTCCCGTTCAGGAAGTTTCTCCCACTGGACATTATGATAAATATTTAATCTGAGTTAATATGCAAAAGTCCAAACGATATTTTGAAAGTCTAACTCTGATTTTTAGGATTAAAATGTCAACGTGGCTACATCGGTGAACATGATTTTTTTTAAATGATGTTTGTGACCCCCAATGCTGCTGTACGGTCGAATACACGTCCCACATTTTCTGATTTTTCAGGCAAAACTATTTGAAATGAAGGAATGAAATATCGTGATTGTATTTGGGATATTTTTAGACCTGTATTCAAATTTTAAACGGATAATCATTGGTACTAGTATAAAATTTGGGTAGTTTCCGTCACTCGTTAAATAAATATCATTTAAAATTGATAATATCCTACAGGCGCAGTTGTATAATTGATAGGACGCAGAAGATTCACCGCAGGTTTCCGGTTCAATCTTCGAAACTGCTCACAAAACACCCATATATTCTGAAATAGACCATACCATACCAAAAAAGTAAAATTGACAGGTCAATGAAATTGCCTAATTTGAGTTCGAATCAAACCTTGAAACTGTCACCATTAATACAAAACACCAGCATTTTAATAGTGCAAATAATTAACAAATGGTGCAACAGTCTAAGTAAGTAAAAATACATACCCATCCATCCGCCCATAGTGGTAGAATAAGCTTAGCTCTGTACTTCTCGGCGGCTATACGCATTGATCTCAGGGCATAGCGTTCATATGGGGAAACCTTGGTACAAGTCCCAACAGAAATCAGTGCAAGGGCCACCAGGGCACACGCAAGTATCACACAATGCATAACTGTACAGTATGTTCACTGCAATCTAGTCAATTAAGCTGAACAACGGTTTAGGGACACTGTTGTTTATATAGAGTTAAACACGTTTAAAATACATTTCTACCATCTAATTAATCAAATATATAGTTTATCGTGCATATTAATGAGATTGCAGTCCCATTATTTCGTTTTTATGAAATATTATTTCGTAATTACGAACTAAAGTGAGAAATCACTGATTGTTTCGCAATAACAAAAATGTTTTTTAGTTTTTACGAAATAATATTCCGTTTTTACAGAGTGCTTTTTCGTAATTACGCAATGCTATTTCGTTATATTGGTATACTATTTCGTAATTATGGAATGAGATTTCGTAAAAACGGAAAACATTTCGTTTAAAGGAAATAGTATTTCGCATAGACTGGGGATGTAAACGATTAACGGTTAGTAAAATCACTAACCGGTTGATCGTTTATTTTTTTATGATAACATCTAATTTTTTCATGGACTTTGTTAACTTCTGCTTCACCTTCTCCATTCACCACCAACAGCATCAGCAACAACAGCAGCAGTACCAGGAGCAGCAGCAGTAGTAACACCGGCCACAGCAGTAACATCAGCAACAGTAACAGGAACAGTAGTATTAGTAGCCGCAACAAAAGTGACAGCACAACAACACATCAACACCTCTAGCACTAACAACAACACTACCACCACCACAGAACCTGGGCCCGTATTCACAAACGTTTTAAGACTGAATCTCAGGCTTAGACTTTAAAATTGCAAAAGTTAAATTTACAAGCATTTCGTTTTCATTATATATATGTCTCAATATGTCTTGTTACTCACTTTACACTTTTGCCATGTTTTATCAAAATATAGTGTGTAATAATAACGTAGGAACAAAATGAATATTTACCATTTTAAAGTTTAAGTCTGAAATTCAGTCTTAAAACGTTTGTGAATACGGACCCAGCATTCATGTGCAGATCACGATCTATATATATATATAGGTTTCGGGTAATTGTTTTGATGCAGAATGCCTAATTAATACATCTTTGGTTAATAAGCATTCCCTATCAACATCTGTATTCATCACGATGGGATAAAAACCATTGTCGTGGTAATTATTGGCTTACTCAAGTTGTTTACATATGACAATAATCTGCGTTGCAATTACAGCTTTGTCTTTAATTAATAATCTTATTCAATCAAGTATAAAACAAAAGAGAGATTAAGTTGTTACAGGGAACGCCACATACACAAGGCAATGCATTCCCACACAGACCCCCGGGAAAACAACAGTCTACAAAATATTAAGCACTGATGTGGTGAAAGGGAAAACATGTATGGGAATAAGGGTGCAATGAATGGCCTGGCCGAACAGAAAAAATAACTAAAGACAATTCAGGGGGACATGAAGGGGGGACAGTTTAAAGTCATTTACAGAAATGCTTAAGTCCACATTTAGTTCAGATTTAGAACAAAGCAATACATGTATATTAAATCACAAGTCTACAGATAAAAAGAACATATCTTTCTGGCACGATTTTATATAAGAGAAGACATTTTAAGTAGAAAGTGTCGACAAAATGGTCACAAAATATTTTACTAATTTATATACATTTATTTCATCATAGATTTGATTTGTTTCTGATAATTGGTAGATAATGGTGCATTTATAACTCGGGCCTGTTTTACAGCAGCATGACATATGTTATTTAATAGATGAAACATGCATGGACACATTATTGTACATATTCGGTAAGAAATTACATTCTTGCCAAAGACAATATGTTTTACTTCACTGAATTTGATATAATTCACAATAATTAAGACATTTAACTCCTGACTTACTTCTAAGAAACGTTGCTGTTACTGGGGAATTATTGGCATAAACTGTTGAATGTGACAATGCATGTCATATGAACTCGAATGAGAAGCGTTTTTGATGTAATGAAACCTAATGTCATTCCATGTTTGTTATCATAACAATAAATCTTCAACATGTCCAAATACGTACTTTCATTTTGATACCTAAACTCAACTACTTCGTGTTCAGAAACATGTCATTATCGAACTTGCAAAAGTTTTTTGTCAAATGAAATGAGGATGGTTTTTGAAACTACCATCTAAGAAAAAACAAAATTGTAATGCTGCTTTAAAACATTTCACTGTTTTTGTAAACTAGTATATATCTTGACAAAGGGCTTAGGCAGCAGGAGATTAATAACGCATGTATTGTAATGATTTGTAAGCTTTACAAGTTTATTTCAAGAATCTCTGTTCATATTTCACATGCCAATATGAGCATAAATATAAAATATTAAATACAAGTACAATAATTGCAATGCATTGGCATATTATGTAAAGCAAACCAGTAATAAATAAAAAAAGTTTTCGTAACGCATTTGTAAGATCTCAGTTTCTACACAGGTTGGGAGAAGTGCTGACAGCTAGATTTTTTATGAAATACATGTACATCTACACATGCAATATTTCATAATCTGAGCAATATTGCCTAAATTATGATTCATCAGCGATTTAAGTTTTAATTTGTCAATATTGACGATTGTGCGCGATTTGATGTTGAATATAATTTATATTGTTTAACTACACATTGAGCTGTTATGTGCGTTATTAGGAAACTAACATCATTGAAAATGATTTATCAACAGGAGATTGTCAAGAGTTATCTCCACTCTATCCTATAAGGGATATATGATATATATCCCCTGTGGATATATCTATATAGTGTTATGAAAAAGTTGTGAATCAAACACTCGTTTTCTATGTTGTTTGTGTTCGTCTTCATAACATATCGAATTTAAAGACAATGATGAATCCCTTGTCAAGGTAAAAAAAGAGGCTTGGTGTTTGTGTGTTAATGTAATGAATAACTAAATACAAAATAATAGATCGATAAAAGACGTAAATGAATCTGTAATACAACAAATGCAGTCGCGTTTGCGGCCCATCTCTGACTAAACCGTCTATTTACCAAAACCCTAGCGATAACAAAACATGCACTTGGCAACTTTTCTAACCACACTCATTTATGTTAGGGATGGACTGGAGTTATCAGGAGGTCTGTGTGGGGAGGCATTGTCTAATGTATGAGGTGTTCCCTGTAGCAACTTGTTCTCTCTAGGAATAATTTTCTTTGTTGAACGTAAGATATTAATGACATTGTTTCTGCTTACATCAATAATTACTGTATAGCCAACCTATTCCATTAAATTAGTCGATCATTAACCTTGGGCTAATTTCATTTGAAGCTTTTCTTTCTGTGAAGGTTACGACTCGGCCAGACCATTCCTGCATCCCTATTCCCAAACATGTTCACCCTTGCACACATATTCTGAAACATGTTACCATTGCAACTCCTCAGTGCCTAATATTTTGTAGACTGTTGTTTTCTTGGGGGTCTGTGTGCCGCTTAATTTTTAATTATAGCCTTAACATGAAATAATTTGTACAAATGACATCATTTGTTTTCCCCATTTGAAAAATAGAAGATTTTTAAGACTTGGTGCGCATTTCAGTTTAACGTTTCTGACACGACATCATTTTGTAGTCTACATTTGCATTTCCCCCCTAATATTTGAATTGCTATAAAACGAAGATTAGACGTCCAACTTCAATATTTTTGGTATAAATGGAAACTACAAAATTATATCTGTTAGAAAATGTAAAAACCTGACCATGGATATTTAGGTCACTCCTACAGACTTTGTCGTGGAACAGCTAATTTAATCTCGAAAGAAGCTTCATTTACCGAACTGAACATAATATGGATCCTTTAAATAATGATACACAAGACAAGAACAAATAAGGTCAATGATCTTGTAATTTTATAGATAATAACAACCTGAGACTTTCTCATTACCAACATCCTTTCCAATTACTTCTTTTTTTCCCTAGTACAGTGTACAATGTTCTTTTGTTAGATTTATAGAAAAATACGGAATACCAGTAGTGACTGCTTTGTATAACAACCTCTCAACGACAGCCCAAATATGTATTTTCCAAGTGGCGTAGCTCTGGAGTGGTTGCAGTGTATCGTCTAATTAGCATAAATATTGATGTCAGCGCTAGACTCGGCTTTGACCACATTCTTTACTTACTAATTTTGAATTGTCGAAAAACTATGATAGACTGGTGGTGACATTCACACTTCACTATTTCTGTCCATTCGGAAAACCTCGGCCAACTACGTCAAGTGCCTCGGATGTTCGAATATCATGTAAACAACATGGCGGCGTGAACGCTGGAGTTCTGATGAAACGGGATTTAAATCACATATTTAAGCTATATGAAGACTGAACTATGTGAGTTTTTAATTAGAAATGACAACGATAATCCATTTCTTATGTGAATTTATCGAAGTTGTTTTGAAGTTAAATCTGTTTTACGAGAACTTTTTTTTGACCGCACAAAATGTTGAATTTTGCCACATAGTGCTCCGCCTGACATACACTAGAGGATGTTCGTAGAGTAACGAAGTGGTACGGAAATATCCGAGAGCAGACGAGAATGTAAGTCTGTCCTAGGAAAATCATGAGTTTAAAATATCAATTGAATTCGGAAGGTTGCATTCGTGAATTCTTGAAGATGAAATCGTGAATTCGTAAAGCGGAAATCTTGAATCTTATCTGCCCCAAGAGAGAAAGAATGAATCGTGAATATCATCACCGGTCTTTCGTAAAACGATTTTCATGCTGGCTCTGTATTTATCGTTGATCAGAACATGTAGTTAAAATCTGATTGAAGATTACAAATATACGCGCAAAATGATGCAACAACTTAATTAAAACAATTAGGAGTATTTGGAGGTGTCGTCTGTCTGAATATATAACTGCTTGTTAACAAGTTTACAGAATCAATTTAACAACCAAAAACTAAAAGAACGAATGATGTATTGTTACATCAAACTTTAACCTTCGTTTAAACTCTGATCGTACGAAGATTGATGGTTCCTCGTAATTTTACATAATGTTATTAAGTTAATTTGTATTATAACTTTGAGACACTGACCGCAATATGTATAAATTGAGTACGTCAGCTCAAAAGTAATATGCATGTTTGGATAACTGATCGACATCTTACACATGCGGCGACGTTCCTAATGCCTCGGTCATATGAAGCTGCCCCCTACGTACTATCTTTTCCCAAAATCCTACGAGCCTGGTACCAACCGTAAGTCACATCTGACCGGAGCAGAGGTAATCATAATGTCACATAAAGCTCTCCGGCAGCCTACGGCTGGCTCACCTACAGGTCCAAAAATCTTCGAAAACGCGTGGGGGCGCGCATGGCATGCCGTGCGATAACCCTCTAACTCTCAGAATTGTTGCCCTCATGGGACCGTAAGCTGCCGGAGAGCTTCATGTAACCTATGCATTAGCTCCATTAAATTGTATAAAGGGAAATTTATAAAAGTATGTTGAACTTATTTTTTGGTATGTGCATACCGAATTTAGTGTTTATTTTATTACTATTGAAATTTTACCTGACCATTCAATATGACAATACTCATTTCGGGACTTCTCGATTCGCAAATTATTGTTTGCAAAAAATGTCCACTTTTACAATATTCGCGATGAAAAGCGATGATCTCCCTGTCGTGTAATAATGTTTTTTCTGCCACATCTTGTATAACAGTTCAATAGGCGCATATATAACTAGTAATTATCCGAGTTAATGAATATTAAGCCACATAATTGCCAATTTCCGTCTGGAGTTTACTGGAATCGCAATCTACTTAATTGAAATTGTAGGTAATTATCTTAATCAATTTGAAATCGAAAGAAATTAAACAGAAGTTGCATGATAGACGAAACGGAAAATAGAAAAATTCCGTTTAATTTTCCAACTTGTTACTTTTTGTCGAGTATGTTAATCAAAGTTCTTATACACCTGTTTCATTAGCTTTTAAAGACATTACATATCACTTGTAGAGTAGTCTCCCTGTACATAATTGATTTTCGCGTTTCGTCATTGTAGTTTTTCTCCTTATAATCAATTGCAACACTTATCTACTATCTTTATTTAATCTGAAACTGTACATATAGACATTCGTATAAGAAAAGAGCTATAAAAATCACGTGTTAGTTCAGTTGAGTTTAGCCTATTACGTAGTATTATTCATAACTGTACCTTAAGCAATGACCATTGTAAAAACTATTTACCAGTTTGGCATTTTCAAAATTACATTATACATATAAGCATATAAGACTTTACATAAAAGCTTCCATACGTGTGTAAATTGACTTCAACGGGTTTTACTCAGTAAAACCTTAAAGTCGATCCATAGCTTCTTTAAAAAAAGAATTTACCAAATACAGACAAGTTCAAACAGATAAGATGAACGCTTTGTGACCCTTTGAGTTGTTTGGGCGGCTAGCCTGGTTTCTATCATCGGTATATGTTTCCTCTGTCATTATACATACAGTCCTCTCATTGACTACTGCGTTTATATACGCCGAGTTACCTGAGATATTGACGGCGTTTTTGTCCAACGGTAGGAATTATGTATCGTTCTGACGTCGGGGAAGGCATCAGATATCGCCTTGGCGTAACGTAAGTCTTAAGCAGTCGTTTTGACATAACATAAGGCGTAGTTTATTGTTTTCGAGTAACGTAAGACGTAAACTATCGTTTTGAGTTAAAGTAAAGAGAAATATATCATCATGAGATATTGTTAGGCTTAACTTGTGACGATATTTGAAAGATATGGACAAGTGAAACGGCAATCTAGAAGCAAGGCTATGCTCGGAGAATGTTGTCATTATTCATAGATTAGGCCTATGCGATCCATTATGAAAGGATTGTTTGTATTTTCTGAGATTGTTAAGATCTTATATGTGCGCACGATTGTGGTGTAAACTTGATACATCAGGATTGATCAACGACAGAGAACACGGGCAACTAGTGTATATGCGCGATCTGTAGTGCTATATTTTCTCCTTTTAAAAACAATATCACTCGCCCTAGGTATGTCAATTTAAGTTATTTCCTCAACACTTACTAAATGTTCTAGACTTATTGCTTCGTTATATGAAGTTATGAGCCAGTCATCATGTGGTGAGGCAATATAAGCTAAAGTGAAAATATTGATCCTTCTGATAGAGCATTACAGTGGCTGACAATCACGAGGAGATGTTAATTGGCATCAACATTCTGTTAATTTGTTTCTTCCATGAGTCAATTTTCTCTGAACAATTCTAAAGAAAACGAAAAATCGACCTTGAAATTGTAAATTACAATTTGCCTTAGCGGAAGTAATAGCGATATAATTGAATCGATTTGTCAGAAAAATGTCAGTAAACGTCTATGCAGTTATGCGTACACGATAGCCTAAATATTTAACTGACTGTTAAGAGAACATGTTCATGAATCAAAATTACACACACTTCTTAACAAAACGTACTACTGTTATTAATGATTATTAAGTCGAGTTACTTTTAGCACAAATGGCGACATATATATTGTCTGCATCACTTTTAAGTAGAGCCGACTTGTATATATTTCTAATAAAAGATATGGTTGGAAATTGTGTACAACATTATTCCTTGTGCTGCCATCCTATAGAGACACAACTGTTTGACCGATGAGATCCGTAGTCGAGTTACTTTTTGCACAAATGGCGACATATGTATCGGCTGAATCACTTTTAAGTAGAGCTGTCGAGTGCAATTTACTGATTAAAGGAATGGTTGGACATTGTCTACATACATACTTATAGCGCTGTAATCATGTATGACAGACGTTTTCCGTAAGAAAGTTTATTACGTTAAACATTTGGATTTGTTTTCTTAACGAACGATGATTTTAAAGTGTTATTAAATGATACGAGCATTTGTTTAAACATTTATTCAACTGTGGCTGATATCCTTTAAAGAAACACTGTTGATTTATGTATCATTCAAACTCCAATTTTTCCGCTCTATTCAACCTTCTTCAAGGATAAATCAGTCATTTCACAACGTTAGTCACCTCCACCAACCACACAAAAGCATATGGTAATATAATATATACATGTAATTCTTTCGATGTCATCAAAGATGAACGTGACTTAATGCCGAAAATAACTGATTTACCTTTGGAAAAATGCTGACTTCAGCAAATAATTTGGAAACAGAAGTTTTAATGAATAAATGATTATAATTTCTGAAGTAGGAAGTAGTTTAGTTTAGTATAGTCAATGAAAATAAGAAAACTACAATGGTAACGTGAGGTATGAATGCAATGATTGGAGGAAAGGTCTAAGCAATGGTTTATTCAGATAGCGTTTAGGTAAACTACTACATAAGTTCGTTAAAATTTAAACAAAAATATATGGGTTTAAAAATCCGAATGGAACTAGATAGTGTAAATCGGTTGCCTTCCTATAAAAAAATGAATTATATTCATTATTCTTCATTATTGGACTGGTGTTTTCCCGGAGGTCTGTGTGGTGAGGCATTGTCCTATGTATGTGGCGTTCCCTGTAGCAACTTATACTCTCTTTAAGTTATTATTGAGAGCTAGCTATGTCATCTTTCGAGATTTGAGTAATGTTTTATCTTCACATTTCTCTTGTCCTTGTGTTATTTCTAATTGTATTGTTTTAAAATATTTCTTAAATTCTGTATGTAATATTGAGTCAGTCTTTCTAAGTTCGTAGTGCGTCATTGTAGCATTTACAAAAAGATAAACTGTAACATTGCCACTGTTGATACTACCGGGATATAAACAACATATATATCGGTGGGCAAATCAATATTGAATGTTTGCTTAATTGCATTCCTACTTTTGTATGTTGTCTCATTCCGACAGAGGAGTTCGTTATAGTATTAATGAGGCAATTTTGTTACAGATATTGTTTGCCACACCATGATGAGAAATAATGTTGAAAGAATACGGAAGCAGTCATTTAAAGTGATTAATATGAGTTGTTCAACCTTTTTTGCTAACAAACGTAAAGAAAATAAATTAAAAGTTTAACAAACGAATATTAATCGATTCTTAACATTATCACAGTGCAAACAACTTTATTGTCTCATTTTATGATCCTTTTGAGTGATACAGTAACACACTTAATAGTTGACAAGATACCGAAACATGCGGGTAATAAGAAGCCACTCATAGGCATTGATCGAGTATAAAGTACTTTGGGGCTAACATCATATATTTGGGTTCAAAAATTGGTATGCTTACTCTTGGGCTGCAAAACCCAAAAGTGGATTATAACAGTGAATGGAAACGGGAGACAAAATAAATATAAATAAACGATTATGTCGCCATTTTAGGTTTACCAACACGACAAGTCACTTTGCACATATTTACGCATAAAGGTTAGCTTAGATTCTAGCATTATAACAGAAAACAACATTGACAGAATGAAAACCAATACTAATGTTTCTTATTTGCATGAGTTTATGCATGAAACGCAGTATAAAATAGATCACAAACGAAAATAAGGACTCGAGTAAACATGTTCAATGCTTCTCTCATTGGACGACACGAAGTCGAGGTTAATTGTCGGAAATTGATTCCGTTATCAGTGTATCCATCTAGTTAATTATATATTTAAAAAAGACCTTTCTGACAGTTAAAGAGAAACAGATGTAAAGTTTGAAACAGACGTCTGTTATTAATGTCTTGTAAGTTTGGTCAATTAAATAAGACGACACAGATCTATATCAGACATAGCTTCTATCATATTAAGGATTAGGCGTCGTATACAAATCAATTAAGAATTGTACAATTCTGTCGACATCTGACAACTCTGATAATAAAGGCTTTTGGTGAATGCGTAAAGGAAATACCGAGCGTTTTCTTATAGCGCATTCAATCAGAAATGTATATTATAGTAGATAACGTCAGAGTCAGCGATTTAACAAATTAGGCCGTAACTATCGGATAAATCATTGGTTACAGATGAAGTGATCTTCGCTGAAATACGAATGCCTTTGTGTTTGTTGACAGTTCATTTTGTTCATTTCGTCCATTGTGTGTATTTCTTGTAATTCTTATTCTTATATTCTTATCCAGTTGATGGGGGATTTTCTGATTTAAATTTGCATACAACTATGGTATATTCATAAACAGCTTCATAGAAGTAAATGGCAAAAGTGATGCATAAGTGGTGTATAAAGAGGACTTTAAACATTTTCTTCCGAGAAACCGCTTGCACCCTTTCAAAATATTTTCTCACAAATGTTCCTTGGATGGTTGTCTTCAAGTTTCCTTTAAGTAAAGCGGCTCCATGAAGAACTCTGGTTGCGATGGCGAGCGAAAGAAAATCTTCGGCTCAGAAACCGCTGGTTCGATTTCAAAATAGTTTACAGAAAAATATCTTGTGTGACCCTATTCTGAATTCGTTAAAGCTATGTTGACTGTGTAAAGACCGTGACTGCCGGGGATGGGAATAGTTTCACAGAAATGTTTCTTGTGTGACGCTCTACTGAATTTCTTCAAGCCATGTTGGTTCTTTTTAAAATGGCCTTACTGTTATCCTTTTGTATAAATCTATTTCTAATTACTCAAAAGGATGTTTGTCAAGTGGAATGCCCTACATTGGCTGACATGTAAATATATCTAATTATAAGCGCTCTAGTTAGGATAGTAATACAATTTACGGATGACCGCCGACAAATCAAGATAAGATTCAATTGTCTTGACAACAATTGCCCTTTGTTATATGATAAGAATAATCCACGATGCCACACCATATCGCAGACATTGTCTGGTAATCAATCAAGTGTTGGATACATCATGTCTCGGTCATAATATCCAATGATTTGTTTCACTGCTGTAACATATTTCAACAACAGAACGAATTGAGCAGAACGATTGTTACCCCAAATGAGTTAATTAAACAAAATATATGTTGAAAACAGATGGTCAGCGTAATCTGAAGCAATACTTGCAATTATAATAGTGTGCATTGCTTTGCTTCGGAAGACAAAAAATATAACACAAATCAAGTTACTTTTTTAGGTTTGGTTAAACATATACATGAATAGACCTTATCGAACGGTACCTTACCTTACCAACATCCATTGGAAACGTAACCGTCTATATTTTTCTTAATAAGCAATAATTTCCTTAGGTTTTTGTTTGTACATTTAGATTAACCTAAAATTAATATTATAACAAGATATTAGCAAATACATAGTGCAGATATTGTATGAAGTGAAATTCGGCAATGGAAAATGGATTTCGGAAAATCTACCGCAACTCAATGGATTTTGGTAAGGTAACATATCCCTTATCGAAAGGTCAACCAATCTGAGTCAAGGTAACAAACGTTGTTAGGTTGAAGAGAAGTTGGTTTAGTAGTTTACGTAAGATTTGATTGGTTTACACAACACTGATATACAAATAGAAGAGCCATATAAGTACGGCTACGGAAAAGTAACTATCCCATTATTGTGTGTCTTTTCTCTCATTATATATATATCAACTATTTCGTTTTGCGATAGCATTCATCTTTATTAAACATCTACTCCATACCGTATTCATTGTAAGTTCATTTTCTTTTCCTTGCAAAAAAAGGATAAAGGTTCACATAATGATCTAACATGGTGTACAAGAGGAAACAGAATTCGCACAGGAACTTCCGCAAACAAAGCGCGACGTAACCAAAACAGAACGAGAAGACATGACAATAGAGACATGAGCAATTACTCAGTTAATAAAATGTTTTTGTTGTTTATTGGCGTTGTGCCTATTTACAGCAAGGTGTACTTTCTTTTTTCGCAAAAACAAGAAATGTTATATATTTTTATAAGATGCAAAGGATAAATTGTAACGAGATATGCTAGATTGAATGATATTTAATTACTGATGTCTAACTTGCCATATTACTCTATTTTGAAGTGGATTTCAGATAAGGTTACACATAAAATGTTTAACTGATACGTAACTTGGAATAATATATCACGTTACTTCGACAAAGATGAATAAAATAGGAATTTCACATATTATTGAGGTGCTTTAGCGTCTCATTGCTATCATTGTCAACCGGATGGTCTACTCGAAGTACCGCCATATTCATTGTCTCAAGAAAATAGTACATGTAAAGTCCTCTGATTTTATTGTAGATTTGATGAGTATTATGGGTGATTTGTCAGGGATACATTGTGGAATGGCGGGAGCTTGATATCAAATGGTTTTCTGGATTATTTGTATCATTTTTGGCGAATGAGTTTACCCGAATAGTCGCGTATTAATTTCTTATACGATAATATGGAAAAGTGCAGTCTTGCATAGGAAGCGCCTCCAAGGACCTTCAGTCCTTTGACTCTATATGTAAGCCAATTGTTAAATGTCAACAAATGATGATATTAAGTATAATAAAAGCATTGTTTAAATATAAAAAAAATGCTACTTTTCAAGTGGTAACAAAATCTTCGTACAGTATACCGAATGTATGACATATTGTTTAAGGTTTAAGTCTTAAACTGAAATGCTTAAACCCACAATATATTCTTATTTTGTTCTGCTGCGTTAATTTCAGATATAAATAAGACTGTGATTATTATGTACTTAATCCGAACTAAAATATTCGCCAAGGACATGCATGTCATGAATTATTTTCACTCTTACATAATTGACGAGATAATTACAGTACATAACAGTCTAATGATTGTCAATAATGGTTTGTTAATCAATCATACACCGGTTTATATGATGACACTAAAACCCACCTTCTTGTAAATCAAACGTAAATTGCCAAGTATCGTATACAAGAAGATATATAAATCATTGTATGATTGCAGCTTTGATAAAAGTGGACGAAATAAAGTGGTATACGCTCAGAATAGTATTGGCAAACACAAAGATGTATTTTATGTCTTACTTGGGATTTTGTTGCTCTGACGCGTAGTCCAGCCTAGTCGTCCCATTTTAATGTTTTAACAGTTTTCATTTACAAAATTGTAGCCCTTTAGCCCTTAACCCTTTAACCCATGAATCACATATATATAGTACAGAACATATAATGCAAAGTCAAATGTGTACACAGTACAAAAAAGTATTCAATACAAACTTTTGCAATAGTAATAATGTGTTTATTAGTTGATGATGCTGTATTGTCGGGCTTTCTTGTCCTTACCATTTCGGTATCGTTCTCTGTCGCCTTCCTGTAAATACCTCCTGGTCCTTTTGTTGTTTTAGTGTCCCTCGCTGTTTGCGCAGTCACCCTTTGTCTAAATCTGTCTAAGGATTGGTGAATGTGGCTCTCCCTGCTCCGTATTGTTTTACTTTTTATAGAAAAATAGTAATTTGAAAACAACAAAAAACGACAAAAATGAAGTTGCGTGTTGCAAAATTGTGGATATGAATCAGTGCATGGTAAGAGATGTTGCCACGTCAAGATATATATACTATTATATATTTGAACTAATGCAATGATGAAACTGTTATATGGTCAAATTAACATTGAGCACGGCAAATTATTTCAATTTGTACTGTCTATTTTTTAACTGTCACTCGTGTATGAATTGTACGGTTAGTGAACGAGATATAGCTATGTTTGTCCGGAAACATATAATTATATCTTGTGCACTAACCGTGTAATTCATGCACCGGTAACAGTTGAAAGAAACATAACAATAGCTAAAATATATGTTGAGCGAGAAATGCCATCCCCAAAGCACATTAGGACATGAACGTAAATGTAGCTCTATACATTCACTTAAAAGGCAAAATGAACACTAGACAAGAACATTAGTATAGGTGAAAATATGAGTACCGCTTTTGAACGGTCACGTTTACAGCACTGGGGTTTAAAGCTTGACGTTTACATGTGGATGCAGTTTCACACCTTTGTTGTTATATCTCCTCTTGATGTAGTCTTGTTTAGGCACGCCAAAGGTACATGTATCACCTCTCGATGTAGTCTTGTTTAGGCACGCCAAAGGTACATGTATCACCTCTCGATGTACTCTTGTTAAGGCACGCCAAAGGTACATGTATCACCTCTCGATGTACTCTTGTTTAGGCACGCCAAAGGTACATGTATCACCTCTCGATGTAGTCTTGTTTAGGCACGCCAAAGGTACATGTATCACCTCTTGATGTAGTCTTGTTTAGGCACGCCAAAGGTACATGTATCAACTCTTGATGTAGTCTTGTTTAGGCACGCCAAAGGTACATGTATCACCTCTTGATGTAGTCTTGTTTAAGCACACCAAAGGTACATGTATCACCTCTCGATGTAGTCTTGTTTAGGCACGCCAAAGGTACATGTATCGCCTCTCGATGTAGTCTTGTTTAGGCACGCCAAAGGTACATGTATCACCTCTCGATGTAGTCTTGTTTAGGCACGCCAAAGTTTGACAATGTAAAGTATATGATTTTATGTTATGTATTGTGAATGTTACGCTCTCATCGCGCTTTAGCAGATCGTTTTATGAGTTTAACACAAACCATTCCCTTATAATTAAATAAACGGCGAGACAACGAGTTTACAGTCTTAATATAGCCTGGATAATGTCGGACTTGACAGACAAGTTTCGCCTTGCTTGCATTTTTATATTTCCTTATCGAGAACATTGCAACATGCAGACATGAAACCGGTATTAAACTATGTCTTTATTACATATTAAGGGTGTAATTATCTTAAACAGGAAAATTGATAACAAAACAGAATAGCTGGTACAATAACAAGACAATCACTAAAGATTGCAGACTAAGCATTGACAATTTCAATTATGTGGACTAAACATGTGTTGACATACACCGAAGCACTTTTCTGATCAACCTGTGTATTGTTTTTAATTTTCTGTTTTTCATCATTGCCATTCCAAGTTGATTTTATGAAGTCGTACATTTGATCGTTTGCGTTTTAAAAAAGTGTGATATAGGTATATGCGAATTGCAACAGATATGATAGAGTTATATCGCCAATTTTATAAATATGACGACGTTAACAGTTGCCATTATAAAGGCACTTGAGGGTAGTCTAACATTAAGTGACAAAATAATACGGTTTAGTGTTCCCATGCACCTCTCAGTGCCTACTGTTTTGTACAGTGATGTTTTCCCGGGGTTCTGTATGGGGCAGCATTGTTTTATGTATGTGGCGTTCCCTGTAACAACTTAATATCTCCATATGTCCCTGGTAAAGCTGCTAGTCACGATGCGCTATTTTTCTCCTATTTTAGTATGTCTTAACAACACGGATCTATGTTTATCTATATAAGTTCTCGGCAGTCTGATAGGAAAAAATAACTCTGAAAAATAACAAAATCCCAAGTATGACGTTATCTAACATTACGATATTGGCCTATTTAGCCGACAACAATGTGTCAGGTAACCAATGACCACGTTCAAAAGCTGAACAAATCATTAAATTCACTCATTTACTTGATATTTTGTGTTGTTTTTTTATTATTAAATAGTAGTTTTTTATGCCTTGATGTTTAACGCATTTGTTTGTTGCAAGAAAGCTGTTGTAGAAACAAAAATAAATTATCGAAAAATCATCCCGACGCTAAACAGATATAATTTGGTATAAGTATTGCAATGTGACAATATGAAAAAAAGTAATATAACCGGGCACCTCTGTGTTATAATCCAATCTGGTATTCTATTTTAGTACGAAAGCGAAGGAAGACTAAGTTGTGTGGTTAAGCGGTTGATTAAAAATCAAGGAGGTATACCTACAGTTTAAGCATTGACTCGGATATAATTACGAACATCGCTGTTTATTAAAACGAACGTTGACGTTTCGCTGTTTGTTAAAACTTATCGTTGACGTTTCGCTGTTTGTTAAAAAACGATCGTTGACGTTTCGCTGTTTGTTAAAAAACGATCGTTGACGTTTCCCTGTTTGTTCAAAAACGATCGTTGACGTTTCGCAGTTTTTAAAAAAACGATCGTTGACGTTTCGCTGTTTGTTAAAAAACGATCGTTAACGTTTCGTTGTTTATTAAAAAACAATCGTTGACGTTTCGCTGTTTCATAAAAAACGATCGTTGACGTTTCGCTGTTTCATAAAAAACGATCGTTGACGTTTCGCTGTTTATTAAAAACGATCGTTGACGTTTCGTTGTTTATTAAAAAACAATTGTTGGCGTTTCGCTGTTTGATAAAAATGATCATTTACGTTTCGCTGTTTGTTGAAAAACGATCGTTGACGTTTCGCTGTTTGTTGAAAAACGATTGTGACGTTTCTCTGTTAGTTAAAAAACGATCGTTGACGTTTCGCTGTTAGTTAAAAAACGATCGTTGACGTTTCGCTGTTAGTTAAAAAACGATCGTTGACGTTTCGCTGTTAGTTAAAAAACGATCGTTGACGTTTCGCTGTTAGTTAAAAAACGATCGTTGACGTTTCGCTGTTTGTTAAAAAACGATCGTTGACGTTTCGCTATTGATTAAAAAACGATCGTTGACGTTTCGCTGTTTGGTATGTATATACGCGTTTTATATTCGTATGTTAAACATGTGTATAGTTATGTTGTTGTTTTTACTCCAATTGTCGTTTTCAATGCTTAGCTATCGGAAATGTATATAAGACATTGTGTTTTAATTGTATAAACGCGATCATTCCTTAAAAAGAAACAAACAAGCATTTTTTATCGAAGATTGATGATATTGTCATTATTTTACGAGTATGTGATATATCATGTGTTCATTGTTCGCTGACATGTTTATGATACTCACAAAAGTGGATCCCATTTACTTATAATGTCAAGCGTCTTTGAGCGTGTATCTTATCCCTTATGATCGGCCAGGTCTGTGTGAAGAGGCACTGTAGTATGTATGTTGCGTTCCCTTTAGCAACTTATTCTCTCTCTTTCACTAAAGTTTAAGGGTCTTGAAATAATCCAGTTTCGATATAAAAATAAAACAAGAATTGTCATATTAGCTCGTATATGCTATCACAAACATTTCAATCACCCATGCATAGACATTGGTAGGCTAAAGCTACGAATACCATGTGACTCTATAAACAAACATAATGATTCTTTGACATCTACGCTTCCCACCCGATGTCTACTAAAGTAACCTATATATATATGCGATGTGTGTCTTTGTTGCAACGTATGCAGCTTTTCATTATTGAAGTAATTTATAAAATGTAGACAGAATGGCACGTGGAACGCCACCTTTGCAAATAGTGTCGCCCACAGAACATTTTCACGAGTTATATTTATCTATTCGAGAGTTCTCTCAGACATTTGACCCAAGAAACACAATTCAACATTGTCTAACTGTTTTGTGTGCCTCGTATTCTTAAAACCTATATAAAGAATCGCTGTCATACTTCCCACAGAGAGTACATACAATCACTTCGGCAGCCATTTTGGAACTACTTTTCTTCCATCGTGGTACTTCCGAGGTCTATTTTTAGAACAAATAGCCGAGGTGATCCGAACTGTAGAATCCAGATCGAAAGGCACGGGAGCAAAATATGAAAAAGTACGGAAACAACATGAAAGCAAGTGACAGTGGTGACACATATTTTACATGCTTTACCATTTATGCACTTATTGACGAATTTACTATGATCGTGAATAATTATCTTTCGTGTCTGGCAATGCCATTTTGGTCATGGCTTTTATTAGATACGAAGATAATGTTACACACGGTTAAATTATACAGTACCATTTATAGGTCTGACATAAATGAAGCAAATATAGCCATATGGTAACGTTCATTATCGATATTGTACCATATATAGCTTATTTTTAAAGAACGACTCTGATGAGGCTCTCGAAGACAATTAAGTATACATTTCCACAAGAAATGTGTGTTTTTGACATCCAGTTGTTACTATAATACTTTTACCTTTTTCACTTAGAAGTAAAATCTACACAAATTGAAACAATTATGTACAAACACATATTTAGATCCATCGTTTTATTCATATTTGGTTATATAACATGTTTTTCTCAATTCCATCCACAAGAGACTCATCAGACTTGCGTGGTTTCTAGTTGTTCAAAATTAAATAATATTGACAAACAGTAAACCTCACATAAAGACCACCTCAATAATAAGACCATCTCAAAATTAAGAACTAAATTTTCCGATCCATTTCACCGTTCTGCTCTTTATTCAACCACAATCGTAAGACCACCTCAATAAGAAGACCAGTTTTCAAGGATCCCAAAGTTGGTCTTATTATTGAGGTTTTACTGTTAATGAACTTAAATATAAAGGAAAAAAACGCTTTCGTGGTTTTTAGTAGGTTTCCTAAGTATGCATTTACGGCACAGCCGTACTAACGTGGTTTTGCTATTTGCATATGAGTGTTGAGTAAAACAATCATATCTTACGTTAACCACCAAGGCTATTTCTCTTCAACCGAACAACGTTTGTAAACTTGACGCAGATTGGCTCACCTTTCGATAAAGGGTTCGTTATCTTACCGAAATCCTATGAGTTTCGGTGAATTTACCGAAATCCATTTTGGATCTGGAGTGACCAGCAATCGTAACATCTCGTCTTGTTTTTATGTTGCACAACAAATCTTAACCTTCAAATTGCGCCGACCATCTTTTTCAAGATATTTTTTGTTTCATTAGAATACGTCTCTTTTTCTGACATTGGTTTTGGATAACTGGTTCAAAGATTTGGGGGGTAGCACAACGATTGCTTGAACCCCTCTAGATTTGCTTTTGTCACTGTTGTGAAAGGAAGGTTGTTCCATAACACCACTGTGCTTGGGAAAAAACGAATATTTGAAATAAGTTGATGTTGTGTGATATTATATTACCTTTAAGTTATTATTTAGAGATTCAACTTCTACATTTAAACCCCAAGTGGTGGTCTTGCCTCTGACCGTTTTGAGCCGGAACTTCTGTATTAATCCATCATCTATGTACGTGTTTTGGCCCTTTTACATTCGTAGGTATCTTATTTCATGTCATCTTGCGCTTTTTTTGAGTGGCTTTGTCTTTAATGTTTCCAGCATCGTCTATCATGTATATGTATGCTGAAAATGTCCAGCGATTAACTTATTAATTGCGGCCTAGTTAAAATATAAGTGTTATTCAAACCAATTTTAAATGAATAAATAAAGATAGACATACCAAAACAAGTCAATAGGGTATAACATATACAGGGTATAACATATACAGGGTATAACATATACAGGGTATAACATATACAGGGTATAACATATACAGGGTATAACATATACAGGGTATAACATAAACAGGGTATAACATATTCAGGGTATACATTAAAACTCACAGGGATGATACCCTTGGAACATCACGGAACTGCACAACAATTATACATGAAGATAAACTTTGTAACACAACGGCCTCCCAGCCAATTGCACTGTCTAGCAGAATAAATACTTTGGACTAAACTGAACAAATAAGTCGAACAGGAATTGCCACATAAAAAGTGCAAAGCTATCTAAAAAGAATGTGGAATTGTCGAAATAGATAACATTTTTTTAGTTTGGTGAGACTTTAATGGTCGCCATGACCAGTTTGAATGCATGCCAGTCTCAAACTAAACCATTATTTTATAAAACAAATCAATATTCTAAACAAAATAGGAGAGTAGCAACTAACCTATTCTGCGCACTCACATCGCTATAAATGGCTAGAGTCGTATCCATATGAATATATAAATGTAAAACAGAGAAACCAATTAAAACAATGCAAAGAAATGCAAAACGCAATGAACAGCACAATGATTCGAGTGCATGTACGTCAGTGTTTCCAAGAAAGGTAATATTGTAGCTGATATTGTATAAATAATAATAAATTCTACAGCTTGTTGCCGTGTCGCATTTTTTATGCCTGTGTGAATGTATTTCCAACATAAATCTGTCGTATATTACAGTCGTATTATTAATTTCATTTGACAAAAATCACGGAGGGAAGGTATGAGAAAATGACACTAGCAGAAAAAGACATTTATTTCTTCTATAAAGACATATTACGTATTCACTAGCACTCACGTTTCCATAGCGACGAATAGAAACCAATCTCAACTGATTTATGTCTAACTGCTAGTCACGATGCGCTATTTTATATATAACTGAATGACAAAAAGCTATATTGTTCTTAAATTTATGTTAAACACTGAGAATTTAACAAGAAGCGCAATATTTTGCCATTTAGATGGAAAATATCGTTCGCACGAAAGAACTGCTGAGCATCAACTGAATTCCCAACAAAAACAAAATACAACTGCACTCGTTCGTTCGAATTCATTGGGTCCGATATTTAATTTCGAATAATACACGGTTTCGAATAAGCCAGTTTAATTCGACGTGCATAATGACAGTTTGAAGAACTGTACAGCTCATAAGACATCTTATCAAGGAATACAGTCGGACCTCGTTTATTCGACAACCTTCTATCCGAATACTTGGTATCATCCGAAATAAATAGATTCACAAATGTAATACTGTACAACCTCTAAAGAGCAACACCCTTTTGCCTACAGGAAAAATCGATATTGTAGTTGAAGAGATGCTGTTATTCAAGAAATGCCAGCTCTGAAGAGGTTGCACCTCACAACGATTCAATCAAGCGCGCGTTTATTTATGTACTAGATACCGCTACGTAGGGAAAGCAGCGGTGCCGTTTCTTAAACGTAGGAAAAGTAGTCCGTATGTTTAGATAGTTAGCGTGATCTGACAATGCTAGCTTTTCTAAACAAAATGGCGACTATACGGAACAATGCCGTCTGGTCTGGTAGACGCCATTTTGTTGTTAGCAAAGCGTTCAAGCGTTTTATAAACAAATCCATTTTCTACCTAGCTCTCTAGCTAGTTTTTCTCTGCTTCTCGGCGGAGTCGCAACGACTATAAACCTATACGGTAGTCGGTTAATCTATTGATTAGCAAATTTAAAGTACAAAAATGTAGCATTATTAGTTCGTTGCCAGTGTTTTTATTCCTGAGAAAAAGAGAAGCATAGCGAAATAAGGGAATGAAGAGAATGGAGGAGGAACAAGGGGGAACTAATTAGAGAAATAAATGGAGGGAGAGAAGGGAGATAATGGTCGATTAAGGGAATGAGGAGGGGGGGGGGGGTGAATAAAAGGGATATGTATGACGGGGGGAAAGGGATAGGTCTTCTTAGAGAACGAGGGGAATGAAATGAATAAAAGTGATAGGAATGAAGGGAGGGAAGGGATTAGTCGATTAAGGGAACCAGGGAAAGAGATGAATAAAAGTGATAGGGATGAAGGGAGGGAAGGGATTAGTCGATTAAGGGAACCAGGGAAAGAGATGAATAAAAGTGATAGGGATGAAGGGAGGGAAGGGATTAGTCGATTAAGGGAACCAGGGAAAGAGATGAATAAAAGTGATAGGGATGAAGGGAGGGAAGGGATTGGTCGATTAAGGGAACCAGGGAAAGAGATGAATAAAAGTGATAGGGATGAAGGGAGGGAAGGGATTGGTCGATTAAGGAAATGATGGGAAGAGACGAATAAAACAGATAGGGATGAGGGGGGAAGGGATTGCTCGACTGAGGGAAAGAGGGGATGTAGAGAGGGGAACGAGAGAAAATTAAGTAACATTAAAGTTTAAGTTGTTACCTTTGATCGTATGGAAGTTCCAGTCAAAGGACTATAGTAACGACAGAGGACATAGTCAATGAAAACCAAATAACTTTAGGTGTTATTTCTGTTCGGAAAAGGAAGGATGGCACATCATTATCATCTCATATGAATAGAGATATATACTCTTAAGTATCGAATGATGGTATTTCATCTAGCTATTAAAGAGCAGTCAGCTGTAGATTGTACAGTAAAACCTCACTTAAAGACCATCTCAATATTAAGACTAACTAAAATTAAGCATTTTTACTGTTTTGCTCTTTATTAAACCTCGATATAAAGACCACCTCAATAATAAGACCAGTTTTCAAGCGGTTTAGTGGTGATCTTATTATTTAGGTTTTACTGTATATACGCTCAGCAAAAATCATAAAAACCTTATGAGAAACATTGACTAGCTTCAAAGGACAAAGTAAAAGCATTTAGCTAATAGGCCATTGATAATAATTGGGTTCACACGAATGTTACATATTTTAATATAATAAGTTATTTTCACATCGTTCTAGTTCCCGATATATAGACGATGTAAAGTTGAGAGACCTGAACTATGATAACTGATATTCACATTTATTTTGGTTTTAAAAAATGCATCCTTGTTTAATGTAATAACTTATAAATTCCGAAATACAACAGCGAATATTTTCTCGAATCTGTATCAAAATACCCTTAAACGGCAACAATTAAAAGTAAAGACTTTCGTCTAAAGTCTTTCTTGAAATTCTATTTTATTGTTGAACGAATTGATATATGCTATGGTGATTTCTAATTAGTACAAGTTATTTTAAGTGATATTATCTCAAAACATAATCTGTATCAAAATACCACTTAAATGGAAGCAATAAAAGTTATTGCCGACAATTTATCGAAGAAATTAAATAATTCATTATAACGAGTTCGAATAATGAAATCTCGTGTACAATTCGTAATTTAATCAGAACATAATATGGCGATATTATCTCAAAACAGAATCTGTATCGAATACCATTCAAATGACAGGAATCAAATATTGCTTCGTCGGTATCTTCTATTTTGTTCTTTTATGTATTGCAAGAGGAGATGTTGCATTCCTATGACTACACGTTATTTGATTGCCTCTTATAGGACAATGCCGCCAAAGAAATATTGATAGAAATCAAAGAATTTGTGAAAAATGTAATATGAATTGTATTGAAAATGAGTACCATTTTTTTGCTAGTTTGACCATAGTACAGAAATATAAGAATTGAATGTTTACCGAAATATTATGGCAACCGGGCAAATGTGTATTAATTCAAACTATTATTAATTTCGTCACAATGAAGTTTAGTAAACAAATTAGCAACGATTTAGTATTCATTTCTTATTACAAGCCAGCTCTATGTCATTATAATATGTTGTCTATACTCTATGTCTTTTGTTTCTGTACTATGCGTCTTTGTTTCATGTTGAAATGTTTTATGTCTATGTTTTTAAATGTATTGCTTACATGTTTTTTCTTCTGTCTCATGTATTATCGCCATCTTGTCATTATTAAGTTGGAAATGGCAATAAACTTGTAAATATTAATGCTAATAAATGTATGTATGTATGTATGTATGTATAGGAAACACGAAAAACATAGAAATAATTTATGGAATGCCAAATTATTTTTTCGAAGACATTGAATTAGTGATAGTTAAGTGATATATAATATTTTAAGAGTAAATGTCAAAACTTATCGTCGTTAACCGACAAACAAACCCGGTTAATAAGACATTTATAATTTATTTTACCGAATTCGCAGAATGAGATCTGGGCTACAGTGAACTGAACATAATATTTTCCAAGCGATATTTATCACATAACAATGCTTGTTTTCATCGTAAAATACCCATTGTATGTTTTTTTATAGGATTGGTACTACTCATTATAATATGTTAACGTTTGCAGATGATGTAGCTTTAACGTCCGGTACTATTGTAGGACTACACAATCAGTTAAACCTTTTACATGTATACTGTCAGAATTGGAAATTGTCTGTAAATGTAAAGAAGACGAAAATTGTGTGCTTTAAAAATGATGGGCGTCTTTCCAAGCATGAGAAATGGTATTATGATAACGAGCCTATAAAATGTATCAATGGATTTAGTTATGATGGAGTATATTATTCATATACACTTTCTTTGAATAAAATTGCCGAAAAGATGGCGACTAAGGCAAAGCGAGTACTGGTATCACTTTTATCATCTATGTATAATTTAATGCCTTTTGATAGTAAACCTTACTTCAAGATTTTTGACACTAAAATTGCACCTATTTTATACTATGGATCCGAATTGTGGGGGTTACAACATATGGACGTTACAGAACGGGTACATCTTTACGCGTGTAAACGCTTCATGTCTGCACCTAAACATGCATGTAATATTCCAGTCTATGGCGAATGTGGTAGATTCCCTCTGTACATCTACACATCAAAAAGAGTCATTAAATACTGGCTCCGTATCTTAAAAATGCCTGTTTATCGGTATGTAAAAAAGTGTTATATAATGCTAAAATCATAGGATAAATTGGGATACCAAAATTGGGTATCTAATCTTCGTAAAAACTTATACGAGAATGGATTTGGATATGTATGGGAAAACCAGTCTGTTGGTAATGAAAACATTTTTATTTTGAAATATGTACAACGACTGAAATATCAGTATTTACAATTGTGGCATTCAAAAGCAACACTAAGTACAAAATTAAGTTGTTACTATTCGTACAAGCAAAATATTGAATATGAACCTTATCTTTCATTTATCACAATTAGAAAATTTAGGAGAGCATTCGTTAGTTTTCGAACATCAACTCATGGTCTTCAAATAGAAAAGGGGAGATATAATAATGTTGACAGCAATCTCAGATTTTGTCCTTATTGTAGAAACGTAATTGAGACTGAATACCACTTTTTATTTGTATGCCCTAATTATTCGGAATTAAGAAATAATTTCCTCCAACAAAATTTTGTTGTAAATCCATCTTTAAATAAATTTAATATTTTATTATCCAGTAGAAATGCTAGAATAATAAGAAACACTGCTATTTTTATTTACCATGCATTTAAACAAAATTATTTCGAATACTGAATAAGTTTTATATCTTGCGCTACATAAAAAATGTTGATATCATGTATATATATAGAAACTATGTGTTGTCAAAAATTTTATAATGCTAAAAAATTTAATAAAAATATGTTTAACATAACATGTCTATCACCTCCACTGTCATGTTAAATTGGGTATATATGTATGTTTTCATGTAATTTGTGTATGGGCCAGAGGCCTTTCGTACAATAAACTTTGAATTTGAAAAAAATAAATAAAAATTATAACAGATATATCGCATGGAAGACAAGACGGGTCGTGAACTTTAAAGGTACATAGTCTTACTGTTTTGACAAAATATCCTTAATCATAAACATGAGAACATTCGTGGTATTTTACTTCAAAAGGATATACTCTACAACACTGCATTGTCACTTTTCTTACATGTTTACCAAAACCACAAAGACAAGCGTCCGATACTGGTCATTTTTATCCTTTTTTAAACCGCAAGGCAATGTGAATCGTATGAGCGGAAAGTTCAGCATTTCAAACAGGAAAAAACATATCGTCTACGAACAACTTGTAAAGTGAACTCAAAAAAGCTACTCCATTGACAAAATGTACATCAATTCAGTGGTTTTATGCTCTTCATGCTGCTATTTTCGTGCCCTTTTCTCTCAATTACAAGTAAATACTGTCCCCTGGCAATTCTTACTATAGAAATGACGTCAAATGCATTTATTCTTTGGAAAATCCATTTGCTATTGTCCGGTCCGACTATTTAGACATAATTATATGTTGCGAACAGATTTCTCATGACATTGTCGACATCAATCAGGATATCTTTTTCCCCACAATTGGAAGTCCACAAATGGACAATGATTTCTTTCATTATTAGATACAATTTGCGAACACGAAATTTGAACAGTGCGATTTAATCTAGTTGGACTTTCGTTGGTCATTGTTGTCTGTGGTTCGAAACATTTGGCGTTTTCAATAGAATGAAACGGAGACAGCTCTTATGAAAGTCAAGAACCGGCATATAGCGCGAATCTGCCTATTTTTGTGAGTCCATTATGATTCCTTGGTGGCGATAAATTTGTAATTTAGTCCTAAAAATGTCGCATATATACCGCTAACTACGCGGATTCTCTGTTCACATTACTCATAGCTTGTATTAACGAGTACATGATACAAGGTAGAATCCACGATATTGTCAAGAATCGTTTGCTACCAAAGGCGTTGTTGTTATGTAATTTCTACACGGAAATGAAATCAAACCCACTTTCAGTGGCGCAAACCATTGATGGTTATATTGATATGAACAATTGTAGGCGTTGAATTTCTTCCTGTTTTGTCGCAATTTCGTTATGGTATGCATAACAGTAAAAGGAAATATATTTCTATATTCTATTACGCAATATATATTATGTAGAATGAAAAATCAGTCGAAGATATTTCGTGTGATAAATAATTTGTATTCAATTCAGCATCAATATAGTTTAATGTTTCTTCTGTTGTTTTGGATACAATGATCTGTCGTGGCGAGACAGATTGTCATGATTCATATCGACAACCTATCATTTTCTGAAATGATTCTCACCAAATCTAGAAATACAGTAAAACCTCACTTAAAGACCACCCCAATATTGCCAAAACAATATTTTCAACTCTATTTTGACTGTTTAGCTCTGTATTTAACCCTTATATTAAGACCACCTCAATAAGAAGACCACCTTAATATTACGAACACAATTTTCCAGTCAATTTTGACTGTTTTGCTCTGTACTCAACCTTAATATTAAGACCACCTCAATAAGAATACCAGTTTCCAGGAATCCCAATGGTGGTCTTATTATTTGTAAGTTGTACTGTTCTACCTTTTGGCTACTATTGTAATAACTGTTTTATGTAGCAGTGTATTAAATGCATATTTTGGTTTTTAGGAAACTCAGAAACTGAAGCAAAATTCTCTTAAATTCATAATTTTTCATCTTTCCATGCAAAGTTTTCACGCTATCCATCATGTCGATAATTTGTAGTAGAAGCAAAATTTCAGGTTTAAACCCTTTGGGGGTATTTTCGCCGCTGTCCGTTCCAAGATGGAACACCGTTGTTCACCGCTGTCCGTTCCAAGATGGTACACCTATGTTCACCGCTGTCTGTTCCAAGATGGTACAGCTATGTTCGCCGCTGTCCGTTCCAAGATGGTACCTCTATGTTCACCCATCATTTGTGTTGTGTCTTGTGTCCCTTTTAGTCGTTGTAATCATTAAACCTTTAAATGAATGTATATTTTGATAGAGCTGTCATTGATACAATCGATATCCATATACAAACTCGATATTCGATACACACTTACACATATCGATATTATGTCGGTAAAATACAGGATTAGGGTACAGTTTAAAAATGTACTAAAAAAACGTAACGAAGATTTCTAGTCGGCTGTTCTAAAAACTGTGCCATAGTGGATAGTACATTCCAAATGTCGGCAATATAACATACTACGGTGAAGTTAAAATACTGATTCATTACTAAAATGGCATCATGTTATCATAAAAAATAGAAGTTGAACATTTAAATAGGTATGGCATACACACATAAACATACATATAAAAAACATCGATATTTCGCCGATAATTTTCTTTCGATATATCAATATCGTCGATATGCAAGAAATCTGAAATTATACGAGCCCTAATTTTTTATGTCTCTGTATTCTTTGTAGTGGCTTTGTTCTTTCAGTGAGACATTTCCTATTCGACTTTTTCATTTTTATCAACTTTTACCGCATCCCAATCAACGGCAGTGATAACAAGACTCAATCCTGTTACAGGTCGATGGATATTGTCAGCCATTTTCACCATATGCACGTCGTCTCCTATCAGTGTTTATCACATCATTTAAAGCATTAATATTTACATATCCTTTTAGACTGACGCGTTCATGTCAAGGAACATGTTATAACGCCTAATCATCTATCGAACAAGAATCTGAAACTAAAATAAAACACTCCATTAGTCTGTACAGTTTGGACAATCTCATTTAATCATCAGATCAGCTTCGATATCTCTAAGTATACTACAATGGAAAGCATTGTATCGTATAATGGATACCATTTTAGCGAGATTGCTTTTTGAAGACACTAAACAGTATTATAACAGTATGCCTGAGTTATAATAGAATTAAGTATCTTCCAGGTTTTCGTCTATGTCAGCTTACTGTTGTTTATTGTCCGCTATATATGTAAAACATTTTATATATTAAATTATGGCACTTATGGTCTTAAACATGATTATCTTTTAAGATCCCTGAAAGCACTTCTAGACAACTCAGAGCTATTAAATTAATAATTTATTCATAATGCCCAAGAAACTGCAGACAAAGTGTGCAATTCACATTGAGTGAATTTTCTCAACATGGTTTACAGGAAAACATTGTACATTCTTTGGCATTGTTTATGCATCCGTTCTTTTTCAGTTGTTAATTGATATCCTTGGAGAAACAGGACTTTAAATCATAGTTGTACACGAAACGTTGCTACTCAAAACATTAACTATTATCATAACACGAACCTCGGCCGTGAATACAGACACCTCATGGGGATATATAAATCAAAGAAACACATTAACTAACACCATCAACTTGGCATGTAGCAAAAACAACTCCATGTGCTCAGAAATCGCTAGACAATTAAAAAAGGTGTTCATAATTGCTAGACAATAAAAAGAGCTGTTTCATATCCTTGGTAAAATTCTGCTTGGTTTCTAACGTTCAATTCAATAGGCTCTAACACATTATACTTCACCTATATAGTAATATAATTGAGCGGGAAGAAAGGTTTGGATCTTCATTTCATAGACAGACGTATTTCATTTACTATTTAATAAGTTTGAAAGGTTCCGGGGTATTGTGGTATGTTTTAACAACATACTATATAAGTGCACTGTCTCGTGGGGCTCACGGTATTTTTTAATTACACATTTTTGTATGAATGCATATACATATATCTCTAAGTGAACTCTGTAGAAGACTTTGATGCCTTTTACATTCCGTGTTAAGAACTACATCTCGGAATGTTTCATCAGAGTAACGACTAATTAAGTGTTGTCCTAAAAACTTAAACGCTGTCAAAACCACTTATTATAAGTACCATCTCCCTTGGCCGAGTGGTTAAGGCATCCACCTTAGGAGCTGTAGGTCGGAGGTTTGAATCCCGGTAGGAGCCCGTTCGGATATGGCCGGTTGGTGAGCCGAAAGCTAGTTAAATAATGGTTGCCGTGCGCCTACCTGACTGGTACCTTACATTAAAGGATATGAATCGGGAAGTAAATGTGCTCAGAAAGTAGGTGTCTCATAAGACAGAAAGACTGGCCCTTTAAATAGCGGTGACACAATGATAAATAAACACTTAACAACATGATAGTTATATCATAGCCTGTATCTATTTATTGTGAAATTATATAATCTGATTATATTGCACTTTTAAATCACACCGAATATTGACAACGAGCAGTAAATGTGCACAGCTCCCCTCAAAGGACAAGGAGACATGCAAATAAATATATGAAATCAATAACAAAGACAATAGGGACACACATTGCAAACATAACAATAGAAGAGAGAGAATAAGTTGCTACAGGGAACGCCCCATGCATAAGACAGTGCCTCTCCACATAGACCTCCAGGAAAACAACAATCCATAAAACATAAGGCATTTGAGGAGGCTCAATGGTACACACGTTAGGGAACAGGGGCACAATGAATGGCCTGGTGGACCATAATGAATAACTAGGAGAATCAAAATGGACAAACAAGGGAAACCACTCAAGTTGAAACCACTCAACTTTAGTGTGTCAGCAGTGCTTAGGGTAAAGGTCAATGTGATTATCTTACCAAATAAGGACAAAATGCTGGATCACTATATGCGCTTGTAGTGATAAATATATCAAAACTAAATGTATCTGACTTCTAAATAAGAGACGCATAGGAACTATCATCGCTAGTTGTCAAAAGCATATGATTTCGAAATATAGTTTATTTTCAGCCGGTATTAAGTGAATGTGTACGTTAGAATACAAATGGTTGTCTCAGACAGCTTTCTAAGAAAAAACATTCAGAAAAGGGAAACTATATATAGACGGATAATACGTTGTAAATGTTACTATATATGGTTATATTTGGTTTAAGTTAGTCCGTAAACAGTACTCTCTAAATAGATGGTATATGCGTATATGTTCGTTTCCAAATACAATCACTGATATGCCATTGTCAGAAAGACAATTGTTTACGATGGTAAATAGGACTATAAGTGCATATAAGTGATTATGTTAGCAAAATGTATGTCACTGACCGTTTCCACTGATGTTTGCTAATGTTCGTGTTAGATGGAAAGTAATTTCACGAGTCGTCTAAAACATATGTTCATCACCAAGTACGATAATTAAGGTCTCAAATGAGTTGTAGCATTCTAACGAAAATAGAACGAAGACAATTTCTACATAAGACATGCCAAATGTATGTGTATATTTTACATTTGCTTTATTCACTTATAAATGATGTACAGTAAAGCCTCACTTAAAGTCAACGTCAATAATAAGACAACCTCAAAATTAAGACCACACTTTTCAAGTCCATAGTTAAAAAAACAATTTATTACACCTGAACACAAATATTGAGAATAACAATTCTTTTGTCTCATCTTGTTTTTGATGTGCCTGCGTTGTTTATATCGTGACATTTCATTCTCAATTTATATACTCATTTTGAAGTAGCTTTTGTCCCTTGATTGTATAGTTCTGTCATAATATGTGCTTGCGCTGTCGCCACAAGGACTCATGTTTTGACACCTACGGTTTGCATGTGTTATTCCTTCAGCTAATAAAATGCGATATGTACCTAAATGTATCATGTTCTGTAAGTAAATAAAAGAAATCTGAAGAAAATGAAGACGGATTGTTCAAAAGTCCAGACAATGTCATTTTTCCGTCCTCATAAAACTGTCTTAACACACACAGCAAACGTACCATTGTATTGTGTACTTAGTGCGTGATATTTGCAGCTCGACTTCTTCATTTTATGAGTACGATTCTATAAACCAAATCTCATAATGAAACAGCTGCAATTGTTGCAACAAAGATAATATAACCTGATACATTCAAGACAGCAGGTGGTAGCGGAGATAGCAAAACGACAATTAGTATTGTTAATATTTGGAAATCCGATATATCATCGATCGATCGTCGAATTTGTTGCATTGACCTTTCAGTTTCATAGTCAATGACTTGTCTTTTGATAAATTAAAATTATTGAGATTTAATTCCTTAATATCGGCAAAGAGCTAATACGACACATGTTAAACATTGCAAACCCTTGACCCTTTTAAGTGATATCCATTTTCTGGACATTTGCTATTTAACTCGATTATTTGTTTTTTTATACGCACATACATAGTCTCATTGAAAACAAAATACACAACGAAAAAACATAATACATCAAAGTATGTTGGTAAGCGTATGTGTGTTACGTTCTTTGACCCACTAACGTAATCATACGGGGACATTGTCTACTTGTAGGCAATTCAGTGTTGCCTCACTGTAACACCACGCCGTACTCGTAGTCACGTGACCAAGTCCAAGAACTACCGTTATACATAATCCCAAACGCAGGCCAGGGATCTAGTAGCATATGTAACGGCGTGGGTTCGAACACGCGACCTTCCTCAATCGATGCTTACGATAGATGAACTAGTTTTCGAACAATACTCATAAAATATAAATTTAATATACACTGGAACCCCTTTAAAACGGAACCCCTTTAAACTCGTAAACCCTATTAAACCGAAATTGTCCGGTCCCAACTTTTTTACTTTATAAATCACCCCTTTAATCCAGAAACTCCTTAATTCAAGAAACCGGACAATAAGTTTGGCCCGAAATGGTTATTTCCATTATAAATCACCCCTTCAAACCGGACAAGAATAAAGTCTCAATATAGATTTTTACATTTCGACGGAAGAGTTTGATACAGAGCACTGTGAGTATCAATTGACGTGATTTTCAAATGCATATTGGATTATTGAAAATATACAGTAAATAAAGTCAATCTATATTTTTTTAACAATTCAATGCCAAATGAACGTTCATAAAACTTGACCTACCGCAATAGTACAATGGACTTGATATCAAATTAAAGTACGATGTTTAAGTACATTGCCCACCTTGAAAATATTGAAACAATTCTCCTCACTGTCTTCAATACTCGTCTTATATAGGTTGATTGAATAGAAGGTTCTTAAAACACAACACGGTTAAGATCTTGTTTAAGGACTTAAATAGTGATCATTATGAATGTATTCCGATGACGAATCAAACTGTCACCGTATCTTTATCATAAATGTGAAGTGATGTGGAAAAACCTTCGAGACAATTTAAAAAAAAGATATAATACAATCCTTTTAAATTTGCAATAACAAAAAACAATTGGATTGTTTCTTCACATTGTTTCATATATAATCAATTAATTATTTATAACTTTAAGAAATAAGTGTAACTCTCACCAGTTAAACCTTTTGTATAATGCTTTATGGAAGGCCACATGGAAATAAGACTTGCTTTGTATTTGTTATAATTATGTTCTTATATGTATCAATGTAAAGCTCACAGTATTTTGGGTTCACCTTCTGAAAATAAAGCTATACTTATTTTTATTATTATTATCATCATCATTTTGTTTACCGCATCCTTCAAGCCGTCTTGGCTTTGTCAAGTATTGTAAGCATACTACGAATGACAGTTTCAGTCTAAATAATCGAACGTCTCAGTGATTAGTCTGCTATATTTTGTGATTGTCTTGTTATTGTCGCAAGAATTGTATAAGGTTAGATTAATTTTCCTGTCTGGATGAGTTACGCTGTAAATACGTAATAAAGACATAATTTAATAAGACATGTTTATGCGTTGTCAGTTTATGGTATTGCAATAATTACGATATCATCACGAGGTGGATGTATTATTGTACATGCTCGTAGCAATGTTCTGGATGCGGGAATATGACGACCCAAATAAGACGATATTTATCATATAGTGATAGGAACCTTATGATTATAGTCTCAGCAATTGTCTACAATAACAATACAAGGACTTATATTATGTCAGAGAAATATGGCAATTTTGTTTGAAGACTTCCGATCAGTTATAGCAAAAACGTTTAATACGGACGAATTTCTTCTTTGATTATTTATTTTTCATGTTCAGTTTCGGGTGATCGTACAATAGGAGGTTGGGTGCGTCATAAAACCAGTTTTTAACCCTTAGTGATAATGTTGCCACATACCGGTACCCGTCCATTACGTATGTACCTTGTGTCCCTCTTGTCATTGCAATGTTTACAAGTCTATACTTTTTCATCATGTCTCATTGTGATTTTGGATGGCTGTGGATATGGTATGTGGTATTTCCTTCTCGATTTCTTCACCCGCTTTGATTCTAGCCAGTAGGTGAACACACAGTGTGCCGATATGACAGAGACTTGACAAATCCACAAAGGAAGGATAAAGCTGGCACCGAGTGCGGCTCATTCACAGGACAATGCATCCGCACACAGACCCTATGGAACATCATCATAGAAAAAGACTAGGAGTTGAGACAGTGTAAGGGAATCTCCGGGGATATTGTCAAGCTGATTACCAAAATCAAATACGTGAGTAGAATAACTGCGTGACAAAGGAGGGGGAAGATACAAGAGAGTTGCTATACGGGGAACGTCGTACAATGCCTCCCCATACAGACCTCCGGGAAATCAACAGTCCACAAAACATCAGGCATTTGAGGAGGTACAAGGGTAACTACGTTAGGGAACAGCTTGTTAGGTTTAAAGAGGACAAACAGGGGTGGGATTAAATGGATGGAATACATCACAGGGCAAGTCTCAAGATAGCTGGCAAAATAGGCCGAAAGTGGTGAGAAAATAACATTAATAACTATATAAAGTGACAGAACCAAACAGAGTAAAGGGAAACCCAACATACATTTAAACACAAACAGAAATAATAACCATACAGCGATTTACAGCCATGGAACTGTCAGTAAAAATACTGGGGGTTTAATTCGATCACAGCTAGCGAAACACCATGCGAAAACAAGTTCTAACAGCATACATTTATACTTCTCGGTGACTGCTTCCTGGTTTACTGACCAGTTCTCGTGTATATAATTCAAGAAGTGTGATATCACGGTCTTTGGTTTCGGTGTCAGGGTAGAAAACACCTCAAACATTATGCCTCTCTTAGTACACTGAATCCCATAAAGTGGAAAACATATTTTGTAGACCTCATAAATCTGGCCACTCCAGTAATGCGTCCATTTATGTGGTCATTTACTGTGTTCCTGTTTGTAAATTGGAACTTCCTTATTCTTCCTTATGTCATGTAGATACGGCAGGTACCTCGATATGTATAAACAGTATGTGTTTCGGCTTCAATATAAGTTGTATAAGGGTGTGAAAATACTGCGCTGATACATGGATACGCATAGTTTGCGTATTATTCCCCGGGGTACTACTATTTACAACTGGTAGGTAAAAATACCAACTTGGAAATGACTGTTTTGCTAATACTTATTTAATTATACGGTTGATTGTTACGACACTTTGAAAACAGTTAGTTAAATTTAGTCGTAAGTTTTCCATGTAAATACACCTCATGAACTGCTAATTTGAAATTATTGAACATAAGATTCTCTAATATAATGTATTGACAAGTCAATTTCTTCAAAGCCACTGGCAAGTTATTTAGCGTTTGTATATAAGGTGTCAGAGTTAATGACTGTATAATCCAGCGTATTGCGGTCATCTGCTTAGCACTTGACTTGGTTGGCGGTTGTTTCCCCATATCCCTTCTTCCCTCCTAGATAAGAAGGGGTAGCCGTTGACCTTGTCAGGGGTTTTAACGCATTATTTTCTGTTTGTCTCTTGTTAGAGACGAACAAACTGCATGATGCGTGTATGAGGTCGCACGGTCATGATACGCTCCTTGTCTGTTTTTTCCAATTATCGTAGCAATTGTATTATTTCCGTTGAATTTAATTTGATCACTTTAAATTCATCGCACCATTTCTAAATTTTGTTTCATATATTTTTAATTATGTACGAAGTTAAACGTCATTTTTTTATTCATAAAAAAGTCTTCGAATTACACACAGACAGGGAGCGTATCATGATATCATATTCCATTTAGTTTCATACTGGTACCATAATATTATGCGTTGAAAAAAGTTAGGGCAATGTCGTTTTCCAATTATCAAGACAGAAATTTTCGAATTTGAATAAATACCCGGACTGCACCAGTTTGATGAATTACCTCCCTTTAATATATGCAAATTTTACAAACCTGTTTAAATTAATTAAGGAAATTTATATATAAAATGCAAGCAAGGGAGGTGGTAAAATGTTTAATACAGGTATACTAATATTTTAAAAGGAAACGCTCTTCGTTTATTTCTTGGCTACGGAAATACACGAAGACTAACCCGAACAGTGTCGGAGTTGCCTGAATTCAAAATCAACGATTTGATCCTGCACCGAAGACTGTGTAGAATCAAAGTACTGGGAGGATCATCATAAACTGTGTAAAATTATTTGGAACGATTGGGAATCTATATTTTATATTCAATAGGGCTTGTTGGCTATCGATTCAAAATACAATTCTTAAAGGTATAAAGAACTTTCGAATCTTAAAGTGTTATACATTCATAATTGTTTAGTTAATAAGCTTTTTTATCAATATTATTTGATTTGAACTTCTAGACATAATTCAAAGTAAAGCACGGATTGAAAACTTTAAGGGATTGTATTTACTTTGGGTTCGTGCAAAAGTCAATGTCCCTGCTAGTTGTGGGGTTCGATATTAGTATTCGATTAAATACTCAGAATAAAAAGAGTCGAATAACGGTCTAAGTTCTGGTTCAGTATTCAATCTAGATAGTTACTGAATTCCGAAATATTACTCAATGATACGCCATCACCGTGTCAAATTCACGGTAACACTTTATTAGTGCAATTACCAATCAAAGCGCTAAAGCACTGTAGTTGTTCGGTATTGAACACTGGTTTTGTATTCAACACTTCTAGATTCACAGAAAGTACATGCGTGAAATTATTTTTATCTTGTTCCCACGACTTACGAACTCTTTCCCACGACTTAGTAGCTCGTGGCAACGACTTATCTATCTCGGACCCACAACATAGTTATCTCGACGCTTCGACTTAGTAAGTCTTGGGAACGAGAAAAAACAACATATGTCCACAGATGTCACCGCTATGCCACCGTAGTATTCAAACGATATGAGTTAAACTATCATTTTGTAATAACATTCAGTAATCGCTATCGGCCTTTTACGAATATTTTACGAATATTTGTCAAGTAATTTAACTTTTTTTCACTTAAATATCGTCGTTCATAACATAATATAAAAAATCAGTTCAGAGAAACACTTCCACTCGTTGTTAAAATTCTTCCTGTTATGTCAAATATTATCTTTATCTTAATAATACTCGGGTCGCTGCTGTTGTATGTCAATATTTTTTATCTGTATTTGTTGCATCTGTCTTGTATTTTTAAACTACTGCATGTTGTAATGGAACTGTTCTATAATGTTTTAATTAGCATTGTATGAATGTTTTGTATTGTTTATACATTGTATATATGCATTACTTGCATGATTGTGCTGTTTATGTTGTTTGATAGATGGCCTCCAGTGAGATAAGGCTTATCGAGCGTACATCTTTAAATAAAGAATTATAATACTTATTATTATGAACCCATCAAAAACGTAAATGTCTACAGATCATTCACCCAGGATAGTTCCAGGTACATTTAATAAGTATCAAAGGTAGGTACTTTATACAAATGTTCTTTGGGTGGGGTTTTATTACATTGAACAACAATAGGGAAATGTTTCACTTGAAACTTTCGCCATTATACCTAGAAAACCGAAAGAGATTTTCTATTTTCTACGCAAAATTATAAATTTAAAGTCAAACAGAACAAAATACTCAAACAGCCTAGCATCAGAATACTATTATCAATATTTCTATGGGATTAATTTCATTGATAGAACAGAAACACAGGAATTGTCACATCAGTGTTAAAATCAAGTGACATGTTGATGAACATGACACGAGACACGAACACACACAAAAAATCAATCAACGCTAACAATGTTCGTTCTCTTCTTTCCCTTAAATATCTAACACAGATTATAGTGTGTTCTCACAGAGATTGCTCACATGGAAATTTCATCCTTTTTTCTTCCACTGTATCTAACACAAATTACAGAGCTTGAAATTATGCTGAATGGGGAATTTACAAATCATACACATTTCAGCTCGTTTCAAATTTTGAATTAAACTTGTATACTTCCCGTCGTAAAACTTTACAACCAATTTAACCTCTCTTGAGCAACAACTTCTCTTCAACAACTGGATCAATAACCCCATAGTAAAACTTTACTACAAATTATACCTCTCTAGAGCAACAACCTCTCTTCGACAAAATGATCAATTTTCCCCGTAGTAAATATTCACTTCTAAATTAACCTCACTTGAACAACAACCTCTCTTCAACAACATTATCAATTTCACTCATAGTATAACTTTACTTCCAATTTAACTTCTCTTGAGCAACAACATCTCTTCAACCACTCGATAAATGTTCTCGTAGTAAACGGTTGCATACAATTGAGCCTCTCTAATGCAACAACCTCTCTTCAACCACTCGATAAATGTTCTCGTAGTAAACGGTTGCATACAATTTAGCCTCTCTAATGCAACAACCAGTCTTCAACCACTCGATAAATGTTCTCGTAGTAAACGGTTGCATACAATTGAGCCTCTCTAATGCAACAACCTCTCTTCAACCACTCGATAAATGTTCTCGTAGTAAAACGTTGCATCTAATTTAGCCTTTCTAATGCAACAACCACTCTTCAATCACTCGATAAATGTTCTCGTAGTAAAAGGTTGCATACAATTTAGCCTCTCTAATGCAACAACCTCTCTTCAATCACTCGATAAATGTTCTGGTAGTCAAACGTTGCATCCAATTTAGCCTCACTAATGCAACAACCACTCTTCAATCACTCGATAAATGTTCTCGTAGTAAAACGTTGCATACAATTTAGCCTCTCTAATGCAACAACCACTCTTCAATCACTCGATAAATTATCTCGTAGTCAAACGTTGCATCCAATTTAGCCTCACTAATGCAACAACCACTCTTCAATCACTCGATAAATGTTCTCGTAGTAAAACGTTGCATACAATTTAGCCTCTCTAATGCAACAACCTCTCTTCAACCACATCATCAATTTTCTCGTAGTAAAACTTTACTTCCAAGTTAACCTCTCTAGAGCAACAACGTCTTACCAGCAGCCGAAATTGTCTTCATCTGAGGAGTGTAGCGCTTCTACAAACATGTTCAACACTTGAAAGACGCATGTTCAACATTTAAAATATTAATGTTATCAGAGACATTATTAAAGGTGTGTAGATCAAAATGATCGTGTTATTTTTTAACGATAGTAAATTAATGCTCAGATGCGATGCGGTTGCAATTATTAATAATCGAAGATTAACTTCAATAGCAAATTTGTGCAGCAACGTAACGCCACGCTGCAAAGGATAACGCTCGCCCGCACGTCGCGCGGGTCGTCACTGACTGTTTGACCCAGAACAATGTGAATGTGCTGCCCTGGCCTGCAATATCACCGGAGTTGTCGCCTATAGAACACGTGTGGGATGAGATGCAGCGACGGTTACGTGGCCTCCAAAATCAGCCGTTGACGTTACCTGACCTATCACGTGCGCTTGTCAGAATCTGGAATGGTATTCCCCAGGCATTTTTCAGAACACTTGTCACATCAATGCGGCGTCGTTGTCAAGCATGCATCGATTCCAATGGTGGACATACACGGTATTGATGAGCTGAACTTTGTTTAGAGAACGTCTCTGAAAACTGATCTCTATCTAAGACGCAGCTGATTCAATAACCATATCAATTGAGCTGGTGTTAAATAAAGGTAAGATAAAACCCTGTTGAAATTTTTATTGCGATTCCTTACATACCTCCTAAGTTATAGCATATTATACACATGCACAGTTTCTTTTTTCCGCTAGTATATAAGGGTGTGAAAACACTGCGCTGATACATGGCTACGTACAGTTTGCGTATTTATGCCCCGGGGGTACTGATATTTACTACAAGGATGTAAAATACAAACTTCGATTTGATATTTTTGCTTATATCTTTGTAATTATACGGTCAATTGCTATTAAACTTTGAAAACAGTTGGTTAAATGTAGGCGTAAGTTTTCCATGTAAATACATCGCATACACTGCTGAACTGTAATTACTGAACGTAAAGATTCACTCTTGCATTCACAAGACTATTTCTTAAACGCCATTTACACGTTATTTAGCAGTTGTATATACGGGGTCAGTTTGGCTTCAACTACTTGACTATATAGACCAGATTGCGGTCTTCTGCTTAGCACTTGGCTTGGTTGGCGGTTGTTTCCCTATATCCCTTCTTCCCTCCGAGACAAGAAGGGGTAGTCGTTGACCTTGTTTTCTGTTTGTCTCTTGTTAAGAGACGAAAAAACTGCATGATGCGTGTATGTGGTCGCACGGTCATGATACGCTCCTTATCTGTTTTCCCCAAGTATCGTAGTAATTATAAATTTTAGTTAATTGCATTTCCAAATTACTTAAATCCATCCAAAGGCTGTTTTGTTTTGTAACTGTTTCTACTGCACAATTTCTAAATTTATTTCATATATTTTCAATTTACAAAGTACTCACAGACAGGGAGCGCATCATGATATTATATTGTTATATTCCATTTAATACCATACTGTTACCATAACATAGTGCGTAGAAAAAAGATAGAGCAACGTTATTTTCCTATTATTTGGACGGAAGTTGACGAATTTGAATACATACTCGGACTGCTCCAGTTTGGTGAATTACCTCCCTTTAATATATGCAAATTTTACAAACTTGTTAAAATTAATTAAGGAAATTTATATATCAAAGGCAAGCTAGGTGGTGGGCAAATGTTACAGGTATACTAATATTTGAAAAGGAAATGCTCTTCGTTTATTTCTTGGCTACGGAAATATCCGGAAGCACACGAAGACTAACCCGAACAATGTCGGAGTTGACCGAATTCAAGATCACCGATTTGATCCTGCACCGAAGACTGTGTAGAATCAAAGTACTAAGATGACCAGCATTGACAGTGTTAAATCAAAGTAATTGGGACTATTGGTAAAAGGTATTTGATACTTTATAGGGGATTGTAAATTTCTCTACGTATAAAGAACTCCCAAATCTTAAATTGATACATATCTATTACTCTCTTGAGCAACACTCTCTCTTCAACAACATGATCAATTTTCCCTTAAACTTTGAAAAATTAACCTCTCTAGAGCAACAACCCCTCAACAACATACGAAATGTGCTTCCTCCGATGTGTAGCTTTGAAGAGGTCGCAATGAATATCAACATTTTGATAAACGTATTGCTTATGCAAATATGTTCAGTACTCAAAAGACGCATGTTTAGCATTTAGACTATTTATCAGAGACATTAAAGGTGTGCAGATCAAAATTATATCGCTTCAATGTTCGTGTTATAGTACATTAAATGCTCAGATGTGATGCGGTTACAATTATTAATAACCAAAGATTAACTACAGCAGCAAATAAAACAAGTCCCTACCATTTTTTCTAAAATATATTTCATTTTGTCTTTAAGGCATTACTCGGAAAAGAAATCAATATACATGTTCAGTAAAACATCACTTAAAGACCACCTCAATAATAAGACAACCTCAAAACTAATAACACACTTTCGAAGTTCATTTTGACAGTTCTGCTCTTATTCAACCTCAATATTAAGACCAGTTTTCAAAGGTACATAGAATGGTCTAATTATTGAAGTTTTACTGGGTATGAAAACACTCAAAGCATTTTTTGAATTAACGATAACGATTAGTTCTGCTTTCCTCTCCCTGTTGGTCACATCATACTCTTTAAATTAGTTTATCAATCAGCCATATTGCCACATCCCTTACATGTTTGCCCCTACAACTCCCCAAACCATATGATTTGTGGGCTGAGTATTCCTTGAGATCTGAGCGGGGAGGCATCGTCTGGCGACTGTGGCGTTCTCTGTAACCCCTTGATCCTTACATTCTGATGATTTAGAACATTTTCCGTGTTGTTTTTATTTACAACTGAATTCATAAAAATTAGTTTGTAATCACTCATAGGCTTACTTCAACGCTGTTGAAACCTGAGACTGTGATGCGTCAATGTGATTAGATATATTTACACAATACATTAATATCAATACATTGCGATGATTATGTAAAAGTAGTTCATGGTTGGGGTAGATGTCTCGCAGACACTATCGGGTTTATTGCAGTCAGTAAGGATATGTAGGTTACACTTGCTATTTAATGACAATATTATCCATTTTTGATTTGCAGCATACGGTATATATACCACCCATTGAATGATATTAAACTGCAATGAAGACTTTACAAGGCCAGCTTTTACATATTGAACATTTTATGTTTGCAGGAGGATATAGAACAATGACAAGATATTTGCATTCAAAACGAGTATTTTACTGACAGTTCCAAGGCTGTAATTCGCTGTATGGTTATTATTTTTGTGTGTGCTTTAAATGTTTGTTATATTCCATTTGCGTCGAATATAGAGTGTGAAAACCGCGGGTCACTCCCAATGTGAGATTCGAACAACCTTCGGATAAGGGGTGAAAGGTTAGGATTTTCCTTAAAAGTAATATTTAAATGGTATTCACTTAATGTCTTATCTTAAGAGGTTCAATATATATGGCTTTTTTCTTAAAAGATAAGGTATCGTCCATTTTGCTAAGGAAATTCTTAAAAGGCGCTGATGAAAATGTTAAGGTTAATGATGTCCTTGTCTTTAATTAAGGAAAAGAAATTAGGGATAAGGACAATGGGGTATAGTAGACGGAATAAGTTGCTACAGTGATCGCAACATGCATAAGACAGTGCTTCCCCACACATACCTCCGGGAAAACAACAATCTATAAAACATAAGGCACTTGATGAGGTTAAAGGGTACATATGTTAGGGAACAGATGCGCCAGAAATGGCCTAGGAGAATATACGGAATAACTAGGAGAATCAAAGAGGACAAACAGTTAAGGGGGGAATTAATGGATGAAAAGATCACAGGACAAGTCAAGACAGCTGGCAACAATAGGCCGAAACTGGGCAGAAAATAACCTGAACACTATATCAAGTGAAGAACTGCACATGGGGGGAGAAAACTTTAACATACTTCTAAAACACAACTAGAAATAAAACTATACAGCGATTTACAGCCTTGGGAATTCACTAAAAATACCGACAAGTATAAAAGATTTGACGACGCAATAACATGTATGGCAATCTTAAATGTCTACCAAATAGCAATGTTTACTGATAAGATGTGATTTTTATCGGATAGATAAAAAAACTCATGTTTATTTATAACGTATTTTCTTAGCTTTATGTTCTTTGTAATAATAAGCCTTATTTGTTTATTGTGAATTCTCAGAACTTCTCGTGTTTTACTTCAAATAATTCCTGGAGTTTTTCGCTGCGGATCTAGTTGCAGTTCGTATTTTTATCTAACGATATAATATACAGTCTGCAATTTGCTAAAGCTTCAGTCACACCAAACTAGTTCTCAAAACGTCCGAACCCGTCCTTAAAAAATCGTAAAACGGGTTGTGGTCTAGCTAGAACGTATAGCTTTGGCCGGACAATGTCTATAATGCGACCCTAGTTAGTCAACAGTTCTCGATACGTCCATATCGTCTTTATCCCGTCTGCAGTCCGTTTATATCAAGTTCAGATCGGGAAAATTGCCCGTTCACCTCATGGGGACACCGTTTCCAAGCAGTCCAAGCCCGTCTGTAGTCAGTTTAAACCCGTTCGTAACTAGTTCTATACTTATACGTCGAAATCCATTCACGCTTGTTCGTAACTCGATCACCTCGTTTGCAGACAATTTAACTTGTTTTGACCACGTCCTCATATCGTCCCTAGTGCGTTCAGAACGTATTTGCAATCACGTCCTGGCCTGACGGCTATAAAAAACCCAGCACGTTTCTGCCAGTCCTCATTCTCGTTCACCGTTTCAAGCTGTAAAGATCAAGTTCACAACAGTTGTGACAAGAATCGTGACCATCGTTGTGATAATTGCATCATTAGGATCATCATGCCTCCAAGGACGAGATGAGCGAGATTTACGGGGCGTGTTAAAGCTGCCAATACCCAACGATCCCCAAGCTCCTGCTCAACTGAAGTCAGGAACAGATGTAAACTGTAAACTATTGTACCCAAATGATGAACCAGAGAGAAAACGGCCCCTATTTATACCATACCTTGTCTGATTGTACTGCAGACGGGATGGACGTTTTACGAACTGTGTAAGAACGCTATAAACGTACTCAAAACGAGTAGAGCGTACTGAGAACCTACTGCGAACTTTTAGAACTGTGTAGAAACGTGTTGCAAACTTGTTCAGAACTTGTTGTTGTGATCGTATTTAGACGGAATAACGACGCACTAAGGACGTAATGCGGTCGAGTTGGGTCTGTCTGTGAACGGGATGAACGTGCTACAAACGGACCCGGTCTGTGTGCACATGTACTGCCAATTGACACCCGACCGTACCACGTCATAGCACGTCCCTAGTACGATCCAAGTACGGAAATTCCGTTTGTAGTACGTCCATCTCGTTTTAAGTACGTTGTCACTCCGTTTAATTGCAGGACGGGATGGTCGCCCGAAAATTTTGAGCAGGCTCAAAGTTCTGGAGCACCCTTACCGATCAAACCCGTCCGAGCCCGTCCATGAAGTTCGTAAACAGACCGTAAAAAGTTGATACTACGTCCACTCCGTTTGCACACAGTTAAAGCCCGTTCGGCTACATTTTTCAGAACGTAGTGAAAACGAGTTCGGTGTGATGGGGCTTTAAGTAATATAACTGTTGTATGCCTTCGTATTCAATAGTATTACATAGTACTTTAAAATATTCACAATTTCAAAACATATTCACTAATTATAATAACGCTTTTTGAACTATTCTTTTGCATTCATTTGTGTGTTTACGTTCAATTAAGAAAATTAAGATAGATAAAATCCGCTATTCGTGATTCTAGTTCTCTATGGAAGCTAAGTTCTGGATGGCTTAAAACAAGAAAATGATGCATAATCAAATATGCAAACACAATAATTATAGCGTTGTTCTACGACTAGAAAAATATCAAAAGAAGATAACATGTATTCACCTCTTCACGTCAAAGGGAGTTTTAATAATGGAAATGTACGTTAAGCCGTGATATCAGAGTATAGTCAAAACTATGTAACATGCACATGCGTGAAGTATTATTCTAACGAAACGCCACTCACTGTTGACCTGATGAAACAAAACGCGAAAGATTTAGATGATACTCGTAATACATTCATATTGAGCGTTTTCACAGTGAACAAGTATATGGAAGTCGAGCAGGATTTATCTTATACAAAGCGTTCAGGAGGAGACATGAACTTATAAACATTTACAGATACAATGGCAAAAGGTATACAAGACACAGACATAAAGGATAGATGCAAATGGTGGTACCGCATTGGAACGGTTAGTGGAAAAACATCATAATGTACTGAACAACTCTAAACTTTATTATTCTTAAGAAACGTCACTTGGTGGTAATCCGGTCGGTCAAAACTTTTGAGATATTGATGAAATTCGCAATAGATTTATATGAATTGTCGACACCTTCAGACATACACATTTTGCTTAGACAGAAAAGGGAGGATGCACACGCAAGTAGGGGACACTGAACAATACCAAACTGACCAGGAACATCACAGGGAGGGGACACAAAACCAAGACCGAACGCATGAGGACATGGGAACTACTCAGCACCACATCATTGACCTGCTCGAACATATGGATATGGAATATGCATTGCTACGTCAGACTTGTTATATTATCTAACCTTAGAAAACAATTTGGAAAGATCGAGACTAGATAGAGGAAAATGAAAATGCACTATTGCGATATATTATTTTTTTTATTATGAACTGTTCAAATTAAAGCCATCATTTTGAAAATGAAAATGATACATTTCTGAAGAGACTACTAAGTGGTTTATTTCTGAATTCCTGGAAATATGAAATCTTGTCACTAAAACGGTCATAGTTATATCAAACACAACGTATAACACATTTTTTGAGATGGTATTCAATATTTTACACCACATTAGGAAAAGGAGAGTCATTAAATCTAGTTATTACGTACCTTCGATTCGTATACATCTCTGTATAAAACACCTACGGATATACAATTATTAAACGTCGGCAATTAAAAGTATTATTTTCGTATACATTTCTATATTTGTATTGAAACGTGATGTTGATTGCAAATATAACAATATGTGCTTACCTTTGGTATTAGACTATGATTAAAACATTATTCAAAGTGAAAAAAAAACATGATCATAATAAATAAATGTGTGGAATACTCTTTCGAAGTGATGCAATTAGTGAAATATCGTGGAGTAAAAGTATTTTTTTAGAAGGTGTGTAGTCGAATTTCAATGCAAGAATAATTGACACCATGAGGCAAAAAAAAAAATAGAAAAAAATTCATAATGATTTATACATGTAGCTCAGGTGAAACTTATCTTATACTTGACTTATTTAAAGGCGTTCTTAAGGGAGCATTGCAATTATTTTTATATTTAATTCCCGCGTAGCAAACATGAATACTTATCTAGCCCCTAAATCATATGACCACAGCAATACGCCGTGATATTTTACTCTTTTAAAAGAATTTTACGGCTATACGTATTTAGTTTCAAATCTATTCCATCGTCCGTTGGCGTTCATAAGTCTGAACGCTTCAATGTTCCTGTTATTTCTATTCACTCAGTTCTAAATGCCTTTGATTCCTTCAACAGACGTTTTGAAAATATCGTGTCATTTCATTTCCATTATTAGAATTCTGAATCCTTTTATTGCTCATTTTCATACAACATTCAACACGATTTTAACTGGATGACTTGACGTTATATGGCTACTCTGTACTAAAGCATTACGAAAATATCAGTTGCTAACATGAACTATTCTAAATTAAAATGTAAGCGTTATTAAGTTTATTTATACTCTATGAACCATTTCCATTCTAGTCAAGAACTTTAATGTTTGCATTAATCTGTTTTGAACTTTGGGTCGATGTGTAGAGGAGACGAGGTGGATGGGTAGATCGATTGACTCCTGGTCCGAATGTTGCGAGTTCAGATTCCGCCCAGGGCGAGATTGAACTAAGAACTTTGCAATCCTTGAATTCGGCGCGAGTACTGGTTTGCAAGCCTTAAAGTTTTCATCGAGTCTAAGTGATATTATTTGTTAACCTGTTTCACAATCAATATATCATTGTAAAATAAAGGAATTTTAACATAAACGAATTCTACTTGCATAAATAATATGTAAATACGAAAGTAGGGGTATCGGAAGACTAATTTCAATTCAAATACAGACAAACCTCAATAATAAGACCACCCTTGCGACCTTTGAAAACAGGTCTTTTTTATTGAGGTGGTAAAACAGTGAAAATGGACTTGCAAATTGCGTTCTTAATTTTGAGAAGGTTTTATTATTGAGGTAGTCTTTAAAAGAGGATTTACTGTATATTAAATATTGTTGTCTCTTTTTGGAAACGGAGTTTAAAATAACTGAATTTAAGACAGATCACACATTAGATGTTTTTCGAACACCAGGACATGACATGTCATATCTACACAGTCGTACGGAAGCGGTGGAGGGACATTTTGACTTATATTTTAGGCCTACTCATTATTTATGACTAATGACTTATAACTTAGTTATTTAGAATTGTTGGCTTTATCCTCTTCACCATATTCCAGATCCAAGATGGGAGTTTTACTGAATAACTCTTCAATAGTTCCTGCTATTCCCCAGACATCTTTGAACCAGGTACGATAGGCGTGTTTTTGGCCCCAATATTATTGAAAAATAAAAATGTTACTTTATCGTTTTTTTGGTCTGAATCAATTAATCAAGACTTAAACTAACATTTACACATAATTTTGACAATGTAGGCCTACGTGTGTTTGATGACGTCATACATGATCACGATTGTTACACATAACGACAGAATTCGGCCAAATTACATGAAAAATCCTGATATAATAGCAATTTACAATACCTGCGCACTCATGCACTAACTCCAAACTTTGCACGATTGTGAAAGATCAAATTATCGAATAATTCCCAAGATATAAACTTGGTAAAAGCCTGCGCACATATTGAATTTAAAAAAAACAAAACATTTCGTCTTCCGCTAGAATCTTTCACCATCATCCGTGCAATGCGAAAGAAAGTCGTTATTTTTCGCGCCGAGTCATCTTTTTGGTTTTATTTTTGTCATCAAATGTTCAGCGCAAATAATCTTTCTAAATATGAGATGGGAACCGAATTTTATTGCGAAATAAATAAATAAATACATGTATCGAACCCCGAAGTACGAACGAATTTGAGGGTGAATGTAACTATGTAAACAAACTTCGCGCACCTTCTTGACGACGATATCACTCTACTTGATGCATCTTTCGTCGAAAATATTTTGAGACATCCAATGGACCTTCGCAATTATTAGATTGGTAATTATATATTTTGCTAAATATGATATTTTCTTTTTATTTGATATTCGCGCTTAAGGTTGTTGATCTGCAAACAACTATCGTCTGCCGATTGGTCTGGCTTACGATCGTCGTTGATTGTAGTCTGACATAGATATAGCAAATGTTGAATGCACGAATTTAGCCTATGACTCTGGATGAAACAAATTGTTAGTGAATGCCATTTATGAACATATTTCGTCAATCTATAAATCGCATTATAAATGATTGCGCTGTGATATACCCTATAAGAGTTTCTATGAATGGCATTATCTGATTAGTCTACGTGGCTGAGTGGTTAGTGTGAGTACCCTCTGCTGCCTAGGTGGTCGTGGTTCAAAACTCGGAAGCATCAATTTGTTTTTAATTTAAACTACACATATTATTTATTTAAAAAATGGTCAATTACATTAAATTGAACAAATACTGAATTATGACAGAGACATATACACACATGTTTCCATATTAATGAAAATTTATCTTTAGATATCTATCAATGTAGATCTTTATGTTGAAACTGTGTATTAAGACATTGAATAATAGATCTACATTTATATTACTTTCAGACTCACACCTTAGTAGATTATTATGATGGTAACCAAGACGCAAACACAATTCAATAAGAAGTAGAGCCTAAACTGTTAAATTCAATATGGAAAATCAAACTGCCAGGTATTTTAGAACATAATTATACTGTACTGCAGTTATAATACTACAATATACAATCGTTTGATGATAAAATTATATTTCTTGCAAAATAATATACAATTATTGTAATAAATTCTAAATAATATTAAATCAGTGAATATTTCATTTCTGTATGAAACTTTTATAACTGGATTTCAATTACATTTGTTGTTAAAGTCCTTGGATTTTTTAAATTAATTTGTTCCTGTAATAAAGAAATAAATATCAGCCTGTACTGCATCACTAAAGGAGCATATTGTTCTTTTTCAGTCACAAAACCTTCCCATGTGTTGTATGTTCAAAACGGACCAAAACAAATGACAGAAGAGAGCTAAAGGGGGTCAACAACAGATCTATACGCAGGCAATTGTATAAGACTCTCTTAGTTTCAGTTCAGGACACCGATGTAATTTGTGGAAAATGTAGAGTTATTTATTATAGAAAGTGTAGTAAAGAGTCAACTACTATTCCAACAACTGTACCTATTGAAGATAATGTTAGTATTGATAATGTTTATGAGCCATTGCCAAAGAAATCTAAATGCATTAAATCACCCAAAAGTATTTCATTGCCATTGTCATCTCTGCCTGGTGCATCTCATTCTACTTGTTGCATTTGTAAAAAAGGGATTTTAAATTGATTGTTGTACCTTCAGAAACAAGATATAAACTATTTATAGATCATAATGTTATTATTCCTGCTGGTGCCAGATGTTGTCCTGGACATTTCTTTAATGATAAATTAAAAGATGATATTTGCATGAAATCAATAGTTTACAGTTTAGAGTCAACCTTTAGCAGGACCGAATTATTAGAAGTCATACAAAATTCCCGGGAAATTGCCATCAAAACTAAAGCTACTAGAATCCATTTTGATGAGCAATTACAAATGTCAGATTCAGATTATGTCAATTTTATAGGTATAAACAAAAACTCATTTAACGATTTATGTTCAAAAATACAGGATATTAGACAATCCAAAACAAAGTCGCAAAGAACATGTGCAGGAATTCTTCTTACCAAATTACGAACAGGTATATCAAATCGCCTGCTGTCTACAATTTTTAATGTTGGTATAGATTCTATTAAAAGAGCTATATCTTCAGCAAGAACAGTTTTGTCTAAGGATTTTACCAATCATCATGTTGGATTTAGTCATATTGACCGAGAAACAGTAATTTCTCAACATACCAGGGGACTTACACCCCCTGCTATTCTTGTTTTAGATGGCACTTACATCTATATACAAAAAGTTCTGACTTCAAATTTCAGAGACGGTCATATAGTCTTTACAAAAAGCGTTCCTTAGTCAAACCAATGATGATTGTCACAACAACTGGTTATGTTGTAAGTGTACTTGGACCATAGTTTAGTGATTATTCTAACAATGATGCCAATATAGTAAAACATGCATTTGCTCACAATATAGAACATCTAAAACTGTGGATTCGTGAACATGATGTTTTTATTGTAGACAGGGGTTTCCGTGATGCAGTAGATATCATGCATGAACTAGGTATCCAAACAGAAATGCCATTTTTTTAAACAAAGGACAAAAACAACACACAGCAGCTGATAGTAACACATCACGGCTTATAACAAAAATAAGGTGGGTTGTTGAGTCTGTAAATGGGAGATTAAACAATTGGAAGCTTTTGGATGGTGTTGTTTCAAATTCACAAATACCTTATATAGGTGATTATGTGAAACTTATATGTGCAATTACAAATAAATATTGTAATCCTTTATGTCTCACTAAAGATGATGATGAAAGAATAGGGTTAAAAATGTTGTATTTATCTAAACAAAGTAATCATCTGATGGAAATGGTTGAAAGTGAGGGTTTGGATCGGCAAAGATCATGTTGGAAATCTTTTGCAGATACATGTACTACTGAAAATATTAACTTTCCAGTTATAGATGAAGAATACTTAAGAAACATAACATTAGGTATTTACCAAATAAAACTTATGAATTGCTATTTAATATTGCAAAACCAGGTCTTTTGATGGCTAAAATTCAAAGTAGACACTCAAGTGGTAAATCAAACAAGCTATGGATTGAATATACCGAGGTATTGGTAACTGGATGGTATTGTAAATGTAGAGCTGGTGCACGAGTTGTTGGTACAGGGAAAGCCACATTCACAAAACATGGTCTCAACGCATGAAACTTAAACATGAAGAGACACAATAAATAGATACAGGTTAATTAAAAGAGATATTGAGTTCTTACAGTGAATGCCACATACATAAGACAGTGCCTCCCCACACAGACACATTGCTTACAGTAATGGATGACATATTTTGCATCACGGAAATCAATGTCAAAAATGAAGTAAATACTTTGAGATTGCACTTATGTACTAGATATGTCTGACTTAATGTTCAGATAAGTTTGCGATTACACTTATGTACTAGATATGTCTGACTTATTGTTCAGATAAGTTTGCGATTACACTTATGTACTAGATATGTCTGACTTATTGTTCAGATAAGTTTGCGATTACACTTATGTACTAGATATGTCTGACTTATTGTTCAGATAAGTTTGCGATTACACTTATGTACTAGATATGTCTGACTTATTGTTCAGATAAGTTTGCGATTACACTTATGTACTAGATATGTCTGACTTATTGTTCAGAAAGTTTGCGATTACACTTATGTACTAGATATGTCTGACTTATTGTTCAGATAAGTTTGCGATTACACTTATGTACTAGATATGTCTGACGTATTGTTCAGAAAGTTTGAGATTGCACTTATGTACTAGATATGTCTGACTTAATGTTCAGATAAGTTTGCGATTACACTTATGTACTAGATATGTCTGACTTATTGTTCAGATAAGTTTGAGATTACACTTATGTACTAGATATGTCTGACTTATTGTTCAGACAAGTTTGAGATTACACTTATGTACTAGATATGTCTGACTTATTGTTCAGAAAGTTTGAGATTGCACTTATGTACTAGATATGTCTGACTTATTGTTCAGAAAGTTTGAGATTACACTTATGTACTAGATATGTCTGACTTATTGTTCAGATAAGTTTGAGATTACACTTATGTACTATATATGTCTGACTTATTGTTCAGAAAGTTTGAGATTACACTTAATATGTACTATATATGTCTGACTTATTGTTCAGATAAGTTTGCGATTACACTTTTGTACTAGATATGTCTGACTTATTGTTCAGAAACTTTGAGATTGCACTTATGTACTAGATATGTCTGACTTATTGTTCAGATAAGTTTGCGATTACACTTTTGTACTAGATATGTCTGACTTATTGTTCAGATAAGTTTGCGATTACACTTATGTACTAGATATGTCTGACTTATTGTTCAGAAAGTTTGAGATTACACTTATGTACTAGATATGTCTGACTTATTGTTCAGAAAGTTTGAGATTGCACTTATGTACTAGATATGTCTGACTTATTGTTCAGAAAGTTTGAGATTGCACTTATGTACTAGATATGTCTGACTTATTGTTCAGAAACTTTGAGATTGCACTTATGTACTAGATATGTCTGACTTATTGTTCAGAAAGTTTGAGATTACACTTATGTACTAGATATGTCTGACTTATTGTTCAGAAACTTTGAGATTGCACTTATGTACTAGATATGTCTGACTTATTGTTCAGAAAGTTTGAGATTGCACTTATGTACTAGATATGTCTGACTTATTGTTCAGACAAGTTTGCGATTACACTTATGTACTAGATATGTCTGACTTATTGTTCAGAAAGTTTGAGATTGCACTTATGTACTAGATATGTCTGACTTATTGTTCAGAAAGTTTGAGATTACACTTATGTACTAGATATGTCTGACTTATTGTTCAGACAAGTTTGCGATTACACTTATGTACTAGATATGTCTGACTTATTGTTCAGACAAGTTTGCGATTACACTTATGTACTAGATATGTCTGACTTATTGTTCAGAAAGTTTGAGATTGCACTTATGTACTAGATATGTCTGACTTATTGTTCAGAAAGTTTGAGATTGCACTTATGTACTAGATATGTCTGACTTATTGTTCAGAAAGTTTGAGATTGCACTTATGTACTAGATATGTCTGACTTATTGTTCAGAAACTTTGAGATTGCACTTATGTACTAGATATGTCTGACTTATTGTTCAGAAAGTTTGAGATTGCACTTATGTACTAGATATGTCTGACTTATTGTTCAGAAAGTTTGAGATTACACTTATGTACTAGATATGTCTGACTTATTGTTCAGAAACTTTGAGATTGCACTTATGTACTAGATATGTCTGACTTATTGTTCAGAAACTTTGAGATTGCACTTATGTACTAGATATGTCTGACTTATTGTTCAGAAACTTTGAGATTGCACTTATGTACTAGATATGTCTGACTTATTGTTCAGAAAGTTTGAGATTACACTTATGTACTAGATATGTCTGACTTATTGTTCAGAAAGTTTGAGATTACACTTATGTACTAGATATGTCTGACTTATTGTTCATAAAGTTTGAGATTACACTTTTGTACTAGATATGTCTGACTTATTGTTCAGAAAGTTTGAGATTACACTTATGTACTAGATATGTCTGACTTATTGTTCAGAAACTTTGAGATTGCACTTATGTACTAGATATGTCTGACTTATTGTTCAGAAAGTTTGAGATTACACTTATGTACTAGATATGTCTGACTTATTGTTCAGAAAGTTTGAGATTACACTTATGTACTAGATATGTCTGACTTATTGTTCAGAAACTTTGAGATTGCACTTATGTACTAGATATGTCTGACTTATTGTTCAGAAAGTTTGAGATTGCACTTATGTACTAGATATGTCTGACTTATTGTTCAGACAAGTTTGCGATTACACTTATGTACTAGATATGTCTGACTTATTGTTCAGAAAGTTTGAGATTGCACTTATGTACTAGATATGTCTGACTTATTGTTCAGAAAGTTTGAGATTACACTTATGTACTAGATATGTCTGACTTATTGTTCAGACAAGTTTGCGATTACACTTATGTACTAGATATGTCTGACTTATTGTTCAGACAAGTTTGCGATTACACTTATGTACTAGATATGTCTGACTTATTGTTCAGAAAGTTTGAGATTGCACTTATGTACTAGATATGTCTGACTTATTGTTCAGAAAGTTTGAGATTACACTTATGTACTAGATATGTCTGACTTATTGTTCAGAAAGTTTGAGATTGCACTTATGTACTAGATATGTCTGACTTATTGTTCAGAAAGTTTGAGATTGCACTTATGTACTAGATATGTCTGACTTATTGTTCAGAAAGTTTGAGATTGCACTTATGTACTAGATATGTCTGACTTATTGTTCAGAAAGTTTGAGATTACACTTATGTACTAGATATGTCTGACTTATTGTTCAGAAAGTTTGAGATTACACTTATGTACTAGATATGTCTGACTTATTGTTCAGAAAGTTTGAGATTACACTTTTGTACTAGATATGTCTGACTTATTGTTCAGAAAGTTTGAGATTACACTTATGTACTAGATATGTCTGACTTATTGTTCAGAAACTTTGAGATTGCACTTATGTACTAGATATGTCTGACTTATTGTTCAGAAAGTTTGAGATTACACTTATGTACTAGATATGTCTGACTTATTGTTCAGAAAGTTTGAGATTACACTTATGTACTAGATATGTCTGACTTATTGTTCAGAAAGTTTGAGATTACACTTATGTACTAGATATGTCTGACTTATTGTTCAGAAAGTTTGAGATTACACTTATGTACTAGATATGTCTGACTTATTGTTCAGAAAGTTTGAGATTGCACTTATGTACTAGATATGTCTGACTTATTGTTCAGAAAGTTTGAGATTACACTTATGTACTAGATATGTCTGACTTATTGTTCAGAAACTTTGAGATTGCACTTATGTACTAGATATGTCTGACTTATTGTTCAGAAAGTTTGAGATTGCACTTATGTACTAGATATGTCTGACTTATTGTTCAGACAAGTTTGCGATTACACTTATGTACTAGATATGTCTGACTTATTGTTCAGAAAGTTTGAGATTGCACTTATGTACTAGATATGTCTGACTTATTGTTCAGAAAGTTTGCGATTACACTTATGTACTAGATATGTCTGACTTATTGTTCAGAAAGTTTGAGATTGCACTTATGTACTAGATATGTCTGACTTATTGTTCAGAAAGTTTGAGATTACACTTATGTACTAGATATGTCTGACTTATTGTTCAGAAACTTTGAGATTGCACTTATGTACTAGATATGTCTGACTTATTGTTCAGAAAGTTTGAGATTGCACTTATGTACTAGATATGTCTGACTTATTGTTCAGAAACTTTGAGATTGCACTTATGTACTAGATATGTCTGACTTATTGTTCAGAAAGTTTGAGATTGCACTTATGTACTAGATATGTCTGACTTATTGTTCAGAAAGTTTGAGATTGCACTTATGTACTAGATATGTCTGACTTATTGTTCAGAAACTTTGAGATTGCACTTATGTACTAGATATGTCTGACTTATTGTTCAGAAAGTTTGAGATTGCACTTATGTACTAGATATGTCTGACTTATTGTTCAGAAAGTTTGAGATTACACTTATGTACTAGATATGTCTGACTTATTGTTCAGAAACTTTGAGATTGCACTTATGTACTAGATATGTCTGACTTATTGTTCAGAAACTTTGAGATTGCACTTATGTACTAGATATGTCTGACTTATTGTTCAGAAACTTTGAGATTGCACTTATGTACTAGATATGTCTGACTTATTGTTCAGAAAGTTTGAGATTACACTTATGTACTAGATATGTCTGACTTATTGTTCAGAAAGTTTGAGATTACACTTATGTACTAGATATGTCTGACTTATTGTTCAGAAAGTTTGAGATTACACTTTTGTACTAGATATGTCTGACTTATTGTTCAGAAAGTTTGAGATTACACTTATGTACTAGATATGTCTGACTTATTGTTCAGAAACTTTGAGATTGCACTTATGTACTAGATATGTCTGACTTATTGTTCAGAAAGTTTGAGATTACACTTATGTACTAGATATGTCTGACTTATTGTTCAGAAAGTTTGAGATTACACTTATGTACTAGATATGTCTGACTTATTGTTCAGAAACTTTGAGATTGCACTTATGTACTAGATATGTCTGACTTATTGTTCAGAAAGTTTGAGATTGCACTTATGTACTAGATATGTCTGACTTATTGTTCAGACAAGTTTGCGATTACACTTATGTACTAGATATGTCTGACTTATTGTTCAGAAAGTTTGAGATTGCACTTATGTACTAGATATGTCTGACTTATTGTTCAGAAAGTTTGAGATTACACTTATGTACTAGATATGTCTGACTTATTGTTCAGACAAGTTTGCGATTACACTTATGTACTAGATATGTCTGACTTATTGTTCAGACAAGTTTGCGATTACACTTATGTACTAGATATGTCTGACTTATTGTTCAGAAAGTTTGAGATTGCACTTATGTACTAGATATGTCTGACTTATTGTTCAGAAAGTTTGAGATTACACTTATGTACTAGATATGTCTGACTTATTGTTCAGAAACTTTGAGATTGCACTTATGTACTAGATATGTCTGACTTATTGTTCAGAAACTTTGAGATTGCACTTATGTACTAGATATGTCTGACTTATTGTTCAGAAACTTTGAGATTGCACTTATGTACTAGATATGTCTGACTTATTGTTCAGAAAGTTTGAGATTACACTTATGTACTAGATATGTCTGACTTATTGTTCAGAAAGTTTGAGATTACACTTATGTACTAGATATGTCTGACTTATTGTTCAGAAAGTTTGAGATTACACTTTTGTACTAGATATGTCTGACTTATTGTTCAGAAAGTTTGAGATTACACTTATGTACTAGATATGTCTGACTTATTGTTCAGAAACTTTGAGATTGCACTTATGTACTAGATATGTCTGACTTATTGTTCAGAAAGTTTGAGATTACACTTATGTACTAGATATGTCTGACTTATTGTTCAGAAAGTTTGAGATTACACTTATGTACTAGATATGTCTGACTTATTGTTCAGAAAGTTTGAGATTACACTTATGTACTAGATATGTCTGACTTATTGTTCAGAAAGTTTGAGATTACACTTATGTACTAGATATGTCTGACTTATTGTTCAGAAAGTTTGAGATTGCACTTATGTACTAGATATGTCTGACTTATTGTTCAGAAAGTTTGAGATTACACTTATGTACTAGATATGTCTGACTTATTGTTCAGAAACTTTGAGATTGCACTTATGTACTAGATATGTCTGACTTATTGTTCAGAAAGTTTGAGATTGCACTTATGTACTAGATATGTCTGACTTATTGTTCAGACAAGTTTGCGATTACACTTATGTACTAGATATGTCTGACTTATTGTTCAGAAAGTTTGAGATTGCACTTATGTACTAGATATGTCTGACTTATTGTTCAGAAAGTTTGCGATTACACTTATGTACTAGATATGTCTGACTTATTGTTCAGAAAGTTTGAGATTGCACTTATGTACTAGATATGTCTGACTTATTGTTCAGAAAGTTTGAGATTACACTTATGTACTAGATATGTCTGACTTATTGTTCAGAAACTTTGAGATTGCACTTATGTACTAGATATGTCTGACTTATTGTTCAGAAAGTTTGAGATTGCACTTATGTACTAGATATGTCTGACTTATTGTTCAGAAACTTTGAGATTGCACTTATGTACTAGATATGTCTGACTTATTGTTCAGAAAGTTTGAGATTGCACTTATGTACTAGATATGTCTGACTTATTGTTCAGAAAGTTTGAGATTACACTTATGTACTAGATATGTCTGACTTATTGTTCAGAAAGTTTGAGATTGCACTTATGTACTAGATATGTCTGACTTATTGTTCAGAAAGTTTGAGATTACACTTATGTACTAGATATGTCTGACTTATTGTTCAGAAACTTTGAGATTGCACTTATGTACTAGATATGTCTGACTTATTGTTCAGAAACTTTGAGATTGCACTTATGTACTAGATATGTCTGACTTATTGTTCAGAAACTTTGAGATTGCACTTATGTACTAGATATGTCTGACTTATTGTTCAGAAAGTTTGAGATTACACTTATGTACTAGATATGTCTGACTTATTGTTCAGAAAGTTTGAGATTACACTTATGTACTAGATATGTCTGACTTATTGTTCAGAAAGTTTGAGATTACACTTTTGTACTAGATATGTCTGACTTATTGTTCAGAAAGTTTGAGATTACACTTATGTACTAGATATGTCTGACTTATTGTTCAGAAACTTTGAGATTGCGCTTATGTACTAGATATGTCTGACTTATTGTTCAGAAAGTTTGAGATTACACTTATGTACTAGATATGTCTGACTTATTGTTCAGAAAGTTTGAGATTACACTTATGTACTAGATATGTCTGACTTATTGTTCAGAAAGTTTGAGATTACACTTATGTACTAGATATGTCTGACTTATTGTTCAGAAAGTTTGAGATTACACTTATGTACTAGATATGTCTGACTTATTGTTCAGAAAGTTTGAGATTACACTTATGTACTAGATATGTCTGACTTATTGTTCAGAAAGTTTGAGATTGCACTTATGTACTAGATATGTCTGACTTATTGTTCAGAAAGTTTGAGATTACACTTATGTACTATATATGTCTGACTTATTGTTCAGATAAGTTTGCGATTACACTTTTGTACTAGATATGTCTGACTTATTGTTCAGACAAGTTTGCGATTACAATTATGTACTAGATATGTCTGACTTATTGTTCAGATAAGTTTGCGATTACACTTATGTACTAGATATGTCTGACTTATTGTTTACAAGTTTGCGATTACACTTTTGTACTAGATATGTCTGACTTATTGTTCAGATAAGTTTGCGATTACACTTATGTACTACATATGTCTGACTTATTGTTCAGACAAGTTTGCGATTACACTTATGTACTAGATATGTCTGACTTATTGTTCAGACAAGTTTGCGATTACACTTATGTACTACATATGTCTGACTTATTGTTCACAAGTTTGCGATTACACTTATGTACTACATATGTCTGACTTATTGTTCAGACAAGTTTGCGATTACACTTATGTACTACATATGTCTGACTTATTGTTCACAAGTTTGCGATTACACTTATGTACTACATATGTCTGACTTATTGTTCACAAGTTTGCGATTACACTTATGTACTAGATATGTCTGACTTATTGTTCAGACAAGTTTGCGATTACACTTATGTACTACATATGTCTGACTTATTGTTCACAAGTTTGCGATTACACTTATGTACTACATATGTCTGACTTATTGTTCACAAGTTTGCGATTACACTTATGTACTAGATATGTCTGACTTATTGTTCAGACAAGTTTGCGATTACACTTATGTACTAGATATGTCTGACTTATTGTTCACAAGTTTGCGATTACACTTATGTACTACATATGTCTGACTTATTGTTCAGATAAGTTTGAGATTACACTTTTGTACTAGATATGTCTGACTTATTGTTCAGACAAGTTTGCGATTACACTTTTGTACTAGATATGTCTGACTTATTGTTCAGAAAGTTTGAGATTACACTTATGTACTAGATATGTCTGACTTATTGTTCAGATAAGTTTGAGATTACACTTATGTACTAGATATGTCTGACTTATTGTTCAGATAAGTTTGCGATTACACTTATGTACTAGATATGTCTGACTTATTGTTCAGATAAGTTTGCGATTACACTTTTGTACTGGATATGTCTGACTTATTGTTCATATACGTTTATATATTCTTGATTTCATTCATTACTAAATAAGTTTTATATAATGTTCAGACAAAAGACCAGATTATTTGTTAAATGTGCACGCTACACGGTTTAGTGTTTAACTGTTCTTGATTCTATCAAACTTGTATGATTTGTTCTTCAATCATGTTCAATTGTTTTAACATTATATAATTGTTGAATTGTTGATATTCGTTTTTACTTACATGTGTACGGTAAATATACATATAAATACAATGTGTGATATATGCAACTTTAATTCTCTGTTGTTTGGATGAACAGCTCATCAATTAATAGAGAACGTTTATTGATAGCCCATTAATTATTATAAATGGTAAAATAGACCATTATTTTCTTTAAACTTCTTTCAATGAATTATTGCTGAACATGCATTTATTATAGTATTTATACCTTCAACATTTTGACTTTGATAGCAGCAGCCATCACTCCAAAACAATTGCGACGTCGCGTCATTTGCCTTTTGACATGTGAATCATCAATAATAATACATGGGCGTTATTTTATGTCTATGACGTCATTATAATGATATATATAATAAATTATCGTTATGAATTACATTTATTTGTAGTGTAAAGTGTTATGCTCATATTAATGCTGTTTATGCAGCATTTGTTCATTGTGTAATGTGATTAAAAATGACTGAAGTATCAATTGGCTGAAAAAAAAACTCTACGTGGTTACCATAGCAAAACATGTCAAACTTATTTAGACATTGTTATACAAGTCAGTGTCACTATACAACATTTTGCTCTCAATATATATGCTTAATTTGGTGTAAAACACTGATTTTTGCATTATTTAGTAATAAGAAGAAATGGTTGATATGGCAACAAAAAAGAAAGAAAATGAAATAAAAATGTTCAAATAATACACAGTGAGTTTATGTCTTTCATTTGACAATAGTTTCATAAACATCTGATTTGGGGCCAAAAACACCCCTTATAGTACTTGGTCCAAATTTGTTGAAGCATTTGCATTATCAAGGTAGTTGAGTTAGAAGTGTTAATACGTAAGTCATAAATCGTAAGTCGTAAGGAAAAAACTGTTAAGTCGAAATGTCCCTCTTGCGCTTCCGTATCATACAAAATGGCGTTACTTTTATATACAAATGTTTTACATTCTCTCTGGATGTTCTTTATTATTATGATATTTTTATACCTCCACCCAAGTCCAATATATGATCTGAGATATGGAGACAAAAGTTGGATCAAAATCAAATTAAATTGAAAGTACTATCAACGTACCTTTGTAAAAGCATCTCTCCGTCAGGTGAGCTGACACTTACCTAACAGTTGAAGATTGGGCATAACCGGAAACGACCGATCTTCAACGGACTCGTCACGACATTTACCGATATCGGCCGATGTTTCAATTTTTTGGCAGGAATCCAGTAGGAAATGTTCTAAGCTAAATTATTATCAAACGCATCATTAGGAATCTGCATAAGACACAACTTAACAATCTAAAACCACAAACGTTTACATTTATGTATATAAGCCACAATGATCCATGAAAACTATTAAACATATCTACTTTTAAGGCTAGCGTATATCAATCTATAAGAATCTGGTCATCACACACTTGCATAGGTTTTAACATCACTATACTATCACATTGAACGTTGTTGAGTTCTAAGTGTTAATTCATAAGTCATATGTCTTAAGTCATATATCGGAAATCGTAAGTAAAAGACGTTGAGTAAAATATGTCCCTCCAGCTCTTCCGTACAATCTCATAGATCTAATATATCATCTCTGTGGAAATACATTTGCCATTTATCCGTCAGATTTTCTATGGTTCAGAATTTCCTTCCGAATTGTCGCATAGAATGCGCTAACGCACAATTCACATTTCTCATAGCATGTACTCACAAGAACAATGTACATTATAGGATTCTCCGGTTATCCTCAAGAGAATCGTTTGCTACTTAACGTTTTGTTGTGAATCTGATTTCTACGTGGGAAACTTTGAGTTGTATTGCGTTACTTCTAAATTTGTGGCGATAATTTCGTTATACTACTTCCAATGTCCATTACAATATATGTTTAGAATACAGAAATGTTGTTGTGATATTTTGTATGATAAATAATTTATGTCCATGTGTGACATTGTCATTCCAAACATCTGGTATCAAGTTGTGAACAGATCTAGATAATACAATGTCAATACATTTCATTGTTTAGTCGCCTGGGGAATAAACAAGAGACGAGATGAGACAGATTGATAAACGTACGTGTTATTATGAGATATCATACAATGATATAAATGAATATATATTGGTAAAAAATGCTAAACCGTCAGTTTTATGTGATATATACTCAATACATTTTAAAACTTAATGCTTGTATAACAGTATCGTATGTGTTAATCCTCTTCGTCCCTAGGACGGACATAGGGCTCCCACCATGGCTCGTCATCTGGTTCGATCCTGTAAGGGACATAGGGCTCTCATCATGGCTCGTCATCTAGTTCGATCCTGTAAGGGACATAGGGCTCCCACCATGGCTCGTCATCTGGTTCGATCCTGTAAGGGACATAGGGCTCCCACCATGGCTCGTCATCTAGTTCGATCCTGTAAGGGACATAGGGCTCCCACCATGGCTCGTCATCTGGTTCGATCCTGTAAGGGACATAGGGCTCCCACCATGGCTCGTCATCTAGTTCGATCCTGTAAGGGACATAGGGCTCCCACCATGGCTCGTCATCTAGTTCGATCCTGTAAGGGACATAGGGCTCTCGTCATGGTTCGTCATCTGGTTCGATCCTGTAAGGGACATAGGGCTCTTATCATGGCTCGTCATCTGGTTCGATCCTGTAAGGGACATAGGGCTCTCATCATGGCTCGTCATCTAGTTCGATCCTGTAAGGGACATAGGGCTCCCACCATGGCTCGTCATCTAGTTCGATCCTGTAAGGGACATAGGGCTCTCACCATGGCTCGTCATCTGGTTCGATCCTGTAAGGGACATAGGGCTCTCGTCATGGCTCGTCATCTAGTTCGATCCTGTAAGGGACATAGGGCTCTCACCATGGCTCGTCATCTGGTTCGATCCTGTAAGGGACATAGGGCTCTCGTCATGGCTCGTCATCTGGTTCGATCCTGTAAGGGACATAGGGCTCTCATCATGGCTCGTCATCTAGTTCGATCCTGTAAGGGACATAGGGCTCTCGTCATGGCTCGTCATCTAGTTCGATCCTGTAAGGGACATAGGGCTTTCACCATGGCTCGTCATCTAGTTCGATCCTGTAAGGGACATAGGGCTCTCACCATGGCTCGTCATCTGGTTCGATCCTGTAAGGGACATAGGGCTCTCGTCATGGCTCGTCATCTAGTTCGATCCTGTAAGGGACATAGGGCTCTCGTCATGGCTCGTCATCTAGTTCGATCCTGTAAGGGACATAGGGCTTTCGTCATGGCTCGTCATCTAGTTCGATCATGTAAGGGACATAGGGCTCTCGTCATGGCTCGTCATCTAGTTCGATCCTGTAAGGGACATAGGGCTTTCGTCATGGCTCGTCATCTAGTTCGATCCTGTAAGGGACATAGGGCTTTCGTCATGGCTCGTCATCTAGTTCGATCATGTAAGGGACATAGGGCTTTCGTCATGGCTCGTCATCTAGTTCGATCCTGTAAGGGACATAGGGCTTTCGTCATGGCTCGTCATCTAGTTCGATCCTGTAAGGGACATAGGGCTTTCGTCATGGCTCGTCATCTAGTTCGATCCTGTAAGGGACATAGGGCTCCTACCATGGCTTGTCATCTTGTTCGATCCTGTAAGGGACAAAGGGCTCCCACCATAGCTCGTCATCTAGTTCGATCCTGTAAGTGACAAAGGGCTCCCACCATAACTAGACATCTGGTTCGATCCTGTAAGGGACATAGGGCTCCTACCATGGCTTGTCATCTTGTTCGATCATGTAAGGGACATAGGGCTCCCACCATAGCTCGTCATCTGGATCGATCCTGTAAGGGACAAAGGGCTCCCACCATAGCTTGTCATCTGGTTCGATCCTGTAAGGGACATAGAGCTCCTACCATGGCTTGTCATCTGGTTCGATCCTGTAAGGGACATAGGGCTCCCACCATAGCTCGTCATCTGGTTCGATCCTGTAAGGGACAAAGGGCTCCCACCATAGCTTGTCATCTGGTTCGATCCTGTAAGGGACAAAGGGATTCTACCATAGCTCGTCATCTGGTTCGATCATGTAAGGGACAAGGGGGTCCCACCATGGCTCGGCTTCTGGTTCGATCATGTAAGGGACAAATGGCTCCCACCATAGCTCGTCATCTGGTTCGATCCTGTGCTTTTGCCTTTGCTTCGTTCCAGGATTTGGATATGGCTCTCTGCTCAGTGTCCACAGTTTTCACCATGTTATGACTGGTCTTCCTCTCTTTCTCTTCCACTGTGGGTTCCAAATGTATCGCATACGAGTTTATAAATATCTCATCACGGTAAAAGTCTCTGTATAAGGGAAAAAGCGTACCATTCCTTGCTTCCCAAAGTCTTTTAATCATTGTGGCTTCGTCAATTATTGCAAGCATACTGATGATGTCAGTTATAATTCGAATAGTTGAACTAACATTGATTAGTCTGCAATATTTAATGGTGAGTCTCTCGTAATTGTCACAAGAATAGGACATGATGACTTTTCTTGTCTGAGTGAATTTCATCGTAAAATACATAAGACAAATACACTGCAATAAAACAAGTTTACAAGTACAGTAAACCCTGAAAAATAAGACCACCTTGAAAACATGTCTTCTTATTGAGGTGGTGAGAGTATTGAGGTTGAATAACGAGCCAAACCATGAAAAAGGACTTGTAAATTATGGTCTTAATTTTGAGGTAGTCTTCATGTGAGGTTTAACTGTAGTCGGCTTATTTCAGTGCCATTAATCAGACACCATCACAACTTGGACGCAGTAAGCTTGTACGTAAGTGTTTTGCTCTTTGTCGACAAAGAACAATTTAACCAAGACGATGTTGATTTTATGTAGTGATGAAACACTCTTCAATACCCAGACAAGGACGCATGTGTATGGCCATTGACTAGAAGGCACTTCGTTATTTGCAGGAGTGTCACCATACGCCTGAAGCGAACCACGGTATATCGTCAAACATTAGCAACATATTGCAATACCTACCACCACATATTGCTTAGTTTATCAAAATAGGAACGTGGATATTCCCTTGCTTGCACATTTATTTTAAACTGCAAACTCTTCAGATGTGTTGCAAAGAAATAAACATTCATTAACCAAAACAAAACGTCTACCAACTTCATCCGAGATTTTGACTAGTAATTAAATACGAGATTTTCTTGACTAAGCAATAATTTAACATTCAGCATTATCATTTCAATTTTTACTGGTACAAGGGTATCATGAATTGATTATTTTATTTCATAAACAGTATGTACGTTCATTTCATATTGCGGTAATATACAGTTTGACTACATATTGCAATGTTCCGATATACCAGTATTCCATAATACACCTAGTATAATCAGTATAAATTCATATTATTTTATTTTTAATCATAAATAAGATATAACAATACACACAATGTACAAATTCTCAGTTTATTGCATCCAAATATATTGTGCACAGAGTCATCCTTTGCTGTACTTTGTGGAACACAAAATATCAAGCATTAACCGACCAAGTTTAACCCACATTCTGACTAAAGTTACCTGTGCTCAGCATTAATTTTACAACAACACTATTGCATTGTAATATATGACTACAGTGAAACCTCAATAATAAGAAGACCACCCTTGGGACCCTTGAAATGTAGTCTTAATATTAAAGTGGTGTTAATATTGAGGTTAAATAAAGAGCAAAACATTGAAAATTGACGTTAAAATTGTGTTCTTAATTTTGAGGTGGTCTCATTATTGAGGTGGTCTTAAAGTGTGGTTTTACTGTACATGTATATACATCCATTTATATTGGCTCCTTAACATCTTGTAATGCTTAAACGTGTAACGTTCTGGATTGCTATAAATTATTGAAATTTACTTGTGAACCAAAATGGTTTCAAACCCACGAACCCTACGACGGCAGTGGCACTGCAACTATACCAGGTCCGCCACTTGATAAACCCTAAAATGTTGTTCAAACGACGCCGGTATTCTCCCAAATTGATTTAATGATCGGCCAGAGTATTCCTTGCACTCCTATTGCCACACTTGTTTACCCTTGCACCTCCTCAGTGCCTAATGTTTTCTATTATGTTGCATTCCCTGGGGTCTTAGTGGGGAGGCATTGTCTTGTGTATGTGACGTTCCCTGTAACAACTTCATCTCTCTTTACTTCAGTAAACGATATATAGGGAGTGTTAAGTACTATAACTTCTTGATGATTTCACACCGCATACGTGCCTCACAGACAGATACGCCACAAACAAAATTAGATTCGTCGTATACCATTGACATATCATTCTTTGAGTATGAACACTAAAGACACGATCGCGAGAGACAACCATAATCAACTAGGTATCTTATATTTGTATTTGTCAATATTGCGCTGAATAACACCGCTTAATGTTATCAACCATTGTCAGAGTAGCAATCATGCGATGATTTAAATGATTTCCTGTAGGCGATACCATGTAATCCATGTCGTAAATTCAGCAAAGTTTGTATTAATGTCAAACAAAACGCTCCGTGATTGATCAACAAAGCTATACAAATACATTTTGATGATGTCAAGTATTTTAAGCAACATTATCAATATAAATTAATGTCAATAATGAGGCAGATTTAACCCTAAGTAACTTGTTATCAATTTAAGAGTGCATTTTTTTGTCATTCACCTCGGTATCGGCTATTTTAGTTCGGAATAATTAGATAATGAACTAAGGAAATACAAACTCGGAAGCGGATTAATCGGCGTATAGGTCACAATGTGTTTAAGATGCTTTAGCGTTTTGCATCTGTTAACTGAATAATTATTGATTAAATGTTGACAAAAAACATGATTATTTATTATTTGATGAAGTCATGAGGTGAAGAAGTTCGGGGGAAAAGAAAAAAACTAGCTCAGAAAGAAGACAACATGAGAGTCAAAAAGAAGTGTACTAACATTCAAAATGTTTGTAAACTAGAGATGTTTGTAAAACATTATGCCCCCCCCCTTTGACCTTGACCTTTGACCCCATGACCCCAAAATCGATAGGGTTTCTCTGCTACCCGAGACGAATGTGTGGACTAAGTTTGAGGTTTGATGATGATAGGTCAGGTTTGGAAACGAAAAGGTTACGGACCGACTGACGGACGGACGGACAGACCCCGACATACCGACCGACCGACCAATATGCCCTCTTTTCTTCGAAGGGGGGCATAATAAATGAAACTGAAAGTTCCCAAAGCACTTATCCTTTCAATTATTATCGAGCAGCTGTTAATAACTATCACTATAGCGAGGCATAGTGGTCAAGGGAAGAGTGCTTGGTCCCTGATCAAAAAGTTGTGGGATCAATGTTGAACCGTGGAATTCAAAATCCCTGAACTAGTTTCTAGTATTGATTTAAGTTACCATTGAAGCAGTCGTGAAATGTTTAAAATGTAATGTGAGTGATATGTGACAATTGAATGTCTATGTTTAAATGTTGAATTGTGTTAATATAAGATGTTAAAAGATAAAGAAATATATTTTACTAAAAACAAAAAAACAACATGGAAGCAGTCGACGAGAGCGATTTAGTAATTTCGTTACACTATCGATATAACTATTATCGATGTATTGATTGAATTTTAAGCTTAAACTAAACACTGTGAACGAGCGACCGGGGTCTCAATACACACCATATGAGTTTTTCATAGCTCATTTTCTAGCCCATCTCAAGTTAACAATTTGTGCAATCTTTAATAGCTGGATACACGTTTCGACAAATTTTCAACTTACTGAAATGAAATACATTTAAATACATGTAAATACCATTTCCCAGACATTGCATTGTCAAAACAATCGTGCATAGCCTTGTTTGTAGATTTTGCGATGTTGTCTCTGTTGCTTTTTATGCAAGTTCAAAACACTCGTTCACGAACGTTGCTTTGTAATTTTCTTCGTGGAAAATGGTAATTTTTGTAATGATGATAATCTATGTTCGTGAGGTGCCGAATTAATGACGTTTGATGTGAAATGTATTTGACAGTGTATCAATCAAATATAATATAATGATATATTCCAGTTTCCATATAAGTGTAATATACGAAATTCCATGTTAGCTCGTTGTCAATCTGCAGGAATAATACATGCAACTATTTCAGTACTTAATGAGGGAAAATACAGAACAATGACACTAAAACTGGAAGACATATCCAACTAATATCATGACAAACAAAATTATGTACTCAGAGGACTTAATAAATAACAATAATAATAGCATTTATGACCATCTACCGTTATGTATGTGTTGTATGTATAAGTTCAAATTACTAATACAGTAAAACCTCAATAATACGACTACCCTCGTGATCGTTGGAAACTGGTCTTCTTATTGAGGTGGTCTTAATATTGAGGTTGAATATAGAGTGAAGCAGTAAAAATTGACTTGAAAAGTTGAGGTGGTCTAATTATTGAGGTGGTCTTTAAGTGAGGTTTTAAGTGTGCAATTCTTTCACATTATATAATGTCCAGGTTATTTTCGGCCCTATTGTTGCCAACTGTCTTACTTTATCCTATGATTTTTTCCATCAAGTAATTCCCCCCAACTATTTGTCGTCTTTGATTCTCCTAGCTATTCCTTATGGTCGGCCAGGTCGTTCCTTGCGCCTCTGTTCCCTTACGTATGTACCCTTGAGCCTCCTCAAGTGCCTTATGTTTTATGAAGTGTTGTTTTCCCATAGGTCTGTGTAGGGAGGCACTGTCTTATGTATGTGACGTTCCCTGTAGCATCTTCTCTCTCTTTTACTGTATATGTTTTTGCCACAATTGCAACAGTTCTTATTCTGGTAGTAGTATTTATAATTGTATACAACCATTCCGCTAATTGAGCTTTTAATCGAAATAGAAGAAATCATTGTATGAATATATCGTCGAAAACTGTTTACTAGTTGTTTTCTTTTATATATTTATTATTGTATTTTCATGTTTACATTTTGGTGCCTGTGCATTTTGTTTAAGGCATTTCCGTCTCGACATTTTCATAGCTTTTTGTCGTATTCTCTAATCATTTAAGTGTGCAAATGTGCACTGCAAACTATTCCCAACGAGCGTCATTATACATTATGGCAAAGTTAAAACATTAGCCTCTGACAATTTCCAAAAATGTCCGTATTTTTATATCAGAGATATGAATTAGGCTGCACACTGTATTTGTGATCATGGTTCAAGACAATAATAATTGCAACACGTCCTTAGGAAGTCGAAACCAAATATAATAATTTCATTGGCCCATAATGATGCTTCAATTTAGACTGGTTTTGCCTCAGGGAGTGCGCAAAAGATGGCACACAGCGAATTCTGTGTTTAATGCAATTGCACAGAAAATTAAACCAGACAGTCTTAATTGGCTCCGTTTTTGTACACTGTTGTTCGTTTATTAGCTTTAAATTATTGTTAATTCCGGGAACCACTCAGAAATTGATATAACATTATGTACGATATACTCATAAGTAACATTTTGGCTTTCATAATGTATCATGAAGTGTACGTATTTGGCATCCTATGCGTGATACGCTGTTTCATAGCGTTTAGAAATCACGTACATCCTAAATTTAATTGTACATAACGCAGATGGATAATTGCAGGAGATGTTTCTATAAATGGAATGGAAAATGACACGACTTTCAGCTGCAAAGGGTATCGGGGTCAATGAACCCATACGTTACTTTGTCGTAAAATGTACATTAAACACTGAAACCTTTCAAATATCTTTAGTAAATGATGTTCGTCTGTCTAGCGAACGGATATATCCTTGTCATGTCTGTTCACTAAAACACTTTTGAAATTACTTGAAAAGTGTCGGTATCTTGTCGCATTACTTGGACAGTGGTAACACTAATTTGATTTTAAGCATAACATAAACAGTTTTTTTCTCTTTTTTTCGGAAGTACCAAGATATATGCTGGAGATACACAAGAGTTTGAAATCAATGGCGTTTTGTTAATGTGTTTGTTTGATTAATTTATCCCACAGACGTACCTGTATCAAAGAATATATTACTGATATCTTATGATATATCTTATGATGTTGGTGAATGTTGATGAAAACTATTTACGGTATCGTATCGCCATTGTCTCACAGATGACAAGAAAATACTATGAATAAAAACAAATACAACAATAGCTCAAACAAAATCATTTATATTTTTAAAGTAAACATCCGACTCTCTTTACATTACACTATATGTACAAATACTTTCACATTTTGAGGGGTGTCCCAGAATTGCGTCGAAATTTGTTATAATATTTGTATTTTTATATGGAATTTGATGAGAATTCTGTAAGACAATAATCAACCGTTTACCTTTCGGATTACAGTCAAATCTTAATAATAAGACCACCCTTGGGACTCTTGAATACTGGTATTCTTATTGAGGTGGTCTTAATATTGAAGTTTAATGAAATGTAAAACAGTGAAATGGACTTGATGTGGTCTTAGTATTGAGGTGGTCTTATTATTGAGGTGGTCTTAAGGTGAGGTTTTACTGTACAGAAGTACGTCCACCACACTTGTGTTCAGGGAGCTTTGTTTGTCTCATCTCAGTAAAAACACTCCTTCATACTGCCAGGTCTGTTGAAGCTTTACACACATATCTAAATACATTTAAACCTAAACAATGTGGGACCTTTGAACATTGAACGTCTTAATACCGAGATTGAATATAAAGAGAAAAACAGTGAAAATAGACTTGAAAATTGGGTTCTTAATTTGTGATCTTATTATTGAAATGGTGTTTCAGTAAGGTTTTCTGTAGTTGCATGTCCACATTTTCGTTGATTATATTATATCAAAGGTAATACTTTGGAACAATGTGACATGGGCATTCTCACAAAATTCTAACTTCATATCCATTTTAATGTGCTTCTGTTAAAACAAAACATACAAACGTGGGGCGATAATATTGTGATAATAACAATGTAACCTGATTCTTCAAAACATCATACATTTGATTTTGTGTAAAACTTCAGAATCTGCCCATAAAATATTTTGGAATACTCGAATTAGCTACAATATCAGAACAAATGTCTTAGGCTATTATAGTGGCTTAAAGAATGAGGGTCGGGTAAAACCAGCGTTGAAATTGATAAGGGTCGTAAGAGAAACTCAACACCAAATACAACATCAACTTGGACTGTCAGTGGCCTTTTTGGTTGTGATTAATTGAATGCTCATTGACATTTTTATATGTCTATAACACACCACATGTGTAAGTTATAGTAACTGTCTCTGTAATTCTGGCACATTCCTCGTAAACGGCACATTTTGTCTATAATTACTCGGTCATATAAATGAATGATTGATATGATAGCTTTAAGAGTTGTCTGGAAGGCCGTTCAAGTACTTCACACAATCATGTTCCAGAACATTAACATGTAAGTACTTATGTTTGACTCGTGTCCTGTTTGACATTGTAAGTGTGTATTCGTACACGTACATTTTTATGTCTCCCTGTGCTTTTGGGGTGGCTATACACTTTGGACATGGCATTCGTTGTTCGATTTCGATTTTCATTCTATATTAATTAAGCGAATAAAACATGTAGTTGACAAAACATCGTTGGACTTTGTGATTTGCAATCATTCTATTGTTTCCATTTACTATTCATTGGCTCACAGTTTATCGTTGTTTACTCTCTTGGCTTGTTCCGTGATGTATGCCGTTCATTCAATCTGTTTTCCCTTTGTTGTCCATCTAAATTCTCCATAGTTGTTTGTTAGGTCAGCAGGACCATCCCTTGCATCCATATTCCCATACATGTTTTTACCCCTGCACCTCCTCAGTACATAATATTTTGTAGACTGTTGATTCCGTGGGGTCTGTGTGTGGGAGGTATTGTCTTATGTATGTGGCATTAACTGTTACAGCGTAATTCTTCAGTGAATTGTTTTCTTTATTTCCATTTCCATTTTTTATGTGAATCAGTTTTTTAAAAAACTTTATTATCCCATTAATATACATGTACCTTTCTACAACATGTATTGACCAAACAGTATATCGCTCTGATCAGACTGTCTATGGTGGTCCAAATATCATTCTTAAGATGAAAGAAAGACTGGTATATGCTTTCAGCTACACTCTGTCTGTGCTCCAAAATAAAACATTTTATCATTGTACGATATCTCAAATGGTGGTTGACTGGCTCAATAGAGAGTATGCGAATCATTACAATATGTCTCGTCATATCATTGTTCCCCAGGCAATAGAGGAACTATTTAAATGTTTTGACACTGAATTGAATAGATATATTCACCAGATGTTTAGCTAAGCAGTAATCTAAGCCGACCTAACTTATTTATCTCGCAAAATATATTCAGCAGATCTTTCATTCTAAACTTATAGTGTAATGGACATTTATAAAAAATGATTTATGCTCAATGTCTAATAAATAAATCATCACGACAGAACAGGAAAAAAAGTGAAGCTGACAACTTTGTATTCATAAGGGAAGGATTAGGTTACTATATTCTTAACAGCATGCCTCCCCATACACATGCCAGGGAAACATCAGCACACAAAACACCAGGTGCTGAGAATTTATTAGAAGAAAAACCTACGGGGATGGGGCGATATGGATATGTCTGACTTACAAAAACAATTCAGGAGAGAATCATGAGAAGGGGACAAATGAGCTGAGGGAATGCATTACAGGCCAAATACTGCATCATAAACACGTTTACACTATTTAAAACATCCAAAGTAGAACTCATATTCTCAGCAAAGCATTTAATTGCAAACGATTCTCTTGACAATATCGAGAACCTCACCATATGCTCGTTAATACATACTATGAATAATGCGAAATGTGCATCAGCGTATTATATGCAACAGGTCAGAATGTCATTCTGAAACCACGGAAAATCTGACGGATAAATGGCAAAGGAATTTCCATCGGGAAAATATATTAGTTCCACTAGAATGTGTAGATATGGATTTCGTGTAAATTCCTGGTTTTCAATTAAGATCTAATTTAAAATCTGCCTTAAATTCAAATTTTCCAGACCCCATTTCTCACAAGAGCCAGCAATAATAATCAGAAGCGAGACTTACAACTCGATGTAATCATACTTAGTCCAAAGCTCACACTTGTGTCTACCATGTTACGAATATTATATTTTCATTTGCCTAGAGTGGCAATCATTCATAGAATAGACGTCGGTGGTATATATTTTTCTGTCTGCATTGTAAATGAATGAATGAGTTCAGACATACTTTGTGTCGTTTTTTCTGGATATGTCAAGTTATAACATTTCGAAATCATAAAGAAAACATATTATATACTACTCATCTGATTCACGTTGTGACGACCAAGTACAACCTGTCTAGACCAACATATTTTGCCTGTAGTTGTGCCGTTGTTGCTTCCGAAAGGTTCAATTGAAACTTCATTCTTGTATATCGCTGTATGGTTATTATGTCTTTTTTTTAAAATGTATGTTAAAGTTCTCTTTCCTCCTGTGCAATTCTTTCATTTTATATAGTGTTCATGTAATTTTCTCCCCAGTTTCGGCCTATTGTTGCCAGCTGTCTTGATATTTTCTTTCCATTAATTCCCCCTGTTTATCCTCTTCGATTCTCCTAGTTATCCCTTATGGTTGGCCAGGCCATTCATTGCGCCCCTTTTCCCTAACGTATGTACCCTTGGGCCTCCTCAAATGCCTTATGTTTAATGGATTTATAGTTTATGTTTTCCCGGAGGTCTGTGTGGAGAGGCACTGTCTTATGTATGTGGTTTTCCCTGTAGCAACTTATTCTCTCTCTTTTACCAAAGAAGGTATTGACCATGTCGTTAAAGAGAGAGGACGTCGATCAAGAAAAAATAATACAGAATTCTAAAACAAATGTAATTATTCGATGTTGCAAAAATATGTTTTGTGCAAAATGTCTTGAGCAATTTGTTTGTTCACATAACATCCTATTATCAAGAGCAGGACAATTACAAACGGTTTTTCAGAAGTACGAATGCATTAGTTGTATTTTCTATAGCTCTTAAGATTCGAACCCTGTATTTAGTCGTAATTAGTAAATAGGCATGTAAGTAGCATACATATGCGAGTACTAACGAGTTAGCTCTTTTGACCAGTACTGGCGGGTTATCAACTTTGACCAGAATATATGTGACAGAGAAGAAACATGCTAATACATTGATAGCAAACGTACCTGTATTTATATAAGTAAAGAAACCAAGTATCGACAAATGACTGCAAGTTACACGTTTCATTGTAACTTATTCACAAAAATGTAAAAGTTGACATAATATAATATGTACATACTTCCATGTCTTCTCGTGCTTCTGAAGCGGCTGCGGGGTTTGTATTGGTATTCTTACTAGTATTCACTTCTCATATAAAAACAATATACAGTAAAACCTCAATAATAAGACCACCCTCGGCTCACTTGAAATGTGGTCTTCTTATTGAGGTTGTCTTAATATTAGTGTTGAATGAAAAGCAAAACAGTGAAAATGGACATGAAAGTTGTGTTATTATTTTTGAGGTGGTCTTATTATTGAGGTGGTCTTTAAGTGAGGATTAACTGCGTATGTTTTTGCATCAGTTCCCATTCCGCTAATTGAGCTTTTATAAAAATTGAAAGAAATCATTGAATGTATGAATATGTCATTTATTAATATTTCTTCGAAACATGTTTACTAGTTGTTTACTTTTATATATTATTGTATTTTCATGTTTTCTTGTACATTTTGGTGCCTGTGAAATTTTTATGAGGCATTCCCGTCTCGACATTCTCATTGCTTTTTGTCGTAATCTCTAATCATTTAAGTGTGCAAATGTGCACTAAAAACTATTCCCAACGAGCGTCATTATACATTATGGCAAAGTTAAAACATTAGCCTCTGACAATTTCCAAAAATGTCCGTATTTTTGTTTAGAGGTATAAATTAGGCTGTTATTAGAATTGCACAATGTAATTGTGTTCATGGTACAAGACAATACGTCCTTAGGAAGTCGAAAACAAATTTAATAATTTCTTTGACACATAATGATGCTTCTATTTATATTAATTTGGCCCCAGGGAGCGCGCAAAAGATGGTACACAGCAATTTTGCGTTTAATACAATTGCACAGAACATAAAATCAGACAGCCTTAATATACTCCGTTTTTGTACACTGTTGTTCGGTTATTATATTAAATGATCGTAAATACCTGGAACCACTCAGAAATTGATATGACTTTATGTACGGTATACTCATTTGGGCTTTCATAATGGATCATGAATTGTATGCATTTGGCATCCTATGCGTGATACGCTTTAAGAAATCACGTATAACCAAAAGTTAATTATGCGTAACGCAGATGGATAATTGCAAGAGATGTTTCTACAAATGGAATGAAAAAGGGCATGACTTTCAGCTGCCAAGGATATCAGGGTCAATGTACCAATACGGTACTTTGTCATAAAACGTACATTAAAACCTGAGACATTTCAAACGTCTTTAGTAAATGATGTTCGTCTGTCTATGGAATGGAGAACCTTGTGAAGTCTGTTCGCTAAATCTTGTGAAGTTACCTGAAAAGTGTCGGTATCTTGTCGTATTATTTGGCCAGTGGGGAAAGTAATAGGATTTTAAGCAAAAGAAAAACAGTTTTTTCTACGAATGTTCGAGGTTATGCGACAGTTTGAAATCAATGGCGTTTTGTTAATGCGTTTATTTGATTTATCCCCGTGACGTGCCTGTATCAAAGGATGGATTCTTTTTGTGTCATGGTAGCGTTGGTGAATCTTGGTGAAATCTATCAGTACAAAATACTTTTCCTTTTACGGATGTCCTAGAAATGCGTTGAGATTTGCTATAATATGTTTATCCTTATATGGATTTTGATGAAATTTCTCTGAGACAAATTTCAACCTTTTATGTTTCGGGAACTTCGTTTTTCTCACCTCAATAGAAACACACTTTCATACTGACAGGGCAGTTGGAATTTCGCACACTTATCTAAATACAGTTAAACCTCAATAATACGGCTACCGTTGGAACCTATGAACATAGGTCTTTTTATTAAGGGTCTTCATATAAAAGTCTTGTATAAAAGGCAAACTGTTAAAATAGACTTGAAAAATGTGTTAATAATTTTGAGGTGGTATTATTATTGAGGTGGTCTTTAAGTAATGTTTTACTGTAGTTGGTAGTTGTTTGCCCGCATTTTTCTTATGTTATATCAAAGGTTATAATTTGGAAGGCTATTGTACAATGTGAAATGGGCATTCTCACAAAATTTCAACTTCATATTTATTTGAATGGGTGTCTTTTTATACAAACATGCAAACATGTGTCGGAATATTGTGAGAATAATAATGCAACCTGATTATTCAACACATCATACTATTGTTTGATATTGTGTGAAACTTCAGAATATGCCTATAAAATATTTTGGAATACCCGAATCGGCAACAGTATCAGAACAAAATTCTTAGGCTATTATAGTGGCATAAAGAATTAGGGTCGGGTTGAACCGTTGACATTGATAAGGGTCATAAGAACAACTAACATCAAATACAACGTCAATTTGGACTGTCAATGGCCTTTTTGGTTGTGATTAATTGAATAATCGCTGACAAATTATGTCTCTATCACACCACGTGTGTAAGTTATAATAACAGTTTCTTTTATTTCTGGTACATTTCTCGTAAACGGCACATTTAGTCTACAATTACTCGGTCATGTCAATGAATGATTGGCATGATAGCTGTAAGAGTTGTCTGGAAGACCGTTCAAGTACTTCACACAATCATGTTCCAGAACATTAATTTGTAAGTATTTTTGTTTGTCTCGTGTCCTGTTTGACATTGTAAATATTCATTCATACACGTACATTTTTTCATGTCTCCGTGTGCTTTTGGGGTGGCTTTGTACTTTGGACATGGCATGCGCTGCTCAATTTCGATTTTCATTCTGTATGATTTAAGCGAATAAAACATGTAGTTGACAAAAGATCGTTGGACTTTGTGATGTGCAATAGCTATATTGTTTCAATTTACTATTCATACGCTCACAATTTTCGGGTTTATTTACTCTATTGGCTTGTTCCGTGATGTATGCCGTTCATTCAATCCTTTTCCCTTTGCTCTCCCCCTAAATTCTCATATTTGGTTTTGATGGTCAGCCGGAACATTCTCTGCTCCCCTTTTGCCATAAATGTTTACCATTGCACCTCCTCAGTTCATAATGTTTTGTAGACTGTTTTTCCCTGGGCCCTGTGTGTGGGAGGTATTGTCTTATGTATGTGAACTTAATCCTTCAGCGTATTGTTTTCTTGATTTCCATTGTGTATGATAAGCAGCTTTTTTAAAGCGTAAATATCCCTTTAGTATACTTTTCTACAACAGTTATTGCCCAAACAATATAATACAATATACCGCTTTTATCAGACTGTCTATGGTAGTCCAAATGAAAGAAAGACTAGAATATAATGTCAGCTTTACTCTGTCTGTGCTCCAAAATAAAACAATGTTTTACTTTTTATCATTGTACGATATCTCAAATGGTGGTTGACTGGCTCAATAGCGAGTATGTGAATCATTACAATATGTCTCGTCATATCAGTGTTCCCCAGGCAATGGAGGAAATATTTAAATGTATTGACACTGAATTGAATAGATATTTTCACCAGATGTTTAGCCCAGCAGTATTCTACGTGGACATAACCTATTTATCTCGCATAATATCTTCAGCAGATCTTTCATTCTAAACTAATATTGTAATGGACATAATATCATGATAATTTATGTTTTATTTATGTTTTATAATTAAACCATCACGACAGAATAGGGATAAATGTAAAGCTTACGACGTTTTATTCTTAAGGGTAAGATTATGTTACAAGGAACACCACATTCACAAGACAATGCACAAACACATATATAACAGGGAAAATTCAGCATACAAAACAGCAGGTGTTGAGAATGTATAAGAGTAAAAACCTACGATGTCTGGGTTATTTAAAACAATTAAGGAGAGAATAATGAGAAGGGGACAAAATGAGATGGAGTAATCTATTACAGGCCAAATACTGCATCATAAACAAGTTTACACTATTTTAAACTCGTATTCTCAGCAATAGTATAAAAGCAAACGATTATCTATCTAAAAACGTGAACCTCACCATATGCTCTTTAATACACGCTATGAATAATTCGAAATGAGCATCAGCGGATTTTATGCAACAGGTCGGAATGTATTCTGAACCATGGAGAATCTGACGGATAAATGGCAAATGAATTTCAAACGGGAAAATATATAAGTTTCATGAGAATGTGTTGATATGGATTTCGTGTAAATTCCTGGTTTTCTAGAAAGATCTAATTTAAAATTTGCTTTACATTCAAATTTTCCAGACTGCATTTCTCACAATAGCCAGCATGAATAATCAGAAGCGAGACTTACAACTGGATGTAATCATTTTAAGTCTAAATCTCACACTCATATCTACCAGGTTTCGAATAACAATTTTTTTCATTTGCCTAGATTGTCAATCATTCATAGAATCAATGTCGGTTGTTATATTTCTCTGTCTGCATTGTGAAAGAATGAATGAGTTCAGACATGATTTGTGTCGTATTTTTCGGATATGTCAAGTTATAAGATTGGTAAATCATAAAATTAGCATAATATATACCACTCATCTGGTTCACGTTGTGACGATAAAGTGCATTTTGTCTGTAGTTGCCCGATTGTTGCTTCCAAAAAGTTCAATTGATAGTTTATTCTTGTATATCGCTGTATGTTTATTATTTCTGTGTGTGTTTTAAATGTATATTAAATTTCCCTTTCGCTCTGTCAATTATTTCACTTTATATAGTGTTCATGTTATGTTTTGCCCAGTTTTTCGGCCTATTGTTGCCAGCTGTCTTGACCTTTTACATCCATTTATTGCCCCTCTGTTTATCCTCTTTGATTCTCCTAGTTATCCCTGATGGTTGGACAGGCCATACATTCCTTGCGCTCCTGTTCCCTAACGTATGTACCCATCCACAAATGCCTTATGTTTTATGGATTGTTGATTTCCCGGATGATTGTGAGGAGATTCACTGTCTTATGTGTGTGTCGTTTCCTGTAGCAACGCATTCTCTCTCTTTTACCACATTAGGTATTGTCATGTCGTTAAAGAGTGAGGATGTCGCTCAAGAGAAATATCGATAAAAAAGAGGGTCTCTCTGAAGATGTTGTAAATGGAAAAATAAACTATAAAAATGATACAGAGTGCTAAAAAATGTAAAGATTTGATGTTGCAAAAAGATATTTTGTGCAAAATGTCTTGAGAAATTCGCTTGTTCACATAAAATCACATTATCAAGAGCGGGACAATTACAAGTACGAATGCATTAGTTGTATTTTCTGTAGTTCTTAAGATTCTCCGAACACTGTATTTAGTCGTAATTAGCAGAAAAAGACATGGAAATAGCTGTCATTGAATTCCAGAAACTGGATATAACCGTAGTATCAGGTTAAGCGGGGTGAACAATCATGGTGTCTGGTGGTTGTTTTCTTGATTGGCGAAAGAGATCACTAATGTCCGTGATACGGGGAAATTAAATATGAACGTAAAAATAGAATGTTTGTGTCAGATAATGCAAAGGCTTGTTATATTTCAAGGCAAAGATGAGTTCCATTTCCTTTTTTGTCACTTCTTTGTGTTTCGTGTATCTTTATTATTTAGTTGTTCGATATGAATTGATTTTGGCGATTTGTGTTTGAAATGTTTCACTTTTAAAAAAGGTTAAAACACCAACCGTGAAAAAATCCTTATCAATTGCAGAATTGTTTAAGGTATATGTCAAACTACGGAATAAACGGTGCATGGAGTTGTTTTAATTGTTACAATTGGGCTTGATGGAACTACAGAAAAACTTTGTAACTAAGCGACAGAGAAACAATGAACTAGGGTCTAAATACTTTTAGCCGTTCTATAAGATTTATACATAATAGCAACACGAACATATATCCTAAAGTATCTTACAAAAAATCGAAACGTTATGACATTGATCAGATTCCTTATACTTTATAAAGCTCATGTTACTTATTGCCATCCACGTGACCCCGCTCATTATGGTTTACTAACTGTATAGTATTACAATATACTAACTGTATAGTATTACACTATCGCATGTATATTAGGTTGAAAATAATTATTTTTATGTGATATTTATGACTTGAAGCAGCATTACATATGTATGTGATTAATGTATGCGTAAGACTTTTATTACATTTTTTGGTAAGGAATGATATTCTTGCCGATGAAAATATTTCAGTTTCACTGAATTTGAAATAATTTGCAGGATATTAGAAATTTATCTTTCTTCTAAGAAACTTTACTGTCACAGAATAACTGAAGGCATAAACTGTTGAATGTGCCGACGTTTGACATAAACACGTATGAAAAGACTTCGCTTTTGATGTTATCAAACCTAAAGTCAACCCATGTTCGTTTCTTACCAATAAGTTAGAAAATCCTCTCGGATATATCAAAACCCCTAATCTCAGCTGTTTTTACTAAAGAAAGCTACTTACTGTTTAGAATCATGTCATACCTAACTTACCTAAGGTCTTTTTGTAATGAAATGCAATTTGGGTAGTGCATATGAGATGACAGAATTAGAAAGACCGCTTTAAACAGTATCACATTATAAACTTCAGAATCTCATACTTCCAACTCATTATTATTTTATATATTGTCTGCGACATTATCTGCTCGTCTTCTGCCTTCTTTACAAATTATTTATATCATTGTTATTACATGTGCCTTGGACAAATTCGCCGTAATAGAGTATGAAACATTTACATCTGCAATTAAAACGTGCTTATGTTCATGTTTTTCAGTTTGTTAGTTTATTTACATTAAAGTCAAGTAATCCATACGTCTTGGGAGGACAAACAAACGATATGTACGTCTTCATGCATTTACAAGATTGAGAAGGAGCGGTAGAAGTTGTGTACATGCATACGTAAATTCATATAAGCAACAACGGATGAACAAATTCGTAGACTGGTAGGAAGGGCTAACTCGCAATTACGTATATTGGGAATCTGCATTACAGATTCACAAAGTGAGCTGAAACGATGTGAATTTGTCAGGTTGTTATATACTTTATTCGATACTGATCATTAATTTAAATCATAAATGCAATATCTTTTACCACAATCGTTATCAATAGAAAATGTGTGAAATATTACTGGCGCATTAGCACTTTTGACGAGTACTGGCGAGTAAGCTCTTTTGACCAGTAATGGCGCGTTAGCACTTTTGACAGGTACTGGCGCGTTATCACTTTTGACGAGTTCTGGCGCGTTAGCTCTCTTGACAGGTACTGGCGGGTTATCACTCTTGACAGGTACTGGCGGGTTATCACTATTGACAGGTACTGGCGGGTTATCACTTTTGACAGGTACTGGCTCGTTAGCACTTTTGACAGGTACTGGCGGGTTAGCTCTCTTGACAGGTACTGGCGGGTTATCACTATTGACAGGTACTGGCGCGTTAGCACTTTTGACAGGTACTGGCGCGTTATCACTTTTGACGAGTTCTGGCGCGTTAGCTCTCTTGACAGGTACTGGCGGGTTATCACTATTGACAGGTACTGGCGCGTTAGCACTTTTTACAGGTACTGGCGCGTGGCGTGTTAACATTTTGACGAGTACTGGCGCGTAAAAACTTTTGACGAATACGGGCGCGTTAACATTTTGACGAGTACTGGCGGGTTATCACTATTGACAGGTACTGGCGGGTTATCACTTTTGACAGGTACTGGCTCGTTAGCACTTTTGACAGGTACTGGCGGGTTATCACTTTTGACGAGTTCTGGCGCGTTAGCTCTCTTGACAGGTACTGGCGGGTTATCACTATTGACAGGTACTGGCGCGTTAGCACTTTTTACAGGTACTGGCGCGTGGCGTGTTAACATTTTGACGAGTACTGGCGCGTAAAAACTTTTGACGAATACGGGCGCGTTAACATTTTGACGAGTACTGGCGTGTTAGCGCTTTTGACGAATACTGGCGCGTTAACATTTTGACAAGTACTGGCGCGTTAGCACTTTTGATGAGTAGTGGCGAGTTAGCACTTTTGTCTAGTACTTGCGAGTTATTTGTTTTGACCAGTACTTGCGGGTTAACTCTTTTGACCAGTATATATGTGACAGACAAGCAACATGCTAAAACATTGATAACAAACATACCTGTTTTTATATAAGTAAAGAAACAAAGTATCAACAAATGACTGCAACTTTACGCGTTTTATAGTAACTTATTAACAAAACATGTAAAGGTTTTCCTCATATGTGTACATAATTTACATTCTTCTCGTGCTTCTGAAGCGGCTGGGAGTTTTGTATGTGTTATTCTTTTTCGACTTCAGTATTCACATCTCATATAAAAACGATATACAGTAAAACATCAATAATAAGACCATCCTCGGGTCACTTGAAAACTGGTCTTCTTATTGAGGATGTCTTACTATTGGTGTCGAATAAAAAGCAAAACAGTGAAAATGGACATGAAAGTTGTGTTATTAATTTTGAGGTGGTCTTATTATTGAGATGGTCTTATTATTGAGGTGGTCTTTAAGTCAGGTTTGACTGTATATGTTTTTGCAACAGTTCCGATACTGGTAGTTGTATGTATAATATATAAAACCATTCCGCTAATTGAGCTTGAAAACGAAATGGAAGAAATCATTGACTGTATGAATATGTCATTTACGAATTTAACTTCGAAAAATGTTTACCTGTTGTTTACTTTTATATATTATTGTAATTTTATGTGTTCTTGTACGTTTCGGTGCCTGTGAATTTTGTATGAAGCATTCCCGTCTCGAGTTGCTCATTTCTTTTTTTTCGTATTCTCTAATCATTTAAGTTCGTAAATGTGCACTGAAAACTTTTCCCTACGAGCGTCATTATACATTATGGCAAAGTGAAAACATTAGCCTCTGACATTTCCAAACATGTCCATATTTTTTTGTATTAGATATATAAATTAGGCTGTGATCAGAACTGCGCAATGTTGTTGTGTTCATGGTTCAAAACAATAAAGATTGCAACACGTCCTTGGGAAGTCGAAATCAAATTTAATAATTTCATTGACACATAATGATGCTTCCGTTTATACTGATTTTGCCCCTGGAAGCGCGCAAAAGATGCGATAAATACAATTGCACAGAACATAAAATCAGGCAGCCTTAATTGGCTCTGTTTTTGTACACTGTTGTTCGGTTATTTGATTAAATGATTGTAAATTCATGGAACCACTCAGAAAACTATGTACGATAAACGCATAAGTAATATTTCGGCTTTCATAATGGATCATGAATTGTATGTATTTGGCATTCTATGCGTGATACGCTTTAAGAAATCACGTATAACCAAAAGTTAATTATGCGTAACGTAGATGGATAATTGCAAGAGATGTTTCTACAAATGGAATGAAAAAGGGCATGACTTTCAGCTGACAAGGATATCAGGGTCAATGTACCAATACGGTACTTTGTCATAAAACGTACATTAAAAACCTGAGACATTTCAAACGTCTTTAGTAAATGATGTTCGTCTGTCTATGGAATGGAGAACCTTGTGAAGTATATTCGCTAAATCTTGTGAAGGTACCTGAAAAATGTCAGTATCTTGTCGTATTATTTGGCCAGTGGGGAAAGTAAAAGGATTTTAAGCAAAAAAATACAGTTTTTTCTACGAATGTTCGAGGTTACGCGACAGTCTGAAATCAATGGCGTTTTGTTAATGCGTTTATTTTATTTATCCCCGTGACGTGCCTGTATCAAAGGATGGATTCTTTTTGTGTCATGGTAGCGTTGGTGAATCTTGGTGAAATGTATCAGTACAAAATACTTTTCCTTTTACGGATGTCCTAGAAATGCGTTGAGATTTGCTATAATATGTTTATTCTTATATGGATTTTGATGAAATTTCTCTGAGACAAATTTCAACCTTTTATGTTTCGGGAACTTCGTTTTTCTCAGCTCAATAGAAACACACTTTCATACTGACAGGGCAGTTTAAATTTCGCACACTTATCTAAATACAGTTAAACCTCAATAGTACGGCTACCGTTGGAACCTATGAACATAGGTCTTTTTATTAAGGGTCTTCATACCTATGTTGTATAAAAGGCAAACTGTTAAAATAGACTTGAAAAATGTGTTAATAATTTTGAGGTGGTATTATTATTGAGGTGGTCTTTAAGTAATGTTTTACTGTAGTTGGTAGTTGTTTGCCCGCATTTTTCTTATGTTATATCAAAGGTTATAATTTTGAAGGCTACTGTACAATGTCAAATGGGCATTCTCACAAAATTTCAACTTCATATTTATTTGAATGGGTTTCTTTTTATACAAACATGCAAACATGTGTCGGAATATTGTGAGAATAATAATGCAACCTGATTATTCAACGCATCATACTATTGTTTGCTATTGTGTGAATATGCCTATAAAATATTTTGGAATACCCGAATCAGCAACAGTATCAGAACAAAATTCTTAGGCTATTATAGTGGCTTAAAGAATTAGGGTCGGGTTGAACCAGCGTTGACATTGATAAGGGTCATAAGAACAACTAACATCAAATACAACGTCAATTTGGACTGTCAATGGCCTTTTTGGTTGTGATTAATTGAATAATCGCTGACAAATTATGTCTCTATCACACCACGTGTGTAAGTTATAATAACAGTTTCTTTTATTTCTGGTACATTTCTCGTAAACGGCACAATTAGTCTACAATTACTCGGTCATGTCAATGAATGATTGATATGATAACTTTAAGAGTTGTCTGGAAGACCGTTCAAGTACTTCACACAATCATGTTCCAGAACATTAATTTGTAAGTATTTTTGTTTGTCTCGTGTCCTGTTTGACATTGTAAATATTCATTCATACACGTACATTTTTTCATGTCTCCGTGTGCTTTTGGGGTGGCTATACACTGTGAACATGGCATGCGCTGCTCAATTTCGATTTTCATTCTGTATGATTGAAGCGAATAAAACATGTAGTTGACAAAAGATCGTTGGACTTTGTGATGTGCAATAGCTATATTGTTTCAATTTACTATTCATACGCTCACAATTTTCGGGTTTATTTACTCTATTGGCTTGTTCCGTGATGTATGCCGTTCATTCAATCCTTTTCCCTTTGCTCTCCCCCTAAATTCTCATATTTGGTTTTGATGGTCAGCCGGAACATTCTCTGCTCCCCTATTGCCATAAATGTTTACCATTGCACCTCCTCAGTTCATAATGTTTTGTAGACTGGTTTCCCCTGGGCCCTGTATGTAGGAGGTATTGTCTTATGTATGTGAACTTAATCCTTCAGCGTATTGTTTTCTTGATTTCCATTTTGTATGATAAGCAGCTTTTTTAAAGCGTAAATATCCCTTTTCTGCAACATTTATTGCCCAAACAATATAATACAATATATCGCTTTTATCAGACTGTTTATGGTGATCCAAATAAAAGAATACTGGAGTATAATGTCAGCTGCACTCTGTCTGTGCTCCAAAATAAAACAATGTTTTACTTTTTATCATTGTACGATATCTCAAATGGTGGTTGACTGGCTCAATAGCGAGTATGTGAATCATTACAATATGTCTCGTCATATCAGTGTTCCCCAGGCAATGGAGGAAATATTTAAATGTATTGACACTGAATTTAATAGATATTTTCACCAGATGTTTAGCCCAGCAGTATTCTACGTGGACATAACTTATTTATCTCGCATAATATCTTCAGCAGATCTTTCGTTCTAAACTAATAGTGTAATGGACATTGAAAATATCATGATGATTTATGTTTTATTTATGTTTTATAAATAAATCATCACGACAGAATAGGGATAAATGTAAACATTACGACGTGTTATTCTTAAGGGAAGGATTATGTTACAGGGAACACCACATTCACAAGACAATGCACCCCCACATATATACCAGGGAAAATTCAGCATACAAAACACCAGGTGTTGAGAATGTATGAGAGTAAAAACCTACGGGGATGGGGCGATAAGGATATGTCTGGGTTATTTAAAACAATTAAGGAGAGAATCATGAGAAGGGGACAGAATGAGATTGAATAATCTATTACAGGCCAAATACTGCATCATAAACAAGTTTACACTATTTTAAACTCGTATTCTCAGCAATAGTATAAAAGCAAACGATTATCTATCTAAAAACGTGAACCTCACCATATGCTCTTTTATACACGCTATGAATAATTCGAAATGAGCATCAGCGGATTTTATGCAACAGGTCGGAATGTATTCTGAACCATGGAGAATCTGACGGATAAATGGCAAATGAATTTTAAACGGGAAAATATATAAGTTTCATGAGAATGTGTAGATATGGATTTCGTGTAAATTCCTGGTTTTCAAGAAGATCTAATTTAAAATTTGCTTTACATTCAAATTTTCCAGACTGCATTTCTCACAAGAGCCAGCAATAATAATCAGAAGCGAGACTTACAACTGGATGTAATCATTTTAAATCTAACTCTCACACTCATATCTACCAGGTTTCGAATAACATTTTTTTTCATTTGCCTAGATTGTCAATCATTCATAGAATCAATGTCGGTTGTTATATTTCTCTGTCTGCATTGTAAAAGAATGAATGAGTTCAGACATGATTTGTGTTGTATTTTTCGGATATGTCAAGTTATAAGATTGGTAAATCATAAAATTAGCATATTATATACCACTCATCTGGTTCACCTTGTGACGATAAAGTGCAACCTCTTCAGACAAACATTTTGATAGTTTATTCTTGTATATCGCTGTATGGTTATTATTTCTTTGTGTGTTTTAAATGTATATTAAATTTCCCTTTCCTCCTATGCAGTTCTTTCACTAGTGTTCATGTTATTTTTTGCCCAGTTTCGGCCTGTTGTTGCCAGCAGTTTTGACCTTTTCCATCCATTTATTACCGCTCTGTTTATCCTCGTTGATTCTCCTAGTTACCCCTTATGGTTGGACAGGCCATGTTCCCTTATGTATGTACCCTTTATCATCCTCAAGTGCCTCAAGTGTTTTATAGATTGTTGTTTTCCCGGATGATTGTGTGGAGATTCACTGTCTTATGTGTGTGTCGTTTCCTATAGCAACATACTCTCTCTCTTTTACCACATGAGGTATTGACCATGTCGTTAAAGAGATGGGATGTCGATCAAGAGAAATGTCGATCAAAAAAGTATCTCTGAAAATGTTGCAAATGGAAAAAAAATATAAAATTGATACTGTCTTGAGAAATTCGCTTGTTCACATAAAATCTCATTATCAAGACCGGGACAATAACAAACGGTTTTTCAGAAGTACGAATGCATTAGTTGTATTTTCTATAGCTCGTAAGATTCTCCGAACCCTGTATTTAGTCGTAATTAGTAGAAAGGAAAAAAATAGCAGAAAGATGCGGTCGATGGACTGGCTCTGTCATTGAATTCTTTATCCCAGAAACTGGATAAAACCGTAATATCTGGTTAAGCGAGGTGAAAAATCATGGTGGCTGGTGATTGTTACTTGATTGGCGATAGAGATCACTCATGTCAGTGATGCGGGGAAATTAAACATGAACGTAAAAATAGAATGTTTGTGTCAGATAATGCAAAAGTGTGTTATATTTCAAGGCTAAGATGAGTTCCATTTCGTCTTTGTCACTTCTTTGTTTCTCGTTCTTTTTATAAGTTGTTCATTATAAATTGATTTTGGTGGTTTGTGTTTGAAATAATTCACTTTTAAAAACATTTAAAACACCAACCGTGAAAGAAACCCTTATCAATTGCAGTAATGTCTAAGGTATTGGTGAGGATTGGTAAATAATAAACGGTGCATGGAGTTGTTTTAATTGTTACCATTGGGCTTGATGGAACTACAGAAAAAGCTATGTAACTGAGCAATAGAGAAAAGTGAACTACAGCCTAAATACTTTTACCCGTTCATAATAAGCAACACATATACTATATACATATACTAACTGTATAGTATTACAATATATTATGTATATTACGTTGAAAACAATTATTGTTATGTGATATTTATGACTTAAAGCGGCATTACATATGTATGCAATTAATGTATGCGACAGACTTTTGGAATGACATTCTTCCCGATAGAAATATTTATATTTCACTGAATTTGAAGTAAATTGCAATAAATTAGACATTTAACTCCTGAGTGTCTTCTATGAAACTCTGATGTCACAGAAGAACTTTATACACAAAATGTTAAATATGAAGTCGTTTGACATGAAAACACGTATGAAAAAGGCGTTTTTAATGTCATTAACCCTACAATTATTCAATGTTCGTTATCAAAACGATAAATTAGAAAATCTTCTCCAATCCGTCAAAATCCCTAATTTTATTTTATTTACTAAAATAAGCATACCCAACAATATCGCTTATCAGATAAATCCAGTCGATGCAGATCGTTATCGATTGGACTTTTGGTCAGCAGACGATTTGTCTGTCGGCAGTTTCCGTAAGTGACCGTAAATTTTCCGATGATCACCGATTAATGACTTGTATAACACATTAACATATAGCCTCGGGCTACGTTAGATGTATCCGATAAACGCTTAAAACATTGTTTTATGATCATAAAGAGTTCGACCTATGTATTGGTCCCAGATGAAACACGAGATTATTTCATCATTGAAAACCTATGTATTAACACGGATATGTCCGTGGTGATAGGCAAATGTTTTCTTATGAAATAGAAAAAAACAAGGAATTCGTTTCACTTAACATGTGTAATAAACACTTGTCATGCAGTTTCCAATTAAAATTGCAAATACAAATTTATTTTGTGTACTTTAAATACCAAAGATACTGTGGTGACCGCTTACAGTCACTACCGCGTAATATATACGTATTTTATTGGTGGTCCCTGATAGGTATCAGAAAGGATGGTATACATGTACATAGGATGTCTGAAAGGCTGAGAATAAAATGTTTTACCCCAGGCTTGCCCCAGGCGACTTTTGGGTGAAAAGAATAAAATCACGGACATGTATAACATGTTTAATAACTATTCAGTTTTATTTACAGTAGATTTATTGAAATCAGTTATATAACTTATGCAATAAAACTGTGGACGAAAAAAGGGAAAAAATAAACAGATTCCATGGTACAGAAAGCAACCGTTAATAACAACATAATAATAATGCTTGGCTATTCACTATCACACCCTCCGCATTAAATTTAGCATGCGTATATATTTGAATGTTGTTCAAAACAAAGCAGTTTACACCACTGATGGCATTTTTAATAACTCCAACTGTTCAAGTCACGACTTTACATGTTCAACAGCAGTTGAATAAGTTTTCCTTTCTTTCTTAATTTTGTGTTTACCCCTTTTTCATTCAGCATGTACATTATACACCGTTTTAGGGATCCTAGTTGACACTTAGCTGGCACTGGGACTAATAGCACCTTCCGGTCACACTAAGACAGACAGAAGTTTTATTTAGACTTATACATAGTACATAGTCAATAAATACATATCATTTACATAAAGTGTCAACGTGAGTGTACATACACTATTTTTTTTAAACAAGTGAGCTATATACATTGTGAAGAAACACACATCAAAGTGTTAATTAATAAAAATCAGAATTATTATAGTAGAATAATTATGAAAAAGTAACATTATGTGGAGATGAACAAAATAATTTAAACATCAACGTTCAAAATAGTAGAACGTTTACCCAATGCTTCTTTTACAAAAAAAGATATCTTGATAAGTTCAGTTTTGTTTACAGTTTTTAATCAAATTCATATACCTGGTGCGAAGGTGTGAACAACATCATATCTAAGGTAGTGACACAGTAAACAGTCACAGAGTGTAATTTATAAATTTATTGATTAAATTCTATTACCACGAATATAATAAACTTTTTATATGGTTAATATGTCCGTGCTATAACGAATGATTTAAACTGATTTATAAACCCGATGATAATTTATGAATTATATTAGTTCATGATATTTGTGGAAGGTCAAGTTTACACCACATATATTTTATATATTTGTGACCAATGCTATATCTTTGGGCTGAATAAAACAAAATGTTCATGACAATTGAAATTAAGCTGCAGCTAAAGAAAATACGACACAACAGTCGATAATGGTCTTCTAGAAGAAATTAATTTCATGAAGCTTAATTAACGCTATAATATTGCATAAATGCAGTCTACACTTGACCACCATAAACCATGGTCCAGCGAACAGTTTGATTGAGATAACATCTTACGAGACCACATGTGGAGATTAAACTTGTCACAAGAAAGACTAACCGAAATCGGTTTCACTCGCTAATCTTCGTGAATTTCCATGATATCTCACGGAAACACTCATGAAATTGACAGGTACTCCATGTATCTCTTAATTCCCCCATTTTTTTTTCATAATAAATTACATCAATTGACACCGTTGGAACGAGCATAAAATATCCTAACAGAATCTGCTTGAATATTTGAATTCCCGTCTAAGGATAAGTTAAATAGTGATTTAAACACGTCGGACGTACAGGAAAAACGGACCGTTTACACTGTTTTCAATAGGAAACTGGGTGGCTCAAGAAAACTGTACATTCCCCCGCCTAAACATATATAACATTTCAATATTTTTATATGATTGAAAAGAAGATACATTGAGGTTTCCAAATCTGCTTGAATATTTTGAATATGTTAAAAAATAAAGAAATAATCATAATAAATACGTAGCGTTCCCCATCTAATCAATGCTATTTAGACGACTGGAAATATCGATTTTTGGCTGATGCGATAAGCGATATTGTTGGACATGCTTCTTTCTTTATAGAATCATGTCATATCAAACTCGACTAAGATCTTTGCGTAATGAAATGCAAAATAGGTAGTTTGAAATCACCATAAAGCCATCTTAGGTGATGGAAAATGAAATACCATTTTAAACAGTATCATAATATTGTCTCCAGATTCTCATAATTCCAACTCATTATTATTAAAATAAATTGTATATTGTCTGCGACATTTCCTGCTCGTCTTCTTCCTTTTATTCAAATTATTTATATCATTGTTATTACATATTTTATTACCCTGCCTTGGAACTATTTCGCCGTAATAGAGTATGAAACATATACATCCACAATTTGAAACCAATAGCTGCAAGTACAATAATATCACAAACGTGTTTATGTTCATGTTTTGCAGGTTGTCAGATTATATTCATTTTAGGTCCAGTAATCCATACGTCTCGGGAGGACAAACAAACAGTACATATGTCTACAAACAGACATGCATTTACAAGATGGAGGAAGAGTGGTTAAATTTGTATACACAAATACGTGCATTTATATAAGCAACAAAGGAAGAACAAACTCGTAGACTGTTCAATGTTTACTAGTAGAAAGGGCTAACTCGCAATTTTCGTATTTTGTGGGAATCTTCACTGAATCTTAATCGATGTGATTTTGACAAGTTATTTTCTACATTATTCGATACTGATCAGTAATTTAAATCATAAATGCAATAGTTTTTACAGCAATCATAATCAGTAGCCGGAAGCTTTTTTAGAAACTCCGCGAAACAGTCCTGGCGGGTTATCACTTTTGACCAGTACTGGCGGTTTATCACTTTCGACCAGTACTGGCGGGTTATCCCTTTCGACCAGTACTGGTGGGTTATCCCTTTTAACCAGTACTGGTGGTTTATCACTTTTAACCAGTACTGGTGGTTTATCACTTTTAACCAGTACTGGTGGGTTCTCCCTTTCGACCAGTACTGGTGGTTTATCACTTTCGACCAGTACTGGCGGGTTAACCAGTACTGGTGGTTTATCACTTTTAACCAGTACTGGTGGTTTATCACTTTTAACCAGTACTGGTGGGTTATCCCTTTCGACCAGACCTGGTGGGTTATCACTTTCGACCAGTACTGGCGGGTTATCACTTTCGACCAGTACTGGCGGGTTATCCCTTTCGACCAGTACTGGTGGGTTATCCCTTTCGACCAGTACTGGCGGGTTATCCCTTTCGACTAATACTGGCGGGTTATCACTTTCGACCAGTACTGGTGGGTTATCCCTTTCGACCAGTACTGGCGGGTTATCACTTTCGACCAGTACTGGTGGGTTATAAATTTTGACCAGTACTGACGAGTCATCGCTTTTGACTATTATTGACGGGTTATATCGCTTTTGACCAGTACTGGCCGGCTATCGCTTTTGACTATTACACGTTTCATGGTAACTTATTCACAAAAATGTAAAAGTTGACATCATATATAAATATACGTTCATGTCTTCTCGTACTTTGGCAGTGGGTGCGGGTTTTGAATGTGGTATTCCATCTCGACTTCTGTAATCACTTCTCGTATAAAACAATATACAATAAAACCTCATTAATAAGACCACCCTCGGGACGCGTGAAATATGGTCTTCTTATTGAGGTTGTCTTAATATTGAGGTTGAATAAAGAACAAAACAGTGAAAATGGACTTGAACATTTAGTTCTTAATTTTTATGTGGTCTTATTATTGAGGTGGTACTTAAGTGAGGTTTTACTGTAAATTCATTATGGAAATCGTCCATATCCCTGGGCACCACAGAATGGATCTTCTCCAGTACAATACTTCACCCATTTGCATTTTACAGAGTTTTGACTGTAATCTGATATCACGGCTTGGCGTTCATTTCTGTTATTAACCATCCCTTTGACGTGCCGAGATGGATACATGTTATTATCTTTTGATATTATTCCAGTTGGAGAACAACTCTTCCTTGTGTTTGCATATCCTATTATGCATCTTTTCTTGGTGCTTTAAGCTTGAAGGAATAATAGAAATACATATCTAATGTAATCTACTCAATTATTCTTAGCAGAATGTAAACACGAAACAAATGCAAATATTATTTTAAAATTGGCATATATATTAGTGTATATACAGTCGGACCCCGTTCATTCGAATTCATAGGATCCGATAATTTATTTCGCCCCATGCATGGTTTCGAATAGCCAATTTCAATAATGCAAGGTAATTATTTTAAGATCTTATTATCAACGTTAGTTACAATGGTAATACAGTCAGACTTCGTTCATTTGTATTCATCGGGTCCGACATTTTATTTGAAATAATGCGTGGTTTCGAATAGTCCATTGGTAATATAGTCCAAGATAAATCGGGACCTGATGTTTATTTCGGATGATACCAAGTATTCGGATAGAAGGTTGTCGAATAAACGACGTCCTACTGTATTTTATTATTCTGCAATAGGGCTTTAGGTCACATACACAGCCAGGGTATTCTGTAGTGACATTTCAAGCTGTAAAAGGAAGACCACATGCGCTCTGCTAGCATGCTGTTATGAACATTGGAAGGCATCTGCTTAAATCCTCCGACCTCCCGTAAGCCAGCTGGAGAACTTCCTCGCATACAAATTATATCTTGGGTAGGGGTTTTTACCCGTAGCGGTTAGGGGAAATGTTTAAGTTTGAAGTTTAATTAATATTTAATCACTTAATCATTGCAACTGTGTTAAAGTTTGACACTTAACTGAAATCTTCAATCCGATCGTTCTTTTCCATTTAATGACCTCTTGAGGCTGGCTCAGTTGGTATAACACTAGATTGTCATCCGGCCGATTCGGGTTCGACTCCCATGTTGGGCAGGTCATATGCTTGAGTGGCATTTGCTACAGTCATGTCGTCCACATGTAGAGAAGTTGTCAATTGCTTGGAGAAAAGCAAGTTCGGAACCCTTTAAAACTATAATACGTACACGTTTGCATTTATTCAAGATAATAACCATTTTGAGGACAATATATATAAGAATGTCCTACGAATCTAGTCGGTCAATGCTTGTATGTGACTTTCATGAACTTTGCTGATCGCAGAGCGATTCCATACCCTGTGTCTGACCTTATTCGTGGCCTAACTCGTTGAATAGCTTCATTAATTACCAGGAAGAGTATTTAACCCTAATCATGTTCAGGTAATATGATACTGTCGCTTTCCTTGAGATCAACACCCACGTATGAGTAATTTGGTATTGTGTTAATTGAATCTGTCCTCTGTCGATACTATTAGTCTCTTTACTTGAATATTGGTAAGATTTATTACAACAACATCGTCAATGTCTCTTGATTCTCTGAAATACTCATAGGTCGATATAACTATACAATAATTGAATCTCATGTTATAGATATGTTATGTAAGTTTGTAAGTATTCTTGATAAAATATTGTAGCGGAAACATTAGAATTGGGGTAAATATTTTAAAACATCATAGCGCTAGAAATTAGGCGTGATGTATCTCGTTGACATGACTAATCATATGTTTCTTTCTTCATATGTCACGTATGTGCCTCCGTAAATTTTGCAGGAATACTTAGATAAATGGAACTCAGTTTAACACTTCAGCAGCAAAGGTTCATACTTGAACACCGCATTTCTTAGATAACAATAACTGTAGAAACTGATGTAAGTCAATAATGTTTGTCAATTTTAGAAGATTATTCAAATGTCACAATACATAGTTGTCAGAAATTCGAGTCTTGACGCACTCGATATAAAGATTATAGACCTCCATAATGCTATCAAGCAACAAAGACCCACGCTTACTCCCACTTCGTTAATCCGAATTTGAATAGAACCATACTTCCGCGATGGATTTGTAAAAAAATTGTAATCATGGGAAATGGATTCTTTATGGTATTATGTTATTAAGTTCTAGAGATAACAGTATATGGGTTGCAATCTGCATGCGGTGACATTATAGTTTCCCAGGGAAAATCACAAACAAGCTATTATATAATTAAACAGTAAAAATGTTAACATTTTTGAACTAATAGTTTTACGTTCGTAGTAATTAAATTATTCGAAGTTATTTATAATGAATAATGCAATCGAGCAGGAAGTTCCTCATATAAAGCTATCATCCAACGAAAATGTGTTATGACCGTTTAAGTAATTATGTGGATCAACATTAAATGACTCTGAAACCCCTTATATTTATCAAACCACACTGTTTTACTGTTTGTTTGTTTCATCGGGTTTAACGCCGTTTCTCAACGATATTTCAGTTATATACGGTGGCCGGTTCACCTAACCAGTATTTTCTGGACTGAATTCTTACCAGTACTAACTTACCCTTCCACAAGGAGCCGGCAACTTCTCCACATGTGGAGGAAAATCGATTTTTTTGGTCAAATTTTCATGGAAGGGTATGACCTGCCGCGACCGGGAATCGAACCCAGATCGCCGGGTTACAAGTCAAGCGCATTAACCACTGGACCACGGCCGCGGCACACTGTTTTACTTGAAGCTTATAGATGTGCATTCCCCCCATACAGTCGGATCTCGTTTATTCGTTAATATTCTATCCGGATACTCGGTATTAGGTCCTGATGTATCTTCTTTTGCACGTCGAATTGAATGAGCTATTCGAAACCATGTATTATTAGGCATGAAGTTTCGGACCTGATGAATTCGGATGAACGTGGTCCGACTGTATTTAAATGTATCATTGTCTATCCGTCCGTACTTCTACGCCAAAAAAGTTTCTAACACGTACTGTATCGCATCGCATCGCATCGCATCGTATCGTATCGTATTGTATTATATCGTTCGTTCGTTCGTATAGTATCGTATTGTATCGTATTGTATCGTATTGTATAGTATACATACAGTATTGTATCGTATTGTATCGTATTGTATAGTATACATACAGTATTGTATCGTATTGTATCGTAATGTATAGTATACATACAGTATTGTATCGTATTGTATCGTATTGTATAGTATACATACAGTATTGTATAGTATACATACAGTATTGTATCGTATTGTATCGTATTGTATAGTATACATACAGTATTGTATCGTATTGTATCGTATTGTATAGTATACATACAGTATTGTATGTATATGAGTATATCATATGGTGCTCTCAATATGTAACGCTGGATTTCATCAGTTAGGGCGTGATATCATGCATTTGTGTCAACTACCCACTACTACCATACCGACAAGAAATTCGAAGAGGTTAACAACCTTCGAACATAAAAATAAAACTCACATTTTAAATACTGCATTGAAGTCATAAGCTTGCATATTTTATTATTTGTGACATAATAATAATATATATATTATGCTCATATCAATTTATATGAGGTAATTGATCGAGTGTCTGTCGGTGAGTGAATGACGTTAAATTGAATTAAATTGTTATACTATAATAAATAATACAGTGTGTAAATCTTATTTATATACATGTGATTCTATTTTGCAAATGGTTTTAATTATTATTGAAATGTATGTTTTTGTTAATAGAAGCCCACATTGTAAATATGATGTATTTTTAGTTTTATAAATATGTCATAGTGTATAACCACCTTCTCAAAATAAAGATGTTATTATTATTATTATTACAACCGACCTCACCGACAACTTTGTAGTCTGTATGCACGGTTCACTCTTCAATACATGTGCATGGGGCTCGATTCCTCACAATGAAGACTATCACAAGGTCTCGCAGCTGTCTGGACGTAAGAACACATTGGTACTGTTTTTGTGTCTCTCAAACCTTGTGCTTCCTTAATTTTGTTTTGTATATTTCGGTCTTGGGAAGTTTGGATTTAGAAAGGGGCCCCATTCTCTGCAGTTGGTTTTCTTTAATCAGTTATATAAGTGTAACTAAACATGCGTGTAGTTACATCCCGTACCGTCTCCCTTGGTCGAGTGATTAAGGCATCCGCCTTGGGAGCGGGAGGTCGAAAGTTCGAATCTCGGTTGGGGTCCGTTCTGGTACTGCCGGTTGGTGAGCCGCCAGCTAGTTAAATAATGGTTACCGTGTGCCTATATGTCTGGTGTCATGCATTAAAGGATATGAATCGGGATGTAAAAGTGCTTAGAAAGTTTGTGTCTCATAAGTCCAAAATAGCTGGCCCTTTTAATAGGGGTGATACTATAATAACAAAACTTTACTTTTTTACAAACAACAATAATTCTGGTCCGATTAAAAATAACATTCACTTCAACATACAGACACTAGAAAAGCTAAGCCAGTAAAACTGGGAGGGGAGGGGGGCACAAATATCCCATGGACACATTTCTATCTCTAAATAATGAATTATGTTGATAAAACGCTTCAATGCACAACTAGTGGCGTAATAGATGACCTAAAACTGTTGTCTTTGACGTTAATATATTGGTAACCAACTGCTACAGCCGATTGCCTCCTAAATAGTGTCATATGTTGTCACTTTCCGTAATATTCAACAAATGAGGGGAAATAGACGTGTATATATGAACCAAGAAATATCTTCAAAAAAGATGAACGGTGTAGATAGAATGTTGTCTAAAGAATCGCCCTATTTCGTAACTCTGATTTCTCCAGAGGGGTACGATACGGGAAAGTGAATTCTCTATTCGAGCCCCCCCCCCCTTATAGTGCCTCTCCGCTTAAAACATGAACCAAACAAATCGTCTAATTTGTTGCATATTTAAACAATGCACTTCATATACATTATTGTATTGGACTTAAATATAGGTCAAAATCAATATTATACAGCTACGCCGAAAAAGGGCTAGGAATTTTTCATTCCTTTTTTTCAAATCGATAGCGTGTTTTAATATTATTAACTCCTGTAATGATTTAATCTTCACGTAAACGAATCAATAATTCAGGCTCGTTATAAATACACAAAGTTTAAAAACGTGGGGCTCGGCCTACATGTAGCTTAAGACCACGGAGTCGTTACTTGTTGTTAATTTATTGTGAACACAACAGTGCAAAAGTTTATCCGCTGCTTGAATGATGTCATTAGCAACAGTTTATTTTTAAAAAACATAAATCGCAACCGTTTTCGTATGTGTTAGTCAAATAAATTTAGAAGATAATGCGTCGCCTTATTTCCAGAACCCCGAAACTCAATATTCGGCGGTTTTGAGTATTTGGTATCCTAGAAACCGTCTTTCCAAGCTCTTTTTTTATCTGTACTACCTATATTGTACACACTATGAACATAACTTGAATAAAATGCAATTTCATAATCCCGTATGTACAGGAGGGTAAAAAGTTTTTTTCTCAAAAATACGAAAAACGAGTTAATGGGTTCTGCAAATAATGCGACGATATTATGACCACCGACTCAAAATACATGTTAATACAGTACATTGGTTTCAAAAGTATATAATAGATGTGTCACATGTTCTAGTTTATATATAATGATAGTCTACAGTAAATAATAATTCTACCGAAGTTTTTCTATGAACAATGCTCATTTGAATATTATTTTTGGATTTGCTGTACTTAAAAGCCTATAAAAACTGTCAATATTGTTATCTCCGCTATACCAGTTGAGTAAATATAGTCTTCTAATATGGTCAAATTTCGAGCATTGAATTCACATTCGATAATATGAATAGTTCTATGTGTTAAACAATGACTACAGTACCTATCACCACAAGGAATGTGATTATGCACATGAAACCGATGGTTAGAACACCAAACACGAGACAGAGTATGCCGCAGGTTAAATGGCATTTCAATTATTAAATATCGTTCTGTGTTAGTAAACTTTTAAAACGTTTTTAGTGAAAACATCTTCCGGATTTATTTCCAGATATCCGCCAGTTTACGCAAAATATTCAAACAACAAGGGCGAATAGTAATGTCAGGACTGCTCTGTCTAAAGAGTTTGTGTAAATGTCTGTATGATTCCAACACAGACAGCAACAAAGATGTCGGAGACAATTAAGAAGATTAACCTTGGAGTCCATAGTCTTCAACATTTAACCTTCTTAAAAGAGAGACAGAGATAATCGGATACGATAACCTAGCGGGGAATTTGATGTGTCACTATAAATAGGATAAAATAGCAATTGATTCCTGCGAACAGACTGAACTGTTTTGTGACATTTATATATTCATTTTGTTATCGGCTTATGTGCTGTGATTTAAAATCTGTTTTGTATCCTAGCAAATGAATCTGCCGCTGTTTAAGAGGATTCCGTATCTGTGGAGATACATTTAATAGCGTAATGGCAGGGAAATGCAACGCATATCTTCGCTGCTTGTTATTTTAAGAGAGGCATTGTTTATCCCTAATGAGCGCTTGTGGCTCGGAATTTACTATTTGCTATCTTCTTAGTGTTGTTAATGCATGAAAGGCATTAAAATTTGTCTAAATATGAATAGTTTTATTAAGCTCAGGAAATGCATCTGAAGCCCATTGAGAAAATATGCCCGCACTGTTAGGATGAACACATATATTCTATTTAATTTGCTGGGAATTTTCTAGGAAAGACGCCTGTTATTTCGACGTGTTATTTATTAAACGTTCCATTTATTTTCTAATGTCTATGACCAAATATGTGAGAGTTTCCCATACAATTGCAAATATACGAGAATCTAATAAAGAAATTAAAATTACGCATTCGTAGAGTAGGTTTTAGATGTTTTCAGTCTCATAAATAGAAGAATGCAAACTTTTCATTTTATGAAGACAATCTCATATTTTAGCAATACCAATCACATGCCCCTCACCGCTGTGGGTTTGACTTCCTTCTGTGATGAAGAATTTATAAGTGAAGAAATCCAGCTGATCCCAATCTCCCGAAGGATCTAAGAGCTAAGTCTCGGCTCAAATATTGTCTCAAATTGTTGAGATTTCTTATCTGGGACTGGACTCAAAATTAGTATTACAACAAGAAAATAGAGTTTTATTTGATTAAAATCTCAATATTAAGATGAGATTGATATTTGAGATCCTCTAGGAGATCGGGGCCTGGCTAACGGAAGGTCAATGGTTCTATCCAGGTTCGATCCAGGTGTTTACCAGGGGCCGATCTCCCGACGCATCTCAAATCAAAATCTCAACTCAATATTGAGTTTTTGCTCAAATCTGAGTCAGACTTTGAGAATATTCTCAATTTGCATCTCTTGAAAAAAAATTGAGAAAATTCTCAACTCTATTTTGAGATCTGTCTCAAATAATCTGGGGTCTTCCTCAACCGTACTAGATGGAATATAGTTACTAGATGATCCTGTATGATTTAAAGCCCAAATTACACATAGCAAGTTAACATACACATTGTATTTTTGTTCAATTAATTGTATGCATCCTTGAATGGGACATTTGACAACAAATTATGTGTTCTGATTAGTGTGGTCCCGATAGTCGCTCAAAATCGAAAACTAATTGAACTCAAACGTCGGCGACGATCGAAAGCGATTTTTGACAATCGATTTTTATTGATCTGACACCGCTTTTGTTCAAGGGGACTGTTGCTGTTAAATTTTATTGTGAAAATTGTACAAACTTTAGTTTAAAGTTTGTTTTTGGTGATGAAATTATGATATATGTAGACTGTTGAATTTGTTGTTTTTTTTCTGTAAGAAAGGTGAGAATGTTGAAAATAGGTTCTACCAATGTTAAAATCCCGTCAAAAAATAAAACTCATAAACCGATTTTACTATCGATAGACAATCGATTGTGGTGTTCCATGGCATTGCCTAATCATATCAAAATATTAATAACATACTAGTATTTACTCTATGTGCTGATACTATGTTTCCATATTTCATTTTTGTTCGGTCATTTTAGTTGAAAGTGTACAAGACATATTCATCATGATGATTGTAACCACAAAATTACGTCGCATTTCTACTTGTATGGGTGAATACAATTTAATTCATAATTGTACGACTTGGATATTGTACAGTACAGTAAACTCGTTTAACTTGATAAGACACGGACAAAATCTATAAAAATATGTCACTCACAGAAAATGACAGACATATTTCCTTCATGAAGACATGTTACTTACTCGTTCCCATAGCGATCGATTGAAAAAGAACTTAGTTTATTTATGTCTAGCTCTTTCAAATAACAAACAGGTAATTGAAAAGCGTCTGGGTGTCATTGTATTAAAATTTATGACACTTTGAAATTATTTGAAAAAAAACCCGTAATACTCCGTCATTTAGACTTGTGTTTATGTTCTTATTTCAAACATATTTTTAATGTCGAATAACTTTTTTATTGATAAACATTTCTGGACGAATTTTTGTTTATTTGCTATTGACTATGTGTTGATCATGATTTTTGGATCGAATTTATCAGTTTAAATAACACGATGCGCCGGGGAACACACGCTATTAGACTCTTTCCATTCAACCAGATCATCTTTAAGTGGGAGCTGCAGTACTGATTTGTTTCGCATCATCACATTTAATGATTTTATTTGTTCAATGTGTGGATTTTTGACATGAAAGAAACAAAATATTATGTCAGTTGTCTACGCTATATGTGTTGAACATTTCAGCAAGATCAGACTAATATTGACCTAGATACGGTCATATTCATACCTGCACACTTATAAGTTGCATACTTAGTCTATAATGTAAATTTTAATGTGATGAAAATGAGCCAATGTATATGTATCATACAACGCGATTATTTATATTTTACCAGCAATGTTTGCAATTTGTATTATTTGTTGTAAGTTTGTGACAGTGTTTCATTTGAAATTTCTATACTTTCTTGTACTTTCTGCAAGTTTTCTATATCATATACACTACTTGCTTGAGAACTACCAAAGAGTTGACCAATACGAACAAATTTAAAGCATGGTTGCTTGCTTGGACGTTTCATCAACAACTGAAGGCCAGCAAACAAGGACAAAGAAAGCTAGAATGCTTTTGGTATGACTAATTCAACCAATGAAATACGTTATTTTACTTGTGAAGATATAAATCAACTGTATAATCATAAAGTCACTACGGTTCACTAACTGTTTTAAAAGCTTACCTTGTTCACATTATGTTTAGAACGTATATGTTGGCATTAATACTATTGCACAGGGCAATTCTGCTTTTCATACAATGACGTCATATTATGTGACGTCATATGTAACTAATATATTGCTTCGATATTTCAACCCCTTTTAATCACAAATGTACGGTGGCACAGAGGTGACATGATTGTGTATGCTTTTATTTATCTCGTGCGCATGACTTAGTATCTCGTGCGCACGACTTAGTATGTCGTGCGCACGAGATAAATAAAAACATACACATGTCACCACTGTCCCACCGTACAAATGTTATTGTTCGCTGTACTCAAATTTGTTTAATGACGTATCCAGTGGATCTTTTGGCGTTAGACGATTCCCTATCATGGCGCCTCAGCTCTTTCGGTCACTATCATCATCATCATAATTATCACCATCATCATCATCATCATCATCATCATCACCACCATCATAATCACAATCATCATTATCATCACTATCATCACCATCATCGCCATTATCACCATCATCACCATCAATATCATCATCACAATCATCATCGTCATCATCATCATCGCCATCATCATCATCATCACAATCAACATTATCATCACTATCATCACCATTATCACTATCATCACCATCAATATCATCATCACCATTATCACTATCATCATCATCGTCATCATCATCATCGCCATCACCATCATCATCATCATCACAATCATCATCGTCATCATCATCATCGCCATCATCACCACCATCATCATCACAATCATCATTATCATCACTATCATCACCATCATCGCCATTATCACCACTATCATCACCATTATCACTATCATCACCATCAAAATCATCATCACAATCATCATCGTCATCATCATCATCGCCATCATCATCATCATCATCATCACCATCATAATCATCATCACAATCATCATCATCATCGTCAGTAATCGTATTCCTCTGGTAGAGTATTCTCGCGATGTGGATATAATGACCTGCAATAAAAGTACGTTTTACGTACAACAATCAGCTTTTATAGCATTGTTGCGTATTTACATGACTGTGAAACAGCGTAATTGTTTTATAAATTTCATTCGTTTTATGATGTTGTAAATATGACAAAAATGCAATATATTTTGTATGTAAATGTATCAAGAGAGGAATAACTACATAAATCTGCAATTTGTCTGTCAAGAAATAAAGATGATTGAATATACATGAACTATCTCATTATATTGATTTTAAAACTTGTATCGGGTCGAATATATGATTTGTATCACGAAGGTGCAGCTAACAGATTAATTGTATTTGCTGGGGTGAAATACGTTTGAAAGTAGCCGAACTTCGTTTATTCGACAGCCTTCTATCGCAATACTTGGTATCATTTGAAATAAATATCAGACCCTTTGTATCTTCTAAGATACGTCGAATTGAAATGGGCTATTCGAAACTATGTATTATTCGAAATAAAATTTAGGACCCGATGAATTGGAATGAACGAGGTCCGACTGTATTTTGAAGTTGTATTGTTTTGGCCATCACAGTCAGTAACGCTGTGTGATTAAAAGAGTTGAAGTTAGTAAAGTGCATGGCGAAAGCAATGGTCTACTAATTCGCGATACAACGAACGTCATTCAGTAATTTATAAAATCATTTATTGTTATATACATGTAATACCAAACACTTTATAATTATATCGTAATGAATATTATGTTGATATGAATGCCTTAAAATGCTAAATTTTGACCAGAAGGTACAAAGTTGCTTGTGCATATCGTTTATAGCAACTAACACGTATTTTAAAACAAAAACTCGATGTTACAAAAACAATTGCTATTTTTATTGCTGAACAAAATAGAAACTATTTTAATCTTTATCTTAATACGGGCTTAAGGTGTCTGAGTCAAATTACTTTCGTTAAGTAATGCACATTATTTTCATAAAAAATTAATTAATTGCATGCAAAATGTGTTTCATAGCATTTTTCTGCAAATAGCGAATAAACAATGGAGCATGAAATATCACGTACGAAGTACACAACCATCACAAAACCATGCAGAGACATGAACATATATACAGTCAAACCTCGCTTAAAGACCATCTCAATAATAAGACCACTTCAAAATTAAGAACACAATTTTCAAGTCCATTGTCACTGTTTTGCTCTGTATTCAACCTCGATATTAAGACCACCTCAATAACAAGACCAGTTTTGAGGGTCCAAATGGGGGTCTTATTATTAAGGTTTTACTGTACATACATAAAAGTAATAACCAAGACAAAAGGGACGTAAGACACAAAACATATATCGTATTTCCCATGTATTCTGACTCCCTGTGGATTCATCTTCACGGGAAACACAGATGGTGGCTTCTTTATTAATATTTTTATCTCATGAAAACGTGAAATCTTGAATCGTGATATCATGAACTCCACATACCACGATTTGACAAGATTGGACCAAATCGTTCAATCATGGAGTTCATAATTTGATAGTTCCACGTTTTGTTTGAGATAAGAAAAGATACATAAATATTACATAGAAGTCATCACCGGCCTTCCATATCTTCACACGCCACGCATGCTTTCCTCAAATGTTTCAGTATTCTGAAGTCATCACCGGCCTTCCATATCTTCACACGCCACGCACGCTTTCCTCAAATGTTTCAGTATTCTGATCTTATATTAAAACGATTGTTTGGAAATTTCAAAAGCAAATCTGTGTTGGCTATCTTGAATAAAATAAAACAAATTGAATAGCGTATATAATTTAATATTTACTTATAATTATTAGAAAGAGCGATAATTTATTAAATACGGAATCTACGATGTAACCATTTGTAACTTTGAACAGCTTGGATATGTTATATTATCAAACAAAATTTAAGCAATTCTTTCATCTCACTTTATTTAAGAAAAATATACTTTATCTAGTTAAAACTTTAAGAAATATGCATTATCACAGAAAATATTTATAATGCATTTCTCTGTATTTGCCCAAATAAGACATTTGTATTATCATAAAATTAAAAAAACTTCCATTTTTTTAACAAGCGGGTGTTTTTTTCAAGTTTTGTCTGTTAGTAATGTGATTAAACAAGATTGTTTTAAACGATTATACGTGGCAATGGTTCTAGGTTCTAATTAATGATGTTTTAGACTAAGTAACAACACATTTGGATGAAGTCCATTAAAAATGTTAAGGTTCAGATGAGCCAGATGCATCTTTAAATATCGACTACAACAAAACCAACAACATTTGGCAAGAAAAATGTGCAGGACATTATTACCGCTCTTTACAGTAATATTGTATTTTCCAGATCATTACAGATGATACCGTGCAGCAGGCTGATTGTGGTGTATGTTACTCTAAAACAAATCAGTTTTATACTCATTATTATTTTTAAAACGAGATTAGGTTTCATATCAATTCTACGTTAATTTAGATCGTTTATTACGGAGATTGGTAATACTTCAGACATGAACCAGATCCTGGCTATTTTTTAATTTTGAATCCTGATTAGTTTAGTTTAAACCATTCTTTATTACAACAAAGCCTTTGTAAGTTTGCAATTGGCACTGTCGATGACTTTTTTCTATGTTACTAACCAGGGCTCGCGCTTATTTCAAGGATTGTGAAAGTCTCGGATTATCTCCCTTGAAGTGGTATTCGAACTCATGACCATCATATCATGAGTGAGCCGCTTTACGCCTCGACCACTGTACCCCTCGACCACTGTACCCCTCGACCACTGTACCCCTCGACCACTGTACCCCTCGACCACTGTACCCCTCGACCACTGTACCCCTCGACCACTGTACCCCTCGACCACTGTACCCCTCGACCACTGTACCCCTCGACCACTGTACCCCTCGACCACTGTACCCCTTCTGTTTGAATAGAGTTGCGAATCTTAATTAAAGTAAGCCAATTATTCCTATTACAACTGAAATTTACACTACATAAATGTTCTAACAAATGATAATGAAAGACAGTATCAACTGCTTAACAATTATACAATTCCTAAGCAACTGTTTCCAAGATAATCGCTTATAATTACATATAATTCGTCAATCAAAATATCACTACAATTTGCTTTAAAGTTGCTTGTTAAGAAGAACTATGCTTTGAGAATTGGACTTGTTGTCCAAAATCCTTACAGTTAATTAATTATAAAGACTTAAAGAGGTAACACAATTGGGTAAGCCCAGTCTTTCAAGTGATCCTCTATGATCTATGCATGTCTACAACATTATTGAACACAAACACTGATAATAGACCTATAGATATATAGAAAATAAAAATAATACCTGAAAAACCAACACCACATGAGATTATGCATAAATATATAGCTTATGACATACATGTGTATCTGATTAACAATGCGAACCTTATGATATTATATCGATTTGTCAGCTATTTCTGCTACTGCTAGATTTATATTTCCACGGCTAGTTTGGATTTAATGATCCAATGTGATATCATCTGTGTACTTAAATATAATATCATTTGAGAAAAAAAGTTACAAAAGACAGATTGTTCATACCAGACGTTTTTAATAAATGTAGTAATATCTATTAAATTACTTGCTTCGCTATCACGTTTTGATCCAAAATGAGGAAAGCCTCGTTATCGGAAATATGACGTCATCAATTAATGTCATTTTCCATTAACCATGTTTTGATTTAATGCTCTGAACGAAAAAATCCACTCAAAATAATTATATATCGTTAGAATTTAACAATCAGCTAGGAACTGTAATCAAAATGAAATATTACCGTGAGTGATGATAATATTGAATTACCTCCCTTTGCTGACTACTCTTCATTTGCCTCACGTCCGTGAGTCATTCAGAACACCTCGTGTTGTTCCGTAGTTGAATGGCCGAGGTGTTCCGAATGATTTGTGAGTGATGATAATATTGATTTATCTCCCTTTGCCGACTACTCTTCATTTGCCTCACGTCCGTGAGTCATTCAGAACACATCGTGTTGTTCCGTAGTTGAATGGCCGAGGTGTTCCGAATGATTTGTGAGTGATGATAATATTGATTTACCTCCCTTTGCTGACTACTCTTCATTTGCCTCACGTCCGTGAGTCATTCAGAAAACCTCGTGTTGTTCCGTAGTTGAATGGCCGAGGTGTTCCGAATGATTTGTGAGTGATGATAATATTGATTTATCTTCCTTTGCTGACTACTCTTCATTTGCCTCACGCCGTGAGTCATTCAGAACACCTCGTGTTGTTCCGTAGTTGAATGGCCGAGGTGTTCCGAATGATTTGTGAGTGATGATAATATTGATTTATCTCCCTTTGCTGACTACTCTTCATTTGCCTCACGTACTTCGCAGGATAATGTACCTTTTTATAAATATTTATAAACAAAAATAAAGTGAAAAATAAGAAAAATAAATTGCCCTGGTAGTTTAATTATTAAAACAAACAACAAACAAACTTTATTGCATAATCGGCAAACATATTTGCCCTTGGCAACGAAAAGCAGGAACATATATACAACAAAATAATCACAACATTATCAATCGTGAACATGACACAATACATGTATGAAGGTATTTACATGTATATACATATAATGTATGTATATAAACAGGTATCAACGATATGGGGGAGAGCAATATATATATATATATGTACGATGAAGACATAATAGGCATTACATCAATCAGTATTGACTTTTATACGGTTCTAATGTTAAAAGAATGTTTAAAAAAAACATATATCTGATATAAAGTTTTTTTGTTTTCCGGATCATTAAATTATTAAACATAGATATTGAAGGCCATCTTATATAAGGCATGTATTGTTGTCTTAAATCATAATATTTTTTCACATGTCATGAGGAAGTGGTATTGATTTTCCACAAGGTTTTTATTACAATGTGTACATAATCTATTTGTTCTGTCATTATTATTGTACCGACCAGTTTCAATGGCTAGACAGTGTGCTGATAATCTGAATCTTGTATATAGCTTCCTCAGAAAATCATTTTGGATTTTGTCTAGATATTTTTCAAATTTCAAAGTATTTTTAAAACCCAAGTATTGTTGCATTTTTAACATTTGTCCTAGTTTAGTTCTCCATTCCTGCTGGAACTGGTCTCTGATTCTGTTTTTAAACATAGCCTGGTAATTATAATTCAATACAAAATGTTGTTTTAGATAGGAAAATCCAATTGTATCAGTGTATGAATTTACTTCCGAACACCAAGAGTGTTTGGACAAATTTACATTTCTTGTTGTTTGAGCCAAATGTTATATAATTAAGTTCCGGGACTGTTTCTTTTTTTACACCATAAATTTAAACTTCTTTCCTTTCTAACAACTGATATTGGATATTTTCCTAGTTCCCCTAAAACTGCTATATTTGGGTAGATAATTTTACGCCTAAAATCTTTTTATAGTATTGAATTTGTATTCTATCCAGAATGTCGGTATTATACATGCCGAGAACTACAGAACAATATAAAAGAATAGGTTCAACCATACGTTCAAATAGATATAATTTCGTACTAATATCAAATTTAAGTCTAGAATAAATAGAGTATAGACCGTGTGTTGCTCTTAATGCTTGATCAGCTAGTGTGTTAATTGCCTCTTTCATAGAACCATTATAGTTGAACTTGATACCAAGATAGTCAAAAGAATCAACAATTTCAATAGGTTCATTGTTTATGAGCCAGACTGGATACATAGCTTTCTTTCTTTTGCTAAAAATACAGATCTTAGTTTTATTTATGTTTATCATAAGGCCCCATTTTATTTAATATGCGTATGAATTATCTAGCTGGGATTGTAGGCTTTTCTCATCAGTAGTAAAAATCGCCATATCATCTGCAAATAACAGCATGTGTATACAAAGTTGGTTTATATCATACTCAGTAAGTGAGGTAAAATCACTATTTCTTGTAATATCATGCATACATAATAGAAAAGCATTTGCGACAAAGGTTCCCCTTGTTTTACGCCAAGAGATATATCAAAGAAATCTGACAGAGATTTATGTACTTTAACACTTTGTTATATATATATTTTAACATAGTTACCATTTTAGAACTCACACCGTATTCCGTTAACTTATACCATAAAGAATCTCTAACTATCGTGTCAAATGCCTTTTCATAGTCTATAAATGCACAATATAATGATTTATTGCTTGAAATTACCTGATTAACAATAATGTGTAGGATAAAAACGCAATCAGATGCACTTTTTTGGTTTCTGAACCCAAAGTGTTCATCACATAACATATTACTGTCCTCACACCATGAATTAAACTCGCCTTTTCCATGTCCTAATATAGGTATATAGCAAAATAAAGAAAAATAAAGAAATATAATGTGCCCTTGTAGTTTTATTCTTTAACCCGTATGTTCTTTGTCCTTATATATGGGTCAAGTATTTAATTTGTCTTCAATATTCAAACTGTATAATCAGATCTTCTAAAAACCAAGATCAACTGTATTAATAACACAATGGTAGTTGTATGGGCCTTATTATTGAGATTTCACTGTATTTATATGGTACCATGTTAAATTCTCAATAAACATAAATGAAAAAGTTCACACAAATAGATTAGTTTAGCAAAGTTTGTGAGCAGTAAATGTCAATAAGACTATTAATATAAAAAACCCATACAAACAGAACTGACACCAAGCGGAGACCTTGCTGGTTTCGCTAATTCCAAGCCGCTTGATCCTAGCATAAGACCAGTATTTAATATAAAAACCTGTGACATTTTAGCAGATATCAGCTTGATTAATTTTACCATACCACATGTTCGTGCTGATTCTGAACAGGAATTTCTATAAGTTAACGGATGTTAAAAGCGTTATGTTATTGTCGGTGCTCCAAAAGTTGTGACAACAAGTTATGAGTGTCACATGCACTCTCAGAACTCGTCATGGAATAAAGACGTAGTGGAATAGAATGTAATGTGAAAACGCATTAATTTTCGTTTCTACAGGTTTGTGTAGTTTTTTGTATAGACAAACTAGACAGTAAACATCTGATGATAAGGACTATTTTGTATTTTGAAGATGTATCTGGGCCATCTAAACATAAAATGTTTGAATTTGCTTCATCCAGTATTGTTGTTATATTGGCTAAAATATCTCTAATAAGAAACATTGCAATGCATTACCGATTGAAACTATCTTTTTTACGATATTACTATTAAACAGACAAAACTGTAAATTGTAAAAAATATGATGCACAAACATCTTTCTTCATAAATTACTTTTTTCAACAAAAACGGATCAAAACAGTATGAGTTCATTCTTTGTTAATTTAATACATTTTTGTTGATGTTTTAACTATAGGAAATATATTTGTTTGTTTGTTTAGGTAAACAAATGAACACAAAATAAGCATACAACTTTTTTAAAGGCTAGAACGTATTATTTGAACGCTGCCATGACAAAACATGTATAAGTGACGTATATGATGACGTCGAGTATTTCCCAACCAATGTTTTGACGTCACAAACTAAGCGCTTGTCTGGAGATGTTTTTGAGGCTTAATTGTGATTTATAGAATTGAACGAACGAGGAAATATTTATCTGTATTGCATTATTTGTTCTTTTCATTTGAAGAGCAGAATATATTTCATAAATAATTATGTACGTTCTGACGTGACGTCATCATTTTGTACCTTACTTTTGCCCCTTGTTCTAAATGTTGGAATCGCTTTTAAAAAGAGAAGTAGACGTCCGATTTTAATACCTTTGGTTATTTGCTAGAAACATGTAAAAACCTCAAAATGGCCTTTTGTTCACTAACACGGGAGTTGCCGTGGCACTGCTCATTTAGTATTTTAGAAATGGATGTCTATCGAAATATCTTCTCATTACTAAAACCGCAGTATTTGTACTGACAGTTCCAAGTATGTAATTCGTTGTATGTTTATTATTTCTGTTTGTTTTTCGAATGTATTTTATGTTTCCCTTTCCCACGTGCAATTCTGTCACTTTATATAGTGTTCAGGTTATTTCCTGTCCAGTTTCGGCCAATTGTTGCCAGCTGTCTTGACTTGTCCTGTGATCTTTTCCATCCATTAATCCCCCCTCTTTCACTGTCCACTTTGATTCTCCTTGTTATTCATTGTGGTCTGCAAGGCCATTTATCGTGTCTCTGTTTCCTAACCTGTACATGTACCTTTTAACCTCCGCAAGTGCCTTATGTTTCATGGATTGTTGTTTTCCCGGAGGTCTGCGTGGGGAGGCACTGTCTTACGTATGTGGCGTTCCCTGTTGTTACTTATTTTATCTCTGGTATATTTTGGGCAATTTGAAGTTATGCTTTATACACATCAGTCCGCTCGATTTGCTCAGTCGTTAGAGCACCCAATGGCCAATGTGAAGGTCGCACACTGTTCGAACACTGGTTGAAGTATATGGTCTCTTGATAATTTGAGGGGAGATAATGCATCAAAAAGTATTCGTCTTCCTCATATGATTGATGCGGGGGGGGGGGGGAATTGTTAGTTCCTTGCGGAAGGACAGGTTAGTACTGGTTGGTGGTAACACAGGAGCGCTGGTTAGGTCAACTGATCGTCCTACATAACTGCAGAACTGTTGAAAACAGTGTACAACTCCTTCATAGACAAACTTTAATACAGTAAAACCTCATTATTAAGACCACCTCAATTTTAAGACGAGTTTTCAAGTGGACCAAGGGTGGTCTTATTATTGAGGGTTTACTGTATTTAACTATTATAAACTGATTTAATAGCATAGCTTGGTATTAATTGTATTTAGTAATACGTGAATATATCTTCATACAGTTGTCAATGGTTACAAATAATTTATCTCGTAGTAACATGAACAGAAAGATCGATATGTCATATTTTTTGCGAATATATAGTTTTTTCTTAAAGGTTTCCTGATGAAGTTATATATATATATATATATATATATATATTAAAAAACTGATGCTATCTTATGGCTTAGAACGAGTAAATCTAGAACAACACGATTTTCAATCTAAAACAACACGATTTTCAATATAGAACATCACCATTATCATAAACAGTTATACCGCAGGATGTGTCGTTTTTTCCTTGCAATGGATCGAGCAGAAGTTTTATAACCTAAGTCAATGTAATATTTACGAAATATATTTGATTATTTTCACCAATGATTTTGAAACTTAATAAATATATCCTTAGCGACTTTCGTTACTTCTAAGAACACTTACCAGTGATTTTGTTTTATGATATATTCTTAGAGACTTTCTCTGCGTACCTTTTAATAATTCAAAAAATTTAAGTATGTTTAAAGTTTTGGGAGAGCATTTTAGTTGCATGTATTCCGTCTTAGATATAAATGACAGAATATTATGTAAAGGGAAGGATTATCAGTACTAAATACTTTGTAGATAAATGATGAAACAATGTTTGTTGCACTTAGTCGAAACATAATCTCTGATGGGTAATGCGGTGCGGAAGAATACACTTTGTTTGCTTTATGGTTGACCTACTTACACAATGAAATATAGTTCATTGTGTTCCAGTATTACGAAAACGTTTATAAAACTTTGCAATATGGAAACAAATACATTTGTCAACCATTAGAAGAATTCCCATTGGATAAATGTACTTAGTTTCAGTAATGTAAACACCCTGTTATATAAACATTATAAGTATGAAACTTAGACTTTAAAATGCTAAATGTTCTTTTTGCTTCAACGTTGATATAACAATATAGATTTTAATTAAAAAATGTAACAGTGTTTAGAGGGGAAGACCAATTATCCAGACGCAATTTGATTCCTTTAGATTATATGAAAACAAAATGATGGTAAATATGAGTTTTTGCAAATTTAAAGTCTCAGTCTGAGTTTCAGTGTTTGTGAATAATACCCCTGGTGAGTATTTGAAGTACATAGAAGTACAGGGGCGGGGCATGTCATTTTTTGACGTTTTGCCGTCAGTCGAAATTATTTGGCCCCGCAGTCAGACTGTAGTCTAAAGTTTAGCATTTCAGTTGATTAAATTCACTACATGCATACAGTATACACAGTGTGATGAAAAGTATCCAATGGTTTTTGTTACGACGCATGTATTTCAATCAGTTCATCACTAATGGCAACCATCAACCTCGTGGGTCATTGTCACATTGCACCAGATGTTGAATTTGGCTATAGACCTTATCAAAGCTTCACAAACTGTGTTACCCAACCCTTAGTATTAATCTCCTAAAATATGGGAGATGATATATGTTACGATAGTGTTGACGATTCTAACACGCAAGAGTAGAACCTCTTCACAAAAAGAAGATCGTTTGGTGACCCAAATTATTACAGACCTTTATCAATTCTCCCAATCATCTCTAAAATAGTTGGTGCATATACATATATAATAATATTATGTAACCAATTACATGACTTTTCTAAAAGACCTAACCCTAACTGACTATATACAGCTCGGTCGGGATTTCGCAGACATTCCTGTCAGACGGCTTTAATTCATATATTCAATTGATGAATGGGCTAGACATATTAATTTAGTAGGTACTTTATATTTAGTTTCCAATTTAGCCTTTATTCTCGTAAATCATTTGTTTTCAATTTTTCAATATCATTTTATTGCATTAAACATATAACAATGTTTATAGCGAGCAAAAATCTATACAACATGTAGAAGAAATCAAAAACATTGCTGCTGCAAAATCTAAAGTTACATTATTTTCCACCGTAACTCTGATTGGTTTAGATCCTACCTTGACAGTTGAAAGCAATTGGAAACAAGAAATATATTTAAACAAAGATGGTCGGTGCAATTTGAAGGTTACGATTTGTTGTGCAACATAAAAAATTGCCGAGATGTTAGGATTGCTGGTCACTCCAGATCCAAAATGGATTTCGGTAAAGTCACGGAAATTCAGTGGAATTCGGTAAGGTAACGTACCTAATCCAAAGGTTAACCAATCCGCGTCAAGGTTACAAACGTTGTTCGGTTGAAGAGAAGTTGGTTTAGTGGTTAAGGTAAGATTTGATTGGTTTACACAACACTGATATGCAAATAACCAAAGCCATGTTATTACGGCTGCACCGAAAACTTGTTCAGTCATATATCAGCTTTATCTCATTACAACTTGAATTTCTGCTGTATCATAGCATCATCTTTCTCTGTAGTTGTTGAATCTGTTTTTGTAATCATTAACTACTGCATGTTGTAATGAAACTGTTTTATGATGTTTTAATTAGCATTGTAAGAACGTTTTTTGTATTGTTTATGCATTGTGTTTATATGCACGGCTCGTATGATTGTGCTGTTGATGGTGTTTGATAGATGACATCGAATGAAATAAGCCTTATAGGCTTATCAAGCGTCTATCTTTAAATAAGGAAATATTATTATTATTATAAAAGTCTTAAGTTAGCGATGCTACATACTAAATTGTTTTAAATCTACAATGTTGTTGTTGTATTATCAAAGAGTACAGAATTTCATTCGACCATTAGTCGTTATAAGTGGTTATATATTTGGGTTTTTCTTTGGATTCACTTGGCAGGGACAGAGTTATGGTCATCGTCCATCTATGACTTCCCAGTCTTTTTACTGTCAGTTCCAAGGCTGTAAATCGTTATATGGTTATTATTTCTATCTGTGTTTTCCCTAAGTGACATTTGTCACTTTATATAGTGTTCATGATAGTTTCATCCCCCTTTCGGCCTATAACAATAGCCTAGACTTGTCCTGTCATGTATACCATCCATTAAACCCCCCGTGTGTCCTCATTAATTCTGCTTAGTTGTTCTTTTCTGGTCTGCCATGCCATTCTTTGCGCACATGTTCCCTTACGTATTTACCCTTGCACCTCCTCAAATGCCTGATGTTTTATGGACTGTTGTTTGCCGGCAGGTATGTGTGGGGAGGTATTGCCTTATGTATATGGCGTTCACTGTAGCAACTTATTCTCTCTTTTCCTTTGAATACTTTTGTGATATAAATACCGTTAAACGTCTTTTTACTCACGTTAGCTGAATTTCCGGGAGTCATCTAAGTTCGCGAAAAACATTCTACATGACAATGAACGTATAAAGACGACGAAGCATTTTGAATTTGAGATCACGTTGGTAAATAAGATTTAGTCACAATCTCAAAAACATAATTAAAAAAATAGCAACAGATGTTCTTAGCGCTAAAACTGATCTCATACGCTGTCACATTTAGATATTTTCATTTAAGCAGTAGCATATTGAATGTACAACTATAATACGGTGTATCACTAACTGTCAACAGTCAATACCCACTCACTGTCAACTACAGATATTTATTGGTTAGTCAAGCAGGCGCGAGACGCATTTTATGCCTGTACAATTCCGATATCGTTTCTCCGTAAGCGACAGTTACTATTTATCTTTCATATTATCAAGTTGTCAAATGATTATTGTTTGGAATAATTCTAGTATAGAGGACTGAGAGGACGCGTTGTCTCTGAAAGTTGTGGTGTGAATTGGATCAATTTGTATGTAATGTCTAGGTGAGTAAATATTTAGAAAGCTTTTGTATTTTATTCCAAAATTGTTTTTGTCATTTATTGGTTTTCTTTTTTAATCCTTAACAACGAAAGTTTATCTTAGAATTTAGTATCTAAGTGGCTGACTCTCGCTTGTTGGTTTGTAGAGGTAAACACGACCAATTTGTGTTATTTAAAGCATTTATTTCGACAACTAATTTCTCAGCGATTTTTATAAAATATTATCACAGTATCACGTGATGTGTTCAACATTTTGAATGAGTAAAATGCTATTAAAATTATTTACTTTTGTAGTCATTGACAATAAACAATGCATATTTCGAACAACCAAACATAATTATTCCAGGAGTAAAATGCTATTAAAATGATTCACTTTTGTAGTCATTGACAATAAACAATGTATATTTCGAACAACCAAACATAATTATTCCAGGAGTAAAATGCTATTAAAATGATTCACTTTTGTAGTCATTGACAATAAACAATGCATATTTCGAACAACCGAACATATTTATTCCAGGAGTAAAATGCTATTAAAATTATTTACTTTTGTAGTCATTGACAATAAACAATGCATATTTCGAACAACCAAACATAATTATTCCAGGAGTAAAATGCTATTGAAATGATTCACTTTTGTAGTCATTGACAATAAACAATGCATATTTCGAACAACCGAACATATTTATTATACCGATTAAAATATATTTGTTTAAGAAAAAAAATCAGAAGTACGGAATACTGTTAACACGTCGAAGCCGGTCATAACTCGACATTACGGAGTCCCTGTCAGAACTCCGTATTTAAGTATAACGTATTTAAATAGCACACACGTTGAACTTATATATTACTACATAAACGTTTGGAATTAATTCCTCTTAATGAGTATACATGTAATTACTATATGAATATCACATTATTTTAAATTTATTGTACGACGCTAGAGCATTCATCGTATTTATTCCTGACAATAATTGTACCAAAATAAGTTGTCTTGGAATTGGTTAATCACCATCTATTTTACATCCTATTCGTGATCTATTTCCATATATGTACATTGGAACCATATTAAGATATCTCCATTATACATCATTGTATGTCTTTGAATATGCCTGTGTTTTTATCATTCGTTGATAAGACAATACATAGACTACTATTAGTTTACGGTGTTGATGATGATCGACCCATCGAAAATGTCTTTGATGTTTTGGCCTTGTTGTGCAAGACGTTTTTAAACGTCTAAAATTTAAACAAGAAATAACTTTAAAAAAAATATAAAAAGTCGGACCTCGTTCATTCGAATTTTATTTCGTATATAACATAGTTTCGAATAGCCCATTTCAATTCGATGTGCCTGCGAAGATACATCGGAACTGATATTTAATTCGAGTTATACCAAGTTTTCGGATATAAGGTTGTCGAATAAACGAGGTTCTACAGTATATACAATCAACTCTGACCATACTAACTTTTCCTGGGAACAAATTCTTAGAACTGAGATCTGTAAAACAAACACATTTATGGATATCATAGCAATGTTATGCAAATGCTGATGCAAGCAGTTGACTCATTCGCGTGTGTCATTTCTTTACAATATCCAAGCCTAATTAAAATGGATAAAACTTCCAGCCTGTATTGACATGCTGTGAAAGAAATGCTACACATGTGTTAGTATCAAAATAGGAAGCTGACTTACTCGATAATTTTACAAACGATATAATTAATATCGATATTGTGTAATTCTTTATTCCCACTGTTACCGAGAAAACTGTAACCTAGACTTTCTATAAACAACTCAGAACAAATGTCGGCTAAATGAAGCAACTAAATTGTACAAATGAGTTTTTCTAATAGCATCTGAAAATACGTTGATAACATGTAAAACACAGATACAGTGACACCACACTGAAAGACTCAAACAGAAGATCACCACATCAAAAACTACCTTTTTTCAATGGCCAGTTTATAATTTTTGTTTTATATGCTAATTCGAATATCTGACTTTCTCACTACTAAGACCGAATTTCTTCAGAACCAATGGTAGTCTTAATATTGAGGTTTCATTGTAGAAGGATTGCATAATTAACGACACGCGTGCATTTTTGAAAACATAGTATACCTGTGATGTTCGATATGACCTTGAATTCTATAACATTGCAACAAATATAATCGTTGTGTCATTTTCCTAAATTTGAACAAAACAATACTTTGCTAAACAAATATTTGCTCACTCCACTTCGTAAAACATACCATTTCTACAAAGGCCACGTCACATAAAACCGATATTAAAAAAGGAATGAGCCTGTCAATTTGGTTACGACAGGATAATGTTTTTGCAATCTGTTGGATTTCATTATGCTATTGAAGTACATTGGTGTTTTGTTTGTCGTTTGTTTTTAAGAACAAGTCAGACGCTTATACGAAATCATTCTTCCATTATGCACATTTTCCATGTCTCGTAAAATATTTTATCTAGGTTTATCGAGAAAGGCGCCAATTATTTTCCATATTTCCATATAAGGAGACAAGAAGTGCAATGGATCAATCAAAGTCGGAAGTTCAATGTTCTGTTTCAATATCTTGAGGCAAGAATTTGCCGTATCTCTTTTCTATAATTAGGTGTGAGAAAAGTGATTATCGAAATTATGTCAAGGAATGTCGTTCGATAAATGAATAAAATGCTCTTCAATGGCGTTACTGTGGCGATAGAATCATATGTGACGCTGCATTGCCGAGTAATGTATGATAATTTTGCGGATTTCTCTCGATTTTGGAATAGATTTTTCCATATCACAAAAATCCATTTTTTCGGCACAGCCGTACTAACATGGTTTTGCTATTTGCATATCAGTGTTGTGTAAACAAATCAAATCTAACGTTAACCACCAAGGCAATTTCTCTTCAACCGAACAACGTTTGTAACCTTGACGCGGATTGGTTAAACTTTCGATGAAGGGTACGTTACCTTACCGAAATTATCTGAATTTCGGTGAATTTACCGAAATCCATTTTGGATCTGGAGTGACCAGCAAGCAAAACATCTCGGCATGTTTTGTGTTGCACAACCAATCTTAACTTTCAAATTGCGCCGACCATCTTTTTTCAAGATATTTCTTGTTTGGAATTCTTATCTTAAAAGAAAATTAAATGATGAATCGATAGTTATATCAAATTGTTAGAAACGCAACGCTAGAAAGTGACTTTTTAATTAAAAACATAATCACCTAACTTCAGTATTGTAGAAGAACCTTGACAGAAGAATAACACTTTAGCTCGTTAAGTTATTGACTGTACTGTTGGAATACATGCACACATGGTCAAAGAGTAGAGCGAATGACTTCTGATCCGAAGGTCGTGAGTTCGAGTCGCGTATTGAGTGAAATCGATTATTAACTTCATAGTCCTTGAATTAGGCGCAAGTACTAGTTAGTAACCCAGGGAGCAATCGGTGTGAGTGACTTATACAAGATGTAACCCAGGGAGCAATCGGTGGGAGTGAGTTATACAAGATGTAACCCAGGGAGCAATCGGTGTGAGTGACGTATACAAGATGTAACCCAGGGAGCAATCGGTGTGAGTGAGTTATACAAGATGTAACCCAGGGAGCAATCGGTGTGAGTGACTTATACAAGATGTAACCCAGGGAGCAAACATTGTGAGTGAGTTATACAAGATGTAACCCAGGGAGCAATCATTGTGAGTCAGTTATACAAGATGTAACCCAGGGAGCAATCATTGTGAGTGAGTTATACAAGATGTAACCCAGGGAGCAATCATTGTGAGTCAGTTATACAAGATGTAACCCAGGGAGCAATCATTGTGAGTGAGTTTTACAAGATGTAAGAACTGTTTTCACAAGCAATGCATAATGAATAAGTTTAAACTAAGAACGAGACGCAAGCTTGATCGATGCAAATACATGTGGTAAATATTCCGTCAAACATATTCTATTCGTCAGTGAAAACCATAGTTTTGAACAAATATAGTGTCACAGATTTTTTATATTCCACCATAATGTGTTATCTGTGTTTGTTCATATTTTTACTATTCGTCTAATAGAAGTGTGTTACAATTTGTTCGATCCCGTGCCACGGAAATGTAGTCGAGAGTCATTCCCATGAAGTACACTACACTGTTAGTCAGAAAGCAATTCTTTTAGATTGCGAACTTCAAATAGCTCAAACAATAGAAATGTAACGTATTCACCAGAAATGTAATAAAAAATGACACCAAGTTATTGCTTTTACGATTATTAACCTTATAATATTGTTTCTGAGTCTATATATAGAGTAAAGAGGTCAAATTTCAGCTAGTTATTTTCAGACTATTTTTCAGGTAAATGACTTGTAAACCTTTGTTATAATACACTGCCTTGCAGAACACGCGTAAAGCACAATGCGGAACATACCCATATATGGAAATGTTGCGATTCGTTTTAAGTAATTTTCATGTTCAAAAAGATAGAAAATATCGGATAGCAATATCAATGTCAAGAAAAAACGCTTATACATGTACAAGAAAAACAACTTTTAGTCCCATTTTCAAATATTAAAAGTTTACGCGGAAATCTTTGAGTATTTCAAAAAGATTCGCCAGCGTAGATGTCATTTTGTATTTCTTGAAATGGATCGATAACAATGTTTGTTATTCAATGCAATGGTCAGGAAAGTCTTTTAATGAAGTATGCATTGGTTTTGAAATCTGACATATCTTTAAGCGTTACATTTTGCAGTGACACGATTGAAGCATCACTAACAGTAAACGCTGACGAAATCAAATTACTTGCCAATCTGGATTTAGTTCGACAATCGAACACATTTTATAACGCATTGAAATGGATATATCATTAGTTATAATTGTTTTAATGTGAATCCGAATTAATGGCATATTCTATATATAACATTGAATTCCATAAAAGTTTCCATTTCGTTCTAAGTAGTGCGTCAGATTTATAATTTCCGTTCGTTCTGTCATGTACGCAATTTCGCTAAAACACTCTCGTTATTTTACGAGTGAGATTCGATCGCTTTGCATTAAATTCTAGCTTCATTTAAACCGTTGGTACAAGTATTTAGAACAGGAAACATTATCTTCGCCTAATTAATATAACTCTAAATTCCGAGGTATATGCTTTTTTACCAGTGAGATTTCGTGACTTTAGATAAAGGTGTCATTTTCAACCAACACTTTATCTTACATCTTCATTGTCAGTTACAAACATCATGAATTTGGATAATTGTGTCTTTTTCTGCAAAATATTTTCTGACATCGATATCATTTATACCCATCGTTCCCCTTGTTAGCTGCTTGACTCCCTTATTTTTTCCATTATAATGTGGCATTCCCTGCTATTCATTGTCTCTGTATCTGTTTTTATTATTGTCGCATCATCCCGAGTACCTACCTGGTATCATTGAGGTTTAAGAGTGTGTGTAGATCTATATGTTACAATTAATGACCATTTAGCGTTTGAGTGTTAGGTTAGCTAGCTGTTAAACGATTTAAACCCTGTATTCTTACTGTTAGTTCCAAGGCTGTAATTCGCTGTATGGTTATTATTTCTATTTGTGTTTTAAATATATTTTAAATTTCCCTTTCCCCTGTGCAATTATTTCACTGTATATAGTGTTCATGTTATTTTCTTCCCACTTTCGGCCTACTGTTGCCAGCTGTCTTGAATTGTCCTGTGATGTGTTTCATTCATCCAACCCCCTGCTTGTCCTCTTAGATTCTACTAGTTATTCCTTTTGGTCGGCCAAACCATTCCTTGTGTATGTTCCCTTACATATTTACACTTGAGCCTCCTCAAATGTCTAATGTTTTATGGAATGTTGTTTTCCCTGAGGTCTGTATGAAGAGGCAATGTTTTATTATGTGGTTTTCCCTGTAGCAACTTATTCTCTTTCTCTTTCATCTCTTTGCACAAATGTCTCACTTTCTACTTACAAATTCTTCAACATTATCTATGCCAGTGACACTTATCTTTATTTGTGTCTCAACATCCCAAGTTATGTGTTTTTTCTCAACAGAGGACATAATGACTTCGAATAAGTGTGTCCATTTCCACCGACTATTTCTCTTACATCACTATGTCAGTAACATATATCTTTATTCTTGTTCTAACAGCTGTTCGCGTACGTGTTACTTAGTACAATGTAATTTCAACCGAGTTATTTCTAAGATAATATTTCTAAACAATCACCAGGTGCAGTTGACGGTTAATCTATGGAGGTAAAAAAACTAGCCCACCAGTACAAGTTCAAACAGTTGCCCGTAGTATATCAATAAAGTACTTAACAATGTCCAAAACCGACAGTCAAGTTTTTGTATACATGCAATAAGATCAAATGGTATTAGCCTTCTTCACTTTGCTGACATAAAATTGCTTGGTGATCGAGACCCCTTTGGGTTCAATACGTAACGATGATCAATTTCCTTCCTTTGTGATAATTTATATGTATGTATTTATTTTCATGTTTCCTTGTGATGTTGACTTGAATGCAGGCATTGTGTGACATAACGTCAGATGTTCGTCCATTCTTGATTTTTTTCAATGGGTGTTGTCTTATAATCTCAAATTACGTGTAAGAAATGGCGCATATCAAAGTCATATGTGGTCTGTTTAGAAAGGGCATTATAATGCCTAAAAGTAAGCATGTGTATTGTAGCATTTAACTAGTCATGTTGTTAAATGCGATCATTTTATAACAGCTTTCTCTTAATCAAAGCGCTGAAAGCACTCAAGTTGTTCGGTATTGATCACTGATTGTGTATTCAACTCTTCCAGATTCACAGAAAGTACGAATCATCATTGTTAAACCGTTAAACTTAATTGCGCAGTTAAGATTACGACCAGTATTAAGTATGTTAAGCAGGTTACGCTCAGATGTTGAACTACATTAACCGATTAACTTACCTGTTATTCTTGCACCGCTTACGGAAAAGTTGATTTCGTAGTTAAGCGATTCGACTGTCCAAAATTGCCATAGAACCAGTTGCTCTACCGAACAACTAAAACTCACTATCAAGCAGCATTTCCTGGTCGATTACTTTGTTCGTTTTTGATACATCAAACATGTAGCTGCCACCTGACACTGTCTTTGTTATATACGTACAACTTATTTGGATATTATCAATATCTTCTCAGATTTTAATGGGCATTAATAAAAAGATAGTGTACAACACGGTTTCTCTTTACAATTTACCTAAATATGCCAGCATAAATAAACATTATTTTTTCATTTGGTAGCAAGAAATTGAAACTGAGCCGAAGCCATATACAAGTTGCAAGACGTATTATACTATTTTACTGAAGATGATAATCAGGATAAAACAATGACAGATAAAATATTGAAATAATATATCTGTTATTGAGTTCTCGATATTGTGATCTTCATTTATCAAAGGTCATATTCCACTACTGTTCCTATATTAACCATGCTAATAGGTTCCATTTCCTAGAACTAGGATACGTTCATGACACCCGTGTTTCCTAGAAGGAACAATTAAGTCATAGAGGCTGTCTCCATCGCCAAATTTGAAAGATCCGTAAATATCCCAGGTATTGTCAGTATTCATTGTTTTTACTGAAATAAATTACCAAACAAAGACCTATAGAATACGCGCCAAGAAATTCAATCTTATTATTTTATTTACTGTTGGCCATAGCCACGACTTCGGTCAATATTTGCGCCAGTCCAGAATGGCATGAAACATGAATACAACACGAAATACGAGAAAAGTCAATAATTAACCAGAAAATTGCTAGACAATAAGTATAATATTGTATCATTTGCGTTACTTGAATTACAGTAACGATTTATGCGTGACTTTTATTGGCGCCAGTAGTCTATGATATTCAATATGTTTGGCTAAAGTATCTTGGCTTGGACACAGAATTACCATCGTGCAATGTTGATCCCTTTTACTTATTTTTGAACTGTAAAACCTCAAGAGACAACCTCAATGATACTACCAGCTCAAAATTAAGAGCACAATTTTCAAGTCCATTTTCACTGTTTGGTTCTTCATTCAACCTCAATATTAAAACAAATGTTCAAGGGTCCAAAGGGTGGTCTTTTTTGAGATGTGACTGTAGTAGTGTACTTTAATGTATACATTAACATGTAGTCGTGTGCTTTTTGGTTGGCTTTGCGCTCGGTATCTGTCATATCTTACTCGACATTTTCGTTTCTATTAAATAATTTGCACAGTTACAGGAGCAAGCATCAGTGTCCTTTCTATTTGATGTTTTTGTTGTGTACATGGTGCTTTTTTCATACAGAGAAAAGCCTCCGTCTGAAATAATAATTATTATTGTTATTTTCCAAGCTGTCATTCGATTTTGGCAAATGAAACATACTTAACGTTTAATGCGTTTATCCAGTCGAGCTAAAAGCACAAGTTCGATATCTCCCTTATTCGATCATAGTTAGGAAATCAGAGAGTGTGGAGAGAATTTCGCTTCCGCAAGAAGAAAATCTTTTATTCAATAGATGCCGTCTCCTGTTGCTTACACAACTCGTTAAAAGTCTCTAGGGGTTGTCAACATTCTCAGAGAAATATTCCACATGGCACAGAGCCAAAATGTTTAACACGACGAGATAAAAAATATATTGAAAATTGAACTTACGATCCAAGTCATAAAGTTGAAGCCACACGTTAAGGCATTCGTCTTCCCGGTTCTCATAACAAAGAGGGTTGACAAGAAGACATAGTCAAAGAAGAATATCCAACATAAATAAGATTTATATGATTTTCTTTCACCCAAAACGTTTTAATATCTTCTTCAACTAGCCCAGCTACGTATCAGTGAAGGTCAATAGGTAAATTTATACAGTTTCACAGAAATGGGATAAATGGCTTCATATTTCAGACATTTTTGTGAAGTTATCCATTTTTACGAATATAAAATCCGACATTTTGAAGCTAGTTATGTTAACTTGATAGAGCACAGAGGGTAAGAGTATCATACAGAATGTTTCAGCAGACGACAATCTTTAAGTGAGCTTACAGACATTAGTGCCTTTCTCAATTATATACAATGGTTTTTATTTTATAAAGCTGTTTCTCTATTTGTTGATGTAAAATTATCCTTGCCCGTTTGTTTAACAGATATTTGAGCATGTTTTTAGCATTTTTTTTCTGTGAAATGTTTTCGTATGCCAAGTTGTTTCTTTGTTCCAGTGGTTTTGATTTTATTTCCATCAAATTCGTTTTGCCACGAACCAATGTAGTATCAATGATTCATGTTTTCTTTTCACGGAGTCTATTTAAATACATGTATTCTTGTGCACTGGATTCATACACTTACATATCTACTAGTATATCAATATCGGAACACACTTCGATGAAGTTGTATGAAATATCAGCGAGGAGCCTTTCACATCTAACAGGAACAAAACGACCTTTGAAGGAACTTCGTATAAATAGGTCAAGGGCTTCCAAAATACGAAGATACCATCGGTTCTCTGTTAACAGTAGTGTAATGATGGACAAAGATCTTGGGCAGGAACTGCCAGGAATAAAGTGCACAGCTACCCGAAAAGGAAACGTTACACAATGTACTTACATGTACGCAAGTAGACACAAGAGGCACATACTTAACGTCAACGTGCAACTAGATGGACAGCAGATGAATATGTAAGTTCCCTTTTGTGTTAGGATCGTCCACATCATTTAAGTCACTTTCGTCGCGGGAGTTTCAAAATTCAAGTTTTCGCAGTACCGGACGATCAAATTTCATTGAACGTATACAGAGCTATCTCGACAATGGGTTAACAATGGACCGCATTGCCTCTCGCATCGACGCCTACGTGGACAAGATCTTTTTCACAGTATGAGACTTTGTTTTTCTATCTGAACAATATTTGGATCAATGTTTGACCGTCTTGACATGGGGTTTTAATAGCATGTAATCTTTTCAACAGAGGATTTACACGGTGTTTGGAAATGGGATAAATGCTATATTTGGCTTTCTGTACAAGGGCTTTGCAGTCATATACGTCTGGGAAACTGTATCGGACAGTAAAACCCTTGCTCAGCATGCATCAACATGTGCACCTGATCTCCAACGCTGACGTCGATTTGGAATATCAAAGAACACAAAAAAGAGAAAATAACTGCGTTAGACTCATATCCAGCCCTAGAAAAAGATCGCCTTATAGCGGTACCATCTGCCAGTAACTGATTAGATAGACGGTGTATAGAATATGAGCCGTATGCATCCACTCATATTCAAAGCTTGTTCAACGCTAGACTGATATTAGAGCTTTCTTCTACATTCTACAGGATCTCAGGTGGTGAAACAGAGTGGGTTTTACTGTGGACCGTGATTTACTGTATTAAAATTTTATAACTCAGTTGTATTTTAACATGGTCCAAGCGTTGAGGATGTAACAGCAGGACTTCATCTCAAAATGCCTAGTCCTTATGGTTAAACTAATCTGGGGGTGTTTTCATGTTGCTGATTTTGGTGTGGTGCTATACGGCCACCCGATTAGTCCAAATGAAAGAGCGCCTAACTTGCAACAAGATGCAGCGTGTTCGTAGCCGACATCGGCTGCACATTTTCCTGTTTTATTTAAAGTAATACTATGCTCATTTTTTGTTCATTTGTTTACCTAACTAAACATGAAAATAATTTTTCATATAGTTAAAACATCAATAAACATGCATTAACAAAGAATGAACCATTAATGGTATTAATCCATTTTGCTGAAGAAAGATGTTTGTACATCATAAAATTTAAAAACAACTTCCAGTTTTTTGACAATCAGGCTATTTTAAAGGTTTTGACTGTTAGGAATATGATAAAAAAATATTTATTCAATCCGATATACATTGAAATGGTTCTTATCAGAGATGTTTTAGCCAATGTAACAACAATACTGGCTAAAGCTAATTCAAACAGTGTATGTTCAGATGAGCCAGATACATCTTTAATTTATTAGGTGGGACAAAATGACGTATTTGTCCGATATGAGATATAAGTCTAGATGGCATTATTGAGGTAATGTTAGTGTACAACGAGACAGATCTAATTCACATCCGTTTTATTTCATTATTTCGTCTGATATGAGAGCTAGTTTGGCACGCAAGTACATATATTACACTACTTATTGCCAACAACCGTCTGAATACTATGACTGTTCATGTGTGATAATTATGCAGAGTTGAAAACGCGATCAATAGTTTTTGTTTTCTATTTATCACTTAGCTGGAGTTTTACGCTGTTTCCCCGCGGTTTTTCAGTTATGTACGACGGACAATTGACTTCGCAAATGTTCCTGGGATACCAACCAGTACCAAAGGAGATTGTCACGAGTTCTTTGCCTTTATTCCTTTCAGAGTTATCTCCCTTTATCCCTTTCTATGGTATATGTATATATAGTACGAGGTGTCTAACGCTTTTCACACCTGATCTTTTTCCGCGGCCGAAATCGCGCCTCAAAGGTCAAAACATATCCATGAAATACGACTATTTTAAGCATGAACAATGATCATTTCAAATAGCACCTACTTTATGCAAATCCGTCAAGAATCGACGAAGTTCTCTTCAGAAATCCATCAGTTAATGATTTCTACAGGAAACATTGATTCGGTTGTTGAAGAGGGGTTGTCGCTCAAGATAAGGACGCGCTTGAAGCTCGCGCTGTACAAAGTTACACATATTCCTCTAAACCTAGGTGTGCATAATATATTGTGAACTACTCAAAGTTTTTCCAATGACACTGAAAGGGTGAAAGATAGTAAACAAGTGCTTATTTGTATTGAAAATGAAAGTAGAATTTGTTTGTCAAATTGTGTCAAAATCACAAAAGTTTTGTATACATGGCGAAAACATCTTATATACAATCTATTGTTATGAAGACTGATACATTGTTAGTGGATGAAATGATAACAAGGTCGAAAGTTCAGGCGAATTTGAAGACTATGTTTGCCGGACGTCTTCTTTGAATTTAAGTTTTTACGGGGAATTACTCTCTAACCGAAACACAAACGAGATAAATGGAGATTTATAACAAGACACAGACAATGAAGACAGTATGATCGATTCTTTAAACACTGCAAAGCCTATCAAGGCCAAGAGAAATGTCTACACTTAATGCAAATTGTTGAGTCAACGAGAGGGAATATCACTTAAAGCACTTGGACAATGGTACGCGGCACAATGCTATGAGGAACTATGACCACAAACCTATCTGTCTTCTTAGAGTACCAGCAAAAAGACGCAAGGACAATACACTTGGTGATTCCGTTTGTGTTTGAGATATTATCGACTAAATCTTTATAAATCAAACATAATGTCAGTTGTTAATGGAAACAACGATAAAAGATGATTGATGGCGCTAAATCTATGATATAAATTCTCATTTTTTATTCTTTTATGACATTAACTTGAAACACAGCATCCACTTGTATGCAGAGCTTTTAGTTTATGATTAAGTATGAATGTATGTCGTAAATCATGTATGTATGAATCATACCGTATATGAGGTTCAGTCAGTAATGTTCAACATAAGTGTTAATCAAATTAAAAAAGTCGATGAAATTTGCATGAGCCAGACATTAAAATTGAACAAATTCCAACTATTTGATGATCACTTTAAAAGCAATTGGCACAGTATTGCGATCATATATAAGTTTAACTCAACCAGGAAAGGGGTGTGCAGTTGTAATTTTTTCTCTAAATTCCACACCTGGGGCAAGGAATTTGTCAGCATGCTCAGATGGTGTTGTTCTAAGTATTAGCAATCCTCCTTCAATCCGGCCTAGTGTGTTCTCGGGTGGGGATTATAATCCCGCCTCTCGGCAATCATCCGCTGTCTTAAGTCCTGCATATTCCCAGCTGCCTCTCCCGACGGTTAGGTATAATAATAATAGGCGTAGCATAATTTGTTAATATGTTTTTAGTTGATAAAAGACTGTATACTAGAGAATCCACTGTAATTCTCAAAGAATGCTCGACGTGATATACATATGTGGATTAAAGTAAGATATAGTTAAATTTAGTTAATGACGGAGCTGAGCTGGTGGTAAAGACGACCGTAAAATTAATAATGACTTCAGAAAATGCTTAATGGAATTAGTCGAGTGTTTTCTTTTTAACCTTATTGGGTCTTACTATTCATTTTGATATAATCAATAAATCTTCTAACGTTATCAGAAACCGTTGACAATGCTATAATGTTTTGATATCAGACAACATCGTTTATAAATAGCAGGCGACCCATTCAATAAATCAAGTAAGTAAATACAGCAAAATACATCATATACAGTAAAATCTCACCTAAATACCACCTCAATTATAAGACCATCTCAAAATTAATACCACAATTTTCCTCTTTTATTCAACCTCAATATTAAGACAACCTTAATAAGAATACAATTTTTTAAGAGTCCCAAAAGAGGTCTTAGTATTGAGTTTTTACTGTACATCGTAGGGAAAATCAGACGCAGTCACCTATTCGGCCACATATATCAACAAACAAAATTTTCATTTGTGCCATAAAAAAATGTAACAAGGTATGAATACTGGCAAAATGAAAACCACAATATTTAACAAGAAAGGTCAAACACTAAAAATAATACCAAAAAGCAGACGCCATTCGACGGTGGCATAGAGGTGACATATATAAAAATATTTTAATCTCTTGGCCAAATAATTTCACACATATCACCTCTATGACCATACCATTCAAAGTTATGTGAAAAGTGCGAACGGTGGTCGACGAGAACTATATGGTAATAGAAGTACATACAACGAACTTTGTAAAAGACAATTTGGCACTTTCAATGGCAGGACATTCCTTAATCTGAGTTCTAATATTTCATTGACATTTTGCTTTCTTGCGCAGCAGTTGTTGCGGCTTATGTGAGGGGCCGATATGAAATATTTATGAGAAATTTATCATTTAGGACATGGAGAAAAATGGACGAAAACTCGTAGCTGTTCGCTTGAAAGTTATATCTAATCTAGTGTTCTTAGTACTAACTCGAATTGTTTTTCAATATTGACAAAAATGCATACAGAAGTCGGAGATGCCAATGATATCGCCTGGAAGCGTCTGTGCCACATTGACGTAAAAATCGACCGGGTGGCTCAGCCGAAGAACTTCCGCCTCAGGTCCGTTAGATTGCGGGTTGATTACCGACGGCATCACATAAAAGTCACTTGAATGGTATTAGTTGCGTCTTTGCCTAGGCGTAGCATTACAAAGGTAGTGTTAACACTGGTTTGGCCGATGTCTGGTTAACATGAATATGTGTTGTGCCATGTTTCACGCTTCTTTAGCATTGTGTCACTTCCTGGTCGGCTTACGACTGAACAAATGTCGATGAGATATAAAACCTATCGTACAAGGTTCTGACTTCTACGTCGACTCTGCTGACCACAATATCATTAAATATGTTTATGATTAAAATCAGTATTTGGCCTCATATCGTGACATTGTGGCTACAGCTATTGACTTGGACATACGAGGCGTGAAATTAGATGATGAAGTGTAAGGTATCGCAGTGCTGATATTGATTAATATCTCCTTCATGTTGCTTTAGCCAAGGCATGTAAATAGGTACGTGGTGTTAAACCTACAATGCAGAAATCTACCAGTCTGACTGCTATTGTTTCATTCGCGTATCTCCTTTACTCTGTCCTTTAAAGGGGTTGTATGTCCTGTCCCTGTGATCCTACCCATGTTCACTGTTTGTACATTTATCTGTCTTGGGAATTCTGATGAGTTTATAAGGCATTCCACGGTCTGAGATGTTTTTACTTTTAACACTGTAACGGACGTTCACGGAGTTTAGCATTGTGGTTCCAATTCTTTGGTACTAAATGTGTGCAAGAGAGAAATGTTCAGTTTTGCGAGTGCCGATTTATTCGATTAGTGAAACTACGACTAGGCGATAAATATCAAAGTTTGCCGTCATTTACGCCATATCTGGCAGTAATACAAAGCCCGTGTCTCATTTAACAACGTATCATTTGCAAACACCAGTAAACTGATATTGTGTGTTCCCAATGTGTCTATTACACCAAGTGTATTTGGTAATGGTGCGTGTGTTGTCGCTTTTTTGTTTTACAAGCCGGTAGTTTCATTTCAACCGACAGACATCGATCTGGATACAAAATGTTAGGTTCAATGGTATTAAATCTTCTATAACTCTGTCTTTAAGTGTGTTGTATCTTTATAAGCATTGATTACGAAACGACCTTTTTGCGACCTTACTATACTTGCTATAGAATCCACAAGTACTGTCCACATATTCTCTGCAACGCTATTGGACACATAGTGTGTTGCTTTTGATTGCATTTAGCTATAACATACAGTAAAACCTCAATAATAACCTTCTTATTGAGATGATCTTAATATCAAATTGAGGTTGAATAAAGAGCAAAACAAGTGAAAAAGGACTTGAAATTGTGGTCTTAATGTTGAGGTGGTCTTATTATTGAGTTGGTCTTTAGGTGAGGTTTTACTGTATGTATAAAATGTAAACATTTAAAAAAAACGGTCGTCGTTTCAGATTTCATTTCCTCGCAATGAAATTAAGATTCTCAAAATACAAGACGGTGTGTTAGCTCTTTCGTCCAGTATATATCGGATTTAAACAAAACAAATGAGGAAATGCTGACTGCGTAACGTATCTACTCATATCTTTGTCTTGGCGCAGTTGCTCAACATTTTCCTTTCATTAAATAAATGAACACAGACTTGCGATCATATATCAGCATTTGTTTTAATACTATTGTCTACTTCCTGGTTTCGCATTAACTCTGTATCAATACTTGAATTGCCCACGCAATGTATATACATAGAAAAAGCCTCTTTTGTCTTAATTGAAATTCAACGTCAATATGTTTTTGAACATTTGCATTAAGATAACAAAACATATCTCGTACTTGCAAAATCAAATTTTCCAAAATATATTTAAATACATAATTATGTATTTATCATTTGTGTAATAGCTTTTTTGATTTAATATTTCCTGTTTTCCAGGATTATTTGTCAAAACTGCGAGATATGTATCGTTCAATATGAAGGTGCTAAAAGCAATTTCAACCACAAACACATCTGCTAGATTTCACGCGGCTACCGAATGCTAGTTCCATAGTCAGACGCGTGCACCATTCAAATTCGGCAGCGGTATGTCATAACAGTTGTCTATCGATCATGGACTACATGATGAAATTGAAATCTTGCTTTGGTTCAATTCAGGGTGTTGCTTAATACGTTTAGCTTAAATTCGCGAATTGCCGATTCCTGACGTTTCGCGTGCGGAAATGTTTGCGAATCCCCGAAATCACTTTGTTTATATTATCTACACGTCGTAACAATCGATTGTGGGACAGGGAGTGTTTTAGATTATGATTCAATGGGGTACCGGACTCCAAGTATCGACTACACGGTGTGTAGATAAAATATACTTCGGTGAATGTGGAACTTTACGCTGTGGAAAATGCTGTGAAATTTGTGCATTCGCGAATTTGCACATTTGTCCATCTCGCAAGCTTTACCGCTTATACAGTATATCGTACTACTGTCGTGATATAAAATAAAGTTGCAGTAATTTATATTCAATGAAATATGAAACTTGTAGAACAGAACTTTTATTTTTATGTAAAACACCTTGCAGTCACAGTTTCGAAGCGCTGAAACAAAACCACTCTTCTTGTATGCAATTCATCACCATTTAGTCAAAGTGACGCACCATAACTACAATATTCTTCTAGAATCAGACCAAAATGACTTTTCATTATTCAGATGATTGAAGTACATTTCTTTCTCTTTGTAACGACCTTGACTTTGGCAATTTCCTGTTTAGCTGTTCATTGACATTACTCACGTTACTTTTCTATTATATGGTCCTGACTGTCACAAACACTCGAGTTATCGACCAAATAAATGCTGTCTACGATGGTGTATTACTCCAACAAGTGAGCAGCGGTAAACCCTTAAGATTTTCAGAGGTTTCATTTTTTTCAGATGGAACATTTCTTAGCGTCTGAAATCAGCGTAATATCCTCTATGAACACAAATAAGGGGGACAATTCAATGCAAACTGAAAGGAAATCATAAAAAATGAATTCTGATAGCTTTTAACTAATTAAATCTGAATCACGGACGCCAAGCCTCTTACCTTGTACATAAAAGAGAGAGGATAAGTTGCTACAGGGAACGTTACATACATAAGACAGTGTCCCAGACACAGACCTTCGGGAAAACAACAATCAATAAAACATAAGGCACTTGATGAGGTCAAAGGGTACATACGCTAGGGAACAGAGGCGCAAGGAATGGCCTGACATATCATAAGGAATAACTAGGAGAATCAAAGAGGACAAACAGTGGGGAATTTAATGGATGGAATACATCACAGGACGAATCAAGACATAACCATACAATACCATACTACAAATACTGTCAGTAATACATAGCATTGTCATGCTGTTGGTATCTTCTTGTTTACCAGTACCAGTAATATGTGCGTCTTGTCAATTAATCTAAGTTTTTCTTGAACAACGGTAAGATTTTAAAACCAAGCCGATTGTTCACGTTCAGCGGTGTTTGCTCATTTTCTGTCCATGCGATTGAAATACTTTAAGTCGTTCAATAGTTATGTTCTTGAGTTCGTTGGTGATGTGGTGTTGTTCATTTTCAATGCCTTGATTCTTTTGGTCTTGTTTTTAGTTGTTCGGTAGAACAACTAGTTCTATGGCAAATTTTGGCAGTCGCATCGCTTAACTACGTTTGCGTATTAACTACGGAAGTTACGTACGAATAACAGAAAAGGTATTCTGCGCATGCGCAAGAATAACATAAAAGGTAAATATGTTACAAAAAGTAAACCAACAACTGAGCGTAACCAACAACTGAGCGTTTTAACTGTTGAAGTCAGGTCTAAGCTAGCATCTAGCATTGATTTTTACCAAAAAATACTAAACAATGTCTTTGATATAAACAATGTCTTCGATATTCTATGTTAAAATTGTTTTGAGTTAAGTCAATTATTGTAACAGCCTGTAAAAAATTGGGTCAATCGCCTAATTATAATGTTTGGCGTGGGTTTAGTCACGTGTCATCAAACAAACGCCGAAAACACATCACCTAATTATAGTATTTGGCTTGGGTTTAGTCACGTGTCATAACAAACGCCAAAACCGCGCGCTCTTCTCCGGATGCCGCGGAGGATATAGGTAAATCAATTGGTAAACAAAATAGTCCAATATTGGTAGGCATTTTTCTCTGTACTTTCTGGAATTTCTGAGTATAAAACCAGTGTTCAATACCGAACAACTCTAGTGCTTTCAGCGCTTTGATCGTATATGTTCTCTGTGTGTACATCCTGGTCCGTTTGGTCATTTTTGTGTTGCCTACCATCATGTGCCGCCTCTCTCTTTTCTTTTGTCTTGGTCTGTTTAGGGGAGTTCTGATTTGAATGTGACATTCCTTTCCATGCATCCTTTATGTTTTTATCAAAGAAAGCAACGTATCACCGTTAGTTATAATTTGTAAGGCAGCAGTTGACCCATGGGAAACTAATAAATGAGTGAATACGTGGGTCCATTTTTTATATTTCATTCGTCAAACTTGTAATATGGTCAATAAAACATGAAACCGAAGTGGTTAAATTGAATTCTTAGGTCAAATGTGTTCAGTGATATGGCCACCTCGATTTAATTAATTCTACCACAAGGAATATTGCGTGCAAAGAAAAACTTATTCATTTCTACTACTAATTAATTAAAATTCACCCGAGGGTGAAGAAAAAACATTATTCCTGTTTTCACGCCTTATAAATGCATTTATTTAATCAGCTAATATCAAAAACCCACCCGGATAGCTTATTAGGTGTAAAACTGTTTAGTGATGGCTTCTGGCCTGGTTTTAAGTTTCGAAATTATATCACGGAAGTTGAATTACATTATCCGCTATAGGCCATCCTTTAAACATATTTGTTTATTGTTACGCGACTCAGAATTTTAACAGCGGATAGGTAGGTAGGTGTTTTTAGTGTCACAATTTTACCGCACATAATCATACAAAATGCAGTAGAAAAACGGCACCAAAGGCTGACATGAAAATAAATGATGAAATTTAAATTTAGCGAAACATTATTATTTTTATTTCATGAAACTCTCTTCCAATTCACTGCCAATAAGCTTTCGTTGGATTCGATTACATCTAGCATTACGACATGCGCTGTGAGAGAGTTTTTGCTTGTAATGTAATTAAAAAATTCACCTAGACACTTGTGTGAGTACGTTTTTCAATAAAAACTCCCGATTGAAAGTTTCTACCTAGTAATCACTGAGAGACAGTGAATTTGATTGGCTGTTTTATATTCCAATTTCCTCAGGTTTAGAGCAGCGTAATCTTTGTGATCTTTTTGATTGCCTTAATTCAATTAAATTAACGAAGTAAACGGAAATCGGTAACTGTATTCTGGGAAATATTGGAAGTGACGTAAGCCGCGAGAAACCAAATATCACAGACACGCGAAATCACGAGAATCACATTTTCCTGTCTTAATTGAGTAGCAAATGTAAAAGAGATTTTGAAGATTTATAGTAATTGACATACGAGGGATGACGAAAAAGTTCCGGTAGGATTAAAGTAGCATTTGTGTTTATTATATAGTTTGTAAATTGTTTTATGCACATATTTTACTTCTTGGACTTGATGGACAGACGTAAAATATCACATTGTCCATTTAAAATATGTGACCATGGTAACCAAGTAGTCACGTGACGAACGTGGTCTAATTTCAAGTATTGTGTATAAATGGTATTCTTCGCCTTAAAATAAAAATGCGCGACCTCGTAAGTTTTGAATTTTTTGTTTTAGTCATTCGTCGTACATCATAATGATTAAAACAAAAAATTATCATAATCCCATAATGCACCATAATGATTATTTCACGCCAGACACCAAATTTTCACAGATTCAATCAACAAGATTGCCGCATCAAATCTTTGTCAAGTCTTACGTGATACATATGTCTGGTAGCTATGTTAATATTGTTTTACATCATATTTTTAACCCCCGTGGGAATAAATAAATTGCAAAATTTGTTGATCTATGCATTTTTTGGGTAAATTCTTGATTAAGGTTGTTTTATCAACAGAAGACATAAGACATTTATTACGTTAAGGGATAGCTTCAGGTGCGTCTAACCAGTATTTGCGCCTAATGCAGTGATGTTGAAGCCCGCGGAAGAATCTCGCAAAGGGCCGAATTCGAACCATTCCGATCAGTACTTGTATTACATTTATTTATCAGGAGCAAAAGTCGTACTAATATAGACTTAAAGAGTTTACCCGTCAGTTTGCATCTTAAGAATATTCACTACATTTTTCGAACTGATCTGAAACAATGAACGTGGATTTGATAGGTTTAAATCGATTAATTTGATAGTTAAATTCATTTGAATCATAAGTGGCAAAGTTTAGACTGTGATAAACATCAACAGAAATAGTATATATTGTAGCTTTTTGGAAATTGCGTAGCGGATCAGTGGTCCAGTGGTAAAACGCTGGACTTGTAATCCAGGGATCGCTGGTTCGATTCCCCGCTCCATCACTGACCGTACTAACAGTCTTTCGGACGAGACTTTAAAAACCGAGGTCCCGTGTATGATGCTTTACATCGAGCACGTAAAAGAACCAGGGGTGCTTCTGGAACTGGGGCATCTTCTGTATCATGCACTATCCTCCAAATCTAATATGACTAACATTCTTCCGGAGGCGTCGCCCATATGGGAAACCGGTGGCGACGATAAATAAAAGCATATACAACAATTGCGTATGATAGTTCTTGCGAGTTATCAGTTCTGACCAGTACTTGCGGGTTATCACGTTTGACCAGTACTGGCGGGTTATCAGTTCTGACCCGTACTTGCGGGTTAACAAGTTTGACCAGTACTGGCGGTTAACAAGTTTGACCAGTACTGGTGGGTTATCAGTTCTGACCAGTACTTGCGGGTAAACAAGTTTGACCAGTACTGGCGGGTTAACAAGTTTGACCAGTACTGCCAGGTTATCGATTTTGATCAGTACTGCCAGGTTATCACTTTTGACCAGTACTGCCAGGTTATCGATTTTGATCAATATATCTTGTTTCCTTACATTTATAATCGCACGCCACGTTCAAAGGACTTAATCAGAGATTTTAATTATTTATAAATGCTAACATAATCACGAATAATTTTCGTGGTAGAATCTTCTCTAATTTCATTATCCATGAACGAAAGGCAGAACAGTAATTTCGATCTTTATCAAGTTTCTCCACGCAATAAATTGTATGGTAATTTCTGTAAACAGATGAATTGCAAATTGTTACGCGAGAAAATTAGACAAAAATATGCCATGTCATGTTTACGCTGGTTTTTATGTTTTATGTATTGCCCTCTTTGAACGTCAGAGTTAACGTTAAAGCAAGTATTTTGTGAACTTTTGGGACGCAAGGTTTCTTGAAGATAACTATGTATAAATGCAATCAACTATTTATTTATATATGTCTTTCATTTTCAGTGAACATAGTTGATTGCTTGGCAATGTTGAGCACTGTATAAATTAGTCCATTGTTGCAAGCAAAAAGGTCAAATAAAACGCATAATAATGAGTTTACATTACATGGATGCGTCCAATTGTTTCGTTTTGGTATAAGGGGTACTATGTTCTAACATATGCTGTTGCTTTTGATTATATAATCCCTGATCTTGATGAAGAGATATGGGTGAAGGAGGGGATGACCTGCAACCTGGGGTGGTGTTCACGAAACATCTTAAGGTTTACCTAATGGTCCTTATCCTTTTTTTTCTTTTCCTTAGTTAAAGATAAAGGAGAAATCCTTAACCTTAAAATTTTCATCAGTGCCATTTAATGCTTTCCTTAGCAAAGGAAGGTCTTAACTTCAAGCAAAATATTAATTTCATCTAAGGAAAATGAACGCTATTTTATCTTTTAAGACAAAAAATGCCATATACATGTATATTGAAAATCTTAAGAAAAGACATTTAGTGAATACCACTTAAATATTATTTTAAAGGAAAATCTTAACCTTTATATGTTTCGTGAATACCACCCCTGATCCGAAGGTTGTTAGTCCGAATCTCACATTGGGCGAGATTGAACCGCGGTATTTCGGCGATATCTGTATCGACGCAAGTACTGATAAGTAATTCCGGTATCAATCGCCGTGTGTAATTAATCTAAGATGAATTTGTTTTTATATTCCATGCATAGCAAATACGTTTAAAGTAGCATTATATTTCATATAAAATATCAGTCACAGAATACACAGATGGTGCCAGAATAACTCTCGGAAATATGTTACTAAGGTGTCAAATACCCCGCCGATTTTCTATGATTATTTAGTGAAATGTTCTCATATTAAAACCGCAAAATAACTACGTGTTATATTTCTGTACTAGAATGTAGTCTATAGTTGTGACGTAAATAAGTTTGTGTCGTTCCATATTCATGGTTTTGTGTTCGTTGGTGATGTGGTGGTGTTTGATATCCTTGTCCTGATCCTTTTGTCCTGAGCTGTCTGGCTTGTTTTGTCCCTTCTTTGTGGACACATCCTGGTCCGTATGGCATTGTTTTGTGTCACCTCTCTTGGCGCACTATCGTTATTCAGTAACTATCTAGATAGAATACTGAATCAGAACTTAGAACGTTATTCTACTCTAGGTATTTTAAGCATTTAATCGAATACTTATATCGAACCCCACAGCTAGCATAGGCATTGACTTTTGCCATAACCCAAAGCGACCCCTGAAATGGGAAAGTTCTGAAGTTTTTAATCCGTGCATTACTCTTAATTATGTCGAGAAGTTTCAAATAAAATAATATTGATAAAATAGCTTATTAACTAAACAATAATAAATATATAACAATTTTACCTTTAAGAGTTTTATTTTGAAGCCAAAGCCAACAAACCCGTATAAATATCAAAGACATTTTTTTCCCAACCGTTCCAAGTACTTTGATTTTACACAGTCCTCGGTGCAGGATCAAATCGGTGATTTTGAATTCGGCCAACTCCGACATTGTTCGGGTTAGTCTTCGTGAGTTTCCGGATATTTCCGTAGCCAAGAAATAAACGAAGAGTATTTCCTTTTAAAATATTAGTATACCTGTGACATTCAGCCACCACCTCCCTTGCTTGCCTTTGCTATATAAATTTCGTTAATTAATTTAAATAGGTTTGAAAATTTGCATATATTAAAGGGAGGTAATTCACCAAACTGGCGCAGTGCGGGTATGTATTCAAATTCGAAAATTTCTGTCTTGATAATTGGATAACGACATTGCCCTAACTTTTTTCAACGCATAATATAACGGTACCAGTATGAAACTAAATGGAATATGATATCATGATACGCTCCCTGTCTGTGAGTATTTCGAAGACCTGTTTATGAATAAAAAAATGACATTTAAGTTCGTAAATAATTGAAAATATATGTGGAGTCAACAGTTATAAAACAAAACAGACGTGGTATGAAACTATGTGATGAATTTGAAGTGATATTCAAATTAACGGAAATAATACAATTGAAAATTTATAATTGCTACGATAATTGGAGAAAACAGGCAAGGAGCGTATCATGACCGTGCGACCACATACACGCATCATGCAGTTTGTTCGTCTCATACAAGAGACAAACAGAAAAATGCGTAAAAACGACTCCACAAAACTCCTGACAAGGTCAACGGCTACCCCTTCTTATCTAGGAGGGAAGAAGGGATATGGGGAAACAACCGCCAACCAAGTCAAGTGCATAGCAGATAACGACAATACGCTGGACTATACAGTCAGTAATTTAAAAACTCTGACACCTTATATACAAGTGCTAAATAACTTGCGAGTGGCTTTGAAGAAACTGACATGTCAATAAATTAGAGAATCTTATGTTCCGTAATTTCAAATTAGCAGTTCATGCGATGTATTTATATGGAAAGCTTACGCCTGAATTTAACTAACTCTTTTCAAAGTTTCGTAACAATCAACCGTATAATTAAATAGTTATTAGCAAAACAATCATATCAAAGTTTGTATTTTTACCTACCAGTTGTAAATATTAGTACCCCCGGGGCATGACTCGCAAACTATACGTATTCATGCATTAGCGCAGTATTTTCACACCCTTATACAACTTATATTGAAGCCGAAACACATTCTATTGATACATATCGCGTTACCTTCCCTATCTACATGACATACGGAAGAGTAAGGAAGTGCAAATTTACAAACAGGAACACAGTAAATGACCGCATAAATGGCCGGATTTCTGGAGTGGCCCGATTTAAATGAAGCCATTCACAGAAAAATCTCTCGGGAAGATGTTACCAAGGTGGCGAATACCCCGCCGATGTTCTATGATTATTTCGTGAAATGTTCTCATATAAAAACCTGTAAAATAACTACGTGTTATATTTCTGTACTAGAATGTAGTCTATAGTTGTGACGTAATAAGTTTGTGTCGTCCCATATTTATGGTTTTGTGTGCGTTGGTGATGTGGTGGTGTTTGATATCCTTGTCCTGATCTTTTTGTCGTGTTTTTTCCCCTCCATGTGTGTACCTCCTGCTCATTTTGGTATAGTTTTGTGTTTCCCCTCTCTGCGTATACCTCCAATTCAGTGTGGTATTGTTTTGTGTTTCCCCTGTCTGCGTGTACCTCCAATTCAGTGTGATATTGTTTTGGGTTTCCCCTGTCTGCGTATACCTCCAATTCAGTGTGATATTGTTTTGTGTCCCCCTGTCTGCGTATACCTTCAATTCAGTGTGATATTGTTTTGTGTTTCCCCTGTCTGCGTATACCTCCAATTCAGTGTGATATTGTTTGTGTTTCCCCTGTCTGCGTATACCTCCAATTCAGTGTGATATTGTTTTGTGTTTCCCCTGTCTGCGTATACCTCCAATTCAGTGTGATATTGTTTGTGTTTCCCCTGTCTGCGTATACCTCCAATTCAGTGTAGTATTGTTTTGTGTTTCCCCTGTTTGCGTATACCTCCAATTCAGTGTGGTATTGTTTTGTGTTTCCTATGTTGCGTGCACCTCCACAATTCAGTATGGTATTGTTTTGTGTTTCCACTGTCTGCGTATACCTCCAATTCAGTGTGGTATTGTTTTGTGTTTCCTATGTTGCGTGCACCTCCACAATTCAGTATGGTATTGTTTTGTGTTTCCCCTATCTGCGTGCACCTCCACAATTCAGTGTGCTATTGGTTTGTGTCCCTTTGTGTACCACCTTCCTTTTCTTTTGTGATTGGTTGGGAAGTTCTGCTTTCTGTTTGTGGCTTTAACTGTGTAGCATCTTTACACTTGTACATATTATTATTTTATATGAAATCAATGTATTTTATGAGGTAATCATATAGTGCGATTCAATGTTTCACATTTAGTAAGGACATACTGATTGAAATATCTCGTGTTGACGTAAGCAAGAAATAAAGTTTTCTGATTAAAACATATTACAAAATTCCTTGTATTTTGTATCTACCCTGTTAGACTACACGACATGAATTGTTTGCACGTTGCCATGGTCACTTGTTTTGCTCTCAGTTTGATAGACGCTTTTTGCAATGACCTATCAGAGATGTTTTCAAAAGTAGGATAGCGAGTAATTATCCTCGTATTTCCTAACTTATTAGGTAATTATCAATACAAACTGTGTCATTACTTCGACTAGATAAGCAACCTGATCCAATTAGCTGCCACGTTAGCATTCTTTTGTATTTGTTCCTGGGAATGTCTCTTGAAATAATCCCTCCTAGACATCGATTGACACTCACAATTTATTAAATAATGCCACGTTATAACACAAACGTGAACATAAGTACCAAGATAGGCGATACTTGACACACATTGTGTACTTTGGGGAGCTTCAAACGTTTATTGCAGTGAAATACTGTACTTCACAACTATCGCAACGGAAACCGGCGATCATAGGAACAGAAAACAGTGTTCTATAATTTTATTCCAAAGACACTCGACCTAGACTAATGAAAACGTAAATTTTTTCCGACATAGGAAGCTAGTTGTTCGAGAATATTGTAACAAATAAACATACACAAAGATAGCTCCACAATCTAAAAATAATAACCACATGTGTTTGTGGGATTCTAAGGTTAGACCTACAGCTGAACAATTGCTGATGTTGGTTAGCTTTAAAAACAGACTTGTCTGGGACTAACTTCAACTCATCTGTTGGTAGCCCGATTTAGCATTAGACTAGTCCGGGACGTCGGGCTAGTGGATTTCCAAAGCCCTGGAAAGGCTTAAATTTGTAGACTCAATGACTTGTGAAAAAACTGACTGTTGCATACAGTTCAGAAGAATCACAATCATTTGATCGATCTACGTACAAAAGTACAAAATGTGTTTGGTAACGCATTAGAGATGTATTATATTACGGAACACGTGGCAACTGAAATATTTGCTACCCTTGGCAACTGGCGACGATATCTGTACTCCCTGTTACCACACCAATGGAAATATGATTGAGTATGTAGTGACAGGGAAGATAATAATGTTGACTTAATGATATTGTTTTTTTACAGATAAGGTATTGTTGTTGATACATAGTTGTGTCAATATTTTCTTAATATTTTCTCACGGTGGGTGCCAGGTTTGCCAAATTAAGTTCGTATATTCACATCAGAAATAGTTTTAATCACTGGCAATTTTCTAGATGGAAAGCTCCACGCATATAAATGACTCAAATCGTAAAGCCAGACAATTCTACTAAACGAGTGCAGACTAGATTTAGGTCAGATTTGTCCAATTACAGATTTTTGTTCAACATAGCTAATGTCACAGTTGTGTTCTTTCGCTTTACATCAACTTAATCAATTGATTTATACATCGAATTCGCATTAAATATCACACTAGATCGCCAGGAAGCAGTTACAAGTTACATTGATAATGCAGAGGTTATAGAAGCTACGAGAATATAGATAATCTTTCTAATGAAGAATAATCTGAATACCATTCAAAACGCAACTGTTTTAATTAGGCTTCATTCTGTACATGGTGTTTAAAGCTACCAACTGTTACAAATGTTTAAAATATTGTTCAAAAAGTATTGAAACTATGGACTAATAATTCATAATTCATGATTGAATAAGTTTAGGAAATTATTTCAGTGAATTAATACAGAATTCTTCTTCTTGTGTCATGTTTCTTGTGTCGGCTTAATGGCTTTAAGTATATATATTCCAATCTGTAATGATATTTTGAAGAATTTAATTAATAGCAATAATCTATAAATGTGGTATTTCATTATATCTAAACATAATTATATGAATAATTTATTGTTTCTCACTGTAACATACCTATTTGCTCATCCGGGTAGCTGTGTCGGTAAAACACTCAGTCGCCAATATATCCTAAGTTCGAACACAGCCCTGCGTTAAGTAAAGGTATTTGCGTCTAATGTTTCGTAACGTTTGCAATTTTGTTCCCCTGGTGTAGTGAATGTGATACGGTGGGTAAGGGATAAAAAAATAGTTTCTAAACGTTCGCAATTGTTAGCCGTAACTTAACGCAAGGCAGGTGAGGTGTAGATATATGTTCGACAGAAGGCAATACCACTATATTCATATACCCTCCACGTCTGTTCTATTGTCATTTGCTTGAGTAAGGACTGGTTAGGCCTAGTTGGTAAACCAGGAACTGACCTCCGTACGTAACTGAAATACTGTTGAAAAAAGGGTATAACACCAACACAAAATTCATCCATAGTTGTTTTAAATGACGCCTCCTAAATTAAATATTCGCCAAGAACATTCCGTTTTGTCCTACTTGTAATTCTGATCCATTCATTTTAACACGATGTAAAATTCTTTACATTAATAAATTCAAAAGTCTTCCCAATCGCGCATGTAGATAGAAGTATCAATATATCTTGTAAGGTATCTATAATATCCGAAGAATATGGCTAAACATTTAGGAAATCAGTTGTCGCTCAAGGATATGTACGATACTATTACATAGAACCAAATACTACCAGTGACTGTCAATGCGGAAATGAGATGGACACAAGTTAGGGAATTACATTACTCTTAAGTACATAAAATAGCTATAAACGTTGACCATTTCCCTAGAAAATATCTTACAAGGACAGTAAAGACGTCAGTGAAGGAATTTGCTCGTTATTAGAACAGCGACATAATTGTTAGTATGTGATAGAAATGCCAAACATGGTAATAATGTCTAGGAGAAGAATTAGGTACGATGTGATACGTGATTAATCTCTGTCTAACCTAAATATGGTACTGTTTCTTTGGTGTATGTAGACCGATAACTAGATCAGCAATGCTTGTTTTTAGTTTAAGATATTAAGGCCAAGGCGCGACTCTTACATTGTGCTTGGCTAAACCGCGAACTTCTCTCGGAGGTAGGCACTGGTTCATTCAGAAAGCAATCGTCGAGAGAAAATGCTTGTTTTTAGTTTAAGACCTGAAGGCCAATGTGTGGCTCCCGCATTTGGCTTGGCTGAACCACGAACATTTCTTTGGAATTTAGGCGCTGGTACTGATTCATTTAGAAAGCAATCGTCGAGAGCAATGCTTATTTCTAGTTTAAAGTATGATGGCCAATGTGTGACTACCGCATTAGGATTTGTTGAACCGCGAGCTTCTCAATGCCGGATATAGGCGCTAGTACTGGTTCATTCAGAAAGCAATCGTCGAGAGCAATGCATATTTCTAGTTTAAATCTGAAGGTCAATGTGTGACTACAGCATTGGGTTTGGTTAAATCGCGAACTTCTCTAGGAATTAGGCGCTGGTACTGGTTCATTCAGAAAGCAATCGTCGAGAGCAATGCTTATTTCTAGTTTAAATCTGAAGGTCAATGTGTGACTACAGCATTGGGTTTGGTTAAATCGCGAACTTCTCTAGGAATTAGGCGCTGGTACTTGTTCATTTAGAAAGCAATCGTCGAGAGTGATTAATATAACATGTTAACTTGATTCACAATCAAAGTGAAGCTCCATATCAGGGGCATTACTCACAAACACTTTCAGTCTAAAACTCAGACATTTTTGCAAACCTTATATTTACCAGCATTTTGTTTTCATTAGATCTGAACAAATGAAATGCTGTCTGAATAATTGTAGTGTCACTTTGTAGACTTTTACCAAATTGTATTAAAATCTACATTGTTACAACAGCACATGAGCAAAAAGAACATTTTCAGTTTCAGACTTAAAAAAGTTAATGAATAATGCGAACTTTGATGCTGCACAGTGTTAACTAGTAAATCCCCATAAGATATCATAGTTGATGATTTGTCTTACTGTATTACACATAAACCATTTAGTTTTTTGTCTTTGGTTCGTGTGATAAAGTTAAACATACAGTAGAACTTCTCTTAAAGACCAATTCAATAATAAGACCACCTCGAAATAAAGAACACAATATCCAAGTCCGTTTTCACTGTTTTGCTCTTTAATCAACCTCAATATTAAGACCTACTCAATAAATTGTCCAGTTTTCAAGACCCCCAATGGTGGTCTCATTATAGTAGTTTTGCTGTATTCTGAAACACCGGTAAGAAATGGTTGGAAACGAAGGGATGGTGACTGATATACTATTTGTATATTAGCTTGATATCATCATTTTTGTTTTTGATATTTGTTTAGGATTCGTTATATTAAGGAAGACACACATTATGATATCTTAATACTTGTTGGAAACCAACTAGCAGTGGTTTAAGTAAGTTTACTGATCAACGAAAAATGGACGGTGTTATGGCCGAAACATGAACAATGACTACATTATATAACATATCCCCTTTGCTATACAGTAATATATTTGAAATAAAGAGCAGCCTGTCTTCAACAAAATCCTCTTGGTGACGTATATGTTGGTTGTTGTATTGACGTTGCTGTTCTAGAGGGCAAATGTAACGTAATTTCATACTACCGGAACAATATGATAATGTTATTGTAGAGTTGGGGGTTCTATGGAAGACCGTTCTTTCATTCCTTGGAAATATTGAATTCGTGAGGTTGAAATCGTGAATTCGTGTCAACGATTTCAACTTCACGAATTCATAGCCGTGAATTCACGAATTCATGATTTAAACTTCACGAAATCACGATTTCAGTTTTGTGAATTGATAATTTAAACTCTAAGAATTCAATATTTCCTCGGAGAGAAATAATAAATAGTGAATATCACCACCGGGTTTTCGTACCAATCTCATTGGATTTCCAAGTACATTCTCCAATTGTGTTGGAGAAAGATTATTGTTCAAGGCTTTGAAGAGGTTCCATTCTATTTTCTAGTGAACATTTTTTTCTGCAATCTTCTGCGTGCAATATGGTCTGTTCAGATGTATAATCAGCTGCAGATATATATAAAAATATATCTAATACCAGTCTTGTTGTCAAGATAAAGACATCAATCATGACTTAATAATGCATCTTTGGAAATATATTAAACCCACGTTAATACAGCTTTATCATGATTATCAGCCTATTCAGTCATTTCAGTTCATTTAATTGCATGGGAGTTTTTTATCCTTGCCAAGATTTCTCAGACTTTTCTAGTTAGTCATACGTTTGTCATTGAATACAAATAAAATATCTAGTCATGACATGTTATTGTCTGTAATCGATGGAAGACGTCTCAAGTATGAACTTGCTATGAAATAAATAAACATAGCAAAACTAATTTAATAGAAAATAGAGAGCAATTTAAAACATTCAATATAAAACATTTTTTTGACTTCATTTTGTCTACTAATCAAAAGTGCTAACCCTCTAGCACTATTTCAGATAGCTTCTAAATTTGCAATTGTATGCTTCATCTGTTGATTTAGATTGTAGTACTCTATTACAGCTATAGATAGTTCCCACATGTATACTTTTTACATCCTTTGTTCTTAATCATCAGCCATTTTGATAGGCAAAACTGATAATCACTTACAGGAGTAATTGAGAAAATACCAAGAGAATTTTTTCTTCAACTTACTGAGCCAACTGTTCACATGAGCATAACGAAATAAGTTATTTTTATATCTAATTAGTTTAGCATCGTTTACATTATATTCTCTATAAACTTTAAGGAAAGTTGTCTGTCAATATGACCGTAAATTCAGAACAAGGGAGGTAAATATTGTTTATGTAGGAATTATGTATTAACTTAAACTATCGAAAAAATGGTGGGTTAGCATTTTTTACCAGTATATAAATTTATTTGACATCATTACGTAGATGGTTAGCGTTCAAGCCAACTTTCGGACCAATGCATCGATGTAATAGATTGTTCTGCCTTACTTGACCGTACGCAGTTATTTACTTTTCCTGTAATCTGTTATTATATCTCCAACTTAGACGTAATATAAAAGCTTGTCTCGTCCCGTCGCAGCCAGTCTCGCCTCGTCCCGCTGTGTCCCGCCCTGTCCTGTCCTGTTTCGCTCTGTCCTCTACCGTTCCGTACCGTACCGTCCCGTTCTGTTCAATTTTGTATCGTCCCGTTCTTTCCCGTTCTGTTCTGTTCACTAAAATACAACTAAACAATTTGTAGCAGACATACGTATGTTTACAAAGTCTATATCATTTGTATAAATTTACCTTATTATCAAAATCGGGTATATTATTTGTAAAAACAATTATGACAGTTGTGTGCAAATGTTTGTCGGGTTTCATTTCGCAGTCCATTAGATCTGTTTTACATTTTTCTGAAGAATGCAATATTTATACGACACGCAACCATGTAATTGCGGACATAACAAGTAAATTACACATGCGTTTTTGTAGTAATATTGACAGCGTTGACTTCTTGCCAACAAGAAACATCAAGGTCTCGGGAAGCTTATTCACCACACCTTACAGGTATAATAATTGCATTCTGACAGCACAGACAGTTCTTTATGACATTTTGTCACGCAGCCATATTTTATTTCATTGCTTTGCATCTCGATAACTGCATATTTCAGGCTGAAAGTGCCAATCAAAGGAAACGGTTGAAATTTATGATTCACTAAATGCAGACAAATACATCTTTATCAGTCAAACATAAAACCATGATTGCTAATTTCGTCAAGAAATTAGTGAACAGAGAATGCCTTACTTGCGTAATTTGACTAAGAAACTCCCTATATCTTCTAAATAGCCAATACCTTACTTTAATGGTTTTCACTAATGAAATTGAGCGGAGATAAGTATTGAGTTACATTGCGATAACGAGGTGTCTGTGACAAATACTGTTCATTTTACATCTTTATTTTCGAAAAGAGGAAACCGTGACAGTGAAGTAGGCCAAGATTTTGCTTAAAAAAGGATCTTGCTTCAAAATCCCAAAAACTGAAACATCACTTCGAAATATTCAACGTCGACCACAAACATATCAAAGGTGAAGAACTAAAAGGAATACCAGAGATGATAGTAAAGTTACGGGAAATACAATATACCGGCTTTGTTATTTCGTGTTTGTCCTTAAAGTTCACAGTTATACAGTGAATTTCGGTAAGGTAACGTACCCTTTATCGAAAGGTTAATCAATACACGGCAAGGTTACAGACGTTGTTCGGTTGAAGAGAAATTGCCTTGGTGGTTAACGTAAGATTTGATTGGTTTACACAACACTGATATGCAAATAGCAAAACCTTGTTAGTACGGCCGCGCCGAAATAAACACACTATTATGTTAGTACGTGAAAGTATTCATTCTAATACTCATCCATATATATTATACATTGCCAAATACCTGTTCATATTTAGCTGTCATCATAGATAGATATATATTTTATTTGCATATTGAACATTGAAAAGAGTATTTTACAAAGCAGCAATAAACGTTATTACATTATCATGAGCAGCGTTACAAATGGCGAGAGAGTATGTACTTTTGGTTTGTGAATTTTAGAAATTTCAATATATTGAGATATAAATCATGTTTTTGTTAATTTGTTCTCTAAATAGTCATAAAAGATTACTAATATTTGTACATGCGTTCTCGGGAGAGACAGTGTATGCAATAAACAGCAAAATCAATGTTTATCATCACTTCATCATCATGTTACGAGAATATATCAGGGTCTGGAACAATTGTACGCAACTTTACTCGCTAAAATTTATATACAAACATATGTCTGAAAGTTGTTTTGTAGTTAGTGACTGTTTTACTTCGCAACACAATTGGTCTTCTGTATTTAGATGTTCAGTATAGAATATTAACTAACACAACACAATCGATTATTACTGACAATATTTATCTTATTGTATGTATATCAGGTCCATAAAAAGGTCCACTCGGACATTGAATCCAAAAATGTTGCGGAAACAGCATGGAAACACTAACCTTATGCCTAATGGTGTGTCACACGTGAAATGTCATACTTCATAGCCTGTTTAAGATTGCACAAACATTAGACATACATACCGTCTCCCGTGGCCGAGCGGTTGAGGCATCTGCCTTGGTAGCGGGATGTCGAATGTTCGAATCCCGGTAGGGGTCCGTTCTGGTATGGCCGGTTGATGAGCCGCCAACAGGATAAATAATGGATACCATTCGCCTACCTGCCTGGTGCCTTGCATTAAAGGACAGGTATCAGGAAGTAAAAGTGCTCAGGAAGTATGTGTCTTGTAAGTCAGAAATGACTGGCCCATTAAATATGCGTAACACTATAAAAAATAAACACTTTACTTTATACCCACTATTTGAGTAAAACATCGCCGTATTCGCCTGATAGACTCGACTTTGGACATAATATTTATTTTTTCACTGTGTCCATAAAATAATTGGAAACGCACTTTTTAAAGTACCTTTTATTGAATAATTAATATTGATGGAGTATTTTTGGATATAGAAATTTATCAACGTTTCTATAATAAACTGGGCAATTTAAAACTGTCAATCGTTCGTTCTTAATATGTAAACAAAACTTAAATCTAAATGTCATCTGACTCATATGACTGTAATTTCGCCCCTCCATCTGGAAAAGTACAAAACACGGCGCCTATTTGATATTCCACTTGTCATAATGTCATTATACTCACAGTAAGGATCAGAAAATGCGTAACCTATATGTGTGGGTGGACTGGACGAGAATGAGTGGTTTTATACTGCACACATTAACATTTGCATTTAGAGTTTCAATGAGCAATATTTAGTATCTATATAAAGAAAAATATGATGAATATTTAACAATCGGTGCATTTCGTGAGAATATAACTCTTGGCGTGGCTGTGAACTTTAAGTGTGGCATTTCCTACCAGACTTCATCATTCATTTTTGCGCTTTATGTATTGCATGATATTGAATGACAATAGTGTTGCTTTAAGTGCGGCTAAATAAAGACCATTTTGTTCAGATGCCGATAAAACTTTTAGCTTAAGATCAAGTTGTGCAAAACGTGACATGAAATATGTTCCCTTATTCAAACATATATTTTCAGAATGAAGTTTTCTTCAAAAGAGACACAAGTTACAAGTACAGATGTATGAGCCAACACCTGCAACTTCTATTCTGAAAACCGCCAAGAATTTAATAACAGTATATTAGTGACGCTTTATTTATAAACGTGCATTTCGTAATATTTTTGTCAACAAGTCTGACGGTTGTGGAAAAGACAATATCGACAAAGCAAATGAAGATAAAACAAATACTACCCTGTTGCTTAGTATGTAGCAGATGAATAATCGCTGAATAGTGATAAAAACGTGTTCACGACACTGAAAGGCTTTTACTGCGTCAATATCCTGAAGAAAATCGTGATGGCAAATCGTGATGGCATTGTGCGGTGTTTTATTTAAGAGTAATTGAATGTCAATAAATTTGTGGCTTACATCCAGCTCTAAATGCTTCTTTATGTTATATAAGTGAAAGTCTATTTAGTGCCATTTCTGAAAAGGATTTTCTAGACGAAGTTTGTGGACTGTAAAAGAAATACGAAATGACTGAACACGATCAGCGCAACAGAGTTGTCCTCCTTGGTGCGGGAGGTGTTGGTAAAAGTTCAATCCTGAAACGATTCTTATTCAATACGTACTCAGACTCATATCAAGAAACCGTTGAGGACTTGTATTGTAAGGAATATGTTATACAAGGATCAGACATCCGAGTAGATTTTCTGGACACCGCCGGAAAACTTGTGTTTCCGGCCATGCGCAGGCTGTCTATCACCACTGCACATGCGTTTATTTTGGTGTATGCAGTGACCAATCATAATACGTTTGAAGAAATTAAACGCCTTTGGGAACAGATTAAGGAAGTCCGTAGCAACTACGAAGACATTCCATGTGTTATTGTAGGGAATAAAATTGATTTGGAAGACAACAGACAAGTTGAAAAATTTGACGCACTTAATTGGGTTTACAACGATAGCAATTGCGGTGCTTTCATAGAGGTGTCAGCGAAAAATAATGAATGCATTTTAGACGTGTTCAAACTACTTATGGAGAAGGCTAAAAACCCTAGAGCTAGAATTAACGAACCTTTTATGTCAAGGCGACTAAGCGAGCATTCACTGGAGGTTCAATCTGACAAACCAACTGATAAAACTAATGGACAAGAGACGAGTAATGAAGGCGCTAGTAAGTTTAGTAGGAGCAGGAGTTTGATACGTCGAGGAAGCAAGCCGAAAGTTCGCAAATCTCACGCTCGCTCTCACAACAGACAGGATTGCGTGATTTCGTAACCGGCAACATTTCCTGAAGGTGTGCACCTACTGGTTAATTGGAAGCCTTGGACTTGTGTCAGATATTTTTGTTCTTGTAAATCTCTATGTTCCTTTTGGTAATGCTTAGGTTCTTTTTTATACTTTGTTTTAACACGCTTGTGATTCATTGTATATTGTACAGTCCGAGAACTTTGTCCGTGCTCATATATATACATGTAACTATGTACAATTATAATGCCGATATTTTTAATGGATACAACCGAGTATTTGTCCGATAATACTTATATTAAACTATACTCAACCCATTTAATAACGCACGATGTGGGATTTCTAAATTTTCATTGACTGACTTTCAGGATACAAGAAAAGAACTTGACACGATATTATTGCATTTGAATGCAACATGAATGCTAAATTTCATGACAATCGACAAGTATTTTCATAAAATGAGTTTCAAAAGTAATAATTCAAAAATGAATTTTAATGAAGTATGGTTGGTAAAATATTGTGCGTTTTTAAATGTTTCTGAGTATATATTTCATTATTCTAAAGTTTGCTAAAATCTAGCTTGTACTTTGAGCCTTTGAAGATTCTAGCTTTAAAGGTGATACATTTGTTATAAATCCGGAATGCACTTTGCTTCTTTTGCTATTTTGTTTCCTCGCGTATAAACACGATAATAGCCATTGTAGTCTTTTAAACAACTTTCGTGAATCAATCGATGTCTACAATTGTATTCAATCACTCATCGCAAAACTATTACTTTATTTCAAATGCATTCAGAAAGTTCCGGTGTAAAACAGTTTATTCAATTTGTATCGTCTGACCAATACTTCTTACGTCCAGCATTCAGTTATAGCAATTTCAGTGACTGAATCATTTTCATTTTTGTTTCATAACAGACACATCCGTATGAAGTGTATTACACTTATCCAAGATTTGCGAGACTAGAAATTTTGAATCGCTTTACAAAGTCCGTATGTAGGCTTTGCACTTTCTTCTGTATTATTTTACAAGTGTATTATAGTGCTTTTAATTTTAACAATGCAACAAGCTTCGTTTACATGACATAAATATACTTGGTATTCAAAAAACGTTTTGAATATATATTCTAAATGTTAGTCTAAAGCTATACATGATATCAATAATTTAGGCGTTGTTTTATTTTTGCAGTAAATAAGCATTCAGTGTATGTTTTTTATAATGATTATTGATAAATATTGTTTTGGTTTAAGGCACATAATGCCGTCTTGAATACCGTGTTTTTAGTTTTATATACAATATATATCAATCAAGGTATGGTTTGTTTGGTAAAATGTGTATATTCTGAGACGCAAAAATAGCCTTCATCATTTATAATTGCCCTAACACGTTGTCGTTGGAGCAGTATACGTGGCAAACAAACGACGTGATGAATTGTCAATATCTTTTGTTTGACTAATTTCTCTGAAAAGAAATGTGAGCTCTACAGACACACTCCCGTCTGGTTGTTTTGGGTACGATCAACATGTCATATTGTATAGACTGTTATGTGTTTACAAATCACAAGTCCGATTACTCTGTCTGACTGATGAAAGTAGTTTAACATACTTACATACTTGTTAGTCTTTGTATTAATATTTAACTTGGTCCTCTGTTTAATCTCGGCGTGTATGTGTAATTTCTACCTACTTATTATTAGCATCATTAGTGAATAATATATTAGTGTTCATTCCGAAATTCAATTATTTGTCTTGGTGTCTTTAATAGGAATGCTATGGTACTGTAAATCGAAATGTTGCAGTACTGTTTGTTGGAATAGTATGGTACTGTTAGTCATTATAAAATGTTTTAGTTTGTTTCACTTAGTGGTTTAAATGTTTGTGTATCCTATAGTAGGTTTGACCCATTGGTATGTACGCACATATACTGGTCAAAACGGCTGACCCAGAATTTTGTATTTTGACAATCTTCACTTCATTATAATACAGTAATCGGCAGCGATGACCGTAATTTTTACTGGTTTACGTCGACCGCTTTCTATAGTCAATACGTATAAAGCAATGTTATATAGATTACTGTTATCAGAATAAACAGAAGAAATATCCAGTTGTTTTCTGGAAACTATGTTAGATAATGGGTTAGAACCTTTCACCAGTATAAATAAATTAGAAATTCCGTGATAGCCCGTGAGCTTTCAACGCATAAATCTAAATCTGCATAATCCGTATATTAATTATTAATGATTTTTATTTTTACGAAGCAGTTTTCAATTAAGCCTAGGGATAAAGCATACATTATTTGAAATCAATACATCGTTCCAAAATACAAACACGTTGCTTAGCATAGTTACCTATCTAAAGAATGCTTTGAGCGGGGTTTAATCACAAACTTCCCAATCCCTGAATTGGCAGAATACTGGTTTATTAACCTCGGAAACAGCCATCGAGAATTAATACGTTTTTAGAAACATTTTTATCAATCGATGTCAGATAAATACGCATAAGCTATTGAATAAAAATATGGCTGGCATTTTCCGGATATTAAAAGAAACGCCGTCATGGTATCTTTCTCGTCTACTAGTAAGTGTATATAGATTGTTGTTTGCTCAAAATGTAGGGGTTGCATTTGGTGTTTATAATTATATTCTATATAATGATATGTTTCCATGATTAACGTTAGAAATGTGAAACTGTTGCTACCGGTATAGGTCCAGCACAGGCAAACAGTTTTACCTATATAGGGATTGGAGATACACAGGTCTGCAAACAAATTGAATAAGAATACGTATTATTGGCTGCGCCTCCCACAATGTCGGCAGATTAGATTAAACTTGTCTATTTATTGTTGAATTGTTACCCAAAAAAATGGGGACGCCAAGCAGATAACGCCAACATACACAGAGCGCCGCCACTTCAAAGGCACAAGGGCTCCGTGTATGTTCAAATGAGCGCCGATGTACGATTTCCAAGCCTTTCTACAAGTGACGTCATTTCCAGAAAACGTCACATGTGACGTCACCATGTACTAACAGTAAGCAATATTCCCCCCTTATGGCAATATGAAAACGAAGTGACCATATGGAGTAAATATTGTTTCCTGCTTGCATAAAGTGAACTTATATGTTGCGTTTTCGTGAAATGACACCACTTACAGAAGAGGTTGTAAATCCCATAGCAGCGCTTAAATGATGCGTACTGATGTCCGAATATGTCTGGTTGTCCATACAGAGTGCTAAGTACTTTACTTTGCTTTACTTCGAGGAATGGGCGGGGAATTTCGGAAAAGAATCGCACACAAATCAGAGAAAGGATAAAATGATAAAAACTGGTAGCAACATTTTCCCACTGTATTTTATTTTAGCGTATGCGTGTAAATGCTTTCTGTATGTTTTATTGTGTGGAAATAGTATGCTCAATGTTTTATTACAGTAAAAATTGTATCAAGTTTATAAAAATAAACAGCTTTTGTGAAATATTTCTGTGTTTTTTTATACTTTGCATTGTTAGTAAATCAGTTTCGATTCCTTTTGAAAAAACAGTCTTTAGTCAAGTCTCATACTGACTATCTGAGACAAAATTCAAACCCTTTTCAAGGACGATTTTTATCGCCGATTCAATTTAAAGTTAAAAGAATGGCAACATGTAGTGATTTTCCTTTAAAACACTGACGGAAATGCACAAAAACACGGTGTTATAGTAGAAATGACACCATATGTGAATCACGATAAAATGCACCACAGATATCGGTAAGTCACATTTTATCGATTTATTTTTCCACAAATACAATTTGATTATTCCGACAAGGCAACGTTTTTTAAGAATATTCGGATGAAATACACGCAGTTTTTCGTTATATTTCAAGTATTTTCCAGTTTTTACAGGGTTTGGTCATTCCAAAACACTTCAATGACGAAAATCAATTTTAAGATCTTTTAAGGTCTGTACGAACCCTGTAAAGAATAATTACAATATGAAGGGGACGACAATTTGGTAACGCCGGATTTTACTTCTTTTAAACTCAATGACTTTTTGTAGGTTTTCTTGGTCGGGGGAACTAATAATGGGGGAGGGGCTTGTCAAGATATACCCTATTTCTGAACAGTTCGAGACAGAAAAAAACGACACAAATAATTGATGCAGAATTAGAATGATTCGGGATTCTCTCCGAAGATTAAGTTTTCAAGAAACTATAGAATAACAAAAAGTAATTACATTTTCAAGTAACTTTTTTTTTATTGCACGGCAAATTTTATGCTTTTAGTTTTGAAATCCATTTCTACAACAAGGAAATTATTATCGATAGCATGCGAGAATTACAATTTTTTCATATGAACTCGAAAATAGCATGCTTTGTATTTACTTTCAATATCACCTCATCGTAAATACGAACCAGCAATTTATATTCTGATGTGATATACACTAATGACATGTATAAACATTGTAGAAAGATTTTCCTTGATAATACGTACAATGCGATCACGAATACGACAATACATCAGTATAACAGATAGTTTGTGTTAATTAGAATTTGAAGTATCCACGGGGGTTTCCGAGGAAAAGTAATTTTCTAAATAATCATTAAATACGCTCAGCGATAGCATTATAAGTAAAATGTGATCATCTTACATTAACGCTAAGGCCGAATGGCGTGTCAAACTGGTTAGTAACACAGGGAATTGAATAATTCAAAATAAAAGGACCATAAATTGTCTAATCATGACGGTCTTTAAGTATATGAATTACGTAAAAGCCAAACAAAAAGTTAGTTAAACCCAAGAAATAGTTCCGTACATCTTCCATTAATGAATTCGTCTTATTACATTGAACGTATATGTAGTTACTGTAAAAAAATATGTATTTTTTATCTTCTTGCTACCGATGGCGTAAACGACTTGTATAGCCAATTTATGTGCAGGTCCACTGACTTTATGATCAATACAAGAGAGAGAATACGTTGCTACAGGGAACGTCACAAACATAAGACAGTGCCTCTCCACACATAGCTCCGGGAAAACAACAAACCATAAAGGATAAGGCATTTGAGGCGGCTCAATAGAACATACGTATGGTAACAGGTGCGCAAGGAATGGCCTGGTCAACTAGGAGAATCAAAGATGACACACAGCGGGAGGGGGGGGGGGGGGTGGATGGAAAAGATCACAGGACAAGTCAAGACAGCTGGCAACAATTGGCCAACATTGGAGAGAAAATACAATGAACACTATATAAAGGAAATAATTGCACAGGGGGAAAGGGAAATTTAATAAGACTTTTTTAATTGAAATTGCTTCCACTGTTTCTTTGTATTCCTTATATAGCTGCCTATTCTATATGTAAATATTAAGAGGTTATCATACAAGGCTGGTGTGGCTTACGGCGATATTGGCATATTAAGAGAAATATTGGCCCGAGGACTTTATAGGATACGTTTATATACATCGCAAACGTTGGCACTGTATTTTGTTACACGTACAATAATAGCTTGCATTGTACCATCTTTATCGCAGTTTTGTAATTAATCAAAGGGGAATAAAACGCGATCATCATGACTTTTATATGCGAGGTTCATCTTGCATGATCCTATGAAAAGTCGACGAGATGACCATTATATATTTATATAAAAGAAATAACATAGGGTTGAATAAACTTATAGGTGCATACATATGATTGAACATAATCATGGGATTCTTCCAATGTAAAAATAATCTTAATGTACGTAATAGAAAATATCGATCGAGTGAGTACATCATCACGATTCATGAACATTTCGGAACAAGAAATAATTGTATTGAAGTCAGATCTTTATTTGGTCCCTTCTGGGGCATACTATCTGAATACAGAGCTAAAGTTTAAACACAAAACATTCCAATTAAATACAAGTTTACCAGTTATCGCTGTATACAAAGAAATTGGCAAATGAATGAGTAGTATATAATATCAAAGGAAATGTCACTTCTGCAATTGTTTAGAAGATGAGTTTCATTTTTTGTTTGAATGTAAAATCTATAATAGCTATAGAAACAAGTATATCCCTTTTATTATACACAAAACCCATACATACTTAAGTTTAGAGAACTGCTACAATCCAGTAATGAAAAGGTAGTGAAAAACTTGTCAGTTTATTCATTTAAGAGCTTTGAATTGAGAGAACAATCCTTGTAAAACAAACTAAATGCTCTTTTATCTCAAAGTATTGAAATCATTGTTTTGTTATTTCTTTGATGTTCTTTTTTTTAAGTCTATATTACATTACCTCAGTCTTTCTAAGTACTTATGATTGCTATAGATTAAATGGTGTTTGACGTACATTCTTTTCTCTCACCACTTATTCCTATATTCACGTTTACATGCAAACTTTATATGCTTGTTCATATGTGTTTTCTATAAGAATGATGTATACCAGTAATTAAAACATGTATTATTTATTGATTTAACAAAATGTATGTATTTATATAACTTGTAATTATGAATCATGGGCATAATGCCTTAATTTCTAAATAAAGCATCATATCATATATATAAAGTTGAATGAAGTCCAGCAGGAAAGTGCATCCTAGTGTATAGTCACTCCGTACGCAAGAGGAGCCATAACATTTAGGAAGAAAGTCGGTGCACCAGATCGCAGAACAAAGACGTATTCGCCGACGTAATATATGTATATAAACAGATAAATGTCATTGGTGAGTCATGTGCTTTGTCATGCTGTTAGTACATTAATTACACCAGATAGATGCACGATGTCCCGACACCCCGACGCATTAAATCATAAAATTCAATAAAGAACAGACTACCAATTGGAAAAGTTTATTGATAACAAAGTCAAGACATATTCTATTGAGTATCAGGACAATAAATTATGTCACAGACATATAACTGTCGGTAACTTCTATTATCTTGGGAAATAAAGCTTTTTTGCTATAATATATAACAACAATTTATGGGACAGACTTTCTGGCGAATAAATCGTTTATGCATTTAATTTGAAACACCAAATTCACTATGTATAATGTAAAATTAGCAGTAATGCAGAAACATAAGCTCTTGTCCAACACATTTCTAGCGTTGAAAGCGGAACATTTTGAATTATTGTATTACATTTAAAAACTCTGGACTTTGCTGGAATATTGTTAAGATAGCAGTTGTAGCCGTAATATCAGCTCTTGTCAGAGTTGTTAGCAGTTAAACTGAAGTTTCTTCAATTTATATGTATGTATCTATTAGTTACATGTCATATGTAGATAATGAAATGGTATATTGAAGAAAGTAACTGGTCACACTGCTTTTTCACTTCTTAAACGTTCTATTATTTATAAATGCTTAAGGTTTCAATAATTTCCGGGATGGGGTCAGTTGCATTCTTCAAAAGTTCATGTAATGATAATTTGATTATGTAGCAAAATGTTACAGAAGGACCAGGCAGTATAGAGAGTGTTTAGGACCATGTGCCCTATTTCATAGTACACGAGTCAAGGGCAGGGCTTTGATTGGCTATCTGAACAATTTTCAATATAAGTATTGTTAAAAGTAACTTTTCCGAACAAAATACCAAACTGAATGTACTCATACATCAGTTAAGTTACGAATATAATTTGATTCATAGTTATCTTAAAAATAAAAGCTACGTGTTGCTCTTCAAATTGCGTTGAAATAAAGTATGAAATACCACTTGTTATCTAAAAGACAAACTTTAATATGTTTCAAAATACCTGGGAGGAAAATGTTTATAGTTGTTAAAGTTAATAAATAAACCACATTCTATGTGAGCATTTTGATATACGAGGCAAAGAGGGAAGAAACGATTGAATTTTAACCTACACACATTCGTATTCCCGTGAAATGTTCAAAATGCTAAACATACGTCTACCAAGTATTAGACAATTGTACTTTATACACCAACGGACATCGTTAACATACGCATTCCTTCTGTAACATTTGGACTATGTCAATTGCTCTCCACGGCAGATTCATAAGGGATAGATATCAGCTGCTTTCGGAGGGGCAAGTTATTTTTGGTTGATAATTACTTTCAGCAATACTGGTTACGTCATCTGACCGCCATGTATAACTGAAATGTAAGAAAATGGCATTGAACCTTAAAAAAACAAAACGAACATTCAGTAGAAGTGAGAAGTCGTTATCCAAGAAGTACATATCCATAAAACAGGACTCATTGGTTATGAAATAAACTAAAGAAATGGTGAGGGTTTAAGATACCGGTAATCTTATCTAATAAAGTATGCGTAAGAGAAACTCCACATCAGTTTGTTGCAGATAAGAATCAGCTACTGTTACCAACAAAATGTCCAAGTGTATTTCATAACTTGGCAACTTCGTACTTTGTGGTGGCTCTGTTTTAGCTTGTTCACCCACGTTTGGCATTCCCTTTGCGACTTCTTTATACCCGGAAAAAACGAGATTACAGTGACCTGTTATTTATACGCAATACATATTATTTCCCATTTAGTTCAATACCAGGTCCATTTATTTTGTATCATACACAAATTTTACTGACAAGAGCGGAAAAAGCATAAACATTAAGCGAAAGGCATTTATTTAACACGCGTTTTTTACGATGAATGTTTGTTTTTCTGTCATGTGGTGCCCGTCAAAATGACACTGCATTTTAATCCCGTTGTCAAATTATCCTTGTTTCTGCTCTTCTGTCATCAATAAGACAAACCCCATTGGAATATTTTGCACATTAAATAATGAATAAGGTGTGATTCTAATTGTCTGGATCTCAGACATTCTGTATTCTCACGGACCCGGTCAACTAGTTTTACAAAAAGAATGATGCTCGGGTTTTCAAGTCCTTTTCATTTTGACATCCGTAGTTTCGTTGATATAAAACCATTTTACAGTTATAGTGGTGAAGGACAAAAATCAAAGCGTTTTTTGTTCACAATTGTTTTAACAACGCTAAATACTATTTTCAATATTCAAGTGAACAAGAATAGCATATTTATAGTATCTATTTCTCAGCAAAGTGTGGATGTATTTGAAAACTTAATTACATGCATCTGTAAATATTTCGAATAAATATTGCCAAACCTTTGGCAATTGCTATGTCTTGCTTTTAATAATGACGATATTCGTTCTTTTATGAGATGCGCCTATGAAGGAACATGAAATAATTCTTTGTGACTATTAGCTCGTATTTCACCAGTTTAACATAATCGATAATAAGACTTAAATTCCCAAAGGGGGTTTCTGTCCCTGACCGTCCCTGGCATCGTTTATGTTACTTTATGTGACTAGTGCCCCTTTTACCGTTAACAGTTGTCGTTGTTCGCATGTATGCATATATATTCATGCCTGGGATGGCTTGGGAGACCGTCCTTGACCGTTCCTCGGCATCGTTTATGTTACTCTATGTGACGAGTGCCCCTTTTGCCGCAAATTATTATATCGTCAAATTCTTAACACAACGCACCATAAGTTGAATGTGTTCTAAGAAGATGGCTATTTCAGTCGTTATGGACTTATATTAGCAATATTTACAGCACCGATTGGTTTATCTTTAAGCTATGTTCGTCTTCTGTCTCTTGTATATTCGTCCTTGGGGTAAAATAAATGGGGAAGGAAAAAGCAACCCATATTAAGAAATAAAAACAAGTCGGAATTTGTCTGAGCAACCACTTTTCTGAATTATGAACACTTTATTTTAAGACATTACATTAAGACTGTCTGTCGTAAAGTTACCCAATTCAATCTTGAGACATTTACTGTCAATGACAGTCTTGAAACTGATCCTCTTGTAAAGTTTAACGATGTCTTCCGTGCAAAGGTGCAGACAAATAAACATATATAATTCAACAATACCGCTGCCTTTAATTCACTAAGAGCCATCTCCGTATAAATGAAGATTTGTTGGTGATATGAAAATTCCCAAAATACTTTAATTTACTGCGGGGTTGGTGAACATCCGAGAAACATACTTCCGGGTTAAGCTCAGTGAACTCAGTAATTATTCTGTGATGAACTTTCTTCGTTTCTTCAGGACAAATGTTCCATGCATTTAAATATTTAAGCGATTCGTATGATTTCATGATAGCACATTGTATAATATCTGCAGAGTTTAATTCAAATATTTTGTAGTAATTTTTACTTCAGTGTTACTGTTCAACAGAGTTTGTTGCTCAACAGAGGGGTCGGTTGGAACTAGTTCCAATGCAGTACCTCTGTCTTCTCCATTATGTTTGTCGTGCATCCCTTTTCTTCTGTTGCCATTCTATACATGTATGTATATTGTTCATGTATCCTTGTTCTTATGGGACTGCTGTGCTCCTTGTATGGCATCTATTGCTCGACATCATCATTAAATATTATGTTTATTACAAACGTAGTCTTAGCATTTTATGAGCTTAAAGCATCACTATAAGACCGTACTAGTAAAGGTTTGCTCATCTGGAAATGAAACTAAAATACAGAAAAATGTAATAGCAATCTAATGACAAAACAATTAAATGGCATTGGACCTCAAATCACCCTGCGAGCTTCAGAGGTGCAGTATTAGTGAGTGCAGCTATTATGATACATGTTTTATGAAGCATCTGCGTGTTATTAATTGTACGCAAAATGTGAGACAGAGCAACCGCTGTGCGTTGTAAAATTACTTTGTATCACCTTGGGGTAGCTAAGCACTTTGTATCACCTTGGGATGGCTAAGCACTTTGTATCACCTTGGGGTGGCTAAGCACTTTGTATCACCTTGGGGTGGCTAAGCACTTTGTATCACCTTGGGGTGGCTAAGCACTTTGTATCACCTTGGGGTAGCTAAGCACTTTGTATCACCTTGGGGTGGCTAAGCACTTTGTATCACCTTGGGGTGGCTAAGCACTTTGTATCACCTTGGGGTGGCTAAGCACTTTGTATCACCTTGGGGTGGCTAAGCACTTTGTATCACCTTGGGGTGGCTAAGCACTTTGTATCACCTTGGGGTGGCTAAGCACTTTGTATCACCTTGGGGTGGCTAAGCACTTTGTATCTGGTATTTCCTGCTCGAGTTCATTATTTGTTTTCTACGTCCACGTTTAACTTGTGAAACGCAAAATACTACAGTACATATAAACATCGAAATGCAATGTACTACTTTACAGCTTCAGTGACTGGATTCCATTATAAACGTAGTAGAATATTTCTTTACCATTCAGGGGCGTATCTTAGCTGAAATTGACGTGTAGGCCTAGTTTTAGGGGTGGTCTGGAGGCATGGTAGGCCTTACCCGGAATGTTTGTTATAGATATTTCGTCAGAGAAGCGTTTTCAAATTGGTGTATATTTCGTTTCGGTAAATATGCTAACAATAACATATAAAACATACATTAAATATCTAATTGCAGTTTTAGTCATTTTAATTTTTCGATTTTTTACACCCCTGCTATTGACAATGTGACCAAGTGTATGACTATTGTTTCATATTTTAAGAGCGACGCAACGAAAGTATTTATATAATAGGCAAATTACACCCATGGCCATACATCGAATACAAGATTACCAATACCACATTTGTATAACTCTTTAATTCTCCAAATTGGTGTCTAATTGCCTACAGGACTTCTCAAGAATCAATAGCGACGCTGAAGTATGATGTATTCAAGGCGTGTAGGAAGTGTTTAACTCTGTGAGTCCGGAAAATTCCGTTACTTGACTTTACGCACGATGAATAAGTTCTAAAATGCTTCTGAAAATAATCCCAATATTTGGAATGTTTACAAGAGAAGAACAGACTTGGTAATGAATTATGAATGTTTCTGGCTATTTTGTTCATATCATCTTAGTACATGAATAAGGTACGAAATCCTTTTAGGGCCATAGCGATCTCGCCCCATGCCTATTGTATTGACCAAGAAAAAAGCGAGATTAAACAGACAAGGGGTGAGATCGCGATGGTCCTAACAGGATTTTGTAATAAGGTTATACGAACTCTGTTCTTTGAAGCATGAGCAACGTATTCGCATTTGTCTTCGCGTGTAAAATTAAAGTACTGAAACACATGAAATGGAAATTGCTTAAAATCTAAATCAATATCAGTAATACTTTTTTTCGACAGACTTTAAATGTCAGGCTGAACAGTATGTGGCAAAATTCAACATTCTGAGTGGTCTAAAAAATAGTTCTCGTAAAACGGATTTAACTTAAGAAATGGATTATCGTTGTCATTTCTAGTTAAAAACTCACATATTTCAGTCTTCGTATAGCTTAAATATGTGACTCTAATCCCGTTTCATCAGCATTTTAGCGTTCACACCGCCATATTGTTTACATGATATTCGACTGGAATTTCCGAAAGTAGTGCCTAACGAACATCCCAGGCACTGGACGTAGTTGGTCGAGGTTTTCCGAATCCTACAACACCTATAACTAATCATATTTAAAAGTGACATCACGTGAGGAAACGTCATCGATTTATGTGCACCTGGCTGATGCAATCAGTGACATCGATATACATTGAGTGTAAACAAAAACGCGAGAAACTAGGTTAAATTAACCGGGCGACAAGATAAGAAATAACTTATTTTTGCATTGATATCAAATCATCTGAAATTTGATGCGACACTTAGTACGTAAATAAGTTTTAGGGTATACTGAATATGTGGATATTCTGGATAATGCAGATGTTTTGAAAACACGTATTAACGACACTTATTTGGACTACGTTTTACTGTTTGACTTGCATGACAACACAGAGATAGACAAATCCTTATCGCTCCATCCCCCAGTGTGTGTTCCCTTCCATATTCTCAACCCATGAATGTATCTAGTGAACTATTAGAATAATCCTAATCCGATAAAATTCGGTCAGACATTAACTACACATGCAATAAGTTGAACGATAACAGCAACTGTCAGAAAACATTGATCGTAAAAATTGGGATTTGACTGTTTTTATTGCCTACGATTTCAATTAACACAGATTGAAAAACGTTTTCAGAAAATAGACATTTTAACGTAAATGAGTTTCCTTTAGGCAAGAACTTAATTTCATTGTATGTGATTCTTTTATTAAATTATATTAAGAACAATTGACATACGCCTTGCAGAAATATCACTACATGTTTGAAATTCAATTTACATTTAATTTTCCGACTAAATTAAGAAACAAGTCCTCTTCTCTAGGGTTCTTCATAGACTTAATCCAAAAGCGTGTCTACACAATGAGAAAGTCTGGAATAGTTAGAATGATACCATTTTTTAAATTAAAATTATACCACCGCGCTAAAAATTAAAAGACATGTAATTTCCAAAGTTGCCGATGTTTTTGGATATACGATCTTATAAACAACGACAAAACTCACATTTTAACCAAATTGAATATTATATACCATGTCTTCTTGTCAATTTCCATCAATTTTCTAAATGTCTGTACAGCAAAACCTCAATAAGTAAGAGCACCTTTGGGACCCTTCGTCATTGGGTATTACTGTTTGGGATACTGAGAAATTAAATACACGGTTCTAAAATTGTGAGCTATACTATGTCTGATGTCCTGATTTTCTATGTTTCAGTATCTTTAAAAGACATATAACAATATTTAGCAAATAAATGCACGCATGAAATAAAATACTAAAACCCGAAAAAAAATATTCTTGTTTCTGTCCTTGTTTTGTCCCCTCCGTGAAGGTGCTACCTGTTCCGCCTGGTGTTGTTTTGTGTCACTCCTATTCCAAGATATGTTCATGATGCTTCTGATTTGTCTCACTTTTGAGAGTGTACTAACAGACAAGACGAAGCATACAAGACCGGTATTGGAAATACTGTCTGACTTTGTGATGATATTGAGAACAGGATTGATTTCAAGCAAATAAGTGAATTTAAAAATGAAATCGATAGTTTTACTGTAGTACAATGTCTGAGAAACACCATTAAACAATTATTTGAATACTAAAGGAAAATGTCTCTCTTTTTTCTACTTTTACAAACACATGCTTTCAATCACTCCAAATTAAACTTAAGCCTAAAAATATGTTTGTTTGAGTTCCATGCCTCCAAAAATAGGATAGTTACGTCGGAAATATTTTTTGGAGATCTTTTTATTTTCAAACGAAGCAAATAAAATTAGATTTAAAAGAATAGATATAAACAGACAAAGACCCATTCATGTTTAACATGTACATGTATAATGTTTTAGCAAGGTGAATATAATGCTCTATAGCTGTAATACTCGTAAAGCGTCTAATAACTGGGCAGAAATATGAACCTAAAGAAAAATTCGCACAAAGAAATTTTACCAAAAAGAAGACATTTTTTACCAAAAAGAAAAAAAAATGTTATATGCAAAAATACGGTAGGTCGGGAAACCTGAAACCAACATTGTTTACTCCTTAGCTGTGCACTTTGTATGAATCATTATCTGATCGACCGCTTGAATCATTTCTCTAAACAGTGAAATTAATCAATTTAGAATTAAGTTTCTGAACTAGCATACGTTAGTTGTAATGTATGGAAGCATGTTTGTTTGTTTCCATCAAGGTGTGTCCGAAAACGTCTCGTCAGGCTCATTTTTGTGTTTTGTGTACATGTATTTGTGTTTATAAGAACTAATGGTCTAGGAATTCAAAGGTTGTATAATGATGAACAATGTTAAACCAATTCAAATATATTCCATTTTCATACACAACAATAATTATAAGAAACATATTGTCTGCAAATGTCATTGATATAACATATAAAAAACTTTAATAAGATTATTAGCCATTTCGCCAATTTATATTGGACAGGAAAACAAATAACCCGGAAATCCTTTGTATTATTGCGTTTCTAAATTAAATGTACATATATTGCTATGTCTTATTGTGCTTTCGTGATGATTGTCCACATTGCATGTGACGTTTCCTGTTTCATATTAAGAGAGTTTTATTGTCGCCGCATTGAAGTGCGGCGTACTGTCTGGAATGGGATATGTTTTTGTACGTGGAGGGGCACGTGACTTATTTTTTTTCCAAGATTATTCGATTCAAGATAATTTTACCCACTGACAATAAAGTTTTACAGAAAAGTATTTGTATTATATATTGTAATAATTTCCACATTTTGAACAAACAAATGCAGATAGAAAAAGAAGTTTTATATCACAACACAGTTATATACAATACACATTTGAAGTAGACGGTAATGTTCCATGTTCAAAATAAACATATGTACAGTTTTGATTCAGTCAGTTTAACATGGATACTTAAATATACTTTAATTCAAATTTGCTCATCAAAGGATGATAGAAAGGAAATAATGAAAATAGTAATAAGCTTTCTGCTGTAAGTGCACATGATTGTTTAGTATGTGCTAAAATACAAGTTCTAAAATCCCGGTAGCGCCATTGACCGAGTTTTCGTGTTCCTCAAAACATGACGTTATTTCTATATTATTTCAGTTATAACAAATACTATGTAATAGTGATAATTTATACATTAACTCTAAAGCTGAATCCTTACAGCAGCAATATACACTGCCTTTTTTTCTAAACGTCCATATAATAAAATACAAATTTAATATTAATCGTCATGGTTGACCACGCGTGACGTTGAGTACGATTTTCAACTTTTGGCGCGAGGATCACGTGTACTATGTAGTAAGCTGTGAAATTCATTTCAATGCAATCCACTTTGTATGTCCAACACGAAAAACAGAAAAGATGCCGTCAAAAACCACTGAAGAAAGTGCCAGGGTCGTCGGTATGATTGATGCTGGAACTCCGATACGACAGATATGACTTACTTTATAAATTAATTAATCAATTCAAATAAAATTTGGAAAATAATTATTAAAATATATAAATTTTGTAATATTTACCACTTTTTATTAATGTATTTCTGGTTGCGGTCTGTTCAATAGGCGCAAATGTGTTCATTTGTTTCTGTTCTTATATATCGCCGACGACGACATGCTAAGTAAATATGTACAATTGCAATGGTACAATAACATTTGATCTGTTCTCAATACTGTATATAATAAATATTGGAGTATCATACTTAAAAGTCAACCCTAACGCTGATTCCTTATCAAAACGAAATACAAGGAAGTAAGCAGGGTTATAATGCACTATAGCTGTAAAGATAGCAACAATAGTGAACATTTAAATTGTCTTATACGCGATACTATATAAATATCGCAACTAACAAACTTTAAAAAAATTGTTTATCGCAAAGTTCCTTGAATTAACATATTTTCAACATTAATATATTAAAACATATTTTTTCCTGAGATCAAAACTTTTCTCGACATAACCAGCAATAATAACAGCGAAGCACTTGACAATTTTTAGTGGTTAAAACCTCATGGGTTTTAAAAATATTTGGCTTCACACGATAGTAAGGTTTGATGTAAATATGTCTTATGAAATCGTATAGTGTACATTCAAAAAGAAAGTGAAATTCATCCTCTTACTTGTTACATACAGGGCGGTGTTTAAGTTCTCGCGGTGTTCTACCTCAACAGCCAATGTCGATGTTTAATCTGTGAGAGGATACTTTGTTTTTAGAAGCTTTAAATATGGTTGAAATTGAAAACATCTGTCACTGATTAACAATTAGCAAATCGGCAATAACACAGATCACCTCACTTAGCTTGTCTAATTCTCAACATTACTTGGTTCTGCGTAAAATGTCGTTACATCCAATGACAATTATGTAGTGGTATATCTTATTCCCAAATGGCACATTTCCTTCTTGCGGACTCACATTTCACACTTGACGACTTTATGCATAAAACGACATTTGATTCCTCCCTGGCATAAAAGCGACATATTGAATGCGAAATTACTGATAATGACTTCCGTCGAGACTCGTTTTCTCTTTTAACAACCTAGTATATAGTCGGGCTATGACCTATTTATCGATTTATGGAAATAAATCTTCATATTACATAATTGTATTATATATATAAGTACAATTCAATGTATATTAAGTGTCAAATAATACTTTTAGCGCGATGGTATATCACGAGTTTAGGGCAACATTAATATAGCATTGACATACAATCGGACTTCATCGGGTTCGGGAATTAATTTCGAATAATACTTGGTTTCGAATAGTCCATTTCAATTCGACGTGCATAAGAATATATTATATTGGGACCTGGTGTTTAATTCGGATTGTACCAAGTAGTCGGATAGAAGGTTGTAAAATAAACGAGGTCAGAATGTATTATTGAATGCCTACTGGTGCATTATTTTAAATTAAAATGAATACCGGACGGGTATTATTACCCAATAGTAAAAAAATATAACTTACTTTTTACCAATTACTTTTATATTCCTCCTTTGCACGTATATATATGTCTTTCGGCGCAGACGTACTATCAAGGCTTTGATATTTGCTTATCTGTTTTGTGTAAGCCAATTAAATCTGACGTCAATCACTCAACAAACTTCTCTTCAACCGAACAACGTTTGTAACCTAGACGCGGATTGGTTAACCTTTCGATAAGGGGTACGTTACCATAACGAAATCCAGTGAATTGCGGTGAATTTACCGAAATACATTCTGGATATCGAGTGACCAGCAATCGTAACATCTCCGCAGTTTGTGTATGTTGCACAACAAATTTTAACATTCAAAATGCACCGACCGTCTTTTTTCAAGATAGTTCTTGTTAGTGATATACCTTGAAACTTTTGAACCTCCAATGGCGTTCTTCCCACTCATCATACCAATGGGTTTCTCCTATCTTCACCCATCATTTGTGTCTTTTGTCCCCTTTTGCTTTTGTTATTGCTTTCATGGATGTATTTTCTTCATGTTTCCTTGCCCTTATGGCTTGGATATGCACTTTGTACGTAGCATTTCCTGATCGAACTTTCCCTTTACTTGGATTTCCTTGCTTAACAATTTTAAATTACAGTCTGACCTCGTTCATTTGAATTTATCGGGTCCAAAATTTATTTCGCATAATATATTATTACGAATAACCCATTTCAATTGGACGTGCATAATAAGATGCATCAGTGCCTGATGTTTATTTCGGATTATACCAAGTCTTCGGATAAAAGGTTGTCGAATAGACGAGGTCTGACTGTAATTCATTGTACATATTTTATCAATATACCAAACCAAGAAGGATATAATTCGTAAATTTAGATTCGATGTCTCTAATTTGAACCTCATGGTCTTCCTATTCTTCTCCACTTTTTCTCATTTTTCATGATATTTTTTAGGTTTCCGGTATACAGACAATTGGATAAAAAACTACTCTCAATATGTCAAAATCTTTCAAGAAAAATGACAGAAGCTGTTTAAATCCTCATTGTCTGTCAACAGTCATGTTGTTGTCACGCATCGCCAGTGAGAATTGTAGTTATGTTCACGAGAGATACACGCTGATGACATGGCCTCAAAGTGTTCTGTTGTTCTGAAAATTACGGAATTGTCGTCACGAATTCGACAACAGATCTTTAATAGCAAAAATGTTTGATTCTGGTTGTTATACGGACGTCGTTGGTTTGCTGTAAAAGTCTCGCGTAGGGTAAGAGTATATGATCTATTGAAAAGATGTTTTTTTCCTAGTCAAACGTGCATTGCTTGTATCAAGCAATGCAGAGATAGAATAAGTTGCTACAGGGAACGCTACATACATAAGACAGTGCATCCCCACACAGATCTTCGGGAAAACAACAGTCCATAAAACATAAGGCACTTGAGGAGGCTCAAGGGTACATACGTAAGGATACAGAGGCGCAAGGAATGACCTAGTAGACCATGAGGAATAACTAGGAGAATCAAAGAGGACAGCAATAGGCTGAAACTGGGCAAAAAATAACATGAACACAATTTAAAGTGAACTAATTTCACAGGGGAAAGGGAAATATAACAAACATTTAAAGCACAAAATGAAATAATAACCATACAGCGAGTTACAGCCTTGGAACTGTCAGTAAAATACTCGTTTTGAATGCACATATCTTGTCATTGTTCTATATCGTCCGGCGAAAATAAATATACAATATGTAAATAAAAGCTGGCCTTGTAAGGTCTTCATTGTAGTTTAATATCATTCAATGGGTGGTATATATGCCGTATACTGCAAATAAAAACTGGATAATCTGGTCATTAAATAGCGAGTGTAACCAACATATCCTTACTGACTGCAATAAACCCGATAGTGTCTGCGAGACATTTACCCCAACCATGAACTACTTTTACATAATTATAAGAAATGTGAGAAAAATATCAATAAAAACGATCGCAATGTATTGATATTAATGTATTGTATAAATATATCTAATCACATTGACGCATCACAGTCTAAGGTTTCAACAGTGTTGGAATAAGCCTATGAGTGATTACAAACTAATTTTTCTGAATTCAGTTGTAAATAAAAACAACACGGAAAATGTTCTTAATCTGTTACAGAGAACGCCACAGTCGCCAGACGATGCCTCCCCGCACAGATCTCAATAAATAGTGTAGGGTGTAGGGGCAAACATGTAAGGGATGGGGCAATATGGCTGATTGATAAAATGATTTAAAGAGTATGAGATGACCAACAGGGAGAGGAAAACACAACTAATCGTTATCGTTAATTCAAAACATTCTTTGAGTGTTTTCATACACAGTAAAACTTCAATAACAAGACCACCCTTGGAACCCTTGCAAACTGGTCTTAATATTGATGTGGTCTTAATATTGATGTGGTCTTAATATTGATGTGGTCCTAATATTGATGTGGTCTTAATATTGATGTGGTCCTAATATTGATGTGGTCTTAATATTGATGTGGTCTTAATATTGATGTGGTCTTTATATTGATGTGGTCTTAATATTGATGTGGTCTTATTATTGAGGTGGTCTTATTATTGAAGTGGTCTTGTTATTGAGGTGGTCTTATTATTGAGGTGGTCTTATTATTGAGATGGTCTTATTATTGAGGTGGTCTTATTATTGAGGTGGTCTTATTATTGAGGTGGTCGTATTATTGAGGTGGTCTTATTATTGAGGTGGTCGTATTATTGAGGTGGTCTTTAAATGAGGTTTTACAGTACATGTATATTGATTTCTCCTCCGAGTAGGAAAACAGATAGACGAGAAGATATATAAGTCGATGCAAGATGTCTATAGAAGACAAATACCATGAGCTAGTCCTGTGTTTTGTCATGCTGTTACATTTTACATTGATAACACCAGATAGATGCAAGATGTCTAACAACCGGACGCATAATTAATGAAATTCAATAAAGAATTGTCTACCAATTGGACATTTTATTGATGACAAAGACAATGCATATTGCATATAACTTATTGATGTCGGTTACTTAATATCTGGAAAAACAACAATCATTCGGTCACGTAAGAAACATGTTACTGGACCAACCTTCTGACTAGTTATTCTTGATTTCAAAACTGCATTTAATTTAATCCGAATTGCCAGTATAATATTTCAAAATAAAGTGTTTTTGTTAACTTTAAATATACATCTCGATTCGTATTAATCACGTAACATATTCCAAGGAAGGCATTGTGTAAGGGAATTCAAGGAAAAGTGTTTACATTTATTTACATGCGCTTAAAATGCCGAACATAAATAGTAAATACACCTTTCTACCTTTCCATCTTTCCACTTTCATATTCAATGTCGGAATGATTTTTGAAATACCAGCATCTAGTCGTCTTTTAATGCCTTAAAGACAAAATGAAAGATATTTTAGAACATATATTGTAGGGACTTGTTTTATTTGCTGCTGTAGTTAATCGTTGGTTATTAATAATTGTAACCGCATTACATCTGAGCATTTAATTTACTACCTTTGGCAATAACACGAACATTGAAGCGATATCATTTTGATCTGCACACCTTTAATAATGTCTCTGACAAATAGTCTAAATGCTAAACATGCGTCTTTTGAGTACTGAACATATTTGCATAAGCAATACGTTTATCAAAATGTTGATATTCATTGCGACCTCTTCAAAGCTACACATCGGAGGAAGCACATTTCGTATGTTGTTGAGGGATTGTTGCTCTAGAGAGGTTAAATTAGAAGTATAGGTTTTTAAGGGAAAATTGATCATGTTGTTGAAGAGAGATTGTTGCTCTATAGAGGTTAAATTTGTTGTAGAGTTTTAATACGGGAAAGATTGTTCATGATTATTGACGGGAGGTAGTCGCTCAAGAGAGTAATAGATATGTAACAATTTAAGATTTGAGAGTTCTTTATACGTAGAGAAATTTATTTTGATAGCGAACAATCCCCTATAAAATATATCAAATACCTATTACCAATAGTCCCAAGTACTTTGATTTAACACTGTCAATACTGGTCCTCCTAGTACTTTGATTCTACACTGTCTTCGTTGCAGGATCAAATCGGTGATCTTGAATTCGGTCAATTCCGACATTGTTCGGGTTAGTCTTCGTGTGCTTCCTGATATTTCCGTAGCCAAGAAATAAACGAAGAGTATTTCCTTTTAAAGTATTAGTATACCTGTGACATTCACCCACCACCTCCCTTGCTTGCGTTTGCTATATAAATCTCCTTAATTAATTTAAACAGGTTTGTAAAATTTGCATATATTAAAGGGAGGTAATTCACCAAACTGGTGCAGTCCGGGTATGTATTCAAATTCGTCAACTTCCGTCCAAATAATAGGTAAATAACGTTGCTCTATCATTTTTCTACGCACTCTGTTATAGTACCAGTTTGAAATTAAGTGGAATATAACAATACAATATCATGATGCGCTCCCTGTCTGTGAGTACTTTGAAGAGATTTTCATGAATAGAAAATATAACGTACTAAATTAAAAATATATGAAATAAAATTTAGAAATTGTGCAGTAGAAACAGTTACAAAACGAAACAGCCGTTGTGAGGAATTACATTAATTTGGAAATGCAATTAACTAAAATAGAAATCAATCGAAAATTTATAACTGCTACGATACTTGGAGAAAACAGACAAGGAGCGTATCATGACCGTGCGACCACATACACGCATCATGCAGTTTGTTCGTCTCTTACAAGAGACAAACAGAAAATGCTGCGTAAAGACGACTCCACAAAACCCCTGACAAGGTCAACGGCTACCCCTTCTTATCTAGGAGGGAAGAAGAGATATAGGGAAACAACCGCCAACCGAAACAAGTGCTAAGCAGAAGGCCGCAATACGCTGAACTGCATAGTCAGTATTTGAAGCCCCTTATATACAACTGCTAAATAACTTGTAAATGGCTTTTAAGAAATAGTCTTGTGAATACAAGAGTGAATCTTTAAGTTCAGTAATTTCAGTTCAGCAGTGTATGGGGTGTATTTACATGAAAAACTTACGCCTGCATTTAACCAACTGTTTTCAAAGTTTAATAGCAATTGACCGTATGATTACATAGATATAAGCAAAAATATCAAATCGAAGTTTGTATTTTACATCCTCGTAGTAAATATCAGTACCTCCGGGGCATAAATACGCAAACTGTACGTAGCCATGTATCAGCGCAGTCTTTTCACACCCTTATATAACCTATATTGTAGCCGAACACACACTTTGAATATCGCATTACCTGCGTTATCAACATGACAATAGAAAAATAATGGATTGAAAACCTATAATCTTGATGTAAAAATTCACTCAAGGTCAATATTTCGGCCACACTGGGCCTTTATCAAGTGCAAAGAACACAATATACTTTGCTTTTGATAAATGCTGTTTTTCATATTTTCATATTTATTCATGTTGCATCAGTGTCGCTTGTCATGTGTATTGTAATATTTCGTTAACTTTGTTGTATGTATAAATGTACATGTATTTGCTCTCATAGAGTATATCAATAGTATCATTTTGTATATTGTACACATTTGATGATAAATATTATATTTAAATCCAAATATTAATAAATCTTGAACTCAGGTTACGAAGAGAGTTAAGAACATGGCGCATCGTAAATATACAGTGTAATCCCGGAAGTCCGGTCGTCGTCGGACTATATACATATCCGGATTTCTGGGGTGGCTGGATTTCTGAGGTTAACAAAATAGTTTATCCAGTTTTCACTGTGATACTGTAGTATACTCTCCGACTGAATATGCAACGCAAAAGAACACTAATCTATTAATTAATACTTGTAACATTGTAAAGTGATTGATATATACTACCTTAAAACCCTGCTCTTAATTATTAGTAAACGCAAATGATCGTTGTCGTTAATTAGAAAACATACTTTGTCCGACCTGTTAGCTCAGTTGGTAGAGCGCTCGACGGCTAATCTAGAGGTTATAGGTTCGATATCTAGGCGAGGCGTATGTTCTTCCCCAGCAAGTTGACTGTAGATGATGCATCCAAAATCATTTGGTCTCTACCTTTGAAATCTGACTTATGTGGAGAAGTTGTCAGTTGCCTTTTGATGAACAGGTTATTACTAGTTGGTAACCCAGCAGTTAATATTACTGGTTAGGTCAATTGACCGCCGTATATACAGTAAAACCTCAATAAGGAGACCATCCTTGTGACCCTTGAAAACTGGTCTTAAATATTAAGTGGTCTTAATATTGAGGTTGAATATAGAGCAAAACAGTGGAAATGGACTTGAAAATTGTATTCGTAATTTTGAGGTGGTATTATTATTAAGATGAACTTTAAGTGAGGTTTTACTGTAATTGAACCTTTGTAGTCTGTTCGATTTGTAAGTTGTTTGATATTGCAATAATATTGAAATATAAAGTCGTTCGTCAGATGAATAGCGATTTATAGTAGTTTTGTTCTGAAAATACCGACTCGGTCTAACGGTAGGAAGTTGTCCGACCTAGCCATTCTTGATGTTTGACGATAAAAAAACAGTCTATTCTGTTTGTGAATAGTTTTTGAGTATATACACTGTCGACATAAATCCCTTGTGTGTATTTTAAGACATCAGTGATAAAAATCGGTTGAGAAATGGCTTTGAAAAGTATGTCAAAGCAAATGTGTGTATAATATTTTCATTGTAAATACGTATGAAGTTGGACACCTTTATCTTACTATAAGAACAAAGTGAAAACAAAAAATTCCAATGCGGGTTTTAAATGTCATGGCTACTCACCAGCCACCTGTGGCTGAAATGTGTAAGATTTGTAAATTCCCCATTCAGCATAATTTCAAGCTCTATAATTTGTGTTAGATACAGCGGAAGAAAAAAGGATGAAATTTCCATGTGAGCAATCTTTGTGAGAACATACTATAATCTGTTTTAGATATTTAAGGGAAAGAAGAGAACGAACATTGTTAGCGTTGATTGATTTTTGTGTGTGTTCGTGTCTCGTGTCATGTTCATCAACATATCACTTGATTTTAACACTGATGTGACAATTCCTGTGTTTCTGTTCTATCAATGAAATTAATCCCGTATGCAAATTGTGTAATACTGATAATAGTATTCTGATGCTAGGCTGTTTGAGTATTTTTTTCTGTTTGACTTTATTATTTTGCGTAGAAAATAGAAAATCACTTTCGGTTTTCTAGTCATAATGGCGAAAGCTTAAAATGAAACATATCCCTATTGTTGTTCAAGGTAATTGAAACACTGATACTGAAGCCGAAACACATACTATTAATACATATCGAGTTACCTGCGCTATCTACATGGCATGACGCAACGCAACGCAACGCAGCGCAGCGCAACGCAACGCAGCGCAGCGCAGCGCAGCGCAGCGCAGCGCAGCGCAGAGCAGAGCAGAGCAGAGCAGAGCAGAGCAGAGCAGAGCAGAGCAGAGCAGAGCAGAGCAGAGCAGAGCAGAGCAGAGCAGAGCAGAGCAGAGCAGAGCAGAGCAGAGCAGAGCAGAGCAGAGCAGAGCAGAGCAGAGCAGAGCAGAGCAGAGCAGAGCAGAGCAGAGCAGAGCAGAGCAGAGCAGAGCAGAGCAGAGCAGAGCAGAGCAGAGCAGAGCAGAGCAGAGCAGAGCAGAGCAGAGCAGAGCAGAGCAGAGCAGAGCAGAGCAGAGCAGAGCAGAGCAGAGCAGAGCAGAGCAGAGCAGAGCAGAGCAGAGCAGAGCAGAGCAGAGCAGAGCAGAGCAGAGCAGAGCAGAGCAGAGCAGAGCAGAGCAGAGCAGAGCAGAGCAGAGCAGAGCAGAGCAGAGCAGAGCAGAGCAGAGCAGAGCAGAGCAGAGCAGAGCAGAGCAGAGCAGAGCAGAGCAGAGCAGAGCAGAGCAGAGCAGAGCAGAGCAGAGCAGAGCAGAGCAGAGCAGAGCAGAGCAGAGCAGAGCAGAGCAGAGCAGAGCAGAGCAGAGCAGAGCAGAGCAGAGCAGAGCAGAGCAGAGCAGAGCAGAGCAGAGCAGAGCAGAGCAGAGCAGAGCAGAGCAGAGCAGAGCAGAGCAGAGCAGAGCAGAGCAGAGCAGAGCAGAGCAGAGCAGAGCAGAGCAGAGCAGAGCAGAGCAGAGCAGAGCAGAGCAGAGCAGAGCAGAGCAGAGCAGAGCAGAGCAGAGCAGAGCAGAGCAGAGCAGAGCAGAGCAGAGCAGAGCAGAGCAGAGCAGAGCAGAGCAGAGCAGAGCAGAGCAGAGCAGAGCAGAGCAGAGCAGAGCAGAGCAGAGCAGAGCAGAGCAGAGCAGAGCAGAGCAGAGCAGAGCAGAGCAGAGCAGAGCAGAGCAGAGCAGAGCAGAGCAGAGCAGAGCAGAGCAGAGCAGAGCAGAGCAGAGCAGAGCAGAGCAGAGCAGAGCAGAGCAGAGCAGAGCAGAGCAGAGCAGAGCAGAGCAGAGCAGAGCAGAGCAGAGCAGAGCAGAGCAGAGCAGAGCAGAGCAGAGCAGAGCAGAGCAGAGCAGAGCAGAGCAGAGCAGAGCAGAGCAGAGCAGAGCAGAGCAGAGCAGAGCAGAGCAGAGCAGAGCAGAGCGATTTAAACCCCCTGAAACTTGCCATCCATTAAATTCCATCCATTAAATCCCCCCCCCCCCCGTTTGTCTTATTTGATTCTCCTTAGTTATCCCTTATGGTCGGCCTGTCGACGTATTTACCATTGCGCCTCCTCAAATACCTTATGTTTTACGGACTGTTGTTTTCCCGGAAGTCTGTGAGCGGAGGCATTGTGATATGCATGTGGCGTTCCCTGTAGCAACGTATTCTCTCTATTTTACAATTAGGGTGAACATTTGTGCTGTTATGAATAAAGTTGCGTGAATGCTAGATATAATCAAGATATCGGTATCACCCTTTTACGATAAAATTGAAACACTTTGTTTAATGTGAATTAACGGCGATGTTTGTGGTAAAAACACGATATCAATAAAACTGCTTTTGTGTTCCAGAAGAAATTCAATCATTTGTTATATTTTGCTCTTAATTTGATTTTTAATTTAATCAAACAGTTCCTATTAGCGAAATCAAACACGCAATATTAAACGATTTATAAACAATTTATTATAAAAGCGCAGATGTGACATGAACTTAATTAATTTTAATAGGTTCAATATTTCTTAAAATGTCGACAAAGCGATGCAATTTCACTAATGAGAGTCAAAAATATTCATAGTATCACGCATTCGGTGCGCCTGATTATAAATTAGCTAAGTTATGGAATATTTTCCGCAATAATGGTCGTAAAGTTTCATGAATTTAATAAAGGAACGGCGTCCAATTTCTACTGATACGATCTTGTGGTTGAATTATCCCAGAATGGGAATCAATGTAAAGTTTGTAGTAAAAATCCAAGTTGGCCTTTATCAAGAGCAAAGAACACAATATTACACTATATATTCTTTGCTCTGGAAAAATGCCCACTTAGGCCGAAATATTCGAGCTCGAATGGATTTCTAAAGATACGTCTTTGAGCGAGAGAATCATTAACCGAAAACCACTTTTCGTGCAATGTCTTGACTTCGAGGAAATTCTGCTGGGTACATAAAATGTGGTATAATATGTTTTTAATCAATTAATCTTGCAAAGTTTACACATGAATTTTTTAAGCTACGAAGTTTGAACATGGAAAGATAAGCTTCACTTGAATAAATAAATCCATCTTAATATCGTATGTGCTATTGTATGCGTATACGTCTTGAAATATGTTATTTTGAAAACATATTACATATAACATATTATGTACTCATATGTTTTATTTATATTTGCGTTTTACTTATATCGTATGTACATTTGTAAATGATTGGGTTGTTTTGTTTACCATACGACTGATTTGTATTATGGGCCGGAGGCCTAAATTACTCGCAATAAATATTGTTATTATTGTTATTATTATAATATGTTTTATAGAGGACATTAGGTTCATAAAATTATATTTTCATATTAGTACTTTATGCTGTTCTATGAATATTTATCTGTAGTTACGTTTCCACTTAAAACTTCTGGATTTACGTACAGACATTTACGGAGAATCTCCGAGTTAAATAAACGTTTTACTTTCGGTTTATCGATTAATAATAAATGCATGCACCACACAGCTTCTCTACAGTTGCCCTTTCTCGAGCAACAACCTCTCGTAAACAACATAATAAATTTTCCGTCGTAAATAGTATAACCAAATTAATCTCTCTTGAAAAACATCTTCCCTACAACAGTCAGAATGTGAATTTAAACCCCGAGTAGTTTTACTGACAGTTCCAAGACTGTAATTCGCTGTATGGTTATTATTTCTTTTTGTGTTTAAAATGTATCTTATATTTCCTTTTCCCAGCTGTGCAATTATTTTACTTTATTTAGTGTTCATGTTATTTTCTGCACAGTCTTTGTCATTGTTGCCAGCAGTCTTGACTTGTCCTGTGATCTTTTCCGTCCATTAAATCCCCAATTCACTGTTTGTCCTCTTTGATTCTCCTAGTTATCCCTTATGGTCGGCCTGGCCATTCATTGCGCCCCTGTTCCCTTACTTATTTATCCTTGTGCCTCCTCAAGTGCCTTATGTTTTATGGAGTGTTGTTTTCCCGTAGGTCTGTGAAGAGAGGCATTGTCTTACGTATGTGGCGTTCCCTGTAGCAAATTATTCTCACTCTTCTTGAGAGCTTGCCTTATAGATTGTGTTTTCAGTACCACAGTTGTATGAGATGGCAAGGTTTATTCTGTTTGTTTTTAATTCATCACCATAAACGATACGAACATGTTTTCAGTATCTTATTTACACACATGGCTTAGTGATATTTATTTAGGCAATGTCTATGAAATTTAAATAATTCTAGAATGGTTTATGTCAATTCACGGTATATGCCTTTGCATGCCACGTGTTTATTATATACACTCCTGTTTGCTTTTTATCTTGTTTAGTTTCCGTTTCAAAGACAATAATTATTGTTTTTTTCTCTTTTGATACAGAAATTACGTTTCTTTATTGAAGCACAGAATCGTGATTAATTTTAGCAAGACTTCTTATTATATTTTCTTAAAAACCTTACAGCATGATCATCGTTAAATATTTCTAATCATTTGGAACTACACCTCGATAATACGACCACCCTTGTGACCCTTGAACGCTGGTCTTAATATTGAGGTGTACTTAATATTGAGGTTGACTAAAGAGCAAAACAGTGAAAATGGACTTGGAAATCTTGTTTTTAATATTGAGGTGGTTTTATTATTAAAGCAACATTTTTTTACCTCTCTTCAAAAACAGTGTTGTTTTTCTCGAAGCAAAAATTTCCTATCAAGTAAACCACTCTAGAGCAATCATCTCTCTCCACAAAATTCCGCGTCTCTCAAAGGAAGTTTCTCTAGAGAGGCTGAACTATTATATGTTTGATGGTCCTATAATAATACTCATCGAAACAATAAGCAAATAAAAGAACAGTGGGAACAAAATACAACTCCGTATCCTTTGGCCGAGTGGTTAAGACATCCGCCTTGTGAGCGGGAAGGTTCGAATCCCGTTGGGGATCCTTTTTATATTGCCGGTCGATGGAGCCGACGGCTAGTTAAAGAATGGTTACCATGTGTCTACCTGCCTGATGCCTGTCATTTAAGGATAGGAATCGGGAAGTTAATGTACTCAGAAAGTAGGTGTCTCATAAGTCAGAAATGGCTGGCCCTTTAAATAGGGGTGACACTATAATAAATAAACATTTTACTTTTACGATTACCCTCTTGTATACTGGCATGGGGTGGAAAGAGAAAAGTTCTACAATGAAAATTACAATTAATATATACGGGTCAGTAGTGCTTACCCGCTAGTACTGTTTCACACATTTTCTAAAAAATCTTGTGGACACATATTCTGTTGATTATTGACTGCAGTAAGTCATACAATGAATTGAAATATCGATAGAAAGTTGATAGAACCTGTAAAAATCACAATCATCGTTTCAGATCATTCAAAATTCAAAGTGGCGGTTAAGTTCTATTGATATGTACGTATGCGTGAAAACATCTGCAATTATATTGAAAACGGTATTTTTTTTAAACAAATTAATTTAAATGCAACAATGACGTCATTGTTGTACACAGTCTGAGGAACAAATTAAAACAAATATTTGCATTCTTAAGGTAAACGTGTTACTAATCTATGGTATTAAACTATAAATCATTTTAAAGCAAACTTTTTTAAAATAATATTACATTAAAACCTCAATTATATGACCGCCCTTTGGACCTTTGAACATTGGTCTTCCCATTGAGAAGGTCTTAATATTGAGGTTGAATAAAGAGCAAAACAGTTAGATGGAATTGTGTTCTTAATTTGGAGGTGGTCTTTAAGTGAGCATTTACTGTAACTATTTCAGTAATATGATACTGATCTAGTATGCGTAGTATTAATTTAACTTATTTCTTTCACATCGACTGTGAAACAAGTACAACTTATACTAATCACTCTCGACGACCGCTTCCTGTGATACTAACCAGTAGTCCCACCAGACGGTGCGCAAACAGGCGAGAGTTGGATAGAGTGTCAGGCGCTAAACCTCTCGTCCACTATGACTCCCTAAAATTACAGTCGAACCTCGTTTATTCGACAACCCTTTATCCGAATACTCGGTATCATCCGAAATAAACATTAGGTCCGTCCAGATATGTATTCTTATGCACGTCGAATTGAATTAGGTTATTCGAAACCATGTATTTTTCGAAACAAAATTTCGCATTCGATTAACTCGAATGAACGAGGTCTGACTGTAGTATGAAATAAAGCATGTTTGTGTATATCGCTTTGTGAATGTCACAAACCATTTCGTTAGGTTTATACAAACATCGTTATCAATCTATTGCCAGTTTCATTTTAATTAAGAACACAATACAGGGATACTGCTTTCACCCCAATTACCGTTAAATACAGTAAAACCTCAATAATGAGACCCTTAAAACTGGTCTTAATATTGAGATGGTCTTAGTATTGAGGTTGAATATAGAGTAAAGCAGTGAAAATGGACTTGAAAATTGTGTTCTTAATTAGTGAGGTGGTCTAAATGTGAGGTTTTACTGTATACTATCAACAGTAAGTCAGGAATAAGGTTCAAAATCTCTTAGATCTTATGTTACAATCTTAAATGTTATATTTAATAACATTTATCTTATTCAAAAAAGTTATTTTATTCTCTACAATATTCGGTTTGACATAAAGATTCGTAAATTCCTGCAACATTTATGTCGTATTATCGTATTCCCAGATGATGCATATATTTCTCGTGCACTCATCTTTCACTTATGACACTTTTGCAAATGCATAACACTTTTGATTCTCTCTTGGAATAAAAGCGACATATTGAACGCACAGTTACTAAAATAGACTTCTACCGAGACTTGTTTCACTTTTCCCAATCTGATATAACGTCAAGCGACGACATTTATACATCGGTTTATGGTAATAAATCTTGATATTACATTAGAAATACACAATACTGGAACGATACAAATTATGATAAATTACAAACGATCGATTCTGTACATTTTTAGATGTCATGAATCACTATTGTAGGAAACCACATGTCGAAGATTGAATAAATGTTTGCGGAAAAATGTTTAAAATAAATCTGAATACATAGAACAAATGGAAAATAATAGTTTGCTAAATAGTACTCAATTACTAAGTTCACCATCGAAACTTGGAAATATTCTTTAATATTCCTGTCTTTGAAGTCATACTTACTCTGTTTTATACGCATTCTAAATGTAACTAAGACAAGGCAACGCTTTTCTCCGTATTACGTATGTAACCAAACTTGTTTACCCTCCCATCACTAATACACATTGAGTGAAATATATTGCAACATTGTGTTTGTTTGGTAATGTATGTGCTTTAATAATAATTTCTTTTGTACATTCATCGTACTTAAGTATTTATTTATAACTATGTTACCTTTTGCATGTGCATGTATGCTCATGTGCAATATTGCCTTTTGCAATAGATATAAACATACATTAGCTCCACTCGCCCGGTATTGATAGAACCTCCATTTTAAGTTTTACCTCAAACTGAGACAAACTGAGTTTCCTCTGGATTGAGTTTTTTTTCAAATATGTATTCATGAAGTATCCTTATACACTGTGGAGCCCGCTTAAGATCATACTCCAATATTTGAGTGCGAACTCAAAACTTGAGTTTAATTTTCTGTTGAATATCAAGGTTCATATTTGATTGAAGGTTCATATTTGAGTGAAGGTTCATTTTGAGTGAAGGTTCATATTTGAGTGAAGGTTCATTTTTAAGTGTACGTGAGAACTCAAGAGTTTTGTGAATTCAAATCATGGATATCGTAATGTCATTATTGGATCATTCAGTTACATTAAAACGCCGCTTAATGATGCATGTTCTTCCATTGATAATGCCATATTGTATTACAAGTTCCCATTAGTGTGCATGAGTCATATATTTATGCACTTAAACAAATTGGTACCAATAGAATATCTATTTTGACCAAGACTTATTTTGTATTCAACGTCAATTTGTCCATAGCGCCATACCTGCCTTTTGTTACTGCAGTCGGACCTCTTTTATTCGTCAACCTTCTATCCGAATACTTGGTGTGATCCGAAATAAATATCAGGTCCCGATGTATCTTCTTATGCACGTCGAATGGAAATGGGCTATTCGAAACCATGTATTATTCGAACTAAAACTTTTCTGATCTGTTTCTATACACTATAACTATTCTAAATAGGGATACAAATCTTGAAGGCGCAAATAAATTGTTTGAATTTATATTTTGTACCGCTAATATCGACAGATATCGAGATAGAATCGTTCCGAGGAGCCGTGATTCTTAACTGATATGTTACTCAGTGCAGTTGCACTTATTGTTAAAATCGAAGATTTATTGAAAGCATTTAGCGATATTCAGAACTTGTAATGCCTTCCGAGTCGAAGCAGAATTCAATTTTAAAATTCTCGTTATTTTGAAATTGGCATTTTAACTAAAACTCAGTATATGAATAACATAACCCTTGTGTCTCGCACGGAAACATATTAAAGCAAATATCAGTTATTTTCAATAAAAGCCCCGAAAATTTGCGAATAAAACAACAATGATACAGAAACTCATGTACCTTTACTCCGAACAAGTAATTTCAACAACGGAACGAGCGTTTAAAAGACATGTTATACGGCTTAGAATCAATAGTACCATACAATAAAGATTTATCAGATGGTACTGTAAGTCCCAGACACAATAATAATACATTCCTTGATTCCTCATAGCGCCCATAGCGCTGACTGATCAATAAACTGTAGTAGTAAACATTGACAGAATTCGGAATGTTTTCAAACCATAAAGATGCACTTCATTGTTACTTGTGTCGAAGCTATTGCTCACTGACGTCACACTTTGTATGCCGAAAGATATGTGCCGTCTCTTTTATTTAATCCAACATGTGGAAGATTGTCTGATATGTTAGCACAAGTATATACTTGATTTACAACCCGACTTAATGTTGACTTTTATTTAAATAGGTTCGTCTGGCCTCTATGACTCTGAGACAGTTTATAACTCTTATATCAGGGGATGCTAATACTGGATGAGAAAAAAACAAAGATATACCATTAAAGGAAATAATATCCGTTTTATATGCATGCAAATAACAATTGTGTCTGTGAACAACAGATGCTAAGAAACACATATAACCGCATGTCTCATTCTCTACGTATGGTTTATATTCTCTTAATATGTTATTAAAATCTAAAATGGTATAAAACTTTATTTAATACATGTGCGCTGATGAAATTTATACTTATAACTGTTAAATCTATTTAATATGTGCTATTTATGTTCTTTTTAATTACAATCACATTTCACTGCAACGTGTGATTTTCATTCATTTCAATTTTGTGGGAATACAAAAAATACAAGTTGAAATTTTGAGGAAAAGGAAGCGTATCAGAAAGCATAGTTATTTGCTAGTAAAAGTGCTTGTAGTTCCATGAAACAATGGCGTAGTGTTCTTATTATTGCCGCAATTTAATTGCATTAATTTCGCTTAAAATGTGATAATTACTTCACTTAATCTCTACGGAATAGCGATTTAACATCATTAAAGTTTGATATTTAGTAACATTCTGTGTTCTCTCTGTTCAAATTTCCATTGACATGGTTTAACGAACGTATGTGAACGTAAATGTATTATGTAAGCGTCTGTGTACGACAGTAACGGTTAACATTTTGGTAAAGCATCGTAAATTATATGACCACCATTGCAATGTTATATTTCCCCTTCCCCGGTGCAATTCTTTCACTTTATAGTGTTCATGTTATTTTCTGCCCAGTTTCGGCCTACTGTTGCCAACTGTCTTGACTTGTCCTGTGATCTTTTCCATCCATTAATCCCCTCTTCACTGTTTGTCCTTTTTGATTCTCCTAGTTATTCCTTATGGGCTGCCAGGCCATTCCTTGCGCCTCTGTTCCCTAACGTATGTACCCTTTAGGTGCCTTATGTTTTATGGATTGATGTCTGTGTGGGAAGGCACTGTCTTATGTATGTGGCGTTCCCGGTAGCAACTTATTCTCGCTCTTTTACTTTGGCAGAAATATGGCAGAAAACCGATCTATGCAAAAACGATCTTATTCATGAGGTGGTCTTTAAGTAATGTATAATTCTAATATGTTTTCAACTATGCTTTAAAAAATAACTTAACTCTTAGGGCCAGTAGGTGTTATTCTGACCATAATTGACTTTAATGATGTGTGAGTTTCATTTTTTTCAACGCCAGACCATTTACTATTTTCGAGTTTAGCTAAGTGGTTCAGTGCACCAACGTCTACGATTATTCATTAATCTGTTACAGCAAAGACTGTCTGGATTCTAAAGGTTATATTACTTTTTGAAAAAAGAATGGCACTCAGCTAATTAGAGATTAACAGTTCATACAGCTTCTTTTTAACTTTAATGCCGACTTTCAAGTGAACTAGCGCAAATTTCACTAGTTTAACCGATTTGTACTTATGTCCATTATCTATAACGGGGGCCTCTGTAGACGAGTAGTTATGGTCGCTGATCTCAAATCATTTACCTCTTATCGTTGTGGGTTCGAATTCCAACCGGAATTAATGATTTTTATGTGAGGAAGCTATGCATCTGGCTTTACGGAAGGTCGGTTGTTCTACACATATGCTTGTAGGGTTACCTAGGGTCTTCATCCATCGTTTTAACGGGAAATTCTTCATGACCCTGGTTGCTATCTATTTAATGGCTTTTTTCGGTTCGCATATATTCCACACTAAATCTGAAGTATTTCGATTACTGTGATATCCGGAACGTTTTGTGTGTCTGCGATCACGACTAGTGGACGTAGATCTATATATTCCAAGATCAGTTAATATCAGTTAACTACACAAAATAACTGCAATTTTATGTGGAACTTTTTTTGCTTTCCTGAAACTGAGCTTGTTCCAAAGGACGAAATATACAATCTAAACTCGTGTTTTTTTTTCAATTTCTATGCAGCAAACACTGTCACTCATAATAGATTGGTTGGAGTAGGTTTATACTGGCACGATGTTCTTTTTCCAATAAAACCTATATGCGCCTTATTGTAAAGTTTAAATTGTTCTAGTCACCGGAAACCAAGATTCTTGATTGTATAATGCAGAGATATATCTTTGATGCATCTATCAATATTTTGCCCCATGCGGGGGGGGACTAGGGGGCTGACCCAGGGAAATTTGTCTCCTTTGGGGTCTAATTCCCCACCATTAAGCCAAGCATTTTGTCTAAATCCCACCAGTGGGAGATGCTTATTTCCCACTTCTGGAATCTATCTATTTCCCGGGACCCGGAATCATTATGGGTGTTCAATTCTGCTTAAGTATCGTATATCACCGCCCCCTTGGGTCAAACACATTAATAATAGATAGTTTCCACATTTACAATATTTACGTTACTTGTTATGAAAAGACAATTTTATAGGGAATATAATGTAAACGATGATAAACAATCAAATATAAACAATAACTTATTCATTATGCTCATGTGGGCAGAGATGACTCAGAAACACATATTTGGGGATACTCCAACAAGTGCTTATTCGTTTTGTCTATCAAAATGGCTGATGATTAAGAACAAGGGCGGTGAATATTGTCGAGGTGGAAACTATCTATACTCTGTCATGTTGATACTTATCTTAGATATAACGTTTGGAATTTCATTGGGTTGTATTTGCATAGTAACATGTTTTCTATGTCATAATAGTTTGTCTTTAATGGGGCATTCACCGAGATTGTTTTGCCCAAATGCATTGAGCATCGTTTCTTAGAAAAACGCGATAAAGATTACGTCATGTTTTTACATTAATTGCAACAGCTAATTGAAACATGTCAGTCTAAGATTTATGATTCAGCGTCGAGCCGAAGCAGAACAATGTATGATTAATTTATTCATCCAAAAAAGAACAATAAAGAAGTATTTGTAAAATATTATTGTATCTGAAGACAAATTCGATATATTAAATTTGTGAAACTCAGAAACAGTTGTAGTCTTGATGGTCATATCAAAAGTGCTGTAAAAAATGTCGTGTTGCAAAACAATGGTTTCATATTGACCTACATATATCCCTGCATTCAGAAATGTTAATAACTTAATTTTGCTCAGATATGCCAAAAATATCAGAGAATGACACAAATATGCTGTTTGTTTCGCGTGGTAATATGTATTCTATGTCATAAAATTTAGTCATGCTGCTTATCGCATATACATTTGTCTCTCCGGAGAACGGATTTGAAAAATATCTATATCTTTTCTGAATATTATACGATGCTCATATATTCCAGATGACAGAAATCAGTAGGGACATGATATAAAAAATAATAACCTAGAATATTGTAAATTACATAACAAATAGAAACAATATTATCACTAATTGTGACCTCTCGGTGGTGTATCTCTGATAAAACTATCTAAATATCTCGAGTGCTTGGAAGCATTTCATCTTTGTAGGTCAGACGGAGTAATGAGAAATTAATGGTTATGTTGGAAAAGTGTGATATATCTATATAAGGTTGAATGTTCTAACACTCTCTGCTTCAGCATTGTTTGAATAAAAATATGCACGTACAATTTACAACAATTGCAAAAAACGAATATATTTCATGTTTTAAGTAAAATCGAGCTATTTTTAAGAGGCCATTTTTAATTCAGAATTCCTTCTGAGAAAATGAAGTTAAAAGATATTAAATAATTTCGGCATTTCTTATGCCATCTTCAAAACAATGCTAATAATAATTGAATGTACGGAAGAAATATAATGGGTATAAAGTTCAAGTGTTCTCAAAGTTTTAATCTCAATAAATCCGAAGTATTAAGTTATGACGAGAATTGAAACTGCGTGCTTTTTTGGAGGTAATAATGGTCTCAATTTTGTGAAATAAATCCGAAGTAAATTATTATTAAGATTCTGAAACTGTGTCCTTTCAAATCTAAATCTGAATACAATGTATCTGCTATTTCATTTCTGGCATTTCTGGTATTTCATTTGCGCGTTTGAAGGGGAACCAGCACGCCAATAGGACAGCTTAGATATGAAAGCTACGGAATGACCCGAAGGATTACGATTTGTACCAAACCACTCGACACACCTCATGTATTTCCGTTTCACGAAAGATCTGTTGGTTACGGAATGACCCGAGGTCTGCCGATTAATGTCGAAAGTCACAATTACTAATATAATCTACTTGATTGTGTAAATTGCAGTGTCACAATTCCTGATACGGAGTGAAAGATCCGACGAATTCCGAGCGGGCAATAAGAACAAATGTATTAATCGAACTGATGCAATACAATCAGTTCTCTGATATTTTTTGTGATACTAAAATACACGACTTCATTCCAGTAATGGGACTTGATCATACAATTGTATGGTTAAACTTAAGGTTTGTAGCATTAATATCGTAAAATGATTATTGAAATAAAACCATTTCTGAGAGAATGCCAAACAATTCAGAACATTTGCTGAAATGAGATTTCACAGATAATGGCTGCATATATTGTGATGTTGGAATTTATTGGCAAAGCTAAATGATATTCATTTCACGTAATGGAATTTAAATGGTTGTTCAATTTTGAATTTGAACACATCTTTTGTAAATTACATGCACTTTGACTGAAATTTATAGCAATTGGTTTGTTTCTCTCTGTTCTTGGCTGGGAGCATCGATAGATTGGCGCACATTCCATTACACATGCGGCATATATTAAACTAGATTTGAAGGTTTCACAACATTTACTTTATGCGCCAAATGTCTCATTATATTATATGTTTTATGTATAATTATATATATACATGAAATATCATATATCTGATACTTTATTTAGAAATTAAGGCATTATGCCCAGGATTCTCAATTACAAATCATAGAAAATGAATGCATTCTCTTAGATCATGAACTACGATGTACTAGTCATCTCTACAATTATTGTAAAACACATGTTTAAATTACCGGCCTATATACATCATTCTTATATATGCCTCTGTACATTTTATCTACCATATTTGAAATTAAACTTTACAATGTATTACTAAAGTAGGAAAAAACACATATGAACATATACAACACATTTTATCAAGCATATAAAGAAAGCATGTTAACATGATATATGAATTAGTGGTGAAGAGAATGTACATCAAACACCAATTAATATATAGCCATCATAAGTACTTATACTTTATATGTATATACATTCTTAGTATACGAACGTTTATTGAGTTCTGCTGGTTAATCAAAGGGCTCAGTACAGTAGAGCCCCTCCAAACCGGAACACCTGAAAATCGGAAACCCTTCTGAACCCAACATTTTTTCCTGGTCCCGTATTTCATTCGTCTTTTTCAGTTAAAAAGTTTCCCTGATTACATACCGGAACCCCTCTAATCCTGAAACTGAATAGATTTTCAGAATCGTGTTTAATACAATGCAATGTAGCATGACCCCTGAATACCGAAGATATCTAATTGAAAAGATGGTGAATGGTTTTTAAAACTTTTACATGTCATAATATGGTTACATCTTGCCGGTGACTTTGTGAAATACGATATAGAGCTCGAGTGGATTTTTACACTAGACATTACATTGATCCCCTTTTGGGGATATTTCAACAAAAAGCTTAATATAATGTATAACTTTATTTTTATGTTTATGCATTAACTTTACTTGTTCGTTTAATTATTTTGTTTGTGTGTTTAGTTGATTTTATTCATTGTATATTTTAATTAATTATTTGTTTGATTATTCATTTTGTTTCATACTTTTTTATTATTTGTCCATTTATTGTCTTTTTTTATTAAATGTGTTCGTCAGTTCGTTGTTTATTTGAGGTTTATTCGTTCACTCATTTTTCATTTTTAGTTTCTTTGAAAGAGTCATTGATCTCCATGAAATAAACCAGTGTAATCTCTGATATGAAATGTGCGAATCACACATTACTACGTGACCTAGGCCTAAATCTTGACGAGTCCAGATACCTTGCTGCCAGAGGTGAAATGTACAAGAGGCCATCCATTTCAAGAATGGATGCATCCGTTATCAAAACTATCCAATATCTAGCCAAGCGTTTGGGTTTACATTCTGGTAATGGTATCAACGGGCTGCCAACTACACTAAATGTAATGAATGACAAGAATATAACTGAAGGTTCGTAATCTTCTAGTTATTATTAAGACAAACTTTATAAATACAACATCACCAGAAACACTTTAAAATCGATTATGTCGTTAATTATTTTGAATGTTTATCTTTATATTGTTAACATACGTTTTGTGGTATCACCAAACATGAACATTAAAAGCTCACATGTGTCAAGGGTTGAAATACAGTAATATACTTTACATGCACAATGAGATTATATAGTAATGAATAAAAGCGAAACAATGTGAGCGTGCAAGAACTCACTGAAACACATAGTTACAATAAATGTCATAGTTTCATTTTTTCACCATTATATATATCTGTTGTTGACTCAGTGTCTGCAATTGTTTGCTGCTTTAAAAATATTTGAAGATATTACATGAAAGGTTAGAAGTACAAACTGTATATTATATTTTTGTAAAACGTTTATTTTGTGTCGAGATATTTGCAAACATTGTAATTCTCATTGCATCTAGGGTTGCTTCAGAAGCAACGTTGGAAACTGGTCCGATCACTGGATTATTTTCGTCAAGCTCATTTCCCTGGAGCATTACAAGAACCTGGGCTATGTGTGTCCACTGGTGAACTCCAAGTCATTGAAATACAAGTAAGTGTCACGAAAACAAGGACGGTCACAGTTACAACATGAGGAATTCAACGTACACGGTGATGAAAGGACTTCTTATTCTGCTCGTCTTACAATTACAGTGATTTTATGTATAATAATAATCCTACAAAGTATCATAAAAACATATGAACCCATTTCTATTATGAATAAAGCTGTCAAAGTCTGAGGTGTCATCTGTGTAAATATATACCCCTATCAGAGGTCTTTATGTTTTGGCGAAATTCTGTTACCAGATAATGTATTTCTTAAGCTTGTACACTTTGCTGTATATACTTTTAAACTAGTTAGCCTTTGCTGTATACTTATATGTTATCAATGTGTTGTGTGTTTTTACTGGCTTTAAAGAAGCCCATTTACTACATATCTTATGTTTTTGTTATCATTTGTATTACAAACTACGCAAACTTTTGAGACTCCCTCTGAACCATTTGATGGCCATAAATGTTATTTTATGTCCACACTAGAACGCAACAAAGACATTAATAGTCATACTGTCTAATATTTAATAGTTTTAGGCGAAACCACAGCAAGTCGGATAGATATCACTATGGAAGATGACAAACCGTTGACAGTCGCAAAACAAACTGAACCTTCTCGGGTAATCGTTGGTGTGAATGAAGACAATATGAATAAAATGACCGAAGATGATGGAGATGATGATGATGGTTTTGGTGGCATTTTGGGAGTGTTTGTGGAAGCAGTATCCATGGCGATTATGTCTGTATGGCACGGTCTTTATAATAATTTAATAACTCTGATAACTTTTCAATTAAATAACCACCGTTGGGTACACAAACTTGCAAACTAACACACATTAACCCGATTTTGCTTGTGTAATTATGATTAATTTCTTCTATAATTAACTATAATTAATTAATTCCTCATGTTGTAAACTAAATGTATGATAATTTCAAATGCTAAAAGACCTGTACTAAATTCTTCGCTACCACTTTATGTAAATAATATCACTCTAGAACAGGTAAGTAACCACAATATGCTTGGAGTAATCATTGATAAAAATCTTCGCTGGAATGCACATATAGATCACGTATGTCACAAACTCAAATCAAAGTTAAATTTATTAAAAAGAATAAACTATATCTTAAACATCAACACAAGGAAATTATTCTACAACTCTTACATACTATCTTCATTGGACTATTGTTGCCCTATATGGTGTCGAGGGCTTGTAGCAAACAACAAGAAAATATTCATAATACAGAAAAAAGCAGCAAAAATTATTCTACATAGACCACAAATAACACCATCACGACCCTTATTCATTGAATTAGGGTGGCTATCATTTGAAAATAGATGTAAATTCCTCTCAGCACCTATAGTGCATACATTCTCACATGATAAAATGCCCACTTACTTTCATGATATAATTTCTTTCACTCACAATTCTACATACTCATTAAGTTTCACCACCAACAATGACATAGCACCGTTTTCCTTTAAATCAAATTATGGTAAACAAACATTCTCTTTTTATGCTCGTGAGGTATGGAATTCAATTCCTGTAAATATACGTTGCCTGTCTGATACAGAAACATTTAAACATAATTATAGGAACTACTTAATGCTTAAACAAAGATATCAATAATATTTCATTATTGTATGTATGTGTCTTATTCGAGGTGTCTGTTGTTGTTGTTGTTTCATTTCAATTTTTTATTTTCAGATCATCTTAACTTTTGTAGTTTTTTAATAGTCTCATTTACATCCTGATGTTAAAACATGATGTTCATGTACAATGTATTGTGTGTGCGTGTGTGAATGCGTGTTTGATTGCGTGGATGTGCGTGCGTGTGTGATTTCTTGTTTGTTTGTGCGTGTTTATATTGTTAATAGAAGGCCATATTGAAAAAAAGATGTACAATTTATTGTTAACCTTAACTATGTAACCTTCTGAAAATAAAGAATTTATTATTATTATTATTATACATGTACAATAGTTTTATATGGGAATTCACAACCGCAATGACGATTTTCATGTACGCAATGGAGATTTTCATGTACGCAATGGAGATTTTCATGTACGAAATGGAGATTTTCATGTACGCAATGGAGATTTTTTCACCGGCGCAATAGAGATTGTTTAATGCGATCACACCCCCAAGTTTGAGAAGTACTAATTAAAATATTTTAAAATCCCGGTAAAGTATAAAGATATATTCTTGAAACATGTTATCATTCATTACACTATTGTTGTTTTAAATACTACAGAGAGAGGAATTCATAAAATGTTATGACTTTATTTTTATATCTTTAAAGCGGCTGGTCCGCAAAATTTAAATCTTATTTAGTTATTTATTTAATTATTTATGTTTTCTTTTTTCTTTCCTTTTTATTGTTTTTTAATATAATGAAGTCATAATATATACTAAAATAGTTAACTGCTAGTCAGTATTTTTAAATACAGCATATTTAAAAAAAAATAGTATTTGAAAAATAGAAACTTTTAAAATATATTGCCATGTAAACACAGGTATATTTGATATAGACACACACACAGACATTCACTATAGTTTTATTTTAAATCAGAAATGTTAATATAGTATCACGGACCTATATAGGTCCGTGTATATAGGTCCGTGATAGTATGTACAAATATAGTGTACGAAAATAGTGAATGCTCGCCCATATGGGATATCCCGGTGGCGAGGGTAAATATACTCAACTCCACAGATGTTATCATTATCATTTTTACTCAAGTATAACAAACGTTAACGTATTATCAAATATCAATGTGATCTCAAAATGCCTAAGTATCGGTGTTATGTGTGTTCGGATAATTGTGATGACTATTGCATATATTGTGAGGTTAGTACGAACTAATTTGTTTCACAATAATTGTTTTGCTAAACATTTTCCTGGCGACTCCAAACATTAAATTGGAAATGAATAATCAACTAATTGTTGGAAAATCATTGAAAGTAATGATTTGTTTAATGTACAATTTATATAAGTTTGATTTTAGCCCGATACTATTAATTGATGCATTGCAAAATTATTAGTGGTTTTAAACAACGGAATATTGATTGTTTTAGTCAAATTGTTGCAAATGTCAAATTTAACGAAGGTGATACATAAACGAATATTAATGACTAGGTTCTATTATTTAATTAAATTTTATTATTGTAAATTGTATATATTGGTTGATAAGTAACATTCGGTAATTTGAAACTATTTATTATTTTGTCAGCAGAGGTACGGCTATAACGGAACGCTCTTTTTTCTTTAATGTTCTTATATGACATATTTCCAATTATTAATCCATTATCTAAATATTATTATTAAATAATTCAATTGTTTTACACATTTCAAGTCCTGTTTTGAAAATCTCCATTGCGCAAGTGAAAATCTCCATTGCGTACCTGATAAACATCATTGCGGTTGTGAATTCCCACCTAAAATGATTGTACATGTATAACTGAAGAAAATAAACATAATCTAAAACGGGTTATTGTGTGTTAGTTTATAATTTTATATGGTAATCCACTTTGTAATAGGTGAAAATATCCATTGCGTACTAGAAAATCTCCATTGCGTACTAGAAAATCTCCATTGCGTACTAGAAAATCTCCATTGCGTACTAGAAAATCTCCATTGCGTACTAGAAAATCTCCATTGCGTACTAGAAAATCTCCATTGCGTACTAGAAAATCTCCATTGCGTACTAGAAAATCTCCATTGCGTACGAGAAAATCTCCATTGCGCTGGTGAAAAATCTCCATTGCGTACTAGAAAATCTCCATTGCGTACGAGAAAATCTCCATTGCGTACTAGAAAATCTCCATTGCGTACTAGAAAATCTCCATTGCGTACTAGAAAATCTCCATTGCGTACTTGAAAATCTCCATTGCGTACGAGAAAATCTCCATTGCGCTGGTGAAAAATCTCCATTGCGTACTAGAAAATCTCCATTGCGTACTAGAAAATCTCCATTGCGTACTAGAAAATCTCCATTGCGTACTAGAAAATCTCCATTGCGTACTAGAAAATCTCCATTGCGTACTAGAAAATCTCCATTGCGTACGAGAAAATCTCCATTGCGCTGGTGAAAAATCTCCATTGCGTACTAGAAAATCTCCATTGCGTACGAGAAAATCTCCATTGCGCTGGTGAAAAATCTCCATTGCGTACTAGAAAATCTCCATTGCGTACGAGAAAATCTCCATTGCGTACTAGAAAATCTCCATTGCGTACTAGAAAATCTCCATTGCGTACTAGAAAATCTCCATTGCGTACTAGAAAATCTCCATTGCGTACGAGAAAATCTCCATTGCGCTGGTGAAAAATCTCCATTGCGTACTAGAAAATCTCCATTGCGTACGAGAAAATCTCCATTGCGCTGGTGAAAAATCTCCATTGCGTACTAGAAAATCTCCATTGCGTACGAGAAAATCTCCATTGCGCTGGTGAAAAATCTCCATTGCGTACTAGAAAATCTCCATTGCGTACGAGAAAATCTCCATTGCGTACGAGAAAATCTCCATTGCGCTGGTGAAAAATCTCCATTGCGTACTAGAAAATCTCCATTGCGCTGGTGAAAATCTCCATTGCGTACCTGAAAAACTTCATTGCGTTTGTGAATTCACATATAAAAGTATTGTATATGAACTTGGACCAATATATACAATATATTGGTCCCAGATATGAATAATTAAAAAATCATATTTACACAAGCAAAATCGGGTAAATGTGTATTAGTTTACAAGTTTATATGGTAAAAATAATAGGGAGAAATCTCCATTGCGTAAGAGAAAATCTCCATTGCGTACATGAACATCGTCATTGCGGTTGTGAAATCCCATATAAAACTATTGTACGTGTATAATTGAAGAAATTAATCATATTAACATCGGGTTAAGGTGTGTTAGTTTGCAAGTTTCCCGAGTAAATCACTTTGTAATAGGGAGAAATCTCCATTGCGCCGGGGGAAAAATCTCCATTGCCCACACGAACATTTTCTAACAAATATATAAGCACCTGAAATCGTTTAATATGTATTTGTTTACAGTAGATCTATCATAACATATTTATAAACAATATATACACATTTATTAACCACACTCAGTCGAATTTGTGACATATTTAGAGTAAAAATCGCTGTTAATTGAATTTTAATCGCCATAGCGCCCATTGCGCCCATTGCGCTCACAAATCTACATTGCGTACTTTAGTCATATCCGTGAATGACTTATGGTTAGTTTAGGGCATAGGACACCGGTTGGCACGTTTAGCTGTGGGTTTAGAATGATACATCTCGTAGTTTTAAATACGGTACTTCAAATAAGCAAAACCCCTGATCAACCGATGTAACAGTGCAAATAAATGGTAAATAGTCATTTCAACTTGAGTGTTTCAGATGAATATAACTGTTCCATAATTCTCAAACTAACGTTTGGAGACATGTGTTAAATACAGCCTTGTCATTGGTCAATGACGAGTCGGAAACATTGAATCAGGGGCTAGCAGTTTGAGACAAATCTTAAAATCGAAGCATATAATCTCAAACCCTAATTTCCCCTGGTTGTTAATACAGTCGGACCTCGTTCATTTGAAATCAACGGGTCCGAAATTTTATTTCCAATAATACACGGTTACGAATAGCCCATTTTAATTTGACGTGCACATTGAGAAGATATATCGGTACATGATATTTATTTCGGATGATACCAATTATTCGGATAGAAAATTTTCGAATAAACGAGGTCCGACTGTAATTGAGTCCAATCTAATGATTGCATCAACTGCAAAACAATATATACCGATGTATACGAATGTATTTTGTAAGTTAATTGTTTCTATTGGTAGAGAAGGCAGTGACCGCCATTTTTTCATTTTTTCCGAAAGATTAATTAGAACTTCTTTGTTCATATATGACAAAATATTTTTCTTTTTTTCAGGAGTTGTAACAGCTGAGAAGAAGATTGGTTAGTTTTGTGTGACAGGATTCGTGAAAGTGATTTTGTTGTAGCAAAAATAGCACAATAAATATCTGTACATTGTATATGTATTCACAAACATCCCGAGTTCAAGCCCACACTCTGAACATTTGAACATTCACTAAAACTGTTTTAGATTGCCTAAAGTGATATTCACTCAGACAATGTGAGGTATGCTCAACTCAAATGTCGGTTTCCCCTCAAATGTTTGAGTTAGGTACCAGGCAAGCTCAATGCTGGAGAATGCATCGTGAAATCAGTTTTAAGCGAAAACTTAGTTCACAGAAAGTACGAATCATTATTGTCCATTAAATTTAATTGTGCAGTATGGTCGACCTGTCACCATAAGCATTGTACATTTACATGTATTATACAGTCGCATAAGTCTATTACCTACTCAATTTTGATAAAATAAAATTTGTCAAACTAGTCAAAAACTTGTATAATTAGCAAAATAGAAGCTAAAGTAATTCCTAGCAGCCATTTTCTCTTTCAATACTTTTTATGTTTAAATGTTTGCCCGTTGTTTTCTTATGAGGTTGAAAATAATCAACCTTAAACCCCTAAACCCTATTCTTAAAATACATGTATTCATATTTTAGATCAGCAAATGTTTGATAGTAGTTTTAACAGAATATATATACATGTTATTTGTATGAATAAGTACATGAAGTATGATTCAGTTTGGGCAGGTAATCTTTTTAATAACTTGTGTGTGGATAGGTAAACTTTTCTGAGATTTAAGCACCCCTGATTAATCTGTGTATCTAGCACAATTTAAACGAATTAAAAGTCATTTAGCAGAGTCTACATGTTGTGGTCATTACTGATTGTTAAATTATTAATGCATCACTTTATATTGAAATTAACTTGTTTTGATATGTTTTAATTTGAATTGAGGTTGGCATCTTTCAGTCCTTTGATTGTTCTTTCAATTTCAATATAATACTCCATGGTGTTTGTGCCACTGACCGTTTCAAATCGATACTTCTAACTTCACTCACCCTTTATATTTGTGTCGTGCGTCACTTTTACATTTGACCGCTGCTATGGGATTTACAATCTCTTCTGTAAGTGACGTCATTTCAAGAAAACGCAACACGTGATGTCGCTATTGGAATGCAGGAAACAATATTACTCCATATGGTCACTTCGTTATCATTTTACCATATGGGGCAAATACTGCTTATTGTGAGTAAATGGTGACGTCACATGTAACGTTTACTGGAAATGACGTACGATTTCCAACCTCTTCTTTAAGTGACGTCATTTCCAAAACACGTCAAATGAGACGTCACCATGTACTGACAGTAAGCAATATTATCCCCAATATGAAAACGAAGTAACCATATGGAGTAAATATTGTTTCCTTCTTGCAAAAATCGATATCAAAGTTGCGTTTTCTTGAAATGACGTCACTAACTGAAGAGGTTGTAAATCCCATAGCAGCGCTCATATTGTATTGAAAATATTTATTAGCTATTGTCAATAATAAAACTCGGTTAAGTTATACGATAGAATATATATCATGGAGAATTTGCACAAGCATATGGATGGAATCATTAAATAACATTATTTATTGATTTTCTTAACCGCATCTTTATGTTATTTATTCTAAACAAAACTTAGTTTAATCTTCAATTTGTTTCACATGTGAACACACCCATGTTGTTTTCGTCGTCATGAAAGTCGTTACTCAACAAGCAAACGCAATTAAATCCCTTTTCAAAGAAAATGCAGGGTTATTTATTTCTTATCTATATATAAATCAACAATTGTCTTGTCATATCATAAAATAGTTCTGAGAATGCATTATAATTGTCAGTTATAAGCGAAATATATCATAAGCTTTTATCTACATAATGTCCTTTTGCATCGAAATTGTTATGTACAAGTGATATATCAGCTCTAATGGTGAGGCATGCATACACTTGCTTTCCTAATAATGTTTATAGTTTCATATCAGATAAGCCAAAGAACTGCAGATTGATGGAAATTATAAAAGCACTGTCGGTATATCTAGGGAAATTAAAACTAAATATCGTGTATGTTAATCACTTTTAAGGGGATGGTATATACCATTCTAGAAATAAAACTGACAAATAACTAGTTTTCTACACCGATCCACTCCAAAGAGGAAACTTCAAAATATATTAACCGAAACACATACTTAGTCTGGTACGTCATTTTGTTTCACATCTTGATGGACTGAAGTACTTAGCAGCGTCGTCGATTGCAATGTGCTGGCCGTATTGGTCAGGTTCATCCCGGTAATTTCCAATGTATGAGCGTTTGTCACTTTACGGTTTCGCGTTAGGTTGTCTTGCCGTCAAACTGGTTATAAGTAGCATGTACTTTCAGGATGAGTTATGAGGCGGTAAGGAGATAATTGTATGGGTAAGTCTCGATGTACGACTTGTTATGTCGCTACGTGGTTATTATTTCTACAGTCTGACCTCGTTTATTCGACAACCTTCTATCCGCATACTTGGTATCATCCGAAATAAGTATCGTTGTATCATATTATGCTCGTCGAATTGAAATAGGCTATTCGAAACCATTTTTTATTCGAAGTTAAATTTCGGACCCGATGAATTCGAATGAACGAGGTCCGACCGTATTCGTGTTTTAGATGAGTGTTAAGTTCCACTTTCCCTATGTGCAGCTCCTTGACTTGATGTAATATTGAAGTACCTTTCTCCTTCTTTCGGCCTAATGGCTACTTGCTTTCTAAGTTTGTCTTGTGGTGTATTACATCCACTCTATCCCCCCTTGTTGTCTACCTAAATTATCCATGGTTGTTTTGATTGTCAACCTGACACTTCCTAACTTCCCCATTCCTACATACGTAAGCCCTTACACCTTCTCATTCTCCAATGGTTCGTATGCTGATGTTTCCCTATGATATGTGTGGGAAGGCATTGCCTGGTGTATTTGGCGTTCTCTGTAACAACTTTAAATCTTTTTAATTGATTGAGGTCCTGCGTATTTCTGCGGTTTCATAATACAGTAAAACCTAACTTAAAGACCACCTCAATAATAAGACCACCTCAAAATTAAGAACACAATTTTCAAGTCCATTTTCACAGTTTTGCTATTTATTCATCCTCAATATTAAGAACTCCTCAATATTAAGACCATTTCAATAGTCCCAAGGGTGATCTTATTGTTGTATTTTTACTGTGTACCATTAGGATCTATGTGAGGAGACGTTGTTTGGGTATGGCCTGCACTGTGATACCCGCACATTTTGTCATTGCCGACCAATATTAATACACATACCATGGAAAACATCCTTCGGAAAACCTCGGCCAACTACTTCCAGTGCTTGTTCGTAGAGTAACGAAGTGGTACGGAAATATCCGAGAGCTGTCGAGAATGGGAAAATATGGCAAATTAGTAATATCCCCATCAACACTGAATCAGCACATTACATGAGTCCACATTACGCAATGATCAATTTAATCGCTAAGTTTCATCAAACATCTGAAGACTTTGGAATGTTAACAATATATTCATGAGTAACTGTCTAATGAAATATATCTTTGTTACTTGTCTTCAGCAATATGGTGGCCCATTGTTGTCGAAAAAGGCTTTAATCCGAACTTAGTCGCTTTTCATATTAAAGACCGTAATATTTATAATTGTTGTTGTTGTTGTACGTTTTATTTTCAATAAATCTGTAGGTCGGTGGCCCGTGAGATAGGAGCATATCAATACACAACATAGCAGCAAAATGTGAAAACAGCAAAGTATATCAATACAGTGTTATACATATCTACGGAGCCCCTAAAATGACATTCCATATTCTTTTTTTATTTCGTTTAAACGTAATATTATTTCGTTTAAACGTAATATTATTTCGTTTAAACGTAATATTATTTTGTTTAAACGTAATATTATTTCGTAAATACGAATTATTATTTCGTTTAAACGTAATAATATTACGTTTAAACGAAATAATATTACGTTTAAACGAAATAATATTACGTTCAAACGAAATAATAATTCGTATTTACGAAATAATATTACGTTTAAACGAAATAAAAAAAGAATATGGAATGTCATTTTAGGGGCTCCGTACATATCATGCATCAGACAATACTTTCAAATTAAAGTAATAAAATATCATCGAAAGCTTCGATTCACTTTTGTATATTTAGTTTGTAAATATGTGAAGAGGCCAATACTCTAAAACTCTCATTTTTCAGCCTCGCCGACTGAAGGTCATGGTCACCGTTCAATGTAACACGATTGTGTGTCTGCCCCCAACAAGTCCTAAACCCTTTGCAGGATTTTCCTCAAACTTTGGTCAAATGCTGAACGAATCAAGACGAAATGCAGAACCAATGTTCCAGGCGCATTAGTTCAAGGTCACCATTTAAGGACAGCAGCCAATTGTATAAAACTGGTTAATTCTTTGGTTTGGTAAAAGTTAACCAAATTGATTAGCCAATAATTACTATTAACCAATAAAATTATTTAAATGTGCAATTTGGCCAAACGATAACCTGTGGACAACTTAGCCAAGGTGTATACACTTGGCTGCAGGTTCCTAGCAAACACCCGACGTCGCGACGACGTTGGATTTTGATCACATCGTCGCCTACCATAACTAAACTTCGGGTTAACGTCGGAGCCTCGACGTTGTACGGACTAATAATATATGTCATGTGTTTCCGGTCCGGATAGAAAAATCCGACCCGAGGACACCTGCTTTGCCAGGTAACGAGGCTTGCCGAGTTACAGGATACGCAGCGTGCCCGAGGGTCGGATTTTTCTATCCGGACCGGACACACTTGATTGATATTTTTTCTAGCATACCTTAAATTACTTTTTTGTGAAAAAAATGACATAGAAGATTTTTGTACATTTCACCAAAAAAGCGTGTGCGATGATGTTTACTGACGTCATGACGCGCAGTAATTTTTATTCACTGCATACGTCAAGAAGTTCATTCAATATAACGTCTGTTAAGGGTTATTTTGTTTTGTTTTGAAGCTATGTTTTTTGTAAAGTTAATGTTTATGGAAATCATCTATTGAAATATCACAATTATGCTTACATAAAGTGTATAATAAAAGAAATAAAAAGTATTGCGTCACAGCGCGTGATTCATCTAGAGTTTTCCAGCACGGCTGACTTCACCGGAAATGCCTATCCGGTGTGCTAGCAATAGAGGTCCGACGTTATATCAACGTTGGATTTGGCTCAGACACGAAGTCAACGTGTTCATATTGTTTTATTACGTCCCGTGAAATACATATTCAATATATGTCAAAATTCTCTTAAACTCGTACGATAATGTTTAAATGCATTACATTTAAAATGTATTAACACTAATTTCTCTCCAAGTAGCATTTGAATATAAAACTAAAGTTACTTGATAATTTAAGATATTGGAATTTGATTATAAATCAAACCGAACTGTTTTTTCATTGTTGAAATATCATAAAATTGTCATTTTGGTTTGAATTGTATTAGACTCGCGTTGGATATAAAAGATATTTTGATTTGATTATGGTCGTACCCCGACGTTCAGATATGACGTCTAAAACACTTTCAAATCCAACTATAATCCAACGTAATTTTAATGTTGGGGTCCTTTGTTGGCACAACGTCCACCTAACGTCAATGTTTACTGGGTTTGAGCATTGAAGTTTCGTTTCCGTTCCATATGTCCTACCACTAAAAGAATTTCCATGAAACTTGGATCAAATTTTAACCTCATTGCGACAACATTCAAAACCTATGTTATATGGTTAAAATATGAGACCATGGTACCCGACATTGACATCTGAACTCAGATAGTGAATTTTCAGATGATTATATTAGCCGGTAGAGGACTTTGTATTGCATGGCAATACTACGAAAGACCGGTGGTGACATTTCAAGTTCAATAATATTCCAAGATTTCACGATTTCAACTTCACAAAATCATGAAATCTTGATGTTGAAGTCATGAATTCGTGGAGTTAAATTCGTGAAACCGTGATTTCTTGAAGTTGAAATCGTGAATTCGTGAAGTTGAAATCGTGAAATATTGAACTCGAAATGTCCCCACCAGTCTTTGGTATAATACTCCATTCATTTATGTCTATTGCAAAGGTGACACTTCAAAACGTAGAGTTGTTTTGTCACAAAGTTTTCATAATTCGCATTATGACTAGATTTACAAGTAAAGTATATGTGTTGTTTTAAGAACACTAGATCTAAGGTCAAGGTCACAATGTTATGAAGGTCAAATCATTTTACTTTGTCATACGTCAAAGTCGAATCGTTCAGCCAATATTTGTGGCCCGAGTGTCTTCAAATTTTACGAATTCACTATTTCTGCCTTTCAATATTTAACGATTTCACCTTCACAATATCACCTTCATAATTTCACGATTTATATGAAGTTAAAATCGTGAATTTAAAATCGTGAAAACAAGAAATAGTGAATTCGTTTAATAAGATGAAATCGTATAGTTGATATCGTGAATTCGTGAAGTTGAAATCGTGAAATTATGAATGGGAAAATCATGAAATATTGAATTCAAAATGTCACCACCTGTCTGTCGTATATATACCCCCAAATACTTCGTTTATAGGGCTATAAATATGAACATTGTTGAAAACTTGATAAACCCAAAAGCACAAATAAAGAAACAAACGACAATACGGCTGCTGGTAGCTAAAATTAATAAACGAGCGATAAACGAAATGTGAAAATTTCGTTGGTACTATGTTAAAAAGGGGGTAGAGAATTTCACAACACCTACGTGTGACATATTCGTACGAATTTATCACACACGTGTGAGGAATTCGTACGAATATGTCACACGTGTGAAAATTACGGTTCAACAAGGCTACACTAATGTATAATACATTCTGATAAATTAATACAGCCCGGGGCAATTTCATTATGCTCAGGCTAAACACAGCGGGGTGCTAATTAACGATAATGATCATGAGACGTTAAAGTGGCATATATACAATCGGTTATAGCATGGAGCCAATATCAATCAGATCTGGGGAATCTTGCGATGAGCCAGAAAGTTGGACATGAACAAGAAAATAACAGGGAGGTTTATTATTAACATTACAATCCAACAAACAGTATATAAAATACATAGACATGTGAAAACTAAGCAAAATTAAGAATGCAATCAATATTAAAACAAGGGCATAGATGAGTATGCAATTCAAAATCACAAAACGACGTAATGACGTCGATAGGTTCGCCACATGGCCGTATGTCCTGTTATCCATTGTAATGTTAATTTAACAAGTTGTGGGACAGTTAAATATAATTTTGTATATGTGTTGAAAAGATGCTGATAATACAAAACTGAAAACTAATATTTGTATGATAGACACAGTAATTTGTTGTTTACAAAACCGACATTTAAACACAAATGATGGAGAATAATAATATTCATAATATCAAAGTGAAACAAATACGGTTTAAGCTCATACATAATTATAACAGTAAGCTTATAATATCATACTTGAAGTAGAAAAATTGACAGGACATGAAAAGGAATATGAGTAATACAATAATATGTAGAGATAATGTTGACAATTATGAATAAAAGCATATGACAAGTGTTTACTGACATTTCTATTACTTTTTAATCATTATTATTTTTATACATTCTAAATTAATGCCCCATGAAGGAATTTTTAATCAAATTAATCTGGATAATTAGTCTATAACTATTGCGCACTAGTTATACACCAATTAAACAACTCATTTCGATATGAAGTCTAAACAAAACTTTGGGAGTTACGTATGCTTATGATATGATACAGGTACTAAATATATAACCTGAAAAGAAATATGAACAAGATACGAAATGCACAATATATAAAATTAATAACTGATAAAATGTAATTATATACACTGGATCCATCACTAAAATAGTAGTTAATGTTATGTACCATATTTGTGAAGAAGTATCATATTTGGTAATAAAATAATTGCTAATGTTTTGCAGCAACAATGTACTTAATTGGAGGGTTATTGATAGGAAACCAATCATTCACACAGATGAACGACAAAGGTAACACTTAATTCTCTTGCTATCCATTACTTTCTATAGGTTACCTCAAGCAGGACGCCCGTTATAGCTCAAGGTGAGCACTTCCGTGATTGAAATATCTGTTTATCTGATGTAAGGCTCTCCTTGTGGATTAATACTCCTGGTTTCTTAGCAAATATTGAAATGATGATGTTTAATGTTCATCAAAGGCTTCCAAATACTGTTAGACATGTACGCCAGAATAAGCTTCACAAGCACATTGATGTCTGAGATATCGACAGAGAAACTGTTGCAGCAATTCTTTGAATCTATTATGATGTAGAATCCCTCTACTTCATTTTCCAGAGGTCAACATTTGAATCTTGTTGGTCCACTGACCATAGTGGACATCTCAAAGTTGTGCTGCGCCCTTAAATTTAAAATTATTACATTTGATAGTAATTTCTTGTAAAACCGTGAATTTTCTTAAACTAGATCCAATAATTGAGCTGATGCACACACACTACTCTACTTAAAATGTTCAGTATGGTTTGATTATGAAAAATGTCATTAATAGGTTGCAAATACTTTATATATACATGTATATACAAAAAATTACATTCCAAAGAAATATCAATGTATTTCAGATTTTTCCATAATGCATAACCCCAAAAAGATTGTTGTCTTTGCTCTGGTCTCAAAGTTGCATCATTGAAATGTACTTGAGAAAAATGCTAAGACAGTCATGATGTCAAATAGCATAAATATTGAATAAAGTGTCAGATTTCTGAATTAAGTCATCTTAACTAACACTTTAAATATTAATCGTGTATTTTTATTTTCATTATTAAAATGACTTCGTAACTTTATCATTTTAGCCTCCTTATAGACTGGTTCAGAATTATTTTTTACCTGACAAGAGCGGCTTTTTTTGAGAGAATATCAAGACATCAGACTGACAAGGGAAGTAACTCAGTCGTATCATCCAACAAATCCTCCTAAAGATAAAAGAATGAAGAGATATTCATATATATACCCTTTTAAAGAGTTCCTGGTGCTAGAATTATGCAGGTTCTTATACACTACACTTGTAAAAATATCGTAAGTTTGAAGTGAATCTCTCCATAAGTTATGATCTGGAAAAGCGATATGAACAGGTGTTTTCATCACTAGATGCCAAACCTATGGGGCATGACAATTGAGGAATATGAAAATAATGCCAGAAGTGTTAGTTTTTATGCATGGACAGTAAGTAAGATTAATGGAATTTTAATGCTGAATGATTTTCATTCACTTATCAATGTTTGTATGAAATTGTAAGATAGACTATACATGTATGTATACACAATGTAGAATAAGAAATCGACACTTTGTAAAATGCAATTTCAACAGATATCAAATTGGTGAACTCTGTAATTTAATCCAAGTCCAAATCTTGAATAATTAAACCATCATTATGATGGTTTGGGGCAAAACTATTTTAATTTCATCTTTAACAACACTTAATTACAACAGTTTTCCACATAACACTTGATATATTGATGGCAGATTTAGTTCTACTTACTTTATTATCTTTTCTGTTGTTATGTTTGACGTACTGACCAATATGGACCAAAACATTACTAAGGGAAGCAACTCATCATCTATTAAAATTTAAAAAAATATATAATAAAGATGTCTTGTTATACAGTAAGCGGTTCATTCGAGTTATACAGAATGCATTATGTTCACTTTATGTAGAATGATTCCAGTTCCTTACGCAATTGTGACTCGTTCTATATGATGCAAGCGTGGGATGAAACTATTAGGCATGTCAACTTATTACAATATTGTGACTCGGACACGTATGCAGTAACAATGGAAACTAGCTAACATTCTACACTAAGTGGCTCATTATGCATGTGACTCTTCCACGTTATGCATGTGTGACTCGTTCACTTTGACAGTGTGACTCGGACACGTTATGCACATTGTGACATGTCACGTTATACAGTAAAAGACTCATTATGCAGCATCAGACTCATTCACGTTATACATATTTTAACCTGTTCATGTTAGGCAGTTTGCAACTTGTTCACATTATGCAGTATGTAGGAGAGGAAACAAACAAGGGGGCAAAGAAAACAGAAATTGCTCAGTGAAACAATAAATAAAGAACAGTGAACAACAAACAAGTAAAACTGAACAGTAAACAATAACAAAGAACAGTAAACGATAAACAAAGAACTGCAAAACAAAGAACTGTAAACGATAAACAAAGAACTGTAAACGATAAACACAGAACTGTAAACAATAAACAGAGAAATGTAAACAATAAAGAAAGAACAGTCACCAATAAACAAAGAACAGTCACCAATAAACAAAGAACAGTCACCAATAAACAAAGAACTGTAAACAATAAACAAATAACTGTAAACAATAAACAAAGAACTGTAAATAATAAACAAAGAACTGTAAACAATAAACAAAGAACAGTAAACAGTAAACAAAGAACAGTAAACAATAAACAAAGAACAGTAAACAATAAACAAAGAACAGTAAACAAGAAAAACTGAACAAGAAAAACTGAACAGTAAACAAAAACAAAGAACAGTAAACAAGAAACAGAAAACAATAAACAGTAAACAAAGAAATTAAGTAGTGAATAATAAACAGAAGTTAGGTGATAAATAAACTGAAGAACGGTCAACAATAAAGCAATGAACAAATAAGAGTTAGAGAGGAAAGCAAATTACAGTTGAAGAAAGATACAGTCTGTATATAGAGAAAGCTGCATTTACAAGACAATGTGTCCCCACACAGATCCCTGGGAAACATCAGCACACAAATCACTAAGAGTTGAGAATGTGTAAGTGCAAACATCTATATGTGGCCAGGGGCTATCAGAAGTGTTAAGCTGCTTTTAATCTGTAATCTGTCAAATCAACTAAATATACAAGAACTAAAAATATCACTCACCAGCTTTTTTCAATAAAATAAAAATAAAGATAACCCTGCAATAAGTACACAGCACTGCACTCCTGTATCAGGTTTGTTCCAACATTGTAGATATGAAGTATGAACTGCTATGCATACCACTGGCAATCATATGTGTTGTTCCAATGATCCACATGTAGGGTGAAAATAATAGTGTATCTGTAAAAAACAAAACAGTCATGTAGTATCTGTTCTTAATTTTGAGGTGGTCTTATTATTGAGGTTTTACTGTACTATAGAAGGCATATAGAAGGGAAGAGACCACAAGCTCCTGTGGATCATACTCGTAGTACTATCAAGCTTTTCTTCACCTGCATCCCAAAGTTTTATTTTCTAAAGCATGAAAAAAGATATTTGAAAACTAGATAGTTGAAGGCATGCTGATGATGTTTAAATATATTGAAGGCAAGAATCTCATGCGTAGAATTGGAGAATTGCACAGAGAGCATCATCAGTACCCCACCCACTAAATGTCAAGGATTGGTTGTACAAGTCCACAAAGTTGCATCATTGAAATGTACTTGAGAAAAATGCTAAGACAGATGTGTTGTCAAATAGCATAAATATTGAATAAAGTGTCAGATTTCTGAATTAAGTCATCTTAACTAACACTTTAAATATTAATCGTGTATTTTTATTTTCATTATTAAAATGACTTCGTAACTTTATCATTTTAGCCTCCTTATAGACTGGTTCAGAATTATTTTTTACCTGACAAGAGCGGCTTTTTTTGAGAGAATATCAAGACATCAGACTGACAAGGGAAGTAACTCAGTCGTATCATCCAACAAATCCTCCTAAAGATAAAAGAATGAAGAGATATTCATATATATACCCTTTTAAAGAGTTCCTGGTGCTAGAATTATGCAGGTTCTTATACACTACACTTGTAAAAATATCGTAAGTTTGAAGTGAATCTCTCCATAAGTTATGATCTGGAAAAGCCATATGAACAGGTGTTTTCATCACTAGATGCCAAACCTATGGGGCATGACAATTGAGGAATATGAAAATAATGCCAGAAGTGTTAGTTTTTATGCATGGACAGTAAGTAAGTATAATGGAATTTTAATGCTGAATGATTTGCATTCACTTATCAATGTTTGTATGAAATTGTAAGATAGACTATACATGTATGTATACACAATGTAGAATAAGATATAGACACTTAGTAAAATGCAACTTCAGCAGATATCAAATTGGTGAACTCTGTAATTTAATCCAAGTCCAAATCTTGAATAATTAAACCATCATTATGATGGTTTGGGACAAAACTATTTTAATTTCATCTTTAACAACACTTTATTACAACAGTTTTCCACATAACACTTGATATATTGATGGCAGATTTAGTTCTACTTACTTTATTATCTTTTCTGTTGTTATGTTTGACGTACTGACCAATATGGACCAAAACATTACTAAGGGAAGCAACTCATCATCTATTAAAATTTAAAAAAATATATAATAAAGATGTCTTGTTATACAGTAAGCGGTTCATTCGAGTTATACAGAATGCATTATGTTCACTTTATGTAGAATGATTCCAGTTCCTTACGCAATTGTGACTCGTTCTATATGATGCAAGCGTGGGATGAAACTATTAGGCATGTCAACTTGTTACAATATTGTGACTCGGACACGTATGCAGTAACAATGGAAACTAGCTCACATTCTACACTAAGTTGCTCATTATGCATGTGACTCTTCCACGTTATGCATGTGTGACTCGTTCACTTTGACAGTGTGACTCGGACACGTTATGCACATTGTGACATGTCACGTTATACAGTAAAAGACTCATTATGCAGCATCAGACTCATTCACGTTATACATATTTTAACCTGTTCATGTTAGGCAGTTTGCAACTTGTTCACATTATGCAGTATGTAGGAGAGGAAACAAACAAGGGGGCAAAGAAAACAGAAATTGCTCAGTGAAACAATAAATAAAGAACAGTGAACAACAAACAAGTAAAACTGAACAGTAAACAATAACAAAGAACAGTAAACGATAAACAAAGAACTGTAAAACAAAGAACTGTAAACGATAAACAAAGAACTGTAAACGATAAACACAGAACTGTAAACAATAAACAGAGAAATGTAAACAATAAACAAAGAACTGTAAACAATAAACAAAGAACTGTAAACAATAAACAAAGAACAAAGAACAGTAAACAAAGAACAGTAAACAATAAACAAAGAACAGTAAACAATAAAGAAAGAACAGTAAACAAAAAAGAAAGAACAGTCACCAATAAAGAAAGAACAGCCACCAATAAACAAAGAACAGTCACCAATAAACAAAGAACAGTCACCAATAAACAAAGAACTGTAAACAATAAACAAAGAACTGTAAACAATAAGCAAAGAACAGTAAACAATAAACACAGAACAGTAAACAAGAAAAACTGAACAAGAAAAACTGAACAGTAAACAAAAACAAAGAACAGTAAACAAGAAACAGAAAACAATAAACAGTAAACAAAGAAATTAAGTAGTGAATAATAAACAGAAGTTAGGTGATAAATAAACTGAAGAACGGTCAACAATAAAGCAATGAACAAATAAGAGTTAGAGAGGAAAGCAAATTACAGTTGAAGAAAGATACAGTCTGTATATAGAGAAAGCTGCATTTACAAGACAATGTGTCCCCACACAGATCCCTGGGAAACATCAGCACACAAATCACTAAGAGTTACGAATGTGTAAGTGCAAACATCTATATGTGGCCAGGGGCTATCAGAAGTGTTAAGCTGCTTTTAATATGTAATCTATCAAATCAACTAAATATACAAGAACTAAAAATATCACTCACCAGCTTTTTTCAATAAAATAAAAATAAAGATAACCCTGCAATAAGTACACAGCACTGCACTCCTGTATCAGGTTTGTTCCAACATTGTAGATATGAAGTATGAACTGCTATTCATACCACTGGCAATCATATGTGTTGTTCCAATGATCCACATGTAGGGTGAAAATAATAGTGTATCTGTAAAGAACAAAACAGTCATGTAGTATCTGTTCTTAATTTTGAGGTGGTCTTATTATTGAGGTTTTACTGTACTATAGAAGGCATATAGAAGGGAAGAGACCACAAGCTCCTGTGGATCATACTCGTAGTACTATCAAGCTTTTCTTCACCTGCCTCCCAAAGTTTTATTTTCTAAAGCATGAAAAAGGTATTTGAAAACTAGATAGTTGAAAGCATGCTGATGATGTTTAAATATATTGAAGGCAAGAATCTCATGCGTAGAATTGGAGAATTGCACAGAGAGCATCATCAGTACCCCACCCACTAAATGTCAAGGATTGGTTGTACAAGTCCACAAAGTTGCATCATTGAAATGTACTTGAGAAAAATGCTAAGACAGACGTGTTGTCAAATAGCATAAATATTGAATAAAGTGTCAGATTTCTGAATTAAGTCATCTTAACTAACACTTTAAATATTAATCGTGTTTTTTTATTTTCATTATTAAAATGACTTCGTAACTTTATCATTTTAGCCTCCTTATAGACTGGTTCAGAATTATTGTTTACCTGACAAGAGCGGCTTTTTTTGAGAGAATATCAAGACATCAGACTGACAAGGGAAGTAACTCAGTCGTATCATCCAACAAATCCTCCTAAAGATAAAAGAATGAAGAGATATTCATATATATACCCTTTTAAAGAGTTCCTGGTGCTAGAATTATGCAGGTTCTTATACACTACACTTGTAAAAATATCGTAAGTTTGAAGTGAATCTCTCCATAAGTTATGATCTGGAAAAGCCATATGAACAGGTGTTTTCATCACTAGATGCCAAACCTATGGGGCATGACAATTGAGGAATATGAAAATAATGCCAGAAGTGTTAGTTTTTATGCATGGACAGTAAGTAAGATTAATGGAATTTTAATGCTGAATGATTTGCATTCACTTATCAATGTTTGTATGAAATTGTAAGATAGACTATACATGTATGTATACACAATGTAGAATAAGATATAGACACTTAGTAAAATGCAACTTCAGCAGATATCAAATTGGTGAACTCTGTAATTTAATCCAAGTCCAAATCTTGAATAATTAAACCATCATTATGATGGTTTGGGGCAAAACTATTTTAATTTCATCTTTAACAACACTTTATTACAACAGTTTTCCACATAACACTTGATATATTGATGGCAGATTTAGTTCTACTTACTTTATTATCTTTTCTGTTGTTATGTTTGACGTACTGACCAATATGGACCAAAACATTACTAAGGGAAGCAACTCATCATCTATTAAAATTTAAAAAAATATATAATAAAGATGTCTTGTTATACAGTAAGCGGTTCATTCGAGTTATACAGAATGCATTATGTTCACTTTATGTAGAATGATTCCAGTTCCTTACGCAATTGTGACTCGTTCTATATGATGCAAGCGTGGGATGAAACTATTAGGCATGTCAACTTATTACAATATTGTGACTCGGACACGTATGCAGTAACAATGGAAACTAGCTCACATTCTACACTAAGTGGCTCATTATGCATGTGACTCTTCCACGTTATGCATGTGTGACTCGTTCACTTTGACAGTGTGACTCGGACACGTTATGCACATTGTGACATGTCACGTTATACAGTAAAAGACTCATTATGCAGCATCAGACTCATTCACGTTATACATATTTTAACCTGTTCATGTTAGGCAGTTTGCAACTTGTTCACATTATGCAGTATGTAGGAGAGGAAACAAACAAGGGGGCAAAGAAAACAGAAATTGCTCAGTGAAACAATAAATAAAGAACAGTGAACAACAAACAAGTAAAACTGAACAGTAAACAATAACAAAGAACAGTAAACGATAAACAAAGAACTGTAAAACAAAGAACTGTAAACGATAAACAAAGAACTGTAAACGATAAACACAGAACTGTAAACAATAAACAGAGAACAGTAAACGATAAACAAAGAACTGAAAACAATAAACAAAGAACAGTAAACAATTAACAAAGAACAAAGAACAGTAAACAATAAAGAAAGAACAGTAAACAATAAAGAAAGAACAGTCACCAATAAAGAAAGAACAGTCACCAATAAACAAAGAACAGTCACCAATAAACAAAGAACAGTCACCAATAAACAAAGAACTGTAAACAATAAACAAAGAACTGTAAACAATAAACAAAGAACTGTAAATAATAAACAAAGAACTGTAAACAATAAACAAAGAACAGTAAACAGTAAACAAAGAACAGTAAACAATAAACAAAGAACAGTTAACAATAAACAAAGAACAGTAAACAAGAAAAACTGAACAAGAAAAACTGAACAGTAAACAAAAACAAAGAACAGTAAACAAGAAACAGAAAACAATAAACAGTAAACAAAGAAATTAAGTAGTGAATAATAAACAGAAGTTAGGTGATAAATAAACTGAAGAACGGTCAACAATAAAGCAATGAACAAATAAGAGTTAGAGAGGAAAGCAAATTACAGTTGAAGAAAGATACAGTCTGTATATAGAGAAAGCTGCATTTACAAGACAATGTGTCCCCACACAGATCCCTGGGAAACATCAGCACACACATCACTAAGAGTTGAGAATGTGTAAGTGCAAACATCTATATGTGGCCAGGGGCTATCAGAAGTGTTAAGCTGCTTTTAATCTGTAATCTGTCAAATCAACTAAATATACAAGAACTAAAAATATCACTCACCAGCTTTTTTCAATAAAATAAAAATAAAGATAACCCTGCAATAAGTACACAGCACTGCACTTCTGTATCAGGTTTGTTCCAACATTGTAGATATGAAGTATGAACTGCTATTCATACCACTGGCAATCATATGTGTTGTTCCAATGATCCACATGTAGGGTGAAAATAATAGTGTATCTGTAAAGAACAAAACAGTCATGTAGTATCTGTTCTTAATTTTGAGGTGGTCTTATTATTGAGGTTTTACTGTACTATAGAAGGCATATAGAAGGGAAGAGACCACAAGCTCCTGTGGATCATACTCGTAGTACTATCAAGCTTTTCTTCACCTGCCTCCCAAAGTTTTATTTTCTAAAGCATGAAAAAAGGTATTTGAAAACTAGATAGTTGAAAGCATGCTGATGATGTTTAAATATATTGAAGGCAAGAATCTCATGCGTAGAATTGGAGAATTGCACAGAGAGCATCATCAGTACCCCACCCACTAAATGTCAAGGATAGGTTGTACAAGTCCATAATGCAAGTAAAGTTGTGTAAATCATGTCGTGCATACACACACAGCTTGTAAAAACAAACGTTTATTCATCCGAACGTTATCATTTCTTGTAAAGGCGAGGGTGTGGTGAATTTTTTGCACTATGGGAAACGAGCGCCATTTTTGCAGATTTGATTCACTAAAGCACTTTTCGATTTTCACGCGTTCACAACACATCTGCACAGATATAGGAACGTTAATTGTCAGCATATACATAAAAATAATGCATTATACGCGCATAATTTCACAAAACAACAAGAAAAAGCACTTACTTTTGTAAACAATCCGTTCTAGTCCTCCGAGCAAGTGAACATTTTCAAACCCACGTGATCAATGCGTCACATAGATAGGATATCCCCCGGGTTGGTATATATATATACATATATGTGTGTGGAGATTTCCTCTAATCCTGCAGTACAAACAACAATATACCGTTAATATCGTGCTCGAATCACAATGAAAACAAAGACGGGATTAACGTCTGACTGAACTTCAATGGATCTAAATTTAAATATTGTTTGTATGACTGAAGTCCAAATACCTGAAGTGACCACTTCCCAGTCTGTTGTACGCGTACAATAATTGTCAGCTAACATCAACGAGTGACCGATACATCAAACATGTATAATGTTATACAGAAATCTTAAAACTTTGGAATGAAAACGATTTTCTTCAAACATTAGAAACCAAGTCTTGGTCACTTCTAGAGAAATATAGGATGATTTAGATCCCTTCTTAATGATTGGAACCACTTTTGCTTTCTTGAAAAGTGTTGGAAAACTAGATTTTGGAAATACTTTGGTTTACAATATCTTAGATGTGATATCAAAAGTCATTTTAAGAAATTACGCTCCTAAGCCATCTAGCCGTGTTGCTTTACTTGTTTTGAGTGACTACAGTTGACCAACTCCTCAGTGATACAGGGAATATGCAATAATGTAGCTCTAGAAGGGTTAACCGAGATCGCTTGCAAACAGCAACACGGACTGCTCAGGAAATAAGGGGATATAACAAGCAACGCATTAGTTGATCCACCGTGAGTCGACGCCTGTTAGCTGCCGGAATTTCAGTCCATGATCCATATAGAGGTAAAGTATTGACACCGAGAAGCGACGTAACCGTAAGATGTGGTGTCGTCGGCATCTACGATCAATTTTATGCTAAGATGCAAGTGCTATATTATTTCACTTATAACAGATAATATTTTATAGTGATAATTTATGTATTAACTCTAACACTGTGTCCTTATAGAAACTGTATTTTAAGGACGACAGCTAAGTAACTATGTACACTTGCAATGATACAATAATATTGAATCTGTTCCCAATTATATATAATAAATATTGGGGTACCATAATTCTATATACACTCAGCAAAATGTCTAATTGGTCACTTCATATTCATTGAAGAGACCATACCATATATATCCGTTTTATGAACTTTAAATTTAGGGTTATTAGTGTTGATATGTCGTACAGTTCACGTGAGAATAAATATGGATTAATGTATTCTGAACAGTTGTTCGAAGAAAGTATTTATGTGATGGTGTTTGCATTGTTGAATTTTCATTCACTGTTAAATAAAATCAATAAAATCCAAGTGACCAATTAGAAATTTTGCTGAGTGTATACACTCTATTTTATGCCAGGTTACAGTATGTTAACCAATTGTTAAACACCTTTCAACAAAGACTCGAATACCGTTCGGGAATAGGACAAATGGACACAGTTCAATACTGTCGATCAATGATATTATATTTTATTTCTACAAGGCATCGTGCTATGGCTGTTATTTGTTAATAATAGCTTCCATTTTATCAGTTAGTTAGCTAAGATAACACTTGGACTTATTATTTTTCAAGTAATGATATATTGCACATTTCGTCGCCTTAGTATTAGGTTGATCTATGTCCATTTTTACATTTAATTGAAATAATTATATCACTGGATTTGTCTCACTTTGGTCTATCTCCCAGTATATATTACCATATGTAATGAGGTCACTAACAGTGACTTCGCGGGTCACACAATGAGGTATATCCACGGAATGACATAAATACTGCTGTCATAGTGAGACATGTCCAGGAGATATAGCTTACACTAATAGTTAATATTGGAACATCCAATTAAAATGTAATATATAGTCACGTGATCTACGCGGAACTGGCTATTGTAGTAAGGTAACTCCTTCCAGTTTAACATTCGAGAGCGTTATGTCCAGGTAGCTACGCGCAAGAAAAACTTTCTGATTTAATACTACATGTATTAACTAAGTTGAAATTGCTTAGACAGTGTTCTATATAAGCCTAATAATAACGCAATCATTCAAATTGTATGTGTAGTATGCATAAACATTATTACATGTATACCTTGTTGTAGTTAAGGAAAATGTTTTCCTTGTATTAACTCACTTAAATTTTGCTTAGACAGTGTTGTATATAAGCCTGATAATAACGCAATCAATCATTAATAAATGGTTTTCCTTTTTAATACATGTTCAAAAGGTTACAGTTCAATTTATTATAATTATACACTTGCTGTTCTTCAATGATTCAGTATTACAGCTAGGAGCAGAACAGCTGATATTAGTGCTAATTTGATTTCTTTTACTGTTTATTATAAAATGTTTCAAGTTAAAGAAAACTGTTTGCTGTTTTGTTCATCTTCAATTAAATATGAGCTCTCAAAATAAATATATTTGTTTTCAAATACCTCGGTCAGAAGGTCGTGGGTTAGTCTATACTATTTCATTTTAGCTCGACTGCGACGAAAGCTCATAGTTTATTACATTCACCCTCGAGTCTGCTTCCTAGCACCAACCAGTACTAGTCTAGTCTATGCCAATTTATTTAAGCTCGATTGTGAAACAAGTGCATCACTCTCGAGTACTAAGCATGCAATGTGGATTTAAGTTTCTTGCTCAAGGAAACAACGGCAGGTCCTGTCAGTGCTCTATTTCCCTCACCTCATCGACATGGTCACAGTATCTGTAATGATCGAACTTGTCATTTTTCCTACTGATCCAACTTGTCCGACGAGTACAGGGTGTCGTGATTATACTGACTGGTTTAATATGACGTAAACATCAAAACCCTAACAATGGGCATATTCTTTCCATGCATAAAGCATTATTGTCCTTTGACGTCATTGGTGAGCATTTGAGTTTGATGGCTAATGAGAATAAAGTAGACAACACAGTCATGTCGAGTTCGATCTTCACCGCAGTCACAGCATTGCTTATCCCTGGGATTATACTGTCATTAATTCGTCATTTACTTCTGTTTTATTTGAAAACATGCTCAGTTTTGGTGGCAGAATGTGGCATGCAATCAAAAGGAACCCATGTAGTTTCAAAAACAACGAAATACAATTGATCCTCGTAGTTTCATACTCATCTGTTCGACATAGCAGATTTTCGACATAATAGACACAAACAAACTCAAATACAACAGTTACTATGATAAAGTGAGACTCATTATGACCGAAATTCAACATATTCGAGTTCGAGACAACGAAGTTCAACTGTTGGATGAATGGCTACAAACAAATAATGTCAATATTCTTATGAAATTTCAAAAAATAAAACCCACCTGTCGTAAATGAGTTCCGGCCTGTATCATTCCGACGGCTCGGGCGCGTTCTTCTTCAGTCATTCTCGCCATGTTTTGTGTTTTTCAAAAAGGATTTTCATCAGCAATGACAAAAGTGTACACAAACACGTGCAAATATGTGTCCATGTCCCGCACGTGCAACACGTGCTATAAACGTCAATACGCCTAATACGATTTATTTCATAGCGAGCCGGCTAAACAAAATCAATAATTCGCTGCATTACCTGTTCAAATATCGGTATGTGAAATATTGTGTGAATACATGCATCATTAGAAAAATAATGATACAATATAAACTGACCGATTAGGAATTTTGTTGAGTGTAGTCTTACTTTTTCAAACAATCATATACTAAACATTTATGTAGTTTTACTTTTTCAAACAATCATATATTAAACATTTATATAGTCTTACTTTTTCAAACAATCATATATTAAACATTTATGTAGTTTACTTTTTCAAACAATCATATATTAAACAATAATGTAGTTTACTTTTTTAAACAATCATATATTAAACATTTATATAGTCTTACTTATTCAAACAATCATATATTAGTTATATATATAGTTTTACTTATTCAAACAATCATATATTAAACAGTTATATAGTCTTACTTTTTTAAACAATCATAAATTAAACATTAATTTTATATAGTCTTACTTGAAGTTGCATGTAAGTGTAAGTCTGTCGGTATGGCTGTAAACAAAGGCAATGTTCAGTTTATAATAAGAATAAAAAAATATTTATTTTTAGAAGGTCACATAATTTATTCATGTCAATTGGATAAATGTGTATTGTTGTTTTCCGACCCTAGTATAATAAGGATTAGTGCCAAAACCTGTTTTTTGATAATTCAAAGGCGACAATTTTTAACATGTAAGTAGTTACTTTTAATATGTAAGTGATGTAATAATTTTTTTTATCGTTTTTCTAATATTTTGTGTCCACAGAGACACATTTGCTAATCACATTTATTGATCTCAAACATCAATTTATAAACAATACGAGACAATATCATTTTTTCTTGTATTTCACATAGTAGTAATGTTTTATCATTATATATATTTATTTATTTTCTACTAAGGGATTGGCAAATATGTCTCAGTTGATGAAATGTTATTGTTATATACACGTGTAGTTTTATCACATGTTTCAATATATATAATAGTGATAATATGATTCTAATTATCTTATATATAGTGATATGGATGTTTTATTGTGCAATGTATTGCCCGTCTCTTATAATTCTTACTAGAATGGCATATTTGATCCTATGTAATTGATAATGTTTTGTATACATGTATATATATATGATGAGACGTTAATAAACTAATAAAATACTAAAAAAATATTTAAGGTTAACAATAAATTGTACATCCTTTTTTCAATATGACCTTCTATTTGCAATATAAACACGCACAAACGAACAAGAATTCACACACGCGCGCTCACGCACATAAACAAACACGCATTTACACACGTACACACAATAAATTGTACAAGTACATCATGTTTTAACATCAGGATGTAAATGAGACTACTAAAAACTACAAAAGTTAAGATGATCTGAACGTAAAATTGAAATAAAACAACAACACCTCACATAAGACACATACATACAATAATGAAATATTATTGATATCACATTAAGTAGTTCCTATAATTATTTTTAAAATGTTTCTGTATCAGACAGACAACGTATATTTACAGGAATTGAATTCCATACCTCACGAGCATAAACAGAGAATGTTTGTTTACCAAAATCTTTACAGTAAAACAGTAATGTTGTAAAATATTACAATTTATATTGAACACTTTGGTATTGCTATATATATATATATCATAAAGTGCTTTAAATTCTGATTACTAAAATGTCAGTGTCAGATCATAAAATCAGTTAACTGGATGTTGGAGTACAATATAGAATGTAAAAGTATATTATTTAGTACCAAATGTGACAACAGGATTAAACATAATACAATTCACAAGAAATATACTGTCTTAATTAACAGTGTTATATTGTTTTCCCTTATCAGAGACAATATCCTATTTCATTACCCTAAAAAACAAGAATATCATAAAGCATAGTGTTTAAAGGGAGGTAAGTATGTTATTAGTTGGATTATTACAGTTCCTTCCCTTGAACATTGTTAGCTGAACTGCAAATTACATAGTTTTACAAATGTTAAATAAAGCATTGCTGTACAAATGAAAATGTTTACATGTATATAGAAAAATAGATAGGAGATGAGAAAGAAGGTCCATACAAATAAAAGGTAAAGAAAAAAAAGCACTAAAAAGAAGGAGAAAAGGAAAGAAAACATAGGTACAATGTGCGTTCGTGTGAATGTTCCATCAGCAAAGAATGGGGAACACTAAGACTACCTAATAGAGATTTCATTCCGATAAAGCATGAATACAAGGAAAAGTAGAAAATAGAATGTTCTGCAAGAAACTAATGTATATCTCAATGAGTTATTCCTGGCCAGGTATTTGGTGGTCAATCCTCCAGATAGCTGCAAAACCCATCCAAGTTTTCATAAATTATTTCATGGAGCCTGATTGAAAAGACTGACATTTTAGTGTCAAAATATATGTTTTAAACTTTTCCTTAAAAGTTTCTATATTTTGGAAGAGATTTATTCATTTTACTTTGGTATATATGTTGTTTTGCAACTAAAAACGTGACATTTAAAGCAGTCTGTAGTCTCATATTTCCAAGAATAGTATCACACTTATAGTCCAGTCATTCTACTGAAAAAAGGCAAATAAAGGAAAAAATATGCACAGAAATTATTTTGGCATGAATGTATTGTTTAATATCTGCCGTGTATGGAAAAAAAGTATAGGAAAATCCTACGGTGCGAAATGCTTTTTTTGGGGTAAAATGTACTAAAAGGTAAAAAAGTATGAATTTCTGGAATTTGACTATAACAAAATCAGATTTAGCTATAAAAATACCAGAATAACTGTTTTTAATAGACATTATGTTGCACCATAACATACCTTAAGTAATGACACATCATATGTTGTGAACAGTGATTTTTGGAGTAAAATGGTGAAAACTATAAATGAAAGTGAGAATTTCTGGAATTTGCCAAATATATATTAGACCAGTGGAAAAATAGGAGGGAAAATATGCACAGACAAACTTTTGATGGATTTGTGTCATATAAAGCACCACATTTAATATACTATCAGTATAAAACTATCACACTGTGCAAAATGTTATTTTCGGGGTAAAATGGTTGAAAATTTAAATAAAAATGGGATTTTTTGGAATTTGCCCAAAACTATGTCAATTTGTGCAATACTACTACCAAAATTACTGTAGCTAATATATACTATAATAACAGTACAAAATACCTAGGGTATAGAAACATAGTACTGTGTGAAATGTGATTTTTGGAGTAAAACTTTAAAAAAATATAAAAAAATGGGAATTTTTTGAATTTGTCTATTACTATGTAAAATTTTGCAACAAAACTACCAGAATAACTGTATTTGATATAAATTATATTGCGATACAAAATACTTAAGTACAGAAACATTGTATCGTGTGAAAAGTGATTTTTGGGGTAAAATTAAAAAAAAATGGGAAATTTTGGAATCGTATAATTTCCCGTTCATTTTCACTGTAAAAGTTTCAGAACAGTAATTTTCAACAAATGTTATATTGCAAAATCAATAATATAAATTATAGAAACAGTTTATGATGTGGAATGTAATATATATGTGTAAGTCTTGGCAACCTTTGCAACACAACTTTCATCCGAGTCCAGAAGTAGTTTCTAAGGAGGCCAGAACACAGTCAGGGAACAAGCATTAGTTTGCATATATGAAAGGGAGTCGGGGCAAAGTTAGAACATCGTATGCTTTTTACGTTTGTTGAAAAGGTTGCAATAACATCAATATATGTGGACCCCAAACAAACTACCACCTACGTCTGATGCAACTATGTACCACAGTTTGTGAGTATCTCTAAAATACAGGACTGGGAAGGACATAATGACTGATTTGTCTGGGTGTTTATATAAATTGTGGAGTGGCGGAAGTCTTGATATAAATTGTGGAGTGGCGGGAGTCTTGATATAAATTGTGGAGTGGCGGGAGTCTTGATATAAATTACCGGCTGATTATTTGTGTCTTATTTGGCAAATGAGTTTACCCGCATAGTCGCGTATTAATTTCTAATACGACAATATATTAAACCTTCAGTCCTTTGAGTATTGCTGTGGTTTATTAAACAAGTTCTGTATCTGTAACATAAACCTTTCAAATAAGACAATGCTTTTCAATGGATATCTATCACTCACAGATAGAAAGCATCAAACATATATACTGCAGTACTGCGGGTGTCCTCGCTTTGAAATCTAAGCCTATAAGCTAATTCACAATTTCCACTTCGTTGTTTTCGTATTTCCAGTCAGTAAGTTCACTTACTTATCTTCTCAGCTTGCCAAATCGTGTAGTCTCTTGTCATTTCATCAAATCCCATGAGCGGCCTATTCCTTACAAATTCATGATAAATACATCAAAGTATTATTGAAAAGGATTTATGCTTCAGTAACAGTGAGTTTGCAACATTAACATGCTAATAATTAAATTATATTTATTTTTCCGTAACATTTGGATAACAAAACAGTTGTTTTTTAAACACTTAACAATAATTTGAAATATGTCTTTTAGTATGAGATATTTTAAGTATGACCAATTGCTTTTACTTTTGCTATATCAATTTCGCAATAAATGTTAACTAATGCTTTTAAAAGGACTATCCATATAAAAGCATACTACTCGTACATGTACCAGTAGGGGAAATTTTAATGAAATATTCCAAACCATCAGAATTACAATTACAATATGACAAATATCCTAGTGTTCTTCATAATAACCCTACATTCTAGAACATATACGGACAATTTAGTCGAAAATACAATCCCAAAGTTTCGTTCAGACATTTCTATATATACAAAGTATAAATTGAGACTACTGCAGTTCACGTTCGCATGACTAAAATCCACTGCAATGATCTAGCCATGTGTAAGTGGGTGCGGAACAAGACAGTAACTTAAGTCTCGTCTCTAAAGTTCCCTTGCAAAACATCATTTTCTCATCCATTGTGTACGGGATAATCTCTCAAATGTCAGACAAGTACATATGATTACGAATTTCAGAAGCCCGATATAATGTCGACCTTCCTTAAAAACAAATTGGCTGAACTACGGAAGCCCTTTGAAAGCGCAAATGAGAAACATTTGTCTGGCTTTGTCTTTCAATCTCCGACAATTCAAATAATTATAGATGAAACTGACAGAGTTTAGCAATAACACTGGAATGGCATTGGAAGGAAATTGACAGCTCTGTATACTTACATACTATCATGAGAAGACGTTTTCTTCACAGTCTCTGCATATCAGCCCTCTCTCTAACGACAATCTCTGGAGAGCAGCCCTCTCTCTAACAACAACATCTGCAGAGCAGCCCTCTCTCTAACAACAACCTCTGCAAAGCAGCCCCACTCTAACAACAATCTCTGCAGATAAGCCCCACTCTAACAACAATCTCTGCAGAAAAGCATTCTCTCGAACAACAGTCTCTGCAGATCAGCCCTCTCTCGAACAACAGTCTCTGCAGATCAGCCCTCTCTCTAACAACAACCTGTGCAGAGCAGCCCCACTCTAACCACAATCTCTGCAGATAAGCCCTCTCTCTAACAACAACATCTGCAGAGCAGCCCTCTCTCTAACAACAACCTCTGCAGAGCAGCCCCACTCTAACAACAATCTCTGCAGATAAGCCCCACTCTAACAACAATCTCTGCAGATCAGCCCTCTCTCGAACAACAGTCTCTGCAGATCAGCCCTCTTTCTAACAACAACCTGTGCAGAGCAGCCCCACTCTAACAACAATCTCTGCAGATAAGCCCTCTCTCGAACAACCACAAACTCTGCAGAGCAGCGCTCTCTTTAAAAACAACATCTGCAGAGCAGCCCTCTCTCGAGCAAAGCCCTCTCTCTAACAACAATCTCTGCAGATCAGCCCTCTCTCGAACAACAGTCTCTGCAGATCAGCCCTCTTTCTAACAACAACCTGTGCAGAGCAGCCCCACTCTAACAACAATCTCTGCAGATAAGCCCTCTCTCGAACAACCACAAACTCTGCAGAGCAGCGCTCTCTTTAAAAACAACATCTGCAGAGCAGCCCTCTCTCGAGCAAAGCCCTCTCTCTAACAACAGTCTCTGCAGATAAGCCCTCTCTCTAACAACAACCTCTGAAGAGCAGTCCCACTCTAACAACAATCTCTGCAGATAAGCCCTCTCTCTAACAACAGTCTCTGCAGAGCAACCCTCTCTCTAACAACAACCTCGACAGAACGGCCCTCTCTCTAACAACAACCTCTGCAGAGCAGCCCTCTCTCTAACAACAACCTGTGCAGATCAGCCCTCTCTCCAACAACAACCTTCGCAGAGCAGCTATCTCGCTAACGACAATCTCTGGAGAGCATCCCTCTCTCTAACAACAGCCTCTGCAGAGCAGCCCTCTCTCTAACAACAACAACCTCTCATAGACAGCCCTCTCTCTAACAACAACCTCTTCAGAGCGGTCCTCTCTCGGACAACAACCTCTGCAGAGCAGCCCTCTCTCGAACGTCAACCTCTCTTCAGCAACAATATATATTTTTTCCTGTTGCAAGAATTTAACAACCTCTCAAGAACAGCCATAATGTGCGTCTTCCAGAGGTTGTTGCTAATAGAGGTTGAACTGAACATGAAATTACACAGACGAGACAAAAAGCAACATGTGTTGCGGGGTGCCAGTGAGATTTGTATCATTGTGATATATCTTTTTCAGACATCAAAATTTGCTTAATGATGATAAATGGCACATTGATCACAGCAAAAATTTACAGTAAAAGTAATCAACTCAGAAAAATATTAAAAATACGTACTGGTCAAAAGTGCTAACCCGCCAGTACTGTTTCACATAATTCAGTTTCGAAAATACTATTGGAAATAACTGCTGTTGATTTTGGTTGCCGAGAGCAATAGCATGAAAATATCTGTTAAAAAGGTTTAAACTGGACAAAACACGTTTATCATGAAGAAGAACTTTTATTTGTACTTAAACCCATAAAAGGTTATTGACAAAACATCAATATAACATAGAAAATAATACATAGCAATACGTGACAAGAAGATACAATGAAATGGTAAATAAATGAGGTTCATCTCTGTTGGGGGAGGCAGAATAATTTAAATGATAAATACATGTTAAAAACAAAGCATCCAATTCATATCCATAATTACATAATTATATAAAATAATTTAACGTCAATGGTAACTCCTAGAACATCTAAATGGATCATCAAGGAAATGGCCCTTACAAAGAGCGCATAACCTATAATGATCGAGCAATTTTAAAATGTACAGTCACCAATTGCATGTGTGCTCTACCGAAACGAAATTGTAAAGCATCGCACGGTGATCATGTACATGAAACAATCATTAAATATACATAAAATGTACATATTAGTAGTTTCCATCGACGTTATCACTTATATAAAAAACAAAGAATTATACATACACATTTACATACATTCACATATATAAATACATTTCTTATATTATAATAATTATACAATTTTAAATATAACAGACAGTAGTATATTCAATATCGGCAATTTTGGTGTAACCATTTAAACATTTTTAAACCAAATTACTAATACTATTACAACTCGTTATGAAGTTGTTGGCGCTTAATAAATCCATGATGTGCAAATACACTTAAATTTCGTATTTCTGATGCATTTTTTGTCGTCATTAATGCGATGAACTTAAAAGTACTGGGACGGTTCCAATAATATTATTTTATGTATTTTATGCGCTATTCTCTCAAAATGTTACATACAAGAACAAAATGGTATTCATCCTCTAGGATGTTATAGAATGGACGTATACGTTAATTTAACGGGACACTTAAAGGTTTTCTCCATCTACCAGATTCAACGGCTAGTCTATGTGATGACATTCTCAAGCGTGATAATGCTATTCTGTATTTACGGATTGTGATAACATCTAGATATTTGCTAAAATTTGTACTAACTATTGTTCTAAAGAATAAAGCTCTCGTGGAATCTTCTAACCTATTGTTATAATCGATCAACCATATATCTCTTATTCTTTGCTTTAAAAGTAAAAGAAAATATTCCTTGTTTTCAACACCTTGGTTTAGCCACACGTGTTCGAAACCTAGTTTAGTCAGAATTGTTTTAACATTTGTTACCCAGTTAATTTTAGTTGGTCTACTTACAATGTCGTTTTGCAGCATTAAGTATGCATGTTTAATATATTTTGATTCTACACATGTACAGATTTTTAACCAGTATTTTATTATACTAAAAATTTTGAGTGAATCAATACTTTGTTTCCCTAGTTCACCATATACAAAATCATTTTGAGTGGTTATCAATACACATCATATTGTCATAATGAGGTGAAGATTTTCAAAAACAAAATGGCCGGGTTAGGTCGTTTGCCTAGTATATATCAAAGGCGGGAGGACGTAACCTTGTGGTCATTTGTTTGTTTTCCACAAGCCTTATACATTGGCGGGATAATATTACATAGCATAATAAATATATAACATCATTATTATAGAATATAATGTTACTATAAATCAGAATCGCTTATTTGAAAATTAATATATCTGTATATTTTCGTATTTATACTGAGTCATGCATGTAAGGTTGGGGAATTTTACGTACACCACGCACCATGTTAGAATTATGTATATATCATTACTGAAAATTGATCGTTTAGCGAAGAAGGTGTATTATAACATTACAACAATGTTCCAAATACGCAACAATAGTTTCTCGGAAAAGTAATAGAGACATTGACAATACTTCTACTTGTCAGCAGACAAGTTTGTTAGGCGAAATGTCCTCAATATTATTTTAAGTTCTCAGAGTTGTGATCTTAACCTAGGAGGAATTATATCTTGTTGACAAGGGTGATCTTTTCCAGAAACGCCCAATTCAATAAAAGAGAACCAGTCACTACGACTGGCTTTCATCCCTTCTGGCAAAAGTTATTTTTCTTTATAATAAAATTGTCACATCGGAGAAGTTGTTTTGAAACATAGACTCTTTCAAGCCTTTGTTATTATTATTACAGATAGTGTTCTTCTTGTATGAATCTGTAATGCTTGGAAATTGTTAATATTTCATAGGATGTGTTTTTTTAATTCCCAGTGTTCGATGCTTGCGACAAACATGAACATATAGTATAACTACTTCATAAATCTTCTGCCTGTTTAACACGTTGTATGGGGTTTACTATGCCGAGTGGTTATGGTCGCTGACTTCAAATCACTTGCCCCTTATCGCTGCGGGCTCGAATCCCTCCCGGTATGTAGAAACTTGTAAGTTAGGAAGCTCTACAGCTGGCTTGCAGAATGACTTCGGTGGTTTAACTCCGGTGCCAACAAAGACCCTAATATATGGCCCTGGCTGTTTATGCGACTTAAAATCAAATTTAATCTCTTAAATTTTTATAGTGCGATTGTATTAACCGTGAACGTATGAATATATTACCTGGACCATTACATTTCAAAATAGGTGTATTGAAATGTTCGTGTTTGTCCGTAAGCTTGACGGAGAAAACGCCGCGGTTGTGTTTTGATAGAAAAGTAATCCAAAGATCAGTTTAGCTTCGACTCCAGATATGTATTAGTCGCGGATCCATTTCGGATGTTGATGTCAGTGCTAGCTCTGGGTTCGCTTTAAGATATGTATTGAAAAATATAAGTCGAATTACGATGTCAGTGCTTACTCTCTATTCGATCTGGGTCGGTATTCAATGTTGATGTTTGATGTACGATTGACACGCCAACTTCACTCTCGGCAACTTTGCACCGAACTCTCGATTTGTTGATATTAAAGGGTCGGAAAATAACTGTTGCCAAATGAAATGTTGTTAGTTTTATACATTTGACACGGACTGATGAAAATGATAGTAACGAATTATATCAATAAAATATGATATAACTGCCGTCAAATGATATGAATACATATAATCTACTAATGTAACATTATATATCATTATAATCTCGAAGTGTATCTTTATTCCATTTTATTAATGACATTGTGTCCGTAATAAGTTAATAACATAGTAATTGAAAATGTGTCCTATAATTTTGAGTCATTAAATGTTTGAATGTTGCGTATTGATCTCGTGCATATTTTAAAGTTATACATGAAATTCAGGTCAGAATCTTTTATATAATGTAAGACCTTAATAATCAGACCTTCCTTGCCTCTACAGAAAGTTGGTCATACAGTGTATTAGATTATCGAGTTGATATATAGAATAAAATTAGTCTATGAAAATATAGTTTATTAATAAGGTGGTCTTAAATCCGAGTTTAACTGTAGTTGCAAATTGACATAAATATTGTGAGGTGGTCTGGTTATCGAGTTAAAATATGGAACACAAAATTGGTGTATGAAAATATGGTTTTATTAATGAGGTGGTCTTATATATGAGGTTTTACTTTAGTTGCAAATCGATGAAAAAAGTTGTGAGGTGGTCTGATTATCGAGTTTAAATATGGAACACAAAATTGGTGTATGAAAATATGGTTTTATCAATGAGGTGGTCTTTAAGTGAGGTTTTACTGTAGTTGCAAATCGATGAAAAAGCTGAGTCATTGTCAGATAACTATCATAAATAAAATCAGTTGCATACATTTGATAAGGAAAACCTCTTACGTAAATATTACTAAACGCAGACTTGCTACAAGATGTGTCTGGCTCAACTGAAACTGATATGTTATGGGCTGGTTCAGTATTGTTGTAACATAGTCTGAAACTTCCTTAATATGAAGATTAAAGCAATCTTGCAGTACCATATTACTAACAGTCAAAACTTGATAAAAACGCTAGTTAAAAAAAAGCATTTTTTAAACTTTTATGATCATACAAACTTATTTGTGTATTCTTTGATAATGCATAGTTATTGATGTTTTAACTATATAAAGTACAGTAAAACCTCACTTAAAGAGCACCTCCATATTAAGACATCCTCAAAATTAAAAAACAATTTCCAAGTTCATGTTCACTATTTTACTCCATATTCAACCTCAGTATTAATACCACCTCAAGTAACCAGTGTTCAAGAGTCACGACCGTGGTTTTATTATTGAAGTTTTACTGTATATTGTTCATCAAGCTTTGTTTAGATAAACAAATAAACAAAAAATAAGCTTTCTACAATTAAAATAGCGGAAAGCGAAGAACTCTTCAAAATCACAGACATGTCGCAAACTATTTTAACCGATTCTCGCTTACAGTTATTGTCGCACCTCATTCATTCGAATACAATGGGTCCGAAATTTTCTTTCGAATAATACATGGTTTCTAATAGCCCATTCAATTCGACGTGCTTAAGAAGATACATCGGGACATGATATTTATTTCGGATGATACCGATTTCGGATAGAAGGTTGTCGAAGAAACGAGGTCCAACTGTTTGTCGTAATGGAAGCGAAATATTCATGTATATCGGTCGAAAGTGATACTCTTATTGTGTATTACATGTGTTGAATACTCGGGGGTCAATTTTCAGTCATTTTAATAGTGATTTTGAACACTAATTTTGTTCTGGGAAAAGGGTGTTGTTATTTTATTGTTTGTATTTAGTTCATGTTACGTTTGCTGTTGCACCCACCCGGCTAGCTTATTTGGTATAGCGCTAGACTGCTACCCGGCTGATTCGGATTCGATTCCCGGGTGGGGCAGACTCATGATGTTCTTCTGCTACTTTGGTCATACCTTTCAAATGTAGAGAAGTTGTCAATTACTAACGGAAGAGCAAGTTCGTTCTGGTGGTTAGTTCAAGTGGTCGACGTATATGAATGAGATTTTTTTTGAAAAAACGTCGTTAAACCCGATAAAAACAAACAAAAATTCGTAGTCGCAGAAAAATCGCCTCTAAGCGAAGGGATGTAACCGCTATTGTATATTTCATACAAAACAGTCGAAGTTATCTCCCTTATTATATCGTATTTATCGACGATGTTTTAAACCACTTCACAAATAAAATGAGCACCGTGTTACCATTTAAAATTACAGTAAAACCTCACTTAACGACATCCTTAATAATAATAACTTCTCAAAATTAAGAACACAATTTTCAAGTCCATTTTCACTGCTTTGCTCTTTATTTAACCTCAATTTGAAGACCACCTCAATAACAAGACCAGTTATCAAGGGTCTTATTATTAAGATTTTACTGTATTGTTTTAAAGTTTCATCGTGAAATTTTTATTAACTCGCATACAATGTATTTCATTTCTAGTAGAATTAAAATCATTCAACGAATAATGTTCTCACTGATCCTGGTACTTGTAGCTAAAGTTGGTTTACATAATAGCTCTTTCAATCGGCTTAGCATTCAATTTGTTTCATCGGGTTTAACGCCGTTTCTCAACAATATTTCAGTTATATACGGCGGCCGGTTCACCTAACCAGTTGTTCCTGGACTGAATTCTTACCAGTACTTACTTATCCTTCCACAAGGAGCCGGCAACTTCTCCACATGTGGAGGAAAATCGACATTTGTTGTCAAATTTTCATGGAAGGGTATGACCTGCCGCGACCGTAGCATTCAATAACTCAACACAAAGGTCGTGGAAAATTGAGTTTGATATCATTATAAACTTAAATATTCTGTAAACAGGGGCCAGATAATTTCATGTTTAGATTGTGAATTGTATATTTAACCATAGTGAGAAACTTTTCCATTTATTTACAGAATACTAATACAGTAAACCTCAATAATGCGACCACCCTTGGGACCCTTGAAAACAACCTGGTCTTATTATTGAGTAGGTCTTAATATTGAGGTTGAATAAAGCGCAAAATTGTGAAAATGGACTTAAGAATCGTGTTCCTAATTTTATGGTAATCTTCAATGATTATTAAGGTGGTCTTTAAGTGAAGTTTTACTGTAATACTATTTCAGATGACGTAGCAAAACTTGAATGTAGTATTTGAGTAGCCAATCGTTAATCAGAACCGATGTACGGAAATATGAACTGAAGTCTATTTTTTATACGGAATATTGAACTCTAAATGCGGAATATTGAACTATATATATACGGAATATTGACCTATGTAATTTAATAACATAGCGTACGGATTTGCAACCCCGACCGATATTGTTAACTCAAACGATATAGGATTAAATACCCTTTACGGACTACTAATATTACTAAATCAATAATTCCATTGTAAATATAGTATAGGTTTTTACCCAAGCTTTTGTGGAAGTATATAAAGAAAACGTGAAAATCATTCCGTTCATATCGCTTCTCCGGCGTTTTCGGTAATAAGCGGGTAGCGTATTTAATAAAAGGAATAATAAATATTTATTGTCAAAACGTTTATGACTCTAAATATACAGACTACAAACGTGTTTGGAACATTAGATAAACTGGATTAATATATTTGGTCGTCAATTGTGTACTTATCAAGTGAAGTACTATTCAGTGAAGATAGTCATGGCGAAAGTGTTCGTCCAATATGGACCTTACATGGCAAGATGACACATCACCATATACACTGATAAACACCTGTCTCCTCTTGTTCGTAAGTATACATTCTTATTTAATACTTATTTAATATTTGAATCTGCTTGTTTTGTTTTTGTTTCGTGTGTCGTCAGATATCCATTGGCTTTCCGGCTTTTTTTGTTCGATTACTAGTATATAGTTATTGGTTTAGTTTTTTGATATTCTATATTGTGCGTGTTTTGTAGGTCAAACTTAAAATCATAATTTCCTTGAATGCGTACCCGAAATAACTAAGCATAAGATACACGAGAAAGTAGTTATATTTCATTGCAGATTGTCTATGTCTTGTGCAATGCCCGTAGACTGTAAACGATGCACGGCACTAAAAAACGCGGGACACATATTTTACCTTGTTGAGTGTAGAGATCTGAGTATGTGGAGAGGATGTCAATGATCACTGAGTACTGATTATATTCTTTGTTATCCACTGTCTTTTACATCTGAGTATGGGTTGACTGTGAGAGATGATAATTAGTTTTAATTTAACAATTACAGTCGGACCTCGTATATTAGAATTTATCGGGTCCGACATTTTATTTCGAATAATACATGGTTTCGAATAACTCATTTCGATTCGATGTTCATATCTGAGTTTTCCATACTCAAAACTTTGCTGAGAATTCTGATTAGTAAGTCCCATGCGCAGATACGACGTGATCACCATCAGTTAGGGATTAACATAGTCCAGCCACGGACGTCACATCTCTATACTGTCGCTGTACAGAGACACGTATGCGGGGCTATAGGATTAACACCACATTACATTTTATTATCCAGAAGAGTTAGAGGCTAATGGTTTTGAAGTGGTCACTGTAAAAATCCATAGAAAAGATGCTTGCCAGATTGTTATCAACAAAACACAAGTGTGGTCGTGCAGCCTCGGACGTTTCCAAGCAGGTACTGAACTTTTCTTCTTAAAAAAAGAATCCCCTTTTATTTGTATTGACATTAAACGTATCTCAAGTAGCGATGTAGCCAGTACGGGTTCCGGATCATTCATGGTTTTTTTCCATAGTAATGAGAATTGACCTGTACCACTCCAATTTCTCCAATCATTCGAATAATACATGGTTTCGAATAGCCCAATTGAATTCGACGTGCCTAAGAAGATATATCGGGACCTACTATTTATTTCGGATTATACCAAGTATTCGGATGAAAGGTTGTCGAATAAACTGGTCTGACTGTATTGCTTAATGTAGTAAATTGAATCAAACAATCAGTTCTGCTGTGTTACATTTTCAGTACAAAGGAGAAGATCAGATCCATTAATACAGGAGGCAGTACAGGCTTGTCTGTCTGCAACAGCTGGACAAAAAATGCCTGTATCCCGTCCAAGAAAAACTGTCGCAAAATCATCCTGACGATAAGCTCTTCAATTTTTGCACAAAGCCATCCTTAATTGAATGTTAGATTGCGGTAAACCGACTCACAATATGTTTGGGTCAATAAGTCGATAATTGTTTTTGCATACCCATTTCAAGACCGGGATAAATGACTCGAGAAAAGGGCCAAGAATTGGAGTCGGGGCCAATCATTGACTGACATCGGGGAACCGCAAACAAGCAATGTTATTGATGGCCTGAGATGAATAGTTGGGATTTGTTATGTCAATGGCACAGAGTATTTAGTTTAATTCTATATATTTAACATCAGTTGTGAAACTAACTTTAAACGTCTATATAAATAATTCTCTATGTCAGCTTCATTGGATACCATGTAGTTCTAGCACAAAATCATGGATAGTAAAATGTATGATCAAACTCAGACCAACGCGGCGTTCGAACTCACAACCTTCGGATCTTGAATCAAGGGTTCAACGCCATAACCACTACAACTCCTACTAAACAATTGGAGCTAATCAAATTTAACAACATAACAATTATACAGATTGACTGAGGTATACAGTGTGTGTGTGTGATGTTTTCATATTTGAAACAAACCTTCGAACAATATGTCGAATGACGTGTTTATTTTCAAGCTACGTATAGTTAAATTTACACTGATGACTACATGTTTTTCCAGGTTTTTAATTGCAATACTTGTTATTTCTTCTGTTTATTCAATACGTGTTTAATAAATATAATGAATAACATACAACACGTGGTCTTTATTGTCTCTTAATTGCTTGAATTCCAGTTGTATTTCTTTATCTTTTTATGCGATGGCGACATAGTTTGTGTATTTCGATTTTCAAGAGTTTCTGCTTAAAAATAATTGTCTGAAAAAGTTTGCGCAAATATGTGTTTACGTACACACACATATGGCCGAATGGTTAAGGCATCCGCATTGAGAGCGGGAGGTTGAAGGTTCGAATCCCGGTAGGGATCCGTTCTAATATGGCCGGTTGGTGAGCCGACGGCTACTTAATTAATGGTTACGATGCGCATACCTGTCTGGTGCCTGGCATTAAAGGATAGCAATCGGGAAGTAAATGTAGGTGTCTCATTAGTCAGAAATGGCTGCCCCTTTAAATAGGGGTGACACTATAATAAAACATCCTTTACTATATATTTATATATATGCTAGCTCGGGGTTGGATAGTTAGTTTGTATTCAATGAGAAAGAAAAGTTGAATACCGTTCTTAGTGCTAGCTCACAATTCGTCTTCAGATACGTTTTTGTGCGAATGTTGATATCCGCGCTAACTGTGGGTTCGATATTTGGTCTATATTGAAGTCAAATAACGATCGTAGTGTTGTCTAAGTATTCTATTGAGATCGTTATTCAATATTGATCTACGACGTGCAATTGAAGTGCGAACTTTCATAATTCTATAGAAGTGTGCTGCAATTAAATCGACCAAGCAACTATATGTCGGTGTCTGCATCAAAACTAATCTATGCACTTTATAAAGTCGTTTCGAACATCAGATACTGACCTTTTATAGTCAAATGTGCTTCCTTTGCCACTGTAATTAATGACGTTTATAGCATTTAACATTTGCCACATTAATAAATGAAAATCGGGTCGCATTATTTCCAGAACCCATCTTGAGAAAAACAACTTTGAAGTTTTACCCTCCTGTAGAGAATATTTACTTACGGGGTATGGAATTGCATTTTATTTAAGTTACAGAGAGAAAGAGCTTGGAAAGACAGTTTAAACGATACCAAACACTCAAACTGACCCACTGCATTAAGTGTTCAATCTCTGAAGAGTCTAGACTGTACATTGGACGTTCATATATAGGGAGTGACAGCATTGTGTGTACTACGAATACATAGAATAATAAGCGTTTAAAAACTTAAAAACATCATCATGAAGCACCTGATTTTTATTATTATTTCATAGCAAGATATAAAAAACACAAATAAATAACAACAATATACAGTTAAACCTGTGTTATTGAATGATCGGCACATCTTTTGAAATAAGTTATTCTGAGTTTTTTCCTTATAAGGTATTTAAGGAACATATTGTAAAATTACAGTTAAAATATTTATGCAAATTTTGTTGATATGTCAGTCTACTATCCTCAAGAAACACTATGATTTACCTTATTTTTTAACACGTCTACAAGCTGAACTCTCAAGGGTCAATGTTAAACAATACTTTAAATCATTTATTGAAACGATCACAACCATACAAAGCTAACAATCACCCAAACACTTGACAACATGTAAAGCATTGCACAATTCAGCATTGCGTAATGGGTTGTATTAAACAAAGAATAGACTCGTTGACGTCTAGCTGCTGAAGTGGTAAAAGAAAAGGCAGCTCGCGATATTGCACCTATTCTACGCCCCATCTTTGATTATATTGAAAGTTCTGAACAGGTTATTTTGACGTTGTTTCGTGCAACATTTTGTCAAGAAAACAGTCACCAAGCTATGTAGCATATTTGATGTTTACATTGTTTAAATCAACACATACGTAAGAAAGAACTGGTAATTTAGAAAAAAATAACAAGTGCAACCTCTCTAGGGAGGTCCTCTTTTGATAAAACAACATTCTGTTCAACAATCATATGAAATTAATTTAGAAAGAATTTAACTTCTGCAGAGCCAGCACCCTCTCCAAAACCATCAAAATATGCGTCCCAAAGGTGTTGCTCCTCCGGAGAGATTGCACTGTTCAAACAATTTGCTTTTGGCTCTAACATCCACATTTTCTCAGAATATTTTGCACGATCTTCCTCTTTTCTTCTTGGTTTTGTCCGGTAGCAAAACGGCCTTAATTGCTTCGTCAAAAACAGCTTTGACACCCACTTGCAATTTTGCCGAGCATTCAACATACTTATATGCACCAATTGCCTGGGCTAATGACCGTCCCTGCAAATTCAGAATTAAATACCAATGTAAAAGAGAGAGAATAAGTGCTACAGAGAACTTCACATACGAGTACATAAGACAATGCATCTTCACACAGACCTCTGGGAAAACAACAATCTATAAACCATATTGCATTTGAGGTAAATACGTAAGTGAACAGGAACCGAGGAATGGCCTGGCCGACCATAAAGCACAACTAAGGAGAATCAAAGAGGTCAAACAGATGGATTTAATGGATGGAACACATCACAGGACAAGTCGTGTATGTGCAAATCGTCAACTGTATGCTTGTATTCAAATTGTGGGATTCGATTTTCTGATAGAAATATGCACATCAATGCCAATGAGACCTATCGATTCTTGGTTGATATAGGACCACCACTCCAGAGCAACACCTTTTGTTAGGTGCAATATATATACATACAGTGCAACCTCTTGCCAGCAAATTCCTTAGGGAGACGATACATTTTGGCGGTTTGTTGAGATATTTTTGGGAGATTAAATCTAAGGCATGATTGCTTTGGAGACGTTGCAATAAAAGTATGAAATGTAAAATACGCAAAAATCAAAAACGGAACTTGCTGCAAGCTAACATTCCTTTATAGTTAAAGTTGTATTTAAACATTTACAGTTAAAATCAAAATCACTTACTTACCATGCAGTAGAATTAATGAATGTTAACACAACGACAAGAGTGCATGTTCTCAAAAACACTAACGCATGTACACATAAATACAACCAACATAAAAAGCATAAGTGCAACATTCAATTATTTCAGTTTTTATTTATATCGAACTCCAAAGAATTTTGAATATTACAGTAAAGAAAATTTAACAGTCAAGTTTGTACAGTCACTTACTTCGACTTCTTGTATCTCTTCCATGGTTTTCCCACCTTTGTCTTGCCGAATGTCTCTCTTTGTACCAACAAGGACAATTTGTGTGTTCGGACAGTGGTGTTTTACTGCAGGGTACCACTGTATAAAATAACATATTTCTTAATAACTATAGGACATTGTACACACACTCATATTTATAAAGTTTATTTCTCCTTGTAGTCCCCCTAAGTTACTTTTATGGTTGACAGGATCATTTTTGCACCCCTTTTACCCTTGAACCTTGTGAGTGCCTAATGTTTTGTAGACTGTTGTTTTCTCGGGGGTCTGTGTGGGAAGGTATTGTCATATGTATGTGGCGTTCCGTAAAATCTTATCTTTTTTATGATTCGACCAATTGTGATGGGATACTAGTAATGCGGGGAGGAAGCTATTTATTTCTATTATATAAGCAAATTTCGTGTAAACAAAATTCGGATAATAATATCATTATTTGTATAAAAGTAAAATACACGTTTTCATTTATATGAAAAATGCATAAATATGAGACGTTGTTTCACATCTACATAATTAAATTCTAAACAACATTGCATTGTTACAAATATTTTGATCCACATCGATGGCAAACCTGAACTATTTGTAAATGATCATATTAGTATCAAAATAAAATGTTAAATACATGTAGTTACCTTCAATCTGACATTCTCAAAACTGTCCCGAGAATCCACGGAGAAACAAATAATAAAAACATCCTGAAATACAAAGTATCACCGTATAAGTCGACCATTCATTTGATAGGACCTGTCCCCCATACCAAGGTTTTTGTAAAACAATCTTTATTCTCTATTTAATTTTAGTTCTTCATAATGACAAAAATATATAAAAGTCGTTCCAATGTTTTGATGTCAGTACAGTTTGAACTTATTTATTTTACATGCATTGTGAAATAAGTTCTTACAATTTAAACTGATAACTGTCGATATCTGTTTTCTAGGTAACTAACCAGAGGGAAAGGTGCCGTTTCTTAGACGTAGGAAAAGTAGCCCCTATCTTTAGATAGGTAGCGTGAGCTGACAGTGCTAGCTTTTCTAAACAGAATGGCGTCCATGCGGAACTGTGTCGTCTGGTCTGGCGTGCGCCATTTTATAGCTAGCGAAGCGTTCAAGCGTTTTTTAGACAGCTACGTTTTCTACATTGGCTTACTTTTCTCGCTCACTTCACCTACCTCTAACAAACGCACCTGTGTACTCGCGCCTAATGCAGGAATTGTAAAATAATTGTGGCTCAACTTCGTCCAAGGCGGGATTCGATCCCGAACCCACGACCTTTGGATCAAGCGCTTAACCCCTAGACAACTAGTCTGTTTTCTGAATTTGTAGAATGCTCCTAGTTAATATGACACATTTCCATAATACATTTGTCTAATAAAGTACACGCATGCGCATTGCTGACCAATATAATATAAGTTTTATGTCATATTTTACCGTTTGCGGATAAGACAGCGGCCTCAATCTCTCGAATGCCCGGCCGTATCCCAAAGATTTAACGTATAAACTCTCTGATCGACCTTCACATTCGCTTGATGGATGTTGAACCTGTGATAAATATAAATCACAATAACTGCCATCCGTACAGACGCCGGAATATACTGGTCAAAAGTGCTAACCCGTCAGTACTATTTCACACAGTGTCTAAAAGGTTATTTGTTATGTTGACTTTTATTACAGTAAGCTAGTTTCACTAGGTGCTGAATCTCAAGGGTCATTTTGATAATTTTTTACTGGATTTTACCATCGTATACCTATAATTTAGAGACAAATTGACCGTTCAGCCATATTCTTAAGGGTCAAAATGTGGCCTTTTGTAAAATCCAGGGGTCAAAGGGTCAACTAAAGGGTCAAATGGAACCCATGGCAATTATTATCTAAATGAATTCAACATGAATGAATGATTCTCAGTATTCGAAAAAGCCAGTTAGCTCTTTTGGTAATTATATGTTAAACATCGTAAATATATAAGACTGATAAAAGTGTATCTTATAACAACAGAGAATCTATTTCCCACAGTACTAAATCAGCAGATACAATCGGACCCCATTGATTCGACAACATAATACTTGGTTTCATCCGTAATATATATCAGGTCCCGATGTATCTGCTTATGTATGTCGAATTGAAATATGCAATTCGAAACCATGTATTATTCGAAATAAAATTTCGGACCCGATGAATTCGAATGAACGAGGTTCGACTGTATTTGTATCAATCTATTACATGTACATGTATATGGATGCATCATAATTGCTATTTCGGCATTTTATCATTTATGATGTCATCTATTGCAATCTATCTGATAAAAGTTTTCAAAACACGTACAATTTAAAACCACTGATTTTATTTCATTTTTTGCAATAATTAAGCGAATTCAGTTACAACAATTGAATTACAGTTTCCTGAGCAGTTTCTGAACCGCATTATGAAGCACACTGGTTCAGACTTATGAATATGAGTTTGGAAACCAGTTTTAAAGCGCAGCCTTGCTATTGATCAATCTTATGACTTTGCTTAAAACTAACCAATCAGAGGCTTGGGTTATGCAACTGATATTCAAGCTCAGACACATAACCTCAGATATTTGTTGGTATTGATTCATATTCGCTTGTTAAAACATTCTAACTGCAGTAAAACGTCAATAATAAGACCACCATTGGGACCCTAGAAAACTTGTCTTATTATTGTGACAGTCTTAATATTGGGGTTGAATAAAGAGCTAACAATAAAAATTGACTTGAAAATCGTGTTCTTAATTTTGAGATGGTCTTATTACTGAGGTGGTGTTTAAGTCATGGTTTACTGTACTATATTCTAACAGTAAAAACAAGAAAAGAAAAAATCTTCGGGATACGCACAGTTTGGATGTTGATGAGAGGTTGTTGTTTTTGCGAGGTTGAATTAATTGTAAATTATCACAACAGGAAATATCAATAATGTTGTTGAAGATATGTTTTTCTTGATAAGAACCCCGCATTTGAGAGATTGTACTATCCTTCAAGTAAACATTAAGAAGAAAAGAAAAAACATACACATTACTATAGACAAATTTATGCCATTCATAAGAGCCAAGTGGCGTGTCTGTCTGTCAGACATTTAAGTAGTTTTTACCACAAGACAAACTTATAGTTTATAAATTTTATTTTATTGATACACATAACTAACAAATTTGCACAAACATACAAATAACTTGTAAATATATTCATAAATTGATACTCATACTACTCCTTCCAGCCGCGTGCAATTAAATTAAAACGCATTCACCTTATTCAATAATTTATCCACACAACTCTCTTAAAGACCACCTTAAAATTAAGACCACCTCGTTAATAAGACCAAACTTTCATGGACTATTGCTTAATTTTCTTCCTTATATTAACTCGATAATCCGACCACCTCACAACTAAGACCGACTTTCTTCAGAAGCAATGTTGGTCTTATTACTGAGGGTTTCACTATATGTCCAAACAGCTCCAAGCCTCCTGATGACCGCAGAACTTGATTGGTTAAGTTAATTTCACTTCAAATATTTTTGTTAACAAGGATAGTCAGGTTCCAGTTTAAATTTTGTTTGTTATAACTCTACATCCTGATATGCGATAAGTCTATTCATTTTTATGTAAAATGCGTTATGAAACTAATGAACTCAGTTTAGTCATATTAATTGTTTTCCTAAAGCCGGACGCAGGTTACCAAATATTAAAAATTAGAAGGTATGATAAATAAATGCTACTTACCCCGTCGGTATGTATTCTCCAGCATTCTTGGTATAACTCATAAGCAAACACGTTTTCCCGACGGTTCTGGGTATACAAATCAAACGCATTAAATATGTAGGTCCAAGATATCAAACCTTTTAACTGAAAGGCACGTGAAGCAGATTACTGTGGTGGTAGAGTCTGAGGATTGGAGCGTCTGACACCGGGGCCTGGTTCAAAGGTCGTCAGTTCGGTCTTGGCGGTGTCCGACCTGGAACTTCACAATCAGTAAATTAGGCGCGAGTACTGGCTAGAAAACCAGAAATTAGCCATCGAATGTGGTTAATTAAACTTGTTTCAAAATCTTTGTTAAATGTTTGGAGGTGCAATAGTCGAGGTGTAGATCGCATGACTCCTGATCCGAAGGTCGTGAGTTCGACCCCAGCGATGAGCGGAGTTTGATCACGAACTCCACAGTATCTAAATTCGGCACGAGTTCTGATTGGTAGACATGAAGCAGTAATTGAGAGTGATTAGTACAAGTTGTAAGAACTTGTTGCACAATCGATGTGAAATAAATAAGTTTAAACTAAACCAAACTGTAGTAAAATAATATTTCACAATTCAAAATATATTTTCGGCTACTTCAAAAGTAAGAAACAAGATTTCCCTTTTATAAAAGATTATTTTATTTACTAACGCAGTACATGTCTTTGTGGCTTATAGAAATCTGTTTAAACAATAAACTTATTATTTAATTTATATTTTGATCCATGTTGCTTACGATATCTTATTTTCAGGTATTTATCATAAAATGAAACATTTAATGTCCACTTACCCGTCTCCAACTATCACGCATTTCATTGGGCACGTTTGCATGGTTATAAATTTCAATCAATTACAAACAACAGTGATACCCTTAATTTTTATACTTATTGACTGATATAAAAATAGAAGTCTAAAATTAGACCACGCTCACATGTCCAATTCAACGGACCATGAAGTCCACGTGGTCATTGATAACAACCACGACTTCCCGGTTTAATTTCAAGTATGTACTGATAAACATATACGTAGTATATAAACTACATATACAGTAAAACCTCACTTAATAATAAGACCACAATTTTCATGTCCATTTTCACTGTTTTGCTCTTTATCCAACCTCAATATTAAGACCACCTCAAAAAGAAGACCAGTTTTAAATGTCCCGAAGATGGTCTTTAAATTGAGGTTTTACTGTATGTTGTATGTGATAGAATAAACTACGATATATGTCGGCAAATTTTCTACAATGAAACCTCAATAATAAGACCACTATTGATACTGGAGAAAATCGGTCTTAGCCGTGAGGTGGTCTGATTATCGAGTTTAAATATCGGATATGATATTGAAGAAGTATTGGAAAACCTGGTCCACGAAAAAACGGTCTTATAACTGAGGTGGTCTTAATTTCGAGGTGGTGTTTAAGTAAAACTTTACTACGTGTTTGTCATTCATAACCGTTCTAAATCAAGAAACAATTTAATGAGAATTTAACACCCACAATGGGAAGACTAGATGTGTATCAAAGAGTACAGTTAAACTTTACTTAAAGACCACCTCAACATTGATATCACCTCAAAGTAAGAACACAGTTATCAAGTCCATTTTCACTGTTTTGCTCTGTATTCAACCTCAATATTAGAACCACCCCATTAAGAAGACCAGTTATCAAGGGTCTCAAAGGTGGTCTTATTATGGAGGTTTTACTGTAGTCTTGATTTCTTTACGAACGATTTTATTCACCAATCGATTTGAATCAGCTTGGATTTTTTGGTTTCAAGTGACGTCAGAAATTAATTGCTTTCCAGTGTTTGCTCATTTACAAAGTTATTTGTGAAAATGAATTCGAGAACTCACGAAGTTGAACTCGTGAATTCATGAAGTTGAAATCGTGAATTCATGAAGTTGAATTCGCAAATTTTAGAAGCTGAAATGGCACCACCAGGCTTTCGTACTGTTAAGTGTAAAGATTTGTGAATGTGAATTGGATTTTAATAATCACTGATTACTGATTATATTCTTTGTGATCCACTTTCTTTGCCACTTGAGTATGGTGGTGATTGTGAGATATGATAATTAGTTTTAATTTAATAATTTCAGTCGGACCTCGTTCATTCGAATACATCGGGTCCCAAAATTAATTTCGAATAACACATTGGTTCGAATAATTCATTTCAATTCGACGTGCATAAGGATATATTTTGGGATCTGATAATTCCGAGTATGCGGATAAAAGGTTGTCGTATATACAAAGTTCGGCAGTATATAGGTTTCAACACTCAATTCTTCCACTCAAATCTGAGCTTTTCATACTCAAGACTTTGCTGAGAGTTCTGAGAACTGAGTCCCAGGCGCGGTTATAACGTGACCCTCAGGTAGGGATTAACATCAAATTCCATTCAATTAATCGACTGTATTTACAATGATTAGCGAACTGTATATTTCCTGTTGCAATTCGATGTACAAACAAGAATACGTAAGTAACGGTATATTTACGATATAATTATATTTCCGCCAAAAGCAAACACTATACCCGATTTTACCGTGAAATGAAGATGAAAAGACCGAACTGTGATAATTATTTCATGCTGGCTGATATTTTTATGTGAAGTAACATCGTTGACATACTCGCGACAACGGTTTGTCGTAAATATCTACAATATATATTTGCATAGAAATATACACTGGGACGAATGCAATGCGGAGAATCAGCTTTCTTACATATTTATACTGTCACGTAGAAGCTAGCTACACATTGAACACTCCAGTTCCTGCATGCGTCCGAAACAAAAGGCTCGATGAAGGGAATATTCAAGCGTGTAAATTAAAAGCCATAGCAATAAAATTCCTTTTATCCGTGTAACAAATACACATATTCCATTGTACAGCATGGACTTTGGGTTTCTCTTGTCATGTTGGAGAACGCAAGCCATCTCTCAGCGTGAAATGGTAAATATCAATTCACAAGCCCAATGTACACAGTGAGCAATAAATTACATAGAACTAGACTTTGTGTGCCTCTATAACTCAGTCTGTTAAACGTTCTGTATTCTGAAAAGTTAAGCACCAGTTCGACTCTCACCCGAGGTATTCTTTACTTTTTTAATTGATTGTAAATATATACTCCGCACCACAGACTTTCATCAGGTAGTAATATACCGGTTCAATACCAAGAAAGTTCTTCGTTTTGCGAATTCAAAAACGTTGTATTGACGTAAACTGTTTATTACCTCCCCTGTATACAGACATGGAATTTCTAGATTTTGGCATTAGGAATAAATTATCAGGAATCAAATTTCATATCAGATAGAAGAACAAAACAAATTTTGGCCATTGATAGGAAGAGCCAAAGCTTGAAAAAGGACTCATCTGCGTCACGTGGTCATTTTAAATGTAATCCGTCCATTGTTCTTGCTTTTATTATAAGAGTTAGATGCAAATGGTTTTGAAGCGGTACTTGTAAAATTGCATAGACAAAATGCTTGCAACATTGTTATCAACAAGACGCAAGTGTGGACATGCATCCTCGGATGTTTCCAAGCAGGTACTGAGCTTTTTTTCTTATTCAGTGCATTACACTATATCACCGTTGCCTACCCTGTAACCCAACGGAAATGTACTGCATTTACGGCATTTATTGTAGATTGTTTTATACAATAAACGATAAGGGTCATCGGTGTTAAGAAAAGAGAGAATAAGTTACTAAATGGAACGCAACATACATAACACAGTGCCTCCACACACAGACCTACGGGTTAAAAACAATCCGTACAACATAAGGCATTTGAGGAGGCTCAAGGGTACAAAGGTAAGGGAACAGGGGCGCATGGAATGGCCCGGCCGACCATAAAGGACAATTAAGGAGAATTGATGATGACAAACAGGGGGGTTTAAAGGATGCAATACATCACAGGACAAGTCAAGACAGCTTGCAACAATCACGTTAATTTGTATTGACATTATACGTATCTCAAGTAATGATATAGCCCGTACTGGCATCGGATCAGAATATTTGGCAAAATTCACATGAAAGGGAATCTTCAATGATTTAGTGATCATATTGGTAAGATTAATTTCAGCAAGTATTATTTCAATAAAAATAATCGCACTCTCTTGTTGATAAATATTTATACTAAATGTCGTACGTTTCCGTGGGTGCCTTTATTTATCGACTGATTCCAATCTTAAACTTTAATACAACGTCGTCAGGGTCTATATTTATATTTGATAATTTCTTCTCTATAATAGGCCAGTATCAATTCGCCAATGAATGGCCCCGTAACCGCACCAGTGGTACCGCTATACATCGGACTGATAGGCTTCAGGTACGGGGTAAGATAAGCAAAACATTGAGAAAAGATATAAGGGGTATTATTTAAAAAATAACTCCAGTGGATTAATCAAACTGACTGAGTATAGGATCTTGGAATTGTCAAGGGCATATTAATTTACGTATGTCTTTTCGTATTATGGCGACAAAACTCGCATGTATTCAAATTTGTGATTTCTAAAATATTGCTTAATGTAATAAAGTGAGCGCAACGAGGTGTAATATATTCAAAAAAACTTATCATTTATGTTGTATTATATTTTTAGAAAAATATATTTTATCTCTTCTATTTATCCAATAAAAGTTTAATAAATATAATGAATTATATGCAACACATGGTCTTTATATCTCTCCATTGCCTTGATTGGGGGGACCTTTGTCTGAGAAGAAGCTTATTTCAAGAGGTTGGTCAACAAAAAGAGTAAAACAAGCTATGTTATATATCGAAATGTTTGTCAGTGTCTATAGATTTTAGACCACCGGCATAAATGTGTAAAATTGGCGAAAGCCCCAAATTTAATATGGCGTCCAAGTTGAACCTGTGTTAGTGGTCACATGAAAGCAGGCAGCTGTTTTGAGTAGCAACTATTAATGACTCCTAACATGAAATAATATGCGTTTAAAACATATAAGCATTAACTTGAAGCACTTGATTTTAATATCATTTCTCAGCAAGATAAAATAAAACAAAAAATAGATAACAACAATATACATTTGAACCGGTGATAGTTGTCACCTGAATTTTGCCTGTCTATTATCTTCAAGAAAACGCAATGATTTATAAATGAGCCTACGATCTGAACTCTCAAAGGTCAACATTGAACTACACTTTAAAATCATTTATAACTAAGATCACAACCATACATTGCTAACATTTACCCAAACACTTAACAACATGTAAAGCATTCCATAATTCAACATTATGCTATACTCTGTGTCACTGGTTGGATCAAACAAAGAATAGACTCGTTCACGTCTTGCTGCAGAATTTGAAACCGAAAATGCAGCTCGCGATGTGAAACCTATTCCACGCTCTGTCTTTGGTTTCATTGAAAGTTTCCGAACAAGTTCGTTTTACGTCGTTTCGCGCAACATTTTGTCAAGAGTTCAGTCACCAAACTATGTTGCACATTTGATGTTTACCTTGTTTAAATCAACACATTCTTCAGAATTAACTGGTAATTTAGACATTTTTAACAAGTGCAACCTCTCCAGGGAGGCCCTCTCTTGATAAAACAATATTCTTTTGAACAATCATATTGAATTAATTTAGGAAGAATTTAACTTCCCCAGAGTCAGCACCCTCTCCAAAACCGTCAAAATAGGTGTTGTTCTAGAGAGATTGCACTGTGCAAACAAGCAAGATTATAATAATTATGATGTATGTTTGTCTTTGGCTCTCACATCCACATTTGCTCAGAAGATTTTGCAAGATCTTCCTATTTTCTTCTTGTCGTTTTCTGATTGCAAATGGGCCTTTATTGCTTCGTCAAAAACAGCTTTGAGACCCTCGTGCAATTTTGCCGAGCATTCAACATACTTATATGCACCAATCTCCTTGCCTAATAACCGTCCCTGCAAATTCAGAATTAAATATAAATGCTAAAGAAAAAGAATAAGTGCTACAGGGAACTTCACATACAACAGAAAATGCATCTTCACACCGACCTCCGGGAAAATAACCGTCCATAAAACATATTGCATTTGAGGAGGCGCAATTGTAAATACGTAAGGGAACAGGGGCGCAAGGAATGGCCTGGTCGACCATAAAGGATAACTAAGGAGAATCAAAGAGACCAAACAGATGGATTTAATGGATGGAACACATCACAGGACAAGTCGCGTATCTGCAAATCGTCTACTGTATGCTTGTATTCAATTCCAAAATTGTGGAATCCGATTCTAACATTCCTTCATAGTTAAAGTCGTATTTAAAAATTTACAGTTAAAATCAAAATCACTCACTTACCATGCAGTAGAATTAATGAATGTTAACACAACGACAAGATTGCAACACAAACTCATGTTTACATAAATACAACCAATATAAAGGCATAAAGTGCAAAATTCTATTATTTCAGTTTTTATTTATATAGAACACAAATGAATTTTAGATATTCCAGTAAAGAAAATTTAACAGTCAAGTGTGAACACTTACTTCGACTTCTTGTATCTCTTTTTTGGTTTCCTCACCTTTTCCTTGCCGAAGGTCTGTCTTTGTACCAACAAGGACAACTGGTGTGTTCGGGCAGTGATGTCTAACTTCAGGGTACCACTATATACAATAACATAATTCTTAATAACTAGGACATTGTACACAAAGCATATTTTTATATTCGACGAAATAAAAGTTTGTTTCTCCTTGTTGTCCCCTTTAGTTGGCCTTTATGTTTTATGGCTGACCGTACTATTATTTGCATCCCTTTTAACCTTGCACCGGACATCAGTGCCTAATGTTTTGTAGACTGCTGTTTGCCCCGGGGGTCTGTGTGGGGAGGCATTGTCTTATGTATGCGGCGTTCCCTATAACAACCTAATCTCTCTTTTATGATTCAATTGTGATGGGGATACTTGCAATGCCATTTCAAATCAGTAAAATCTCAGTTAAAGACCAGTTTCCACTTCTATATAATTTAATTCTACATAACATGGTATTTTTTCGAATATTTCGATCCACATCGATGGCAAACCTGACTTATTTGTAAATGATCATTTTAGTATCAGAAGTAAAATGTTCAATACATGTAATTTACCTTAGATCTGATATTGTCAAAACTACACCGAGAAACTACGGAGAAACAAATAATTAAAACATCCTGAAATAAAAAGTATCACCATATAAATCGAGCATCCAGATAAAACGACTTGTCTCTCATACCAAGGTATTTGTTAAAACAAACTTTATTCTTTTTTTAATTTTTGTTCTTTATAATGACAAAACATATACAGTGAAACCTCAATAATAAGACCACCCTTGTGACCCTTGACAATGGTTTTAATTTAGATGTGGTCTCAATATTTAGGTTTAATAAAGAACAAAACAGCGAAAATGAACTTGAAGATTGTTGTCTTAATTTTGAGGTGGTCTTATCATCAAGGTGGTCTTCAAGTGAGGTTTTACTGTAAAAGTCGTTCCAATGTTCTGCTATGGTACAGTTTGAACTTATTTATTTAACATGCATTGTGAAATAAGTTCTTACAACTTAAACATATAGCTGTCGATAACTACTTTCTAGGTAACTAACCAGTACTTCTAATGCAGGAATTGTGAAAGTTTCGCGGCTCAACTTCGCCCAAAGCGGGATTCGAACCCAAACCAACAAACTCCGGATCAGGGGCTCAAGCCCAAGACCACTTTGCTGAACGTCCGTTCTCTGCTTTGTACAACGCTACTAGTCAATATGACATATTTCCATTATTGGCTAATAAAATACACACATGCGCACTCCTGACCAATAGAATATTGGTTAATGTAATATGTTACCGTTTGCGGATAAGACAGTGATCTCAATCTGTCATAGTCCATCTGCCCGGCTGTATCCCAAAACTCTAACTCGCATTCTGTCCTGTCGACCTCCACATCAAGTGGACCAAAACTGCACCTGTATTTTTCGAACCTGCGATTAATATAAATCACAATTACTGCCATCCATACAGATGTCCATATATACTGGTAAAAAATGCTAACCTGCCAGTACTATTTCACACAGTGTCTATAAGTTACTGATTCTGTTGACTTTGATTACAGTAAGCTATAAAAATCAATGGTTTCATTAGGTGTTGAATCTTAAGGGTCATTTTGATAATTTTCCAAAATTCACCCTTCAGCCAGAATCCTAAGCCGGGTTAAAATGTGGCCTTTTGGAAAATCCAGGGGTCAAAGGGTCAACTCAAGGGTCATATTGAACCCATTACAATTAGTATCCAAATGAAGTGAATTATAAAAGATGTTGATATAAATATGTTAAAATCAGTATATCGAGTTTGTCATTTATTGAAGCTTCTCAAAATACAAAATAGCCAGTTAGCTCTTCAGTATATAGTCACCTTAGGATTAAAAGGACATATTGAATGTTTTGCATATTTCAGTCTCATTTTATCATGTGCTTCTCCTTGTAAAAATATCTTACCTAAACTCATATTATATTTGATAGAAATGGTCAGAATACAAAGGTCCTATCTTCCTTTACATAAATTAGTTTTAGGTAAAAGGGCGTATCTGTATGTAGGTTTGTGGTAAAAGGACCTATTTGTCAAATAGGCCCTTGTTATTCCAAACAATCATTATCAATAATTTTCAGTTCTATAGTGGTAAAAGGATCTTTTTGGCAAATAGGCGCTTTATATCCTAAGGAGTTTAACTATACCTGCATGGTGTTCATGAATCCTTAATTCAGTGCGGCAGTTTTGGTGTAGCATTTCACCGGTATTGTTTTGATATGAGATTATTTTGTTCCAAAATTGTTAACATGAACATTCTTGGCTTTCTGATGATGAAGAATTGCTGTTTTTATGCAAGCAAGGTATGTAATAATGATGTATTGTTAAATATGAAATATATTAGTATGAATATTGTGTTAAGTCTTATTTTAGAATCTACGTTATTTAAGAAAATCTGTTTTGCACCTCCTCGGTCCTCACCCATTATTATAAATAGTTTAGGTTCACATAATGTTGTAAACTGAAATTATAAGTGGCTTTTTCCACCAACACAAGTCTAAATCAAAAGACTAATAACTTAAAGGTGCTGAACTCCAGATTGACGAGCGAGCAAAAAAAAGAAAATTGTCAAATATTTACAAAATCTTGATATTGTTGCACGTAAAGCTCCAAAACATTATTACTTTCATTCATCATTACTTGCGAAACATTGTCATAGCGTAGTTTTTCGTATTTTTCCATCGAAAATTTTACTAGGGTTAGTCTACCCTGTAAATCTAAAAATAGAACCGTAAACAGTGAGCTCATGCACATTCGGAACGTCTCTGTCATTCAAACAATTCATCAGCGCAAAGAAAAAAATAAATGCAGTAAACAAGGTAGCTATAAGTCACTTACTATTAATTTGCACGCAACGAAAATAAATAATCACTGAACAATTATCTCCTCGATGTCAGTAGTGGATCACGCCATTGTGTATATTTATTTTGCAAATTGATCATGTGACTCGTGAGGTGCATGCTGGATGGGAACTCCGCGGTATTTTTAAACTGGAAAACTCCGATTGCTCGATATTACGACGGCGATTTAATTAGCCTAATTGCTTTAAATTATTCAAATATTCACCATCTACAGCTTTTATTTACGTGTATGATGATACAACTACACATATTTTGCGGAATTGCAAAAACGACGATTTGTTTTCAATCTGGAGTTCAGCACCTTTAAAGTTAATAAGTAATGATTCTGTTTCAACTACAGAATCTGATTAGAAATGTGATACATATGATTGATGGCAATGGGAAATGATCAAATTATGAGTTGTATGCTAGAATTAGTATTGAAGGTGGCTACACATATAAGCTATTATATTTTAAAATTCGCTTTTCTTTTACATAGACTATGTGTGGAAAACAGTAACAATACTGTTATGTTACAATATATGATATAAATTGAAAAAGAAAACTTTCAATAATAGATAATAAATTAATGTACATTTTTGTAATTAAATATATGTGTGTGTTATATTCGTATTCTAGTTGTACGCTATCTTGTATTCTACAGGAGAGGCTAATCAAATACTGGGGGTGAAAAGAGAACATGATCTTAAACAAGTGAAAACTGGTTTAAATGATGTAGTACATGTCGGTGTTGATGATTCCACACACAAGCAGTGGGATTTGGCACGAAATGACATTGTTTAAAATGTTTCGTCAAACAAGGAAATTATTGTGAGTGGAAGTTGATGTAAATGATCTGCGACGTACGACTATCAGCGTCAATGATCTATCACACGAGGAAATTAATGTTGAAGACACAACACAATCAGAAATTAGTTCTTAGGATCTGTTGCAAGAGGACATTGATGCTATTTAATCAGCGCATGAGGACACGAAACACTACTGTCTAGGCTCTGTTGATGATGATGTACAATTGGCACAGTTACATGTAAAAGCAATACAATAGCAAACAATGCAGCCAGTACGGAGAAAACTGATTTAAGAAGACAGTGATTTTTCTGATGACAGTAATGAAGATGTATCATACAACGTTTCTAAGACAAAAAAGAACACTATCATGCAATTACATCAGCTACAGTTCAGCCATCTGAAAAGCCATAGTACATAAAATAGGACCAAAATCCTATACATACAATACCCAGAAAAAAATGACGGCTAGCACAAGCAATACTGAAATATCTTAAAATACAAATGAAATGCCGTTAACACCACGCAAGTGAGCCAACTACGAGAGCCCTTGTAAACAGTATTGAACCACAAAAAGAACAAGAAATGAAAATGCATTGAAAGCAATTATTCTCAAGAAGACTAGGTGTGAAGGTAAACAATATATACTGAACGGGAAACTGTGCAGGCAAAACTTATAAACATCAGCATTGTGAACGCTGCAGATGTAAATACAGTGCCAAATTTAGTGAATCTGAATGTCAAGAAATGTTTAAAATGTGCTTTGCCCTTTCAGACTATGAAGGACTAATATGCTTCATTTGTGATGTTGTTAGGAAAATACACGATTCTGTAGAAATCACACAGTCAGTGTGTTCTTCAGCGACTGTAGATGAAATCACATACTTCTCAGACACATCGTCACCTTAATTCCAAAATGTTCTAAGTCATTATTTGTTCAATATGGATTTTTACATGTCAATGGAAATTAATAAGCTCTCGAATAGCTCTATCAAATAGTGCTAAATGAAACATTCTATCTTAAATAGAATACTAGATAACATTATATTCATTTATGTTCTATCTGCTGTATTTCTCTACATTTAATTTCCACAATGTTCTACCTGCTTAACTAATGACATGTTCCGGATGACGTCACGTGACACTGTTAATATTGTAATAGTTTTTGGAGGGTAAATTAAAGATAAACTATCACCTGTTGTATCGAAACATGTAATCATTTTTAAATTTATACACACATCTTACAATTCAACAGTATATTCTTAATCATAAGACTAAAGATGTCTTCAAAACAACAATATTATCAGGTGAGGCTTTATTTCGGACATTCCTAATTCGGATAAGTTAAATATAGCCTGTTCTTTACATTGTTTTGTTTAGTGTCTTTCCTTTCTGATGTATTTACATGATATTAACATACTTAAAATGTATTTATGGATGTAGCTGTTGATATGTTACGCATGTTGGTATTTGAATCGCGGATATCCGCGATCGCTGAAGTGGACTTCCGTGTTTTCCAACATCATGCTTTCTCAATTGTAGACTTCTGAACTTGTTTTACTTGACATAAAGTGTTATTATCCTTTACGGATATATTGATCAAATTAAAATCGATTTTGGAATTTAATTGAAATTGAATTTTATTTTAATCTTCGGTCTAATATGGCCAACTTTCATTTACGAAGAGTCGGTAAGTACTTGATCACAGTAAACAAAAATTATAAACTAATAGTATCGGGTAGTCCATAGCGATTTTAAATTTTAACTAAAATAATATATTTTGTATATCGGGCAACGTATAGAATAGCCATAGTACGGGAAATATAGTTTTAAATAATCGACGGGAATACGCAAACAATCGCGCATTGCCTGTTACACACATTATCCATCTCCAAAACAAAAGCCTAACCCACAGTTGCATATATACTGATTGAATTCTTTAAATATCGGTCTTTCTGGGGAATTTTCATACATCATCATGTGAATTAATCCCGTAACCTGTCGCGGTTATTGATATATTTACTTTCCCTGCATAGAAGCTAATATATACTTAAACAATTAATAATAACCTTGTGGGTAGGAACAACATACAATTATGTGCGTATAGCAATCCCATATACATGTACAGTATACAGAACTAGGGATAAATTATATCAATAAGCGGAATATCGCGGTTTCTCGCAATTTGCTGGCGACTGAATAATACGTGGGGTTGGGGATACCGATTAGGGTCAGTGTTTAATGGGCAGTGTTTAATAATTAGGGTTTTGGCCGGGTGGTGTTGGGGAGAGTCACCGAAGTCGCCTTCCGTGGTTTACTTGTAGTGAAACCGAGGTGTTGAAGCCCAAGTAGACCCATTATAGACTGACAACGCCTTAAATGACCAAAGCAGTTGATAAAGCATTAAACCAAACAAAACTCAACCAATGTTGGTCAAAAAGGAAATTTACACAAACCTAAGCTCTGACAGGTGTGGAATCTTAAATTTCTACTAATTAAGTAACATTTATTCATTTCAAATTTAAATTGGCAGCCTATAATTAATCACACTGATGTCGATACTACACAGAACACAGTGTTAAGCTCGGGAGAACATGGTATAATTCTATAATGTTTTAACTACACAATGTACATAGGACATTTTGGAATTAAAACTAACTACGTATTTTCAAAAATGCAATGTTCTATTTTTATTTCTAAACTGCAATTTTAAAATAATGTGTGCATTAATATTTCTACAAATATACAAATAGTGTTAAAACATCCTAATTTCCATATTCTTCAATTTTGAGAAGACTCCGATGAGAAGTGGCAGAGTTCTGGCATGTCAAATTTTTAAACTTTATTTTCTCAAAAGTGACATTTGTCTTAGAACATTTTGGAATTGAGGTGACGACATGTGGAGGCCAAACAGAAACCAATTTGTTGCTACTTCATAATTATGTGTGTTGCATTACCAAAGTACCACATTTGAAGGCCATAAACATATTTGCAGTCCGGCCATAGCCAAATGGAATGTGATTCTGTCCATATATAACAGGCAAGAAAAGAACATCAGAATATGTGTATGAGCCTTCCAGGTGGAATACTGTGACACGCATGTCAAGAAAACCAAACACATATCTCACATGTTATTGAATTCAAGGCACTTGTGAAGAATCTCAATCTAAACCTTCAAACATCTACTACTGGATCAAATACTAACTGTCTGAATTCGTTAAAGAATACGCTACTCATTTCAGCCTCGTGCAATAAAATCTAAAACAATTTACCTTATTCAACATTTTACACAAAACTCACTTAAAGACCACCTTAAAATTAAGACCACCTAATTAACAAGACCTTACTTTCATGTACCAGTGCTTAATTTTCTTACATATTTTAACTAGATAATTAGACCACCTCACTACTGAAACTGTTGGTTTTATTATTGTGGTTTCACTATACGTCCAAACAGCGCCAAGCCTCCTGATGAACGCAGAAATTGATTAGTTAAGCTAAATTTTATTTCAAATATTTTTGTTGACAAATATAGTCAGGTCTCTGTTAAAAAAAAACGCTTTTAAGTTTTAATATAACTCTACATCCTGATTCTTTTTTATATAAAATGCGTAATCAAAATAATGAACTCAGTTCAGTCATACTTACTTTTTTCATAAATCCGGGACCAGGTCATCAAATATGAAAAATCAGAAGATATGATAAATAGATGCTACTTACACCGTCGGCTCGTAGTCTTCAGGAAATGTATTCTCTGTGTAACACCTTAACAAACAAGTTTTCCCGACGTCTCTGGATATAAAAATAAAACGCTATAAATACGCAGTAATCTTTTAGTGCCAAGATGTCAAATTATTTTAACTCGAAGACACGTGAAACAGATGACTGTGGCGGTAGTGCCTGTTGATTGGAGCGTCTGATTCCGGGGCATGGTTCGAAGGCCGTGACTTGGAGTCCTGTCTTTGCGCGGCGTCGGACCTCGTACTTCACAATCCGTAAATTAGGCGCGAGTACTGGTAGTAAATCAGGAAGCAGTCATCGAATGTAATATATTAATCTTGTTTCACAATCTATGTAAACTTGTTTGGAGTGGTCTATGGATAGACTCCTGATCCGAAGGTCGTGAGTTCGACCCCAGCGGGGTTTGATCACGAACACCTAAGTATCTAAATTCGGCACGAGTACTGGTTGGTAGCCAGGAAGCAGACATCAACAATGATTGGTATAAGTTGTAAGAACTTGTTTCACAATATATGTAAAATTAATAAGTTTAAACTAATCTATACTATAATAAAATAATATTTCACAATTCAAAATATATTTCCGACTTGTTCAAAAGTACGAAACAAGATTTTCCTTGTATAAAATATTATTTTGTATTTACAAACGCAGTAAATGTCTTTGTGGTTTTATAGAAATCTGTTTAGACAATAAATTTATTATATTTTTTGATCCATGTTTTTACGATGTCTTAGTTTCAGGCATTTATTACAAAATTAAACATTAAATGTCCACTTACCCGTCTCCAACTATCACGCATTTCAATCGATACACGTTCATGGTTATTAATTACAATCAAATGTATGAACTATTTATTGGCTGATATAAAAATAGAATTCTAAAATAAGACCATGTTGATAAAATTACAGCAATCCGTCCTGTATTAGACATTTTTGAGCGGACTTGGATGTGAAGATGGACATCGGATTACAGAGTAAAACTAGGGGTGTTCTCAAAGTATTTTGGTACGTTGTGAAAGGTAGTCATAAGACAAAATAAACCAACATTGTTGTATTGATTTGTATTCAATGTTTCAGACATATACTCGTAACATAGAAAATAGAGTAACGTCAAAGAGTGTCTCAAAATATTTAGTGTTATCCAATTTGCTGCATGAGCATAAACTGCTAGGCATCATTATGATGGCACAGAAACCCCGTCTCTATATGCCTAATTATTCCATTATTGTCTATGACAACCTGGGTGTGAATACAGTGAAAGCAACTGTGTCCTGAGTACAACTGCTGCTGATTTTCTACAGTTCTATAAATGTCATGGCTTGTACCACCAATTGCACCAACAGCTATGTCAAGTTTATTCCAGTTACCCATTATATTTGACCACTCTTCCACCGTAGGCCAGTGTAAATAATGATGTAATGTATTGTCAAGTACATGTATCATTGCCTTTAAACGTTGAGATACTTATGATAAACAACACCGCAAGAAAGCTATATGAAGGATATGACCTCAACCACATGAAAACCAGCAGCACTTGGTTTCTTCTAGATAACATACTTGCAATGTTGCGAGGAAATATGATCAAATTCACAAGATCAATACACGTTTCTGGCGATTCACCTAAATATTGAAATGCACGAGGAATAGCCGCTTGACTTATTTCAAATATCGTCTAGGTTTTAATTCGTGTAATCGTGTATATTGTAGATGGTATACTGCTAGCTATTTGAACAAAATACTTTGAGAATACCCCCTATTTTACTCCATGTTCCAATGTCCATCTCCACATCCAAGTCCGCCCATTAATGTCTATTATTCAACGGACGTTCACGTCGTCAATGATAACAATCGAGACTTTAAATTCAAGTTTATACTGATAAACGTATTCATAGTATATAAACTACATGTACTTTGTATGTGATAAAATAGAATAAGATACATTTGTATATGGCAGCAAAACTTATACAACCTCAATAATAAGACCACTATTATTACTGAATGAAGTCGGTCATAGTCGTGAGGTGGTCTGATTATCGAGTTGATATATAGGATATGACATTGAAGAAGTATTTAAACCTGAACCATAAAATACGATCTTATAAATGAGGTGGTCTTAATTTCGAGGAGGTTTTTAAGTAAAATCAAAGAACAATTTAGTGAAAATTTTACACACGCAAGGGGAAGAGTAAATGTATATCAAAGACTACAATTAAACTTTACACAAAGACCACCTCAATAATAAGACCATGTCAAAATTAATAACACGGTTTCAAGTCCATTTTCACTGTTGTGCTATTTATTCATCCTAAAAGACCAACTCAATAAGAAGACCAGTTTTCAAGTGTCCCAACGCTGGTCTAATTATTGATTATTAATACATGCAGTTGTTTTCTCCTCTTCACTGTGTTTGTGTTTGTAATGTGTCTTGAAGTCACATAAATAGTCAGTTCCATGTAGAGAATATTGCAGTTAATAGAGAGGCGGGAGACCACCGGCGGACACCTAAGTAGCGCCACCGACCTTAGTTAAGTCGGCTGGATGGATTCCATATGATAGTTTAAAAGCAAATTGAAATGCCCAAATGGATGTATATCTTTAAGATATACTGTTGAAGTTAGATGAGACAGTGGAAAATCAAATCATATAATGCAATAGGACACAGTGGATGTATCACCATTCAAAAACTACAGTCGGACCTCGTTCATTCGAATTCATCGGGTATGAAATTTTATTTCGAATAAACATGGTTTCGAATAACCTATTTCAATTTGACATGTCTAGAAGAAGATACATTGGAACGTGAGATTTATTTCTGATAATACCAAGTATTCGGATAAAAGGTTGTCGAATAAACGAGCTCCAACAGTAGTACCTTGTATATTCGGACATACAAACTTTCTTTTCATTCTGTTGATCGGTTAAAAGCGAGTTTTTTCTGGGTTTTTACTTAAAAGTGATTTTTTCTGTTTTTTTTGGACAATAAAGTTGGTTTTAAGCGATTCTTTTTGTTTTTTTATGCCTAAAACTCGCTTTTGCTCACTTTAAGTCCATAAAAACAACTTCTGGAGAAGTGTGTTAAAAAACTCACATTTTTTTTCTCTAGAAAATCCATATTTTGCCTAGAAAAAAACCCACTTTTAAACCCGGTACCAATACCACTGCGTTTAACCTGGATTAAACCCAGTTTAAAACCGGGTTTTGCTCACTTATTTTGGAAGGGCACTTCCTTCCGTAACATTTGACTACGGTCATTTGTCCTCCACCTCTGATTCTTGTGGAAAAAACTGTAGTAGGGTAAGATAGTACTGGTTGTTACTTAATACCAGGAAAACTGATTAAGTAAAACAACAACACGTATATAACTTGAAAAAAAATGGATTGTATGTAATGAAATGCTGTAATCTGTGATATTTAAACGATAATGTAATGTCTTTTATTGTATATAATCTTGTGATAATGTGATTAGGTATGTGGCATTTTGTGATATATTTATTGTCTTGTGATACTTTTAAATTTCTGTGATATCAATTAATTAAATTATTATGTCTCGCTATGTCATGCCACCAACACTTAGGACCACAATGGAAATGAGAGTTTTTTTGTGCTATCCTAGGTGTTGGTGTGTATGGCATGGCTATTACGCACATGTCATAATTATTATTTTAATATTATTGCATGTCTTAATTATCCATGTATCGTGTATTCAACTACTGAAATAAATATTACCTTGATTAAAAAGGGTTGCTCTTTTCTGCAGGGGTGAACTTTTGACAACCAATATTGCACTTGAATATTCTCTCGATGGGGTACACATTGATATGTGCTTTATACGATAACATTGACCAGATTTAAAAAAATGAGCGGAGTTATTGTAAGAACTAATGAAGACAATTTTGTATCAACTCATTTATTTATTTTATTTCATAGAACAACACAAACAGTCATTTGCGTCGCATATTCAATGTTAATCCAGTTTCACTTGAAGATAAACATGTCATTTCGCTTCACTCAGAATGTTACGTAAGAATTGTCATGCTATATTAGTGTTTCCTCTTCCCGCCTTACAAGCATTAACAGCGTCGTTCACCTCCAGAGCGACGTACTCTTAAACAACAACATCTCGTCAACAACCTTATCATTCTCCTGTAATAAAACATCACTACACATAGAACCTCTCTAGAACATCAACCCTTCTACAACATCCACAACCGAAATTTGCATTTTCCAAAGGGTGTTGTTCTCGAGAAGTTGCACTATATTGTCTCCTTGTGTCTGATGGAAATCATATTGCAGATATTTTCTGTGACAAATAATACAATAATTCTTTTTTCTGACAATTCTTTTTAATTCTTTTGAATGTTACTTACTTTTAAGGAGTTGTGTTATGTTACAACTTCAGACAACTTCCTTATCAATGACAATTTCACAGGTCTCCCGACGTCGCACCCTGACAGGCACCAACGTAATCCCCGAGGATCCCAGTCCATCTTAAATCCATGAAATATGTATATATCACGAACGACACTAATACCATTAGAACACATGCCTATCTGGTTCGTTCACCCGGTAACGAGCCCGACTGCCAGTTCAGAGGTCGTGGGTTTGCACTCCGGGTGAGGCGTATGTTTTCTGTGACAATTTGACTGAATATATTGCACCGAATGTCAATGTACGGCCTGCCTGTCTGATTAGTATGGGGATTTCATAGTTGCTTGTGGAAGATAATGCATCCAAAGACATTTGTCCTCCAACTCTGAACTTTGATTCATCTGGAGAAGTTGACAGTTACTAGTGGAGGAGTAGGGTAGTACTGGTTTGCAGCCCAGGCGCACTGGTTAGGTCAACTGACTGTCGCATATAACTGAAGTGCTGTTGTAAAGCTGGAAGCAATCCGACCAACTGACAGACGCAGAAGAAAGTGTAATAACATGCTAAAATACGAATGATTTAGCAATTTTCGGAAAATAATGTAAACTAAACAATATTATCCTTACGTGATAGTGGTCTGAGTGGCTTGTCAGAGTGATAAATACCGTTCACTGTTGGTACGGACCGTATCGTATAAAAACATTCACCATACTGCAAAACGAAAGTAAAAAATTGTCATACCGAATACTGGTGAACAAATCCGATTATTCGATCAATTTCACGAAACTGTGACATTAATAGGATTTATTCGATATCTCACACAGTTCGTGATTATCCCATATTTATTACAATTTTACAAAATTCCGCTGTGTCATAAATGTTGAAATTTATGTCCAAACTGACATACGATATTCATTATACGTACCTGTCGATAACATACATTTAAAACAAACAATGACTTACAGGCTACATTATACGTAAGCTAAATAGAAAATTGCCCGAATTTTCTAACACAGTTATATTAACAGTTTTATTAAATGGACGATTTGTAGGTCAACCATTCCACCATACCGCTTGTATAGAATAAAGAAACCGTGTGATCAGAGTGGGTATAAACGTTTCATTGGCAAAGCAATCTATTTATTTTGTTTCATAATCGTAAGAAAACGTAAGGTTAAATTCACATATTTTTTAATTAATTCAAAGAGACTGCTAACCTTGATTTTGTTATACCGACGCCGTTAAATTTTATACAACTCCCGAGATAGAATTATTTCTAAATTCACAATTTATGTTCATTTATGAACGAAAATACATGTTACTGTCGTTGTTCCGTACTTTAAGTTCAAATATCAGTACACACGTTTCAATACAGTAGTTGAAAGCAAATGGTACAATTGATCTATGTATCGATATCGATAATTTCAGTTGAACGCCGCTAGTGCTTAGTTATTCATGTCTTAACAGGCATACAAATGGTTTAAAGCGGTTTTGTCATGAATTTAAGTTGTTCGTCCGCAGAAAGAGATTATCATTGTAGGCGGATAGTTGGAGAAAAATAAGAATGTGTTTCTGACCTGTACTAAATTATGACCAGATAATTGACACAAACTCTGCGTGGACCTGGTGGGCGTATTCAGAAACTTAAAACTGACTTCTGACAACTATAATAATACACATTTTTAGACGCCTTTAAGTTAAGAATGTCACACAAATGTACTTAATTTTACTTCAAAACGTCTTCATGCGAATAATTTTTGCCGACGAACAACAAAATGTCGGATATGAAGCAAATTTGAAGCAGTATTCTATCGCTATCTATGTAATTAAACAAGCATATGCACTCAAAATGTACGTGCAGTGCAACCTCTCCAGAGCAACACACTTTGGGAGACGCGACGTTTGGCTGTTGTTGAGAGGTTGTTGCTCTAGTGAGGGTAAATGGATGGTTAATTCTAATAGCAGAAAAAACAAGAATTTGTTGAAGAAAGTTGATGCTGAATAGATGGCCGTTCTGTAGAGGTCAAACTGTTCTTTAAAATGATTGTTATCGAACCTTCTTTGTTACGTTATGGTTAAAGGAGCAGGTTCACTTACCACCCAAATTGGCCCTGTGTCAAAATGTTATTGAATTCACGCAGAACGATTATTTACAAATTGCAGATGCAAAAGTGTGTTTTGAAATCTTTTACGAAGTATATAGTTGCCATAGCCACGGAACCACTGCAAAGGACACATAATTGTAAAAACTCGTTTTTTGCTGTCTTGACATGTTATCTTGTAATTTTTTTTCCTAAGAATAAAGTAGACATGAATTGAATTGCTTTTGTGTTTTTAATTCTTCGGTTGTTGTGGTAACGGACAGGCCATGGGTCTACGTGATCTCGTCTGTTTAGCATATTTTATTGATAAAAGTAAACTATTCCATACCGATTTTGTTAACAAATATCTTCCTCATGTACCTTTACAATGATTCTAAAAAACATTAGCTTGATAACAATGCGCGCGAGTCCAATATTATTGAATTTAGGTGACCTGTCATTGACTTAAACACACCGTAATTGTGTAAAAACATCGCTTGTTGTGAATGTGAAAACAATTATTGTTACAGAAGAAAGTGTTGTCATTTATTTTGAAGATCATTACTTTTAAACTGATCAATTGTTAAGTAGCTTTTCAAGATGGACTCAAAAATGTTCTTTTCAAATATTTCAAAATTGTTACCATGACAACCAAAACAGAACAATTGTAAAAATTGAAATAGACAATTTTTATAAACATTTTATGCAATCAGAAATAGTTATTTTAAATATGTTTTGAAAAAAATGTGTTTTTTCATATTTTTCCAAAAAAATATTTCTGTTGCCATGGTAACAGTTTTGATAATATAGCATAACAATGCAGTTTTGTATTATTTATTGGATTGTCTTATCACAGTGACGTTTTCAAAAGAATTTGACACAGGACCGATTTTGGTGGTAAGTGAACCTACTCCTTTTTCTTCCTTATTTGGTTATCCACGGAAAACGCAATGTGAGACTGTCCACATAAGATTCTGCTGTGAAGAGTTTACGAGGTACTTGGTGGGCGCTAGATAATGTTGTTCAAACTTTTGATCCCCCGTGCGTTTGTATCAATTCGTTAGTTTTATGTTTACATCTAAATGTGATACATGTGTGTAAATGAGCGCTGCTGTGGGATTTCCAACCTCTTCTGTGACGTCATTTCAAGAAAACGTCACAAGTGATGTCACTATGTGCAAGCAGGAAACAATATTTACTCCATATGGTCACTTTGTTTTCATATTGCCATATAGGGCAAATATATGGTGACGTCACATGTGAGGTGTTCTGGAAATGACATCACTTAAAGAAGAGGTTGGCAATAGTACAGCGGCGCTCAAATGTACATTTAAATATGACTAAAATAAGGTACATATACCATCATACAGCATGTGCTAAATTAAGCTGCAATCGAAATCGCATCAAAAGTCACAAAAAACTGTTATCTAGAAAACAAGCATTCATATCATTGAGCGCCAACACTTCCGGTGCCCGACAACAATGCACTGGACGAAAAGCAGGAAGAGCACAACTTTGAAATGTGTCCTGAACTTGCAATGTATACAACGGTAAAACAGGATGAACTATTATAGTTTTATGTTTACGACATAACATACCAAATGGAGACAATACCGTTTATAATATTAAGTTCATCGGCAGAGTTTTGTCCCTTAATCAAATAAATCTCAACATATTTTTTGTAATAAATCAATGACGTTCAATGCTTTTAAAGAACTGGTCGTTAAAATATATATTACGTTATTTTATTATATAGGTGATCCATTAGGCCTACTTAATTATTTAATTAAGATTTAATCATGCGTTCTTGCATACATGGACTCTCTTCCGGAAATATCTATAAAAAATTCAGGCAGAAGACCGTTAATTTAATAGTAAATCTGAACACTGTCGGTCGTTGGTGAGGGCCCCAGATCATGTAATGCAAACTTTTGGCCCAACCCAAAATGTATTAAGAAATTGTCTTCGATTGAAGATATTAGACGAAACATTTTTCCCTTAGTAAGATTTCTCCGCTAGGTGTCTCTCAAGTATTTGGTCGAGATTTTGAGTAAGTATACGCCAGATTTGACGCTAAACTGGGAACGATATACAGTAGTACGAGGTGTCCTGTTTAATGAACACAGTTGTAAGTGTTTATTAAATTGTTTGTACAAATATTGAGACTAATATGTATTACTTGTATTATCTTGTAAATATATGTAGGTAGCAACTGGGTGTGATTATATGATAAGTTCTTAGACAATTGATTTAAATATGCTCATCAGATGTTCGCAAACGCAGATAAATTCATATTGCCACTGAAAATGTGTCAGACTCATGGGAACTATTTCTCTCGGCGCAAGGTGCTAACCACACTTGTATTCAATACGTCACAAGATGTTCAATACGTCACACAATTTATTACGTCACAATTTAGGGGATGTTACTCGGTATTATTTAAAATTAAAGGTGTTTCACCTTACTTAACACAAAAAGTGACAGGATAAATAGAATAATAGGTTAGTGACGTGGAATGAAAAAGTTTATCAGGCTCGGCTCCGGTATTTATCGGGTGAGCCGAAATTCCACTGCCTCATTCCACGTCACTAACCTATTATTCTCCATATATTTGCTTACATATAATGAATATCATTAAACTAAATTTAAATGTTAATTAAATCGCCTTAAATAGCAGATACAGATGTTCAGTCAATAAACTGATATATTGTCAATTGAAACTGTTACTATGTACGGTTATTTATTTATTTTCTGTTCATATCCCAACCATTGACTTGAATTGACGAGTACGACGTTTTGGGTGTTTCTATAATTGCTTCTTTCTTTACTGAAATTTCGTCTTCAAGGGCGATACCATTCATTTCCTGCATGAACACGGTGATAACGGCAGCGATAAATATGCCTACCCCACACAGGAAATACAACAGTTCTAGGATATCTTCATTCTGTAATAAAGCATGTTAATTAACTAAGACGTATAAAATGCGCTGAGAAATATTTGACGTAATTATGCTTATTTAAGATGCATGTAATATATATAGACTTGATTTTGGTAGAGTGTTCACCTCAGGTGCGAGAGGTCATAGTTTCGAGTTCCGGACGTGACTTACCACAAAGTCCTTACAAATGATTCTAATAGCTACCGGCTTGCCGGTGCTTGACATCAGGAAGTTAATACTAATTTGGTGGGATGTAAAACACGACACTTATTGTATTTGTAGAATTAAAGATTTAGTGTTCTTAATGGAGACATAATGACGGAGGGGTAAAACGCCTGACTACTAATCCGAAGTTCTGAGATTGTTTCACATGAACCTAACAGTCAGACTTATATAAGACGCGATTACAGGCAAAAAATTTAGACTTCTTTCTAACTTAACGTAAAATAAATAAGTTCAAACTAAACTAAACTTAAGTACAGTGGACAATTTTCTCGGTCCGATTTTAGTTCGCGAGGCCAAATATTGATATTAATCACACATTGAGTTAATGGCATATAGTACAGCAGAAGAGGGCCCAATCTATCAATACATCTCAAATAGAAATCTCAGCTGAATATGAGATTTTCCTCAAATCAGAGCCTGAGTGTGTGATAATCTCCTTTTTGGTCGTTTGAAAATTTTCTGAGATAAATACTCATCTCATTTTTTTTGTTTTGTAATATCGATTTTGAGTCTGGTCTAAGATGAGAAAAATCTCAACAGTTTGAGACAATATTTGAGCTGGGATCAGCTCAGATTGAGATGCTTCGGGAGATCGGGGCCAGGTAACTCAACTTTCGACTGTTGTTGTGAGATTATTGCTCTGTAGAGGTTAAAGTAATAGTAAGTATTTAATATGGTAAAATTAAAAATATTATTGAAGAGAGATTGTTGCTCAAGACAGGGCCGGTCTGTACAGATTACATTCTATTTCAGACTTGAGTGAATAATATTTTGCTCACTCTTTTGGACTATAATTTGGAATGAGTGGTTTGTCTATTTTTGACTTTAAGTGTGAAAATTGTCGGTTTGAACCTTGGACATCACAATCCATGCATGAGGTGCGAGCACTTTTAAGTAACCCAGGAAACAGTCATTGCGTGTGATTAATATACTTTTTCATAACATATTTCACTACCGATATAAAATAAATAAGTGTAAATTAAATGTAATTCCTACTGCGCCTTTTTCAGGTTTTATATATATATAATTCATAGTTGAAATTCAAATTGTTAAAATTGGTAGTTAACTACCCTCTCCATTTTTTTGAATTTGTCACAAAGAATTTTTCATCTAAATCAGAAGGTGTTCTTTCGCTACTCTTAAATATTTTACGAATTTAACTGCATGAATTATTAAGTTAAACCGATACTAGTTTAATAGATATAATGAATTACATTCAACACGTGGTTTTATTATCTCTTCATTGCTTGGATTCCAGTTTTGTTTCTGTATTTTTTATGCCATGCTGACATTGTTTGCGCATTTCGAATTCGTCGTCAGAGACGTTTTTGCGCGAATGTTGCAAATTGATAAGAGCGCTAACTATGGGTTTGATATTTGGTCTGTATTGAAGTCGAATACCGATCGTAGTGCTGTCTAAGTATTATATTGAGATCGTTATTCAATGCTGATCTACGATGTGCAGTTGTAGTGCTAACTTTTTTATAATTGCAAATATTAGGTCTATATATATGTGCTGCAGTTAAATCGACAAAGCAACTATATGTCGGTGTCTACATCAAGACTAATCAATGCACTTTATAAAGTCGTTTCGAACATAAGAACCTGACCTTTTATAATCAAATGTGTTTCCTTTGCCAATGTAACTAATGACGTTTATAGCATTTAACATTGGCCACATTAATTAAAGAAAATCGCGTCGCATTATTTTAAGAACCCATAACTTGTTTTTCGTCTTTTTGAGAAAAACAACTTTGAAGTTTTACCCTCCTGTAGAGAATATTTACATACGGGGTATGGAATTGCATTTTATTTAAGTTATGTGCGTTCCGTATAGGAAGTACAGAGAGAAAGAGCTTGGAACGACGGTTTAATCGATACCAAACACTAAACCGCAAAAATCGAGTTACGGGATTCTGTAAATAAGGCGACGAAATGACTGACAAAATGCATTAAGTGTCCAATCTCTGCAGAGTCTGGACTGTACATTGGATGTTCTTATGTAGGGAGTGACAGCATTTTGTGTACAACGAATACATAGAGTAATAAGCGTTTAAAAACATAAAAAACACCATCATGAAGCACCTGATTTTTATTATCATTTCATAGCAAAATATAAAAAACACAAATAAATAACAACAATATACAGTTGAACTTGTGTTATTGAATGGTTGGTACATCTTTTGAGAAAAGTTATTCTAAGTATTTTTCTTATAAGTTTTTTAAGGAATATATTGTCAAATTACAGTTAAAATAATTGTGCAAATGATGTTGAAATACCAGTCAAGAAAACACTATGATTTACCTTTATCTATTAACGAGTCTACAAGCTTAACTCTCAAGGGTCACTATTGAACTATACTTTAAATCATTTATTAAAAAGATCCCAACCATACATAGCTAACTTTCACCCAAACACTTAAGAACATGTAACGCATTGCACAATTCAACATAGAGTAATGGGTCCCTGATTGCATTAAACAAAGAATAGACTCGTTAACGTCTAGCTGCTGAAGTGGTAAAAGAAAAGGCAGCTCACGATATCGCACCTATTCTACGCCACATCTTTGGTTCTATTGCAAGTTCTGAACAAGAAATTTGTACGTTGTTTCTTGCAACATTTTGTCAAGAAAACAGTCACCAAACTATGTCGCACATTTGATGTTTACATTGTTTAAATCAACACATACGTAATAATTAACTGGTAATTTAGAATATTTTAACAAGAGCAATCTCTCTAGGGAGGTCCTCTCTTGATAAAACAACATTCTGTTCAACAATCATATTGAATTTATTAAGGAAAGTTTTAACTTCTCCCGAGCCAGCACCCTCTCCAAAACCGTCAAAATATGCGCCCCAAAGGTGTTGTACTGGAGAGATTGCTCTGTGCAAACAAGCAAAGTATCTGATTATTGATTATACGATGTATATTTGCTTTTGACTCAAACATCCACATTTCTCAGAATATTTTGCACGATCGTCCTCTTTTCTTCTTGGTTTTGTCCGTATGCAAAACGGCATTTATTGCTTCGCCAAAAACAGCTTTGACACCCACTTGCAATTTTGCCGAGCATTCAACATACTTATATGCACCAATTTTCTGAGCAAATGACCGTCCCTGTCAATTCAGAATTAAATACCAATGTTAAAGAGAGAGAATAAGTGCTACAGGGAACTTCACATGCATAAGGCAATGCATCTTCACACATACCTCCGAGGAAATAACCGTCTATAAAACATATTGCATTCGAGGAGGCGCAATGGTAAATACGTAATGAATGGCCTGGCCGACCATAAAGGATAACTAAGCAGAATCAAAGAGGACAAACAGATGGATTTAATGGATGGAACACATCACAGGACAAGTCGCGTATGTGCAAATCGTCTCTGTATGCTTGTATTCAGATTGTGGAATCCGATTTTCTGATAGAAATATGCCCATCAACGCCAGCAAATTCCTTAGGAAGACGATAAATTTTTGCGGTTTGTTGAGAAATTCTTAGGAGGTTAAATTTAAGGCATAATTGCTTTGGAGACGTTGCAATAAATGTATGACATGTAAAATACGAAAAAATCAAAAACCTTACTTGTTGCAATCTAATATTCCTTTATAGTTAAAGCTGTACTTAAATATTTACAGTTAAAATCAAAATCACTTACTTACCATGCAGTAGAATTAATGAATGTTAACACAACGACAAGAGTGCATGTTCTCAAAAACGCATGTACACATACATACAACCAACATAAAAGGCATGAAATGCAAATTTCAATTATTTCAGTTTTTATTAATATCGAACTCAAAAGAGTTTTAAATATTACAGTAAAGAAAATTTAACTGTCAAGTTCGTAAAGTCACTTACTTCAACTTCTTGTATCTCTTCCTTGGTTTCCCCACCTTTGCCTTGTCGAATGTCTCTCTTTGTACCAACAAGTTGTTTCTATGGTTGACAGGACCATTTTTGCACCCCTTTAACCTTGAACCTTGTGAGTGCCTAATGTTTTGTAGACTGTTGTTTTTCCGGGGGTCTGTGTGAAAAGGCATTGTCTTATGTATGTGGCGTTCCCTTAAACCTAATCTTATTTTATGATTCGACCAATTGAAGTTGGATACTAGTAATGCCGTTTCAGTACGGTAAAATCACACTTAAATAAAATGCGGAAAGAAAGCTATTTGTTTCTATTATATAAGAAAACTTTGTGTAAACAAAATTCGGATAATAATATATTTATTTGTATAAAAGTAAAATACACGTTTTCAGTAATATAAAAAAATGAATGAATAAGGAACGTTGTTTTCACATCTACATAATTAAATTCCAAACAACATTGCATTGTTACAAATATTTCGATCCAAATCGATGGCAAACCTGAATTAGTTGTAAATGTTCATATTAGTATCAAAATAAAATGTTAAATACATGCAGTTACCTTCAATCTGACATTCTCAAAACTGTCCCGAGAATCCACGGAGAAACAAATAATAAAAACATCCTGAAATACAATGTATCACCATATAAGTCGACCATTCATTTAATAGAATCTGTCCCTCATACCAAGGTTTCTGTAAAACAATTTTTATTCTCTATTTAATTCTTTATAGTTCCTCATAATGACAAAAATATATATAAGTCGTTCTAATGTTCTGATGTTAGTACAGTTTGAACTTATTTATTTTACATGCATTGTGAAATACGTTCTTTAAACTTAAACGGATAACTGTCGATATCTGCTTTCTATGTAACTAACCAGAGGCGCGTTTTTTAGAGGTAGGACAAATAGAATTCCACGTAGCGCTACGTAGGGAAAGGAGCGGTGCCGTTTCTTAGACGTAGGAAAAATAGCCCCTTTATTTAGATAGGTAGCGTGATCTAACAGTGCTAGCTTTGCTAAACAAAATGGCGTCCATGCGGAACAGTGTAGTTATAGCTAGCGAAGCGTTCAAGCGTTTTTTAGACAGCTACCTTTTCTACATTGGCTAACTTTTCTCGCTTACTTCCCCTACCTCTAGCAAACGCACCTGTGTACTCGCGCCTAATGCAGGAATTGTGAACAATTTGTGGCTCAACTTCGCCTAAGCCGGGATTCGAACCCGAACCCTCAACCTATGGATCAAGCGCTTAACCCCTAGACAACTAGTCTGTTTTCTGCATCGTAGAATTGTCCTAGTTTCCACATTTCAATAACAAATTTGTCTAATAAAGTACACGCATGCGCATTGCTGACCAATATAATATACGTTTATGTAATATTTTACCGTTTGCGGATAAAAAAGCGGCCTCAATCTGTCGGAGTCCGTCTGCCCGCCTGTATCCCAAAGACCTAACATTTAAACTCTCTGATCGACCATCACATAAGCTTGATAGTCTTCTAACCTGCGATAAATATAAATCACAATAACTGCCATTCTTACAGATGTCGGTATATACTGGTCAAAAGTGGTAACCCACCAGTACTATTTCACACAGTGTCTAAAAGGTTATTTGTTATGTTGACAGATTTAAAGTCAGCTATAACAATCAGTGAAAAGGTGCTGAATCTCAAGGGACATTTTGTTAATTTGTTACTGGATTTTTCCATCTTATACCTATAAGTTAAAGAAAAAATGACCATTCAGCCATAATTTAAGGGTAAAATGTTGCCTTTTGGAAAATCCAGTGGTCAAAGGGTCAACTAAAGGGACAAATGGAACCCATGGCAATTATTATCTAAATGAATTCAACATGAATGAATGATTCTCAGAATTAGCTCTTTTGATAATTATTTGTCAAACATCGTAAATTTATTAGATTGATAAAAGTGTATCTTATAACAACAGAGAATCTATTTCCCACTGAACTATATCAGCAAAAACAAATACAATCGGACCCCCGTTGATTCGACAACCGAATACTTGGTTTCATCCGAAATATATATCAGGTCCCGATGTATTTGCTTCTGTATGTTGAATTGAAGTGTGCAATTCGAAACCATGTATTATTCGAAATAAAATTTCGGACCCGATGAATTCAAATGAACGAGGTTCGACTGTATTTGTATCAATCTATTACATGAACATGTATATGGATGCATCACAATTGCTATCTGGGCATATTATCGTTTAAGATGTCATCTATTGCAATCTATCTGATAGAAGTTTTCAAAACACGTACAATTTAAATCACTGATTGTATTTCATTCTTTTGCAATAATTAAGCGAACTCAGTTACAAACATTGGATTATAGTTTCCTGAGCAGTTTCTGAACCGCATTATGAAGCACACTGGTTCAGACTTTTGAATATGAGTTTGGAAACCAGTTTCAAAGTGCAGCCTTGCTATTGGTCAAATTTATGACTTTGCTCAAAACCAACCAATCAGAGGCTTGGGTTTTGCGACTGATCTCAAAGCTCAGACATTGGTTGGCATTGCTTCATATTCGTTGTTAGAACCTTCTAACTGCAGTCAAATGTTAATAATAAGACCACCTTTGGGACCCTAGAAAACTGGTCTTATTATTGTGCCGGTCTTAATATTGAAGTTAAATAAAGAGCAAACAATGAAAATTATAGTTGATAACATAAATTAGTCAACTTTAATCTTATTTTATTGTCCTACATTTTGTATCATATTTGCACAAACATACAAATAACTTATACATATGTTCATAAATGGATACTCCTACTACTCATTTCAACCTCGTACAATTAAATTAAATCCCATTCACCTTATTCAACATTTAACACAAAACTCATTTAAAGACCACCTTAAAATTAAGTCCACCTCGTTAATAAGACCATACTTTTATGGACTATTGCTAAAGACCGACTTTCTTCAGAGGGTTTCACTATATGTCCAAACAGCGCCAAGCCTCCTGATGAACGCAGAACTTGATTGGTTAAGCTAAATTTCACTTCAAATATTTGTGTTGACAAGGATAGTCAGGTTCCAGTTTAAATTGTGTTTGTTTGTTATAACACTACATCCTGATATGCGATAAGTCTATTCATTTTTATGTAAAATGCGTTATCAAGCTAGTGAACTCAGTTCAGTCATATTTATTTTTTTCCTTTAGCCGGGCCCGGGTTACCAAATATTAAAAATTAGAAGATATGATGAGTAATGCTACTTACACCGTCGGTATGTATCCTCCTTGAAATGCATTCTGGGTATAACTCAATTGCAAACACGTTTTCCCGACGGTTCTGGGTATAAAAAAACCCGCATTAAATATGTAGTAATTTATAGGTCCACGATATCAAACCTTTTAACTGAAAGGTACGTGAAACAGATTACTGTGGTGGTTGTGCCTGAGGGGTGGAGCGTCTGATTCCGGGGCCTGGTCCAAAGGTCGTGAGTTCGGTCTTGGCGGCGTCCGACCTGGAACTTCACAATCCGTAAATTAGGCGCGAGTACTGGCTAGAAAACCAGGAATCAGTCATCGAATGTGGTTAATTAAACTTGTTTCACAATCTTTGTTAAATGTTTGGAGGAGCATTGGCCGAGGTGTAGATGTGAAATAAATAAGTTTAAACTAGACCAAACTGAAGTAAAATAATATTTCACAATTCAAAATATATTTTCGGCTTCTTCAAAAGTAAGAAACAATATTTCCTTTATATAAAAGATATTTTATTTACTAACGCAGTACATGTCATTGTTGCTTATAGAAATCTGTTTAAACAATAAACTTATTATTTAATTTTTATTTTGATCCATGTTGTTTACGATATCTTATTTTCAGGTATTTATCGTAAAATGAAACATTTAATGTCCACTTACCCGTCTCCAACTATCACGCATTTTATTGCACGCTTGCATGGTTATAAATTTCAATCAAATGTATGAACTATTTACAAACAACAGTGATACCCATAATATGTATACTTATTGGCTGATATAAAAATAGAAGTCTAAAATTAGACCACGCTCACATCATTCTGTCTTATCAGCGGCCGCAGTTTTAACCGACTATATCCGTGTATTCAACGGTCCATGAAGTCCACGTGGTCATTGATAACAACCACGACTTCCCGGTTTAATTTCAAGTATGTACTGATAAACATAATATGTCTTTTCGTATAATGGCGACAAAACTTGCACGTATTCAAATGTGTGGTTTCTAAAATATTGTTTAATGTAATAAAGTGAGCGCAACGAGGTGTAATATATCAAACAAACGTAGCGTTTATGTTGTATTATATGTTTAGAACAAATGAGAAGATCAGATCCATTAATACAGGAGGCAGTACAGGCTTGTCTGTCTGCAACAGCTGGACAACCATAGCCCGCATCCCGTCCAAGAAAAACTGTCGCAAAATCATCCTACCGATAAGCTAATCTTCTACAAAAGGCCATCCTTCATTAATTTTTTTGTTTGCGGTAAACCGACATACAATATGTTTGGGTCGATTAGTCGATAATTAAAATTTTGTGTATACCTTTGTCACGACCGGGATAAATGTCATGAGGAACGAGCCAAACATTGGGAGTCGGAGCCAATCACGGCCTGGTGGGGGAACCGCAAACAAGCAATTTATTACTGATGGCCTGAGATGAAAAGTTAGGATCAGTTATGGACATAAATTGTTGTGTATACATTTATAAGGAATGTTAGAATACATGACGAATCACGAATTTATTTTAAAGCTACTTGTAGATAAATTTATTCCGATAATTACATGTTTTATAGACACCTTGTTTTGCCAAGCTGTAAGACGAATGCTTTATTTGTTGGTACTAGCTTTACTATAAGCGTAACAATATGTATGTCAATGACACAGAGTATTTAGTTTAATGTTATATATTTAACATCAGTTGTGAAACACATTAAAAACGTACATATAAATAATTCTCGATGCCAGCTTCGTTGGATACCATATAGTGCTAGCAAAAATTAATTGATAGTAAAATTTATGATCAAACTCAGACCAATGCGCCGTTCGAACTCACAACCTTTCGGATCTTGAATCAATCGTTCAACGCCATGACCACTACAACTCCTATTTAACAATTGGAGCTAATCAAATTGAACAACATAACATATTGACTCAGGTATACAGTGTGTGTGTGATGTTCTCATATTTGCAACAAACCTTCGAAAAATATGTCGATTGGCGTGTTGATTTTCAAGCTACAAAAAGTTAAATTTTCACTGCTGACTACATGTTTTTCCAGGTTTAAATTGCCATATATGTTATATACCGAAATGTTTGTCAGTGTCTATAGTTTTTTAGACCACCGGCGTAAATGTGTAAAATTGGCGAAAGCCCCAAATTTAATATGGCGTCCAAGTTGAACCTGTGTTAGTGGTCACATGAAAGCAGGCAGCTGTTTTAAGTAGCAACTATTAATGACTCCTAACATGAAATTGTATGCGTTTAAAACATAAGCATTAACTTGAAGCACTTGATTTTAATATCATTTCTCAGCAAGATAAAATAAAACACAAAATAGATAACAACAATATACATTTGAACCGGTGATAGTTGTCACCTGAATTTTGCCTGTCTATTATCTTCAAATAAAGGCAATGATTCATAAATGAGCCTACGATCTGAACTCTCAAAGGTCAACATTGAACTACACTTTAAAATCATTTATAACCAAGGTCACAACCATACATTACTAACATTTACCCAAACACTTAACAACATGTTAAGCATTCCATAATTCGACATTATGCTATACTCTGTGTCACTGGTTGGATCAAACAAAGAATAGACTCGTTCACGTCTTGCTGCAGAATTTGAAACCGAAAATGCAGCTCGCGATGTGAAACCTATTCCACGCTCTGTCTTTGGTTTCATTGAAAGTTTCCGAACAAGTTCGTTTTACGTCGTTTCGTGCAACATTTTGTCAAGAGTTCAGTCACCAAACTATGTTGCACATTTGATGTTTACCTTGTTTAAATCAATACATTCGTCAGAATTAACTGGTAATGTAGACGTTTCTAACAAGTGCAACCTCTCCAGAGAGACCCTCTCTTGATAAAACAATATTCATTTGAACAATCATATTAAATTAATTTAGGAAGAATTTAACTTCCCTAGAGTCAGCACCCTCTCCAAAACCGTCACAATATGCGTCCCAAAGGTTTTGTTCTAGAGAGATTGCACTGTGCGAACAAGCAAGATTATAATATTTATGATGTATGTTTGTCTTTGGCTCTCACATTCACATTTGCTCAGAAGATTTTGCAAGATCTTCCTCTTTTCTTCTTGTCGTTTTCTGATTGCAAATGGGCCTTTATTGCTTCGTCAAAAACAGCTTTGAGACCCTCGTGCAATTTTGCCGAGCATTCAACATACTTATATGCACCAATCTCCTTGCCTAATGACCGTCCCTGCAAATTCAGAATTAAATATAAATGTTAAAGAAAAAGAGTAAGTGCTACAGGGAACTTCACATACATAAGAAAATGCAATCTTCACACCGACCTCCGGGAAAATAAACGTCCATAAAACATATTGCATTTGAGGAGGCGCAATTGTAAATACGTAAGGGAACAGGGGTGCAAGGAATGGCCTGGTCGACCATAAAGGATAACTAAGGAGAATCAAAGAGGACAAACATATGGATTTAGTGGATGGAACACATCACAGGACAACTCGCGTATGTGCAGTGATCGTCTACTGTATGCTTGTATTCAATTCCAAAATTGTGGAATCCGATTTTCTGATAGAAATATGCACATCAACACCAATGATAAGACATATACAATTCTTTGTTGATATAGGACTACCACTCCAGAGCAACATCCTTTGTTAGGCGTAATATATATACATACAGTTTAACGTCGTGCTAGCAAATTCCATAGCGAGACGATACATTTTTTCGGTTCGACGAGATATTCTTGGGAGGATAAATTTAATGCATGATTGTTTTGGAGGCGTTGCAATAAAAGTATGAAATGTAAAATACGAAAAAATCAAAAACCTACTTGCTGCAATCTAACATTCCTATATAGTTAAAGTCGTATTTAAAACTTCACAGTTAAAATCAAAATCACTCACTTACCATGCAGTAGAATTAATTAATGTTAACACAACGACAAGATTGCAACACAAACTCATGTTTACATAAATACAACCAATATAAAGGCATAAAGTGCAAAATTCTATTATTTTAGTTTTTATTTATATAGAACACAAATGAATTTTAGATATTCCAGTAAAGAAAATTTAACAGTCTAGTGTGTACACTTACTTCAACTTTTTGTATCTCTTCCTTGGTTTTTCTACATTTTCCTTGCCGAAGGTCTGTCTTTGTACCCACAAGGACAATCGGTGTGTTCGGGCAGTGATGTTTAACTTCAGGGTACCACTGTATAAAATAACATAATTCTTAATAACTAGGACATTGTACACAAAGCATATTTTTATATTCGACGAAATAAAAGTTTATTTCTCCTTGTTGTCCCCCTAAGTTGTTTTATGGTTGACCGGACCATTCTTTGCATCCCTTTGAACAATGCACTGGACATCAGTGCCTAATGTTTTGTAGACTACTGTGTGCCCCGGGGGTCTGTGTGGGGAGGCATTGTCTTATGTATGTGGCGTTCCCTTTAACAACCTAATCTCTCTTTTATGATTCAATTGTGATGGAGATACTAGCAATGCCATTTCAAATCAGTAAAATCTCAGTTAAAGACCACATCGAAATTCAGATGTGGGGAGGAAGTTCTATGTTTCTATTATACGCCAAACAGTATTTGGTTAATGATGTTATCATTTGTATAGAAGTAAAATACACGTTTTCAGTAAAACAGTAAAACCTCAATAATAAGACCACCCATGGGACCCTTGAAAAATAGTCTTCTTATTGAGATGATCCATAAATTGAGATTAAATAAAGATCAAAATAGTAAAACTGGACTTGAACATTGTGTTCTTAATTTTGAGGTGGTCCAATTATTAAGGTGGTCTTTTTGTGAGGTTTTACTGTACGCACAATGTATGAATAAGATACGACTGTTTCCACTTCTACATAATTTAATGCCACACAACATGGTATTATTTCGCATTTTGATCCACATCTATGGCAAACCTGAATTATTTGTAAATGATCATTTTAGTATCAGAAGTTATTCGGATAATAATATAATTATTTGTATAAAAGTAAAATGCATGAAAAAGAGACGTTGTTTTCACATCTACATAATTAAATTCTAAACAACATTGCATTGTTACAAATATTTTGATCCACAACGATGGCAAACCTGAATGATTTGTAAATGATCATATTAGTATCAAAATAAAATGTTAAATACATCAGTTACCTTCGCTTTGGCATTCTCAAAACTGCTCGGAGAAACAACGGAGAAACAAATAATAAAAATATCCTGAAATACAAAGTATCACCATATAAGTCGAGCATCCAGATAAAACGACCTGTCTCTCATACCAATGTATTTGTTAAAACAAACGTTTATTCTTTTTTAAATTTTAGTTCTTCATAATGACAAAACATACACAGGGAAACCTCAATACTAAGATCACTCTTGTGACCCTAAAACATGGTTTTAATTTTGATGTTGTCTCAATATTTAGGTTGAATAAAGAACAAAACAGCGAAAATGAACTTGAAGATTGTGGTCTTAATTTTGAGGTGGTCTTATTATCAAGGTGGTCTTCAAGTGAGGTTTTACTGTAAAAGTCGTTATAATGTTCTGATATGGTACAGTTTGAACTTATATATATTACATGTACAGTGGAACCTCCCTAAACCGGACTCCTTCGGGACCGGTTGAAAATTTCGGTTTGCAGAGGTTTCCGGTTTGTAGAGGTCTTTTTTTCATTTTGATGCTATTTCATACTTGTACCTAAGGTTCAGGTCATTATTTCATTGAATGATTGTACATCTTTGAATTTTACATGGTATAACAACATGATATTTCAAGAAAATGAACACAGCTTAAACAAACATGACTGCCTTTAATTTAAAAATGTACAAGCAAACTTAAAGAAATTCATATTATTTGCTTTGAGATGCACATGAAATAAAGTGTTATTTATGAAAAGAAAGACTCGTCACAGTGATAATTACTTCTGTTTGACAACATTGTATGTTTATGCTTTATACACGAGATCGTAAAATAATTCGTTTATTCTGAATAACACCACGAAATTACAACGACAATGTACTATTTTAATAACAAGTTTGTCATTCATGGAGACATACAATAAGAACATGTATACATCAATTAATGATTCAAATCAAATAAATTTCCGGTCGAAGTCATACCAGTCATGACATCGGATTTGAAATGAAGTTTTCCCTATTGTTTAAAATTTCGCTTCTAGTGTGTATTAAGTATTTAATGATCTACTTAACGATTGTTTGTCAAATACGTACATAAATATATTATATATACAATGTAGTCAAGTACTTAGCACGATGTACTTGTATATAGTACAACAGTCAAGTACTTAGCACGATGTGCGAATAAAATATGTTGTCAACAAACAAAAGAATATCAACTGATCAATCAAAGTTGATATATATTTATTTATTAAAAGTCTCATCTTTGTATAAAAAAATAAATATACATATAGTAAAGACTATAAAAAACATTGCACAAAGCGATTGAAATAAGAATTATAAGAGACTTTACAAGCATACACCTCATACATAAAATTATACAAAATGTATACGATATATTATAACACTATCGTGTAGCCAAACTATTAACATAACTATTTAATTTTAAACTAGAATCGTGTGACTTAAAAGGAAACATTTACATAAAAACATAAAAATGACTATCTATCAGTTTTGTAAAAAGTTGTTAGTAATGTAATAATAAACATTATTAATGCACGAGAACGATCGAACTCCCCACATTGCTGAACCATAATTAATGACTGGCCAAACTAAAGAATCATACAATTTTGTAATATGTTGTCCATACTCTATGTCTTTGTTCCTGTACTATGCGTCTTTGTTTCATGTTGAAATGTGTCAACATAATGAAAGTTTATTCATGATGACACGGGCAGTCGAAAGTCGTTCCGGTTTTCGGAGGTGAAATTATATAGAAATCGAACCAAATTAAGTTGATCTTTCGTCCGGTTTCCGGAGTTCAGAGGTTCCGGTTTTCAGAGTGTTTTTATACAATAAAAATAGAAGAAGAAAATTCGGGACCGCAAAAAATATCCGGTTTGGGGAGTATTCCGGTTTTTAGAGGGTCCGGTTTGGGGAGGTTCCAGTGTATTGTGAAATAAGTTCTTACAGCTTAAACTGATGACAGTCAACAACTACTTTCTAGGTAACTAACCAGTACTCCTAATGCATGAATTGTGAAGATTTCGCTGCTCAATTACGCCAAAGGCGGGATTCGAACCCAATCCCACAAACTCCGGATCAGGGGCTCAATCCTAAGACCACTTTGCTAAACGTCTGTTCTCTGCTTTGTACAACGCTACTAATCAATATGACATATTTCCATATTTGACTAATAAAATACACACATGCGCATTCCTGACCAATAGAATATTGGTTTATGTAATATTTTACCGTTTGCGGATACGCCAGTGGTCTCAATCTGTCATAGTCGTCCTGCCCGCCTGTATCGACAAGTTCTAACTCACATTCTGGCTTGTCGACCTGCACATCAAGTCGACCAAAACTGTATGTGTAGTTGTCGCGACTGCGATAAATATAAATCACAATTACTGCCATCCATACAGATGTCCATATATACTGGTCAAAAGTGCTAACCTGCCAGTACTATTTCACACAGTGTCTATAAGTTACTGATTCTGTTGACTTTGATTACAGTAAGCTATAACAATCAGAGGTTTGATGAGTTGTTGAATCTTAAGGGTCATTTTGATAATTTTTTTACTGGATTTTACCATTTTATAGCCAAAATACCTATAATTTAGAGACAAATTCGTCCTTCAGCCAGAATCCTAAGCCGGGTTAAAATGTGGCCTTTTGGAAAATCCAGGGGTCAAAGGGTCAACTCAAGGGTCATATTGAACCCGTTACAATTATTATCCAAATGAAGTGAATTACAAAATAAGTTGATATAAATATGTTAAAATCAGTGTATTCGTCAATTATTGAAGGTTCTAAAAATACATAATAGCCATTTAGCTCTTTTGATCAGTATATGTTTAACATCGTAAAGCTATTATATTGAAAAAGTGTCATGTATGTATCTAAAACATGTTTACGACTAAAACAGAAAATCTATTTCCAACAGTACTAAATCAGCAAAAACAGATACAGTCGGACCCCAGTTTATTCGACAACCGAATACTTGGTTTCATCCGAAATAAATATCAGGTCCCGATGTATCTTCTTATGCACGTATTGAAATGGGCTATTCGTAACCATGTTTTATTCGAAATAAAAGTTTCGGACCCAATCAATTCGAATGAACGAGGTTGGCTGTATTTGTATCAATATATTACATGTATATCTATCTATGCATATTATCATTTAAGATGTCATCTATTGCAATCTATCTGATGAAAGTTTACAAAACACATACTACTTAAACGATTTTTTTTTTTCATTTCTTGCAATAATTAAGCGAACTCAGTTACACCAAGTGGGTTATAGTTTCCTGGATACGCACAGCTTGGATGCTAATGAGAGGTTGTTGTACTTGAGAGGTTAAATTAATTGTAAATGATCATAACAGGAAATATCAATAATGTTGTTGAAGAGAGGTTATTGTTGATAAGAACCCCGCTCTTGAGAGATTGAACTGTACTTCAAGTTAACATTAAGAACAAAATAAAAACATACACATTACTATAGACAAATTTATAATATTCATTAAAGCCTAGTGGCATTTCTGTCTGTCAGACATTTAAGTAGCTAAAAAAATATCACAAGACAAATTTATAGCTGATAACATAAATTCATCAATTGATACTCACACTACTCATTTCAGCCTCGTGCAATTAAATTTAAACCATTTTACCTTATTCAACATTTTACACAAAACTCACTTAAAGACCACCTTAAAATTAAGACCACCTAATAAATAAGACCGTACTTTCATGTACCAGTGCTTAATTTTCTTACATATTTTAACTAGATAATTAGACCACCTCACTACTGAAACTGTTGGTCTTATTTTTGTGGTTTCACTATACGTTCAAACAGCGCCAAGCCTCCTGATGAACGCAGAAATTGATTAGTTAAGCTAAATCTTATTTCAAATATTTTTGTTGACAAATAAGTCAGGTCTCTGTTTCAAAGAAAAAACACTTTTGTTATAACTCTACATCCTGATTCATTTTTTTATATAAAATGCGTAATCAAAATAATGAACTCAGTTCAGTCATACTTATTTATTTCATAAATCCGGGACCAGGTCATCAAATATGAAAAATCAGAAGATATGATAAATAGATGCTACTTACACCGTCGGGACGACGTATCCTTCAGGAAATTTATTCTCTGTGTAACACCTTAACAAACAAGTTTTCCCGACGGCTCTGGATATAAAAATAAAACACTGTAAATACGCAGTATTTTTTTAGTGCCAAGATATCAAATTATTTTAACTCAAAGACACGTGAAACAGATGACTGTGGCGGTAGTGCCTGATGATTGGAGCGTCTGATTCCGGGACATGGTTCGAAGGCCGTGACTTCGAGTCCTGTCTTTGCGCGGCGTCGGACCTCGTACATCACAATCCGTAAATTAGGCGCGAGTACTGGTAGTAAATCAGGAAGCAGTCATCGAATGTGGTATATTAATCTTGTTTCACAATCTATGTAAACTTGTTTGGACTGGTCTATGTGTAGACTCCTGATCCGAATGTCGTGAGTTCGACCCCAGCGGGGTTTGATCACGAACTCCACAGTATCTTAATTCGGCACGAGTACTGGTTGGTAGCCAGGAAGCAGACATCAACAATAATTGGTATAAGTTGTAAGAACTTGTTTCACATTCGATGTAAAATAGATAAGTTTAAACAAATCTAAACTGTCATAAAATAATATTTCACAATTCAAAAAATATGTTCGACTTGTTCAAAAGTACGAAACAAGATTTTCCTTGTATAAAATATTATTTTGTATTTACAAACGCAGTAAATGTCTTTGTGGTTTTATAGAAATCCGTTTAAACAATAAATTTATTATATTTTTTGATCCATGTTTTTACGATATCTTAGTTTCAGGCATTTATTACAAAATTAAACATTTAATGTCCACTTACCCGTCTCCAACTATCACGCATTTCAATCGATACACTTTCATGGTTATTAATTACAATCAAATGTATGAACTATTTATTGGCTGATATAAAAATAGAACTCTAAAAGAAGACCATGTTTATAAATTACAGCAATCCGTCCTATCAGCGGCCGCAATTACAACCGTCTATATCCGTGTATTAGACATTTTTAGCTGACTTCGATGTGAAGATGGACATCGGATAACAGAGTAAAATTGGGGGTGTTCTCAAAGTGCTTTGGTACATTGTGAAAGGCAGTAATAAAACAAAATAAACCAACATTGTTGTATTGATTTGTATTCAATGTTTCAGGCATATACCGTACTCGTAACATTTGAAAATAGAGTAACGTCAAAGAGTGTCTCAAAATATTTATGCAATATAATTTCAGTAAACCATACAATATATTTCTAATCTAACATTAACAATCGATAATTATTTTCAAGAACAACCACATATTAAATACGCAAGTTTATAGTATCAGCCCAATTTTATTTCGACGAGAAGCAAGTTTCGCAATGACTCGAACAGTTTGTGAAAGGAATGGTCTTGGGTGTCGCCAAAGGGAACCGATGCAGTGATATGTCTTAAATTCTGCTATCGAATGCTCCATTTGAATTCTGTAACGTCAAATATAGCGGTTTAACCGGCGTGCACTTCTCACATTGTCTCCAAATTTTCTTCGTAGCTGTGCGCTGGATAATGGTGTCATGACCGGAAACCTGGAAGGATAAATTTTATCAGCCAGCAATATACAATTATCGGGAAATGGAAGTTGTTATCCAATTTGCTGCATGAGCATAAACTGCTAGGCATCATTGTCTCTATATGCCTAATTATTCCATTATTGTCTATGACAACCTGGGTGTGAATACAGTGAAAGCAACTGTGTCCTGAGTAAAACTGCTGCTGATTTTCTACAATTCTATAAATGTCATGGCTTGTACCATCAATTGCACCAACAGCTATGTAAAGTTTATTCCAGTTACCCATTATATTTGACCACTCTTCCACCGTAGGCCAGTGTAAATAATGATGTAATGTATTGTCAAGTACATGTATCATTGCCTTTATAAGTTATTTAACCGTTGAGATACTTATGATAAACAACACCACAAGAAAGCTATATGAAGGATATGACCTCAACCACATGAAAACCAGCAGCACTTGGTTTCTTCTAGATAATATACTTGCACTGTTGCGAGGAAATATGATCACATTCACAAGATCAATACACTTTTCTGGCGATTCAGCTGTTATATGAAAAAACTCGTATCTCTGCTGAGCAAATAACATAAACACATTTATACCGATGAAGTCCACGTCATAATCTTGAAACAAACTTGTCCTGTGGATGTTCAGGTGGAATGCGGCAAAGCAGAAGTATAATATTTATTTGGTAACGGCGGAATTCTTGAATGTCAGGCGGAGGTTGGGTGAGAACCGTTATGCATCTTAGAAGCTGGCGCCTACGGTTAGCATCCATGGTGTCTACCTGGGCAGGTATTCACGAAACATCTTAAGTTTTACCTTAAGATTATCCTTATCCTTATTTTCTTTTCCTTAGTTAAAGATAAGGAAATCGTGAACCTTAAGATTTTCCTCAGTGCCACTTAAGGATTTCCTTAGCAAAGGAAGGTCTTAACTTTAAGGAAAATATCAATTTCATCTAAGGAAAATCTTAAAGCGGTTGGAATTTCCACGATCTAAAAATAGTAACGGAAGTCGACATGTGCGTTTTATCAACGTTTGCCGTTACGATGTCGTAACTTTGATGGCTATTTAATCCTTTTCTACAAATAAACATTGTTTCGAATATGTTTAGTACTGGTTATGTCTATTAACTGCCAAACAAAATAACCACATAAAACAAAGTTGAACTCCAAATATAAATAGAACACAAACATTTTTTTGTTCTACATTTAAGTCTATCTATTTACATATCATAATTCATGATTCATTTATTTCAAAAACAAGAAGCTATATAGCCAGCCAACATTATTTCATCTATACTGGTACATTTAAACAAAATATGGCAATGGTTTTCAACAGTTATAACATGCCTGTAAAGATGGCATTCGCAGCTAATGTTGTGTCTTCAAGAAAAATATCCAAATCTAATAAAATATTTTCCTTTTTCCATTAACTGTCAGTTTCAACACAACACAATTCGCGAAAAACATATGACACAACGCAGTGGAACATAAAATATTCTTTCAAACGGTGATACAACTTCATTGTATAATCCTGTGTTTATCCATGATGATTTATGAATGAAATACAGTTAAACTTCGATAACTCGAAGGTCCATCCGAAAAGCTCGAGTTACCCTATGTTTCGAGTGACCCAGAGTTTCCATCACGTCCTTTTAGTGTTTGTTATGAAATGCCTTATTTTTATAGTTGTTAACACTTGTACCAGTTGTTTCATAGCTGTGTCATAGTATCATATTTCTATTCACTACATTTCCTCGTTAAAATAAAAGTAAAGTCAAATTCTTAATAAGAGAAGTATACTTTAAGTATTATTGTTGTTGTACAGTTATTGTTTGTTTATTTGGAGCTCCCATTTGAACAATGTGTGAAAATGTGTCCTCGAGTTACCAGTAATTTAAGCTATTGTGTATTGCTTGCGTACTGGGGACCGGCAAGAGTGCTAGAGTTTTCGAGTTTTTTCTGCTTGAGTTATCGGTGGTATATTTTATATGTAAACAGAAGAGATACAGTTCGGGACTCTGCCATTTCCTCGACAAATCCGGGGTTCTCGAGTTGTCGACTGTTTGAGTTACTGAAATTTAAATGTAGTTCAGTTACAATTCTTCCGAGCATTAAAAACGACATAATATCAACGAACACAATAACAAATACTGAGCGTCTCTGTGCGTCCATTTCAATCTAAATGTTTACATAGCAGTTATTTCCCTTTTCATAGGCTAACATCTACATTAAACACCTTCGTAGATGAAAATATACCTGCATCTACTAGGGGATTGTACAGTTAATGCATTATTACATTTATAAGATGTATATACATGTAGGTCTATTGTACTCAAATCTTCACACATCCGACATTTTTAAGATTTTCCTTTTCTACTTTAAGGAAGATGGAAGCTACCTTATCTTTTAAGGAAAAATTGCCATAATTAAGAAAAATCTTAAGATAAGATGTTAAGTGAATACCACTTAAGTATTTTCTTCATATTTAAGAAAAATCTTGTGGATATTAAGGAAAATATTACATTTAAGCAAAATCTTAGCCTTAAGATGTTTCGTGAATACCACCCCTGAAGTAACTCCAATTTTACATTCAAAGCAGATTATACATCGGGTATATTGTATTTAATCGCATATTTGTAATGTTGCCCTCACACCATGGCGATCACCAGTTTGAAATGCACGAGGAACAGTCGTTTGACTGATTTCAAGTATCGTCTAGGTTTTAATTCGTGTAATCGTGTATATTGTAGATGGTATGCTGCTTGCTATTTGAACAAACTACTTTGAGAACACCCCCTATTTTACTCCATGTTCCGATGTTTATCTCCACATCCATTCCGCCCATATATGTCTATTAATAGACATGTGCAACGGATATCGGAGGTCGGATGTGGACACCGGAATAGGTACTCCAACAGGGAATCTTCTCAAAAGTTTAATGTACAATCTGATTTAAAGGTGCAAACCCTATTTACGTTTCTCATGTTATTGTAATGCCACAAATTGGACAATTATTAGTCAACGACTACAGGTTTATGCTTATATATTTTCGAATGTCCCACAAACTTGGTTACAAAATTAAAACATTATATTTCGCCTACATAAACGTTTAGCACAAACACGCACTGTTATGAACAACCGATTTTGCGGCTGCCTCCACACACTACTCACACTTCTATAACTTTTTAGTTCAGCGATAGCATGTTCAACACTCAATCTGTATGAACTAATGTATCCGTACAGAGTGAGGGCTTGACGTATCTGGTAACGACGCCCTACTCTGAACTTCTGAAGTATGTTTTATCATAGAGCAATGCATTTTGTTAGAATTTCACGCGAAGTTACTTTTCGATATCATACCCTATAAAACACGGGCGTATCGCGTTAAAACTCACTTTTACAATCGAATGGGATTGATGAGCTGTTGTAAATGTAGCGAACCCTGCGCTCGCGATTCCCGTGCACGAGGTTTAATTTGTATCATATATATGTCTAACATTGTAAAGACATACACGCCATAAGTGATTTACGACAAGGTAAGTAAACTATTGTTGAAAGTTCTACCTCCACGTTTGCCAATATAACATGCAAAGTGATGACATGTGGCTCTACTATTTATCAAATGTCTAAAATATCTAATAGTAGTTATTTATTTACAAAACAAATTTACTGCATAAGTGCTTTACCACAATGGTTATTCAGGCCAAATGAATCATTTCTTGGGTTAAGACTAATTGTAGCTGTTTTGTTCATTTCAGATACAATACATCTGCGCAAAAAGAAGAGCGTTAAATTCATTGATGACAACAAAACCTTATGCTAAGAGCCTACTTTGCTCACCCTTCAAAGTGGCACGATGTCATAGAAGACAACTTGTTGGGCAGGTATAAGTATATGAAATGAGACTTTTTAAACCAGCCTGGTCCCTGGTCCAGCTTCAAGGCTGGAGCAACAACACAAGAACATACGTGCCGAAGCACTGGCTGCGCTCCATCAACTTACGAAATCGACGGACGAGGAGGCGACGGAAGAGACTTCTTGCCGAATTAGCCAGGGAGAACCAGCTCTGTAATACATTTCTTCGTAAAAAGATACTTAAAACTCTTATAAAAATTGGGATCAGCAGTTCTGATTCAAATCCAATGAAACAGTACTAAATAAATTCGAGAAACAAACAGCGTTATGCTTTGTCCTTACAACTATATAATTTCATAAAGGTGACATGACCCCCATACTTTCTCTGTACTCCAATGTCCACCATCACATCCGATCTCGGGTTACACATGCCTATTCAACGGACGTTCACGTCGTCAATGATAACAATCGAGACTTCCCGGTTTAAATTCAAGTTTATACTGATAAACGTATTCATAGTATATAAACTTCATGTACTTTGTATGTGATAAAATAAACTAAGATACATTTGTATATGGCAGCAAAACTTATACAACCTCAAAAATAAGACCACTATTATTACTGAATGAAGTCGGTCATAGTCGTGAGGTGGTCTGATTATCGAGTTGAGATATAGGATATGACATTGAAGAAGTATTAAAACCTGAACCAAACCATAAAATACGATCTTATAAATGAGGTGGTCTTAATTTCGAGGAGGTTTTTAAGTAAAATCAAGGAAAAAATAAGTGAAAATTTTACACACGCAATGGGAAGAGTAAATGTAGATCAAAGAGTACAGTTAAACTTTACACAAAGACCACCTCAATAATAAGACCATGTCAAAATTAATAACACGGTTTCAAGTCCATTTTGACTGTTGTGCTATTTATTCATCCTAAAAGACCAACTCAATAAGAAGACCAGTTTTCAAGTGTCCCAACGCTGGTCTAATTATTGATTATTGTCCTGGTGGTGATGGTGACTGGTGAAGCTAGTATGGTATAATTAAAACAGACACACATGTTGTCGAAAAAGGGCTTTATTTCTTAAAGCCGTAACTTAGACATTATATACCAATATAAGTTTGAATTAGGACATATATGGGCAAGAAATAGCGCCATCACATATATGACCAAGCAAGACATAAACAGTTTAACAGTTTAAACAAAATAGTTCGATCAGCCGCCGCATGTGGAAGGAGGAGTGGAGGTGGTGGTAATATAAAGAAATTTAAGAGCCAGTTGAAAACATGTTAATCTACGCAGAAAGCGCATCTAATGAGTGGACTGCGCATGCGCCGGACCGGAAGTGTAATTAACACGGCGTCGTCGCGTGAAAGTCGTATGTGTAAACAAAGGATCACGGCGGCTAGTCGAACTATGCATAATATAAAAACACGGCGAGTAGTCAACTAAGATTTCATATAGATGTGAAAGCCGTGATAACAATATCACCCCTTTCTGCAATAAAACATTTTATACAGGTATACAAAACATTTATTGTTCTGGTGGTGATGGTGACTGGTGAAGCTAGTATGGTATAATTAAAACAGACACACATGTTGTCGAAAAAGGACTTTATTTCTTAAAGCCGTAACTTAGACATTATATACCAATATAAGTTTGAATTAGGACATATATGGGCAAGAAATAGCGCCACCGTTGAGTATGCTCAACGTAAGCCCATACATTAATACATGCAGTTGTTTTCTCCTCTTCACTGTGTTTGTGTTTGTAATGTGTCTTGAAGTCACATAAATAGTCAGTACCATGTAGAGAATATTGCAGTTAATAGAGAGGCGGGAGACCACCGGCGGACACTTAAGTAGCGCAACCGACCTTTCTTAAGTCGGCTGGATAGATTCCATATAATAGTTTAAAAGCAAATTGAAATGCCCAAATGGATGTATATTTTTAAGATATACTGTTGAAGTTAGATGAGACGGTGGAAAATCAAATCATATAATGCAATAGGACACACTGGATTTATCACCATTCTAAAACTACAGTCGGACCTCGTTCATTCAAATCCATCGGGTTGGAAATTTTATTTCGAATAAACATGGTTTCGAATAACCTATTTCAATATGACATGTCTAAGAAGATACATTGGAATTTGATATTTATTTCGGATAATACCAAGTATTCGGATAAAAGGTTGTCGAATAAACGAGCTCCGACAGTAGTACCTTGTATATCCGCACATATCCGAGTTTTTTCTGGGTTTTTACTTAAAAGTGATTTTTTTCTGTTTTTTTTGGACAACAAAGTGGATTTTAAGCGATTCTTTTTGGAAATAAGTGAGTTTAAAAACCCACTTAAACCAACATATCAAGAAGTGGGGTTTAAGCGTTTTTTTTAACTCGCTTCACTGGAAAGAAAAAGTGTTTTTTTATGCCTAAAAACTTTTGCTCACTTTAAGTCCATAAAAAAAAACCTTCTGGAGTGTGTTAAAAAACCCACAATTAACTCAGAAAAAACCACTAAGTTGATTAAAACTGTGTTTTTTGTAGGTTTTTCTCGAGAAAATCCATATTTTGCCTAGAAAAAAACCAGTTTTAACCCGATGCCAATACCACTGCGTTTAACCTGGATTAAACCCAGTTTAAAACCGGGTTTTGCTCACTTATTTGGGAAGGGCATGATGTCCTTCCGTAACATTTGGCTACGGTCATTTATCCTACTCCTCTGATTCTTGTGAAAAACTGTGGTAGGGTAAGATAGTACTGGTTGTTACTTAATACCAGGAAAACTGATTAAGTAAAACAACACCACGTATATAACTGAAAAAATGGATTGTATGTAATAAAATGCAGTAATCTGTGATATTTAAACGATAATGTAATGTCTTTTATTGTATATAATCTTGTGATAATGTTATTAGGTATGTGGCATTTTGTGATATATTTATTTTCTTGTGATATTTTTAAATTTCTGTGATATCAATTAATTAAATTATTATGTCTCGCTATGTCATGCCACCAACACGTAGGACCACACTGGAAATAAGAGTCTACTCTTTGTTGTGCTCTCCTACGTGTTGGTGTGTATGACATGGCTATTATGCACAGTTCATAATTATTATTTTAATATTATTGCATACCATAATTATCCATGTATCATGTATTCAACTACTGCAATATATATTACATTGATTAAAAAGGGTTGCTCTTTTCTGCAGGGGTGAACTTTTGACAACCAATATTGCACTTGAATTTCCTCTCGATGGGGTACACATTGATATGTGCTTTATACGATAACATTGACCAGATTTACAAAACGAGGGGAGTTATTGTAAGAACTAATGAAGACAATTTAGTATCAACTCATTTATTTTATTTCATTGAGCAACACAAACAGTCATTTGAGTAGCATATTCAATGTTAATCCAGTTTTACTTTAAGATAAACATGTCATTAACAGCGTCGTTCACCAGCGGATTGTCAGGGGATGTAACTACAAAACTAGCATAGTTAATTTATCGTACAGATACAATTATCGTTTCAGATCATATTCAGTCTTCACTAACTGTTGAACCAAGATGGTATTTTTACCAACAAAATGTTTAATAACATCCTTAGTTGAAGATCAGAATTGGAAGCATTTATGCTATGAAAGATATTGAAAAATGTGTGTAGATACTAAATACGTACTAAATTTGCATTTTCCAAAGGGTGTTGCTCACGAAAAGTTGCACTTTATTGTCTCCTAGTGTATTATGGAAATCTATAGCAGATATTTTCTGTGACAAATAATACAATAAATATTTTGTTCTGACAATTATTTCTAATTATTTTTAATGTTAATTACTTTTAAGGAGTTGTGTTATGTTACAACTCCAGACAACTTCCTTATCAATGACAATTTCACAGGTCTCCCGACGTTGCACCCTGACAGGCAACACAGTAATCCCGAAGGATCCCAGTCCATCTAAAACACATTTCATGAAATATATATATATCACGAACGATACCATTAGAACACATGCCTATCTGGTTCGTTCACCCGGTAACGAGCTCGACTGCCAGTTCAGAGGTCGTGGGTTTGAACTCCGGGTGAGGCGTATGTTTTCTGTGACAATTTGACTGAATGTATTGCACCGAATGTCAATATTAGGCCTCCGTCTCTGATTCATATGGGGATTTCATAGTTGCTTGTGGAAGAAAATGCATCCAAAGGCATTAATCCTCCACCTCTGAACTCTGATTCATGTGGAGAAGTTGACAGTTACTTGTGGATGAGCAAGGTAGTACTGGTGTGCAGCCCATGCGCACTGGTGAGGTCAACTGACTGGCACATATAACTGAAGTGCTGTTGTAAAGCTCGAAGCAATCCGAACCAACTGACAGACGCAGAATAAAGTGTAATAACATGCTAAAAAACGAATGACTTAGCAATTTTCGGAAAATAATGTAAACTAAACAATAGTATCTTAATAGTGGTCTGAGTGGCTTGTCAGAGTGATAAATGCCGTTTCACTGTCGATAAGTCGATTCATTTTAATGTAAAATGCTTTATCAAACTAGTGAACTCAGTTCAGTCATATTTACCAGGTTACCAAATATTAAAAAATAGAAGATATGATGAATAAATGCTACTTACACCGTCGGTATATATTCTCCTGGAAATGCATTCTGGGTATAACTCATAAGCAAACAAGTTTTCCCGACGGTTCTGGGTATACAAATAAAACGAATTAAATATGTAGTAATTTTAAGGTCCAAGATATCAAACCTTTTAACTAAAAGGAACGTGAAACAGATTACTGTGGTGGTAGAGCCTGAGGGGCGGAGCGTCTGACTCCGGGCCTGGTTCAAAGGTCGTGAGTTCGATCTTGGCGGCGTCCGACCTGGAACTTCACAATCCGTAAATTAGGCGCGAGTACCGGCTAGAAAACCAGGAATCAGTCATCGAATGTTTGGAGGTGCAATGGTCGAGGTGTATATCGCGTGACTCCTGTTCCGAAGGTCGTGAGTTCGAGCCCAGCGATGAGCGAGGTTTGATCACGAACTCCACAGTATCTAAATTCGGCACCAGTTCTGATTGGTAGTCAGGAAACTGTCATCGAGAGTGATTAGTACAAGTTGTAAGAACTTGTTTCACAATCGATGTGAAATAAATAAGTTTTAACTAAACCAAACTGTAGTAAAACAATATTTTACAATTCAAAATATATTTTCGGCTTCTTCAAAAGTAAGAAACAAGATTTCCCTTATATAAAATATTAATTACTATCGCAGTACATGTCTTTGTGGCTTATAGAAATCTGTTTAAACAATAAACTTTTTATTTAATTTATATTTTGATCCATGTTGTTTACGATATCTTTATAGGTATTTATCGTAAAATGAAGCATTTAATGTCCACTTACAAACAACAGTGATACCCTTAATATTTGTATGTATGTATTCGACGTGCATAAGAATGCATTTTGGGACCTGATGTTTATTTCGAGTCATTCCGAGTATTCGGATAAAAGGTTGTCGAATAAACAAAGCTCGACTGTTTATAGCTATCAACACTCAATTCTTCCATTCAAATCTGAGCTTTTCATACTCAAGACTTTGCTGAGAGTTCTGAGAACTGAGTCCCAGGCGCGGATATTACGTGACTCTCATGTAGGGATTAACATGAAATTCCATTGAAATAATCGACTGTATTTAATACGAAACATTTATCGGATTAGCGAACTGTATAATTCCTGTTGCAATTCGATGTAGAAACAAGAATACGTAAGTAACGGTATATTCACGATATAATTATACTTCCGCCAAAAGCAAACAGTGTTATTTAAGTTCATAGCGGAATTCAAAAACGTTGTATTGACGTAAACTGTTTATTACCTCCCTTGTATACAGACATGGTATTTCTAGATTTTGGCATTCGGAATAAATTATCAGGAATCAAATTTCATATCAGATACAAGAACAAAACAAATTTTGGCCATTGATATGAAGAACTGAATTTTCAGAAAAGTGTGTCGAAATGCATTAACCAGGATAATGTATTTACACCAAGCTTGGGGCGTAGGGGGTGTATTATACCGTATTGATTTAACCATCCTAAATGTAGTTACTGCATTTGGTGATAGTGTTTTTGATCAAACAACCAACATGGAGTTGTTCAGCAGATGTGTGCATTTCCAACTGCGTTTGTACACTTTCATTTACTTATAGATTACTCCGCCTCTTCCTGTGTCTTACATCCAATAAGCATCCAGAATTTTTCAAATGTTTGGTCAACTAATCCATTTATTATGGCATTTGGCACAATATCTATTAAGTGTTTTCATTAAGTAAATCTGCTAATCAATATACACACATTAGAATTATAAACAAATTAAGTGCTGCGGTAGCTGACGCTTCCTTGCACTTAATTTGCTTTTAATTTCAATATATGCGCTTTAACCTATACTAAGCGCGCCAGTATTTGTTAACTTTCAACTTGGTATTTGTTGACAACACGTGTTGTGTACGAAATATAGGACTTTCACATTTAAGTGAAATATCACATTTTAGTGAAATAACAAAATAAAGTCATGCTTGAGGAACATAAAGACATCAACATGTATTAACACAGTCAGTGCATGGCAATTGATGATGATGATGAACATATCAAATAATTGTTCAATTGTTCAATTGCATTGTCGTGTGTGCAGTAAATGGAATGGTTTAGGAAACGCAGGAAAAGGCTGGTTACTGAATTATACTTTTGTAATCAACATTTGCAACGCATTTGACGTTTCCGGTATGTGGCGTTCAATGATGATCGTGTCGACCAATCTGGTTACTACCGATTGTCACTGGTTTTCGATCGTGTATTTAGGGTTAATTGGTATCATGGTTGCAAATGTGAAAGTAGATTATCACAGATATATTGTTAAACATCAGTAATGACGTAAAACATGACCATAGTTCCACAAACGCAAGCCCGTTTGGTATATACTTACGTTAGAATTACAACGCAGACAGTACAGATAAACAAACGGACGGACATTCAAGCTTCGAATGATACCTGTAGTTTTCGCAATATAAATGAAACATGGTACGTGTGCGTGTATATCCTGCAGGACATACCAATTCAGGTACAACCTGTAAAAGACTGCAGGGTCTCAAGAAACTGACATAACCTAAGAAAAACAATTACCGCGTAATAATAATCCTATGAAAAGAAAATCTAATAAAATTATTTGAAGAAGAACTTACTACATACATGCATATATAACCAGCTTTGCACCCTGGTGCTTTACCTTTGATCACAGCAAGGTATTTTTACACGTGTGCACGTTGTCTTCCGTTCGTTTAATGAATACTGAATTCGGAGCTGGAATAAAATAACAAGACTGATTCCAACTGTAGGTTAGCTCGATATGATGGCGATATGAATCTCTGCAAACTACGGTTAGCAACACTATACCCGATTTTACCGTGAAATGAAGATGAAAAGACCGAACCGTGATAATTATTTCATGCTGGCTGATATTTTTATGTAAAGTAACATCGTTGACATCCTCGCGTCAACGGTTTGTCGTAATTATCTTCAATATATATAAGAAATAAACACTGGGACGAATGCAATGCGGAGACTCAGCTTTCTTACATATTTATACTGTCACGTAGAAGCTAGCTACACATTGAACACTCAAGTTCCTGCATGCGTCCGAAACAAGAGGCTCGATGAAGCGAATATTCAAGCGTGTAAATTAAAAGCCATAGCAATAAAATTCCTTTTATCCGTGTAGAAATACATATATTCCATTGTACAGCATGGACTTTGGGTTTCTCTTGTCATGTTGGAGAACGCAATCCGTCTCTCAGCGTGAAATGGTAAATACCAATTCACAAGCCCAGTGTGTCTGAGCAATAAATTACATAGAACTATACTGTGTATGCCTCTATAACTCAGTCGGTTAATCGTTCTCTATTTAGATGTATTATTGAAAAGTTAAGCACCAGTTCGACTCTCACCCGAGGTATTCTTTTCTTTTTTAATTGTTTGTAAATATATACTCCGCACCACAGACGTTCATCAGGTAGCAATATACCGGTTCAATACCCAGAAAGTTATTATTTTTGCCGATAGATCATATTCAAGCCAAAGCTTGAAAAAAGACTCATCTACGTCACGTGGTCATTTGAATTGTAATCCGTCCATTGTTCTTGCTTTTATTTCATTCATAAAACTCCGTAGCACAAATGCTTGCTACATTGTTATCAACAAGACGCAAGTGTGGACATGCAGCCTCGGACGTTTCCAAGCAGGTACTGAGTTTTTTCTTCTTCTTCAGTGCATTACACTATATCACCGTAGCCTACCCTGTAACCCAACGGAAATGTACGGCATTTATGGCATTTATTGAAGATTGTTTTATACAATAAACGATGGGGGTCATCGGTGTTAAGAAAAGAGAGAATATGTTACTACATGGAACGCAACACACATAACACAGTGCCTCCACACACAGACCTCCGGGTTAAAAACAATCCATAGAGCATAAGGCATTTGAGGAGGCTCAATGGTACAATGGTAAGGTAACAGGTGCGCATGGAATGGCCTGGCCGACAATAAAGGACAACTAAGGAGAACTAATGATGACAAACAGGGGGATTTAAAGGATGGAATACATCACAGGACAAGTCAAGACAGGTTGCAACACTCACGTTAATTTGTATTGACATATACGTATCTCAAGTAATGATATAGCCCGTACTGGCACCGGATCAGAATATTTGGCAAAAATCACATGAAAGGGAATCTTCAATGATTAAGTGATCATATTGGTAAGATTAATTTCAGCAATTATTATTTCAATAAAAATAATCGCACTCGTTTGTTGATAAATATTTATACTAAATGTTGTACATTTCCGTGGGGCCTTTATTTATCGACTGATTCCAATCTTAAACTTCAATACAACATCGTCAGGGTACATATTTCTATTTTATAATTTCGTCACCATAATTGGCCAGTTTCAATTCGCCGTTGAATGGCCCCGTCACCGAACCAGTGGTACCGCGCTGAAAAATCTGAAAGATAGGCTTCCGGTACGGGGTAAGATAGCAAAACATTGAAAAAGCTGTAAGGAGTATTACTTAAAAAATAACTCCAGTGGATTTATCAATCTGACTGAGTTTAGGATCTTGGAATTGTCAAGGGCATATTGATTTACGTATGTCTGTTCTTTTATGGCGACACAATTTGCATTTATTTTATTCAAATTTGTGATTTCTGAAATATTGCTTAATGTAATAAAGTGAGCGCAACGAGGTGTAATATATTCAAACAAACTTAGCATTTATGTTGTATTATATTTTTAGTACAGAGGAGAAGATCCGATCCATTAATACAGGAGGCAGTACAGGCTTGTCTGTCTGCAACAGCTGAAGAACCATAGCCCGCATCCCGTCCTAGAAAAACTATTGACGATAAGCTTAATTTTCTACACAAGACCATCCTTAATTAAATTTTAGTCTGCGGTAAACCGACTTACACTATTTTTGGGTTGATAGTCAATAATTTAGATTTTTTGTATACCTTTGTCGCGACCGGAATAAATGTCATGAGGAACGAGCCAAAAATTGGAAGTCGGAGCCAATCATGGCCTGGTCGGGGAACCGCAAACAAGCAATTTATTACTGATGGCCTGAGATGAAAAGTTAGGATCCGTTATGGACATAAATTACTGTGTATACATTTACCAGGAATGTTAGAAAACAAGACGAATGACGAATTTATTATAAAGCTATATGTAGTTAAATTTATACCGATAATTACATGTTTTATAGACACCTTTACTTGCCAAGCTGTAATACGAATGCTTTATTTGTTGGTACTAACTTTTCAATAAGCGCAACAAACAATGACACAGCTTATTTACTTTAATTTTATCTATTTAACATCAGTTGTGAAGCAAATTTTAAACGTATAGATAAATAATTATCGATGCCAGCTTCGTTGGATACCATGTAGAGCTAGCAAAAATTCATAGATAGTAAAATTTATGATCAAACTCAGACCAATCTGGAGTTCGAACTCACAACCTTCGGATCTTGAATCAATGGTTTGACGCCATGACCACTACAACTCCTATTTAACAATTGGAGCTAATCAAATTGAACAACGTAACAATTATACAGATTGACTGATGCATACAGTGTGTATGTGATGTCTTCATATTTGCAACAAACCTTCGAAAAATATGTCGAATGGCGTGTTGATTTTCAAGCTACGAAAAGTTAAATTTTCACTGCTGACTACTTGTTTTTTCAGGTTTAAATTGCCATATATTTTATCTCGTCTATTTATCCAATAGAAGTTTAATAAATATTATGAATTATATGCAACACATGGTCTTTATATCTCTCCATTGTCTTGATTGTGGGAACTTTTGTCTGAGAAGAGGCTTATTTCAAGAGATTGGTCAACAAAAAGAGTAAAACAAGTCTATAATTTATCAGACCACCGGCATAAATTTGTGAAATTGGCGAAAGCCCCAAATTTAAAATGGCGTCCAAGTTGAACCTGTGTTAGTGGTCACCTGAAAGCAGGCAGCTGTTTAAGTAGCAACTATTAATGAATCCTAACTGGAAATATCATGCGTTTAAAAACATAAAAGCATCAACTTGAAGCACTTGATTTTAATATCCCTTTTCAGCAAGACAAAATAAAACACAAAATAGATACTAACAATATACATTTGAACCGGTGATAGTTGTCACCTGAATTTTGCCTGTCTAGTGTCTTCAAGAAAACGCATTTATAAATGCGTCTACGATCTGAACTCTCAAAGATCAACATTGAACTACACTTTAAAATCATTTATAACTAAGATCACAATCATACATTGCTAACATTCACCCAAACACTTAACAACATGTAAAGCATTCCATAATTCAACATTATGCTATACTCTATGTCACTGGTTGGATCAAACAAAGAATAGACTCGTTGACGTCTTGCTGCAGAATTTGAAACCGAAAATCACGCTCTGTCTTTAGTTTCATTGAACGTTTCCGAACAAGTTCGTCTTACGTCGTTTCGCGCAACATTTTGTCAAGAGTTCAGTCACCACACTATGTTGCACATTTGATGTTTACCTTGTTTAAATCAACACATTCGTCAGAGTTAACTGGTAATTTAGACATTTTTAACAAGTGCAACCTCTCTAGGGAGACCCTCTCTTGATAAAACAACATTCTGTTCAACAATCATATTTAATTAAGTTAGGAAGAATTTAACTTCTCCAGAGCCAGCACTCGCACCAAACCGTCAAAATATGCGTAGGTGTTGTTCTTGAAAGATAGTACTGTGCAGACCAGCAAGATTAAATAATGTACATTTGTCTTTGGCTCTTAGAACAACATTTGCTCAGAAGATTTTGCACTTTCTTTTTCTTTCCTTCTTGTTTTTTTCAAATTACAAACCGGCCCTTATTGCTTCGTCAAAAACAGCTTCGAGTCCCTCTTTCAACTTTGCCGAGCATTCAACATACATATATTCACCAATCTCTTGGGCTAATGACCATCCCTGCAAATTCAGAATTAAATACCAATGTTAAAGAGAGAGAATGAGTGATACAGGGAACTTCACATACATAAGACAATGCATCTTCACACCGACTTCCGGGAAAATAACCGTCCATTAGACATATTGCATTTGAGGAGGCGCAATGGTAAATATGTTATGGAATAGGGACACGACCATAAAGGATAATTAAGGAGAATCAAAGAGGACAAACAGATGGATTTTATGGATGGAACACATCACAGGACAAGTCGCGTATATGCAGATCGTCTACTGTATGTTTGTATTCAAATTGTGGAATCCTATTTTCAAATTACAATATGCATATCGACGCCAAGCATGAGACATATACACTTCTTTGTAGATATAGGACACCTTCTCCACAACAAAACCCTTTGGTAGACGCAATATGCAGGGTATTAAAAAAGTGTAAACATTTTAGTATTTGATTTAAATGTTATTTCCATCTATGTCGCTATGGACCAATAGTGTTTTTTTGTGTGAGAGTTCTAAATCTTTCATGACGCGAAATAAAGCCAGTGTACACAGCATTGTTCTCATTTTATCTAAATTCTAACTTTGTGAATAAACTTGTTAACACCCTGTTTATAAACATACAGTGCAACCTATCGCCAGCAAATGCATTCGAGAGGCGATTAATTTTGGCGGTTTGTTGAGAGGTTGTTCTTCGGAGGTTAAATTGATAATCATTTTACATCAGGAAAATTATATAAATGTTGTTGAAGAGAAGTTGTTGTTCAAGACATTGTTGCTTTGAAATGGTTGCAAAAAAATCGGAAAGGTAAAATACGCACACAATCTAAAACAGTAAATGCTTAAATCTAATATTAATTTACTTATAGTTAAAGTTGTATTTAAATGTTTACAGTAAAAATCAAAATCACTCACTTACCGTGCAGTAGAATGAATTAATGTAAACACAACGACAAGATTGCATGTTCTCAAAGACACAGACTCATGTACACATAAATACAACCAACATAAAATATTCAGTTATTTCAGTTTTTGTTCACATCGAACTTAAATGAATTTTAGATGTTTCAGTAATGATAACTTGCATGTCAAGTGTGTACACTTACTTCAACTTCTTGTATCTCTTCCTTGGTTTTCTCACCTTTTCCTTGTCGAATGTCTGTCTTTGTACCAACAAGGACAATCGGTGTATTGGGGCAGTGATGTTTAACTTCAGGGTACCACTGTATAAAATAACATGCTTCTTTGTAACTAGAACATTATACGCAAAGCAAATGTTTATATGCAACGAAATAAAGTTTGTTTCTCCTTGTTGTCCCCCTTAGTTGTCCTTTATGTTTTATGGTTGACCGGATTATTCTTTGCATCCCTTTTACCCTTGCACCTCGTCATTGCCTAATGTTGTGTAGACTGCTGTTTTCCCGAGGGTCTGTGTGGGGAGGCGTATGTGGCGTTCCCTATAACAACATAACCTCTCTTTTATGATTCAGTTGTGATGGGGATACTAGCAAAATCGTTTCAAGACCACGTCGAAATTAAGATGTTGGGAGGAAGCTTTATGTTTCTATGATACGCAAATTACAGATAAACAATATTTGGTTAATAATATCATTATTTGAATAGAAGTAAAATACACGTGCTCAGTAATACAGTAATACAGTAAAATATCAATAAGACGACTACCCTTGGGACGCTTGAAACATAATCTTCGTATTGAGATGATCCTAATATTGAGATTGAATAAAGATCAAAACAGTAAAAATGGACTTGAACATTTTGAGGTGGTCCCATTATCAAGATGGTATTTTTGTGAGGTTTTACTGTATGTACAATGTATGAATAAGATATGATTGTTTCCACATCTACATAATTTAATTCTACACAACATGGTATTATTTCGCATTTTGATCCACATCTATGGCAAACCTGAATTATTTGTAAATGAACATTTTAGTATCAAAAATAAAATGTAAAACACATGTAAATTACCTTCAATCTGACATTCTCAAAACTGTCCCGGGAATCCACGGAGAAACAAATAATAAAAACACTCGGAAATACAAAAACAGAGAAAATTAGTTGCTAAAAATAAGTCCAACATCCAGATAAACGACCTGTCTCTCATACCAAGGTGTTTGTTAAAACAATCGTTTATTCTTTTTTTAATTTTAGTTCTTCATATTAATGACAAAACATATACAGCGAAACCTCAATAATAAGACCACCCTTGGGACCTTTGAAAATGGATTGAATTTTGATGTGGTCTCAATATTTAGGTTTAATAAAGAACAAAACAGCGAAAGTGAACTTGAGGATTGTGATCTTAATTTTGAAGTGGTCTTATAATCAAGGTGGTCTTCAAGTGAGGTTTTACTATAAAAGTAGTTCCATTGTTGTGATATGGTACATTTTGAACTTATTTATTTTACATGCATTGTGAAATAATTTCTTACAACTTAAACTGATAACTGTCGATAACTACTTTCTAGGTAACTAACCAGTACTCATAATGCAGGAGTTGTGAACAATGTGTGGCTCAGCTTCGCCCAAGGCGGGATTCGAACCCGAACCTACAACCTTCGGATCAGGGGCTCAGTCCCAAGACCACTTTGCTTAACGTGTGTTCTCTGCTTTGTACAACGCTACTAGTCAATATGACATATTTCCATATTAAGCTAATAAAATAGAAACATGCGCATTCCTGACCAATAGAATATTGGTTTATGTAATATTTACCGTTTGTGGATAAGACAGTGGTCTCAGTCTGTCGTAGTCCGACTGCCTGGCAGTATCCCAAAGTTGTATCGTACAACATTTCTTGTCGACCATAATATTAAGTCCATACGAACTGCCCCTGCCATAAATATAAATCACAACTACTGCCACCCATGCAGATGTCTGTACTAGTATATACTGGACCAAAGAGCTAACCCGCCAGTACTATTTCACACAGTGTTTAAAAGTTACTGATTATGTTGACTTTGATTACAGTAAGCAATAACAAGCAGGGGTTTTACTAGGTGCTGATTCTTAAGGGTCATTTTGATAATTGTTTACTGGATTTTACCATTTTATAACCAAAATACCTATAATTTAGAGAAAGATTCACCCTTCAACAAGAATCCTAAGCCGGGTAAAAATGTGGCCATTTGGAAAATCCAGAGGTCAAAGGGTCAACTCAAGGGTCATATAGTACCCATGACAAATGAATTGAACTATAAAAGAATTTGATATAAATCTGTAAAAAATCACGTTTATCGAATTTGTCATTTATTGAATACTCAAAATGCAAAATAGCCAGTTAGCTCTTTTGACCAGTATATGTTTAACATCATAAATCTATTATATTGATAAAAGTGTCATGTATGTATCTTAAAACTTGTTTACGACTAAAACAGAGAATATATTTCCAACAGTAGGCCTACTAAATCAACAAAAGCAGATACACTCGGACACCGGTTGATTCGACAACCAAATACTTGGTTTCATCCGAAATAAATATCAGGTCCCGATGTATCTTCATATGTTTGTCGAATTGAAATGGTCTATTCGAAACCATGTATTATTCGAAATATAATTTCGGACCCAATCAATTCGAATGAACGAGGTTGACTTTATTTGTATCAATCTATTACATGAACACTTGCTATCTATGCATATTATCATTTAAGATGTCATCTATTGCAATCTATCTGATAAAAGTTTACAAAACACATACTATTTAAACGATTGATTTTATTTTTTTCTTGCAATAATTAAGCGAATTGTGTTACACCGACTGGGTTATAGTTTCCTGAGCAATTTGTGTACCGCATTACGTACCACACACTGGTTCAGATTTACAAATCTGGACTTTGGAAGTCAGTATCAGAGTGCAGCCTTACTATTGGTCAATCTTATGACTCTGCTCAAAACCAACCAATCAGAGGCTGGGGTTTTGCGACTGATCTCCAAACTCAGACTCATAACCTTAGACATAGTTTGGCATTGCTTCAAATCCGCTTACTAAAACATTCTAAATACAGTAAAACCTCAATAAAAAGGTCATCTTTGGGACTCTAGAAAACTTGAATTATTATTGAGGTGGTCTTAATATTGAGGTTGAATAAAGAGCAAAACAGTGAAAATTGACTTGAAAATTGTGTTCATAATTTTTAGGTGGTCTTATTACTGAGGTGGTCTGTAAGTGACGTTTTACTATACTATATTCTAATAGTAAAACAAGAAAAGAAACAAATGTTCGGGATATGCACAGTTTGGATGCTAATGAGAGGTTGTTGTACTTGAGAGGTTAAATTAATGGTAAAATATCATAACAGGAAATATCAATAATGTTGTTGAGAAGAGAGGTTATTGTTGATAAGAACCCCGCTCTTGAGAGATTAAACTGTACTTCAAGTTAACATTAAGACACAAATAAAAACATACACATTACAATAGACAAATTTATAACCTTCATTAACGCCAAGTGGCATGTCTGTCTGTCAGACATTTAAATAGCTATAACAATATCACAAGACAAAATTATAGTTGATAACATAAATTCATCACTTGATACTCGCACTACTCATTTCAGCCTCGTGCAATTAAATTTAAACCAATTTACCTTATTCAACATTTTACACAAAATTCACTTAAAGACAACCATAAAATTAAGACCAGCTAATTAATAAGACCTTACTTTCATGAACCAGTGCTTAATTTTCTTACATATTTTCACTTGATAATTAGATCACCTCACTACTAAGACAGATTTTCTTCAAAACAACGGTTGGTCTTATTAGTATGGTTTCGCTATGCGTCCAAACAGCACCAAGCCTCCTGATGAACGCAGAAATTGATTGGTTAATCTTAAATTTATTTCAAATATTTTTGTTGACAAATATAGTCAGGTGCCAGTTAAGAAAACACTTTTGTTATAACTCTACATCCTGATTCATCTTTTTTATACAAAATGCGTAATCAGAGAGACAGTAGATAGTGCGACAAATTTGAGAGAGGTATATATGCATTGATTAACAATACTTATAGATTGACAATGTACAAACAAACTGTGTTAAATTCTGAGATGTAAACAAAGTTAAAAATGCAATACACTGACAGTAATCACAACTATTTCATTTATACAATCACTGTAAATCGAAATTATCCATTGTTTTTTAACATTCATACAATCACACAATATATTATAGAAGTTGCATAACATGAAATGCTACATGATTAAATATGTATATTTTAAATGGTCTACAATTGTGCACATTATGATCAAATTTAAATGAAATCCTTAGATCATAATATGCTTCATATAACATATAAGTATATGATATAGAGAAACGAGTCTGTGTGATTTTTTTTTGTTTTAAGCCCGTTTACAAGTTATGTGATAAATAGAATCTAGCATTCGTGTTCATATTTTATTGAATTAATTAAACTCGTCGGCCAAGCCTCGCATTATATCATTTTTGACCGACTCGTTTAATAAATTCAATAAAACATGAACAACTCATGTAAGATCCTCTATGTATTGCATTCACTGAAAAAACACACAATTGCAATGCAATCAAGATATTTCATATAATATATAAGTATACGTTATTGTACATTAACCGAATTTTGAGCACCAATGATGATGTAACTGTCTGGTATGGAAGTGAGCAATATGAATACTATATTTCAGGTGAATTTCAAGGAATTATGTTGGGCGATTCTGGTTATCCCTGTCGGAAATTTTTGATGACACCATTTATTGTAGTTCGAGATAACCACCAACAACGATACAATAACGCGTTGTGCCGAGGACGAGTTGTTATTGAGCAGACATTCGGAATACTGAAAAGACGGTTTGATTGTTTATCGACAGGATTGAGGATGTCTCCTCAGAAATCAGCAATCGTTACTGTTGCATGTGCAGTGCTGCATAACATTGCAATTAGACAAAATGAAGATGTTGGGCCCACAGATTAAGTAGATCCAGACGGTCAAGCAAACACTGATATTGATGCTGGTAATATTGATGGGGCTGCAGTAACACAGCAGATATGTAATACTCATTTCTGAATTGTGCATCATCTTTATTCAGTTAATAAACATATATGTATTGGTATTTAAGGATTTGTAGAGTATGCCCTGTAATTGAAAGGGATAAAATGTTTTAACTGCAATAATGTGCGTAATAATAAAATTCCATTCTCAGTACTCTAATTCAATTTCTTGAAATACATAAGTATTAATATAGCCAGTAATTGGAATATGATACCACTTACACTTTCATAGGGAAGTTTTATTCAAAATTGGTCAGTGGTGATATAAAAATATACTTCTTGCAATATTAACACTTATTGGATGATATTACCAGTACATGTTTGTAAAATAATTACCATTACATGTATGTTAAATAACATTAATATTTAAGGAATAACATCATTGTTCGCTTGGCAATTTTGATCTGTTTTATTTGTGTGTAGACATTTGGTTTGTCTAAGCTATACTATATGCAGATATTAACCGTTTATCTATAGTATATTTAGTATATTAATATGTATATAAACATGTGCCATTATGCAGCCTTACATCAGTAGCATGTTTAAAAACTATTTGTAACTTTACAACAGGTGGCAGATCTATTAGTAAAAATTTCTGAAACAAGACCATTATGTGATTATGCATATAGAATTATTAACCATATTTTATCTATTGTAAATTATCAACATAAATGTTTTTGTCATATACCAAAACTTGAAAAGATAACAGATATTCCCTAATATGACATGTTTTAAGATAGAAATTGACTAATGTATCATAACATGTTTTATGTCAGTAATATACAAGTATGTGATATTAAACTAGATGTGTCCATATGACATGGATGCCACTCTATGGACTACTCATTCGGATGCAAATACTTTCTTTGTAAAGGTAAAACAATTTTGAATCTATATTTAAAGGAATTTGGACAGAAGGAATAATGGATGATCTGGGGAAACAGTTTTTAAATTTTTCACAATACTCGATGAAATCATATGAAAAATAATTACGTCCAAATTTGTGCCAAAGTTATCGCCATTAAGTTAATATTCTTTTGACAACATATCCAAAGCAAAAGGTTCAGAACATAGTTGCTGAACCTTTAAACTGTAATAGGTCATTTTCATTTTTTTCAGTTCTATTTCTACTTGTAATTTATCCTGTTCGAGTTTCAATTTTTTAATTTCTTCTTTGTATTTCCTGTTTTCATTAATAACAGTGTCCTTTTCCAATTCTTGAAACGAGCGTTTTTTTTCTTTTGTGCTTTACCTGCAATGAATTAATAACATTGGTCAAAATATAGGGCATTATGGCCATGGTAGCCATATAATCAACTTCATACATAATATTGAAGGACAGTCTTGGTGTACATATACTTTGACATTTTTAAAATACTTTGGCCATATATGTACATTGTACACAACATCTAAACGTGCTTAATCATGTATTTGTCTGATAATGTTGAACATCTTTTGGAAATTATCAACTATCAACACAATACAAGTATATGATGTTAAACTAGAATAAGATGTGTCCATATATATGTTTATATGTCTGTTATAGATGGTATATATTGTTGTTTTATTTATCATGTTTACTTGGTCTTATAAATGTTAATAGTCAATAATAAAGTCAAAATCAAATCACCATTATTGGACTAATTGACAATACCTTATGCAGGTTGTGTTTTGCACATAATATTTTTTTTAACCAAAATATCAATTATTATGGTTCTTATATTTATGTTAATTATTACCATTTCCATGTGATTTTACAGTCAAGTCTTCATTGGTTACTTCATCAATTGAATTAAAAGTGTTTTCTGGAATTGTAAAAAATGCAAGCAATGGTATGAATCAGTATTGAACAGTTAAATTATGTACATACATAAATCCTTAAGTGATGTTATTTCCAGAAAACAAACAAGCAAATAATAACATCACTTGTTGCGTTTTCTTTAAATGACGTCAATTATAGAAAAGATTGTAAGTACCATAGCATTGCTCAATTAGTTTTCATAAACATTATGATATTTTGACTTTGAAAGTCTTTTTACAACTGTCAACTTATGAATTTGTGAGTTTAAATGTTTGTGTACAATTTATCACAGTAATACAACTCATGAAAACTGTGAACAAAACTCTAGTGCATACAGTAACTGCACAATTACACATATTCATTTTTTTTTGGCAGAAAGACAATGAGTGTTGTGTTATTTCTTTACCTGTGCATTGAGAAAACTGCATACATAGAATCGGTGATAATCTGTGTCAGGGAGAAAATCTACAACTACACCATAGTGATGAATAACACCATTTCAAACCATCTACTGGTATGGTGATCAGCAGAATATACCAATCATGCATTCCATAGATTCCAAAGCATCATGATTCTAATTAATAGATCAACACATGGATTCTTAGCTCAAAATAAGTAATCTGCAATTGATAATTTTGATAAAATACAAAACATGTTAAAATCAATTACCTGTATTCTGTGAACATGGTAGTTCTTTTGAGGTACTGGCCACTTGTTCCACCACACAAATTTCCGCTGTAATGATTTAATTGACCGTATGATAAAACCAATTATATATGCACGTCAAAAAATAACTAGAATTTGAAAATATATAAATGATGGTATTTACTAGATGTAAATACATTAGTTTATTTGTATAGCATGTCATTTTAGTTGTTAGTCATGTTGCCTGTAGTATGTTAAATATTTCCTTGTTCATGAAAGTCAAACATTTGCACTTTCATTTAATTATATATGTGATATATGAAAAAACTCATATTTAACCACATGTATGTGTTAGATGAATAATGTAATCATACCCTCAGTATCCACAGGTTCAATCAGCCATGATATCCCAGGCCGATCTCCAGTACGTTGCAACAGCAACGATTGAGAAGGCGATGCCTCCTCAATCGTTCCTCTCCCAGTCTTTATGGAATCAACTTTTTCTTTTGCTGAAAACATATAAAATGAAATGCAAAAATAATTCAAAACTACACTCAAGTACACAAATTACATACTCTTTTCATAGCAAATCTAATTCTTAGATTTATATACATGATAATATACAGTATATTTATGTACAGGCATTGATCTCCATTTCTTACACAAGTAAAAATATCATTATGAAAGTACAAGTTATTTTTTTTAATATATTTTAATTAATACCGAGTAGATATTAATTAGTTAAGGTCACGGACATTGCAATTCAATATTGCACGTTAAGTTTTGTTATTTCACATTCACATTCATACATATAATCGACTTGTTACAAAATTGTTTAACATGATATCAAATAAAGCCAAAGCAATGTATGTTTCAAACATACAATGGTAAGTAGAATACATTCGATATAAATATACCACCGGAGATTGATTCTGCATAATATAGTGCAATATCAAAGGATATATTTCAACATGTATGCTATTCGATTGAAATAGATAAGTTTTGTCATAGGTACACGGTGTCATAAAGTTAACACACCAGCAAAAATACACATTCTTCAATGTTGACATCAAATGTCTTTGCCTAACTAGTATTAAACAAAACGTTCAACACACGGATATGCTTCAAAATTGATTAGCCCATATTGTTAGAACGAGAACCGATGACTGTTAGAGCTGTGCCGGTCGGGTGAATACCAGGACCACTACGGTAGCGGGATTGGTCTGACATGAGGGAAGGAAAGCTGTTGGGCACCTTATATACTTTCTGCCTTTGATCTGACTCTCTCCACCTATCCTTTTATTTATGCTATTTATTAAGTCACTCTGCACCACAACGTAAAAGTCAAGCATGACGGTGTTTTTAAGAAGAAGAAGATATGCAGTTAATAAAGCAAGAATACATACCTCTCTGTTTTATGTCATGTATCCGAATGCAAAACGGCCTTTAGTACTTCGTCAAAAATTGCATTGACACCCTCTTGCAATTTTGCCGAGCATTCAACATACTTATATGCACCAATTTTCTGGACTAATGACCGTGCCTGCAAATTTAGAATTAAATACCAATGTAAAAGAGAGAGAATAATGTGCTATTGGTCAATCTTATGACTTTGCTCAAAACCAACCAATCAGAGGCTGGGGTTTTGCGACTGATCTCCAAGCTCAGGCTCATAATCTCAGATATATTTGGCATTGCTTCATATTTGCTTGTTAGAACATTCTAACTACAGTAAAACCTCAATAATGAGACCACCATTGGGATCCATGAAAACTGGTCTTATTACTGAGGTGGTGTATAAGTGAGGTTTTACGGTACTATATTCTAATAGTAAAAACAAGAAAATATATGATAAAAGTAAATGCTACTTACACCGTCGGTATGTATTCTCCAGGAAATGCATTCTGGGTATGACTCATAAGCAAACACGTTTCCCTACGGTTCTTCATGTAAAATTAAAACGCATTAAATGTGCAGTAATTTTTAGTTCCAATATATCAGCTATTTTAACTTAAAATCACGTGAAACTGATTACTGCGGTGGTAGTGCCTGAGGGGTGGAACATCTGAGTCCGGGGCCTGGTCCGAATGTCCGAGTACGAACCCGGTATTGTCGGGAGTTCTGCCTAGAAAACCAGGAAGCAGTCAACGAGTGTACATGGTTTATTAAACTTGTTTCACAATCTAAGTAAAATTGTTTGGAGGCGCAGTGGCCGAGCGCCCGACTCCTGATCCGAAGGTCGTGAGTTTGATCCCGGCGATGAGCGGGGTTCGATCACGAACTGCAGTATCTAATTAGACACGAGTACTGGTTAATAGCCAGGAAGCAGACATCAAGAATGATAAGTATAAGTTGCAAGAACTTGCTTCACAATCGATGTAAAATCAATAAGTTTAAACTAAACTGTAATAAAATAACATATCACATGTCAAATATATATTTTCGACATCTTCAAAAGTGCGAAAAAAAAATTCCTAACATATTATTTTATTTACTAACCCAGTACAAGTCTTTGTGGCTTTAAAGAAATCTGTTGAAACAATAAATTAATTATTTTTTATTCTGATCGATGGTTTTACAATATTTTATATTCAGGTATTTATTGTAAAATATAACATTTAATGTCCACTTACCCGTCTCCCACTATCACGCATTTCAATGGACACGCTTGCATGGTTATTATTACAATCAAATACCCTTTATATGTATACACATTGGCTGATGTAAATATAGAATTCTAAAATTAGACCATGTTTACAGCAATCTCTCTAATCAGCGGCCGCAATTTCAACAATCTATGTCCGTATATTCAACGGTCCATGAAGTTCCAATCGTTACTACTCGGCGGTACCCGGCAGAGTTCGGAATACAAATGTTATTTATGCTAGTACTCCCCGAGGTGTTCCGAGTGATGAAGTTCACGTGGTAAATGATAACAACCGCAACTTCCTGGTTTAAATTCAAGTATGTACTGATAAACTTATACAATGAAACATCAATAATAAGACCACTATTATACTGAAGCAAGTCGATCTTAGCCGTGAGGTGGTCTGATTATCGAGTATAAATATCGGATATGATATTGTAGAAGTATTGAAAACCTGGACCATAAATACAGTCTTATAAATAAGGTGGTCTTAATGTCGAGGTTTTTAAGTAATGTTAGTCATTCATAATCGTTCTAAATCAAGGCTCAATTAATTGAAGATTTTCCAAACACAAGGGGAAGAGTAAATGTATATCAAAGAGTACAGTTACACTTCACACAAAGACCACCTCAATAATAAGACCATTTCAAAATTAATTACACGGTTTTAAGTCCATTTTCACAGTTGTGCTCCTTATTCATCCTAAATATTAAGACCACCTAAATAAGAAGACCAGTTTTCAAGAGTCCCAATGTTGGTCTTATTATTGAGGTTTTATTGTACATAAGTACATGAAGTTATTTTCTCCTCTTTACCAATTAAAGAAGACATTTAACCGTAACGTGTCAGATATGTCAATAAGACTGACGAATTGAAATGCTCAAATTGATGATTTTTTTTGACGCATACTGTTCAAATTAGATGTGACGGTGGAAAAGCAAATCATATAATGAAATAGGACATACTGGATTATCACCATTCTAAAACCACAGTCGGCTCCGTTCATTCGAATTAATCGGTTTCGAAATTTTATCTCGATTAGCCCATTTCAATTCGACATGTCTAAGAAGATACATCGGGATTCGATAATTATTTCGGATAATACCAAGTATTCGGATAAAAAGTTGTCGAATAAACGAGGTCCGACTGCAGTACATTGTTAACCGAACATAATTACTTTCTTTTCATTAATACATTATAAGTTGGATTGTTTGTACATGTATTTATATTTTGGTGTTATGTTGCTTAAAGGTACATACTCTTATTTTTGGACAAACTAGCTCTGTTAATTAATATAACAAAATCGGCAGTAATTGGCATTATACAGATGTACTCTACAACACTGCATTATCACTTTTCTTACATGTTTCCCGACACCACACATACAAGTGTCCGATATTCTGACATACGCGCCGAGGTAGCGCTAGCAGGGGAAATAACTGTATCGGGCTTGTGTTTTGCAGTTCCAGGAAGCTTTTAAGAAAACTTACAATGCAATGTTTCACTGAACGTCAGTATGAAGACATTAACAAGCCATTTTCTAAACATTAGTACTTGACATATTTTGATAGGAAATAAGATTAATATGTACCTTTAATCCTACAATCTATTAATTAGAATAGAAAGACCGAAAGTGGTATTTATGACTATGTTAATATTAACACGTACACTCGTGGGCAGGATTACCTTTCTCTACAGTACACTTTGTAAATTGATTTAAATATGAATCCGACATAATGTATTATGTACGTTGTGTGCTTCCGACCGCCCGATGAGCTCAGTGGTAAGAGCGCCAGGCTGTCGTCCGGGAAATCCCGGGCTTGTCAGGTCATGTCCTTCCGTGACAATTAGCTTCGGTCATTTGTCCCCCACCTCCGATTCTTGTGAAAACATTGTTGCTGCGTGCGCTAGGGCAAGTTAGTACTGGTTGATAATTAATACCAAGAAAACTGATTAAGCAAAATTAACACCAAATATAACTGAAAAAATATTGGGAAATGGTGTTAACCTTGATTGAAAGGGTTACTCCCTTTTGCAGTGGTGAAATATGGACACCCAATATGCAACTTGAAATTCCTCTCCATGGGGGTACACATTAAAACGTGCATTACTAGTCCTAGCATTTAATCCTAGAGTTTGACAAATAGTTTCAACCAGAAAATCCTTCGTGATCAAATAAGACAACGAAATGCATTGTGTTCAATCTCTGTAAAGTATAGACTGCACACTAGATGTTCATATATAGGGAGTGACAGTATTTGTGCACTACGAATTCATAGAATAATAAGTGTTTAAAAACGTAAAAACACCTTCATGAATCACCTGATTTTAATTATCATTTCATAGCAAGATATTAAACACAAATAAATAACAATACTATACATACAGTTGAGCCTGATCGGCACATCTTTGGAAATAAGTTTTCCTTAGAAGGTATTTGAGGAACATATTGTACAATTACAGTTAAAATAATTATGCTAATTTTGTTGATATACCAGACTATAATCTTCAAGAAAACACTATAATTTACCTTATCTATTAACGAGTCTACAAGCTAAACTCTCAAATGAACTATACTTTAAATCATATAAGATCAAAGATCATAGCCATACATAGCTAACACTCAACCAAACACTTAACATCATGTAACGCAGCTAGCATTCACACAAACACTTAACAACATGTAAAGCATTGCACAATTCAACATTGCGTAATATTCTGGATCCCTGGTTGCATTAAACAAAGAATAGTATGGTTGTCGACTAGCTGCTAAAGTGAAAACAGCACCTAATATACGTCTTTTCTTTCGTTCCAATGAAAGTTCCGAACAAGTTGGTTTTTACGTCGTTTCGTGCAACTTTTTGTCAAGAAAACAGTCACCAAACTCTTGCACATTTGATGTTTACAGCGTTTAAATTAACACATACGTAAGAATTAACTGGTAATTTAGAATTTTGTAACAAGTACAACCTCTCTAGGGATGCCATCTCTTGATAAAACAACATTCTGTTCAACAATCATATTGAATAAATTTAGGAAGAATTTAACTTCTCCAGAGCCAGCACCCTCTCCAAAATCGTCAAAATGTGCGTCCCAAAGGTGTTGCTCCTCCGGAGACATTGCACTGTACAAACAAGCAAGTTATCTGATCGTTGATTATACGATGTATATTTGCTTTTGGCTCTAACATCCACATTTTCTCAGAATATTTTGCACGATCTTCCTGGCTTCTTGATTTTATCCGAATGCAAAACGGCCTTTATTGCTTCGTCAAAAACAGCATCGACACCCTCTTGCAATTTTGCCGAGCATTCAACACACTTATATGCACCAATTTTCTGGGCTAATGACTGTGCCTGCAAATTAAATACCAATGTAAAAGAGAGAGAGCGAATAATTTGCTACAGGGAACGCCACATACACAAGGCAGTGCCTCTCTTCACAGACCTACGGGAAAACAACAATCCATAAAACATAAGGCATTTGAGGAGGCGCACTGGTTAATACGTAAGGGAACAGGGTCGCAAGGAATGGCCTGGTTGACCATAAGGGATAACTAAGGAGAATCAAAGAGGACAAACAGGGGCGGGGAGTTATTGGATGGAACACATCACAGGACAAGCGCGTATGTGCAAATCATCTTCTGTATGCTTATATTCAAATTGTGGAATGCGATTTTCAGATAGAAATATGAATATCAACGCCAAGCATGAGATATATACAATGCTTTGTTGACATAGGAAATCTTCTCCAGAACAACACCCCTTGGTAGACACAATACATATATACAATGCAACCTCTCGCCAGCAAATTTCGTTGGGAGACGATAATTTAAGCGGTTTGTAAAGAGGTTGTTGTTCCTGGGAAGTTAAATTGATTACATCAGGAAAAATAATATTTATGTTGTTGAAGAGAGGTTGTTGCTCAAGGTATGGTTGCTTTGGAGACGTTGCAATAAAAGTATGAAATGTAAAATACGCAAAAATAAAAAAAACTTACTAGCTGCAACTCAACATTCCTTATAATTAAAATCGTATTTTCAATGTTTTAAGGACCATGTACTGTAAGGGGTGTTTATGGCCCCAAACCAGATTTCGATATCAATGGAATCAATGAAAGATACAAAGGTTTGATAAGTTTTATTTTAAGAATAAATATTTTGTTACCATGGCAACCATTTATTATTTGTCATGATAAATATAAAAATTGCACACACATTTACACAAGATTTTTCACTTGAAATAGACAAAAGTTCTAACACAATATATGTGATTTACAAAACAAGTAAGAGCACGAAAGAACACTCGGTTACCATGCAGCAGAGTAAACGAATGTAAACACAACGAAAATATCGCATGTTCTCAAAAACACAAAATTATGTACACATACATACAACCAACTTAAAACCATAAAAAGATTAACTGTCAAGTGTGTACACTTACTTCGACTTCTTGTATCACTTCCTTGGTTTTCCCACCTTTTCCCTGTCGAATGTCTCGCTTTGTACCAACAAGGACAATCGGTGTGTTGGGGCAGTTATGTTTTACTTCTGGGTACCACTGTATAAAATAACCACTATAATAATGATAATGATAATGGTAATGATAATGATAATGATAATGATAATAATAATAATAATAGTAATAAAAATAGTAATAGTAATAATAATGATAATAATAATACCTTTATTTTCAGAAGGTGAACACAAAAGACAGTAAGCTTTACATAGATATATTTAAGAACATAATTCTAACAAATAACATTTAGTCGGACCACATTCATTCGAATTCATCGGATCCGAAATTTTATTTCGAATAATACTTGGTTCGAATAGCCCATTTCAATTCAACATGCATGATACATAATACATCGGGACCTGATATTTACTTCGGATGATACTGAGTATTGGGATAGAAGTGTGTCGAATAACCGAGGTCCGATTGTTCGTATTGGTAACTAGGACATTTATACGTATATTTCTATATGCAACGAAATAAAACTTGTTTTAAATGGTCGGTCAAACCATTCTTTGCACCAATATTCCCAATTCATTTTTACCCATGCCCCCACCTCAGTGCCTAATGTTTTGTAGACTGTTGTCCCCCGGGATCTGTCTGGGGAGGCATTGTCTTATGTATGTGGCATTTCCTATAACAACCTAATCTCTCGTTTGTGATTCGATCAATTAGGAGAGGATAATAGCAAAGTCGTTTCAGTACAGTTAAATCTCACATAAAGACCATCTCGAAATAAAGATGTGGGGAGAAAGCCATATGTTTCAATTATACGCAAATAATATATAAACAATATTTGTTTAAAATATCATTATTTGTATAGAAATAAAATAAACGTCTTCGGTAATACAGTCAAACTTCAATAATAAGACCACTGATGGGATCCTTGGAAATGGTCTTCATGTTGAGATTATCATAATATTGAGGTTGAATAAAGAGCAAAACTTTAAAATTGTGTTCTTAATTTTGAGGTGGTCCCATTATTGAGGTGGTCTTATAGTGAGGTTTTACTGTATGCACAATGTATGAATAAGATACGACCATGTCCACTTATACATAATTTAATTCTACACAACATGGTATTACAATGTATTACGAACATTTCGATCCACATCGATGGCAAACCTGAATGATTTGTAAATGATCATTTTAGTATAAAAAGTAAAATGTTATTACCTTCGTTCTGACATTGTTAAAACTGTCCCGAGAATCCACAGAGAAACAAATGATAAAAACATCCTGAAATACAAAAAAAGACAAAATAAGTTGCTAAAAATAAGTCCAACATCCAGATGAACGACCTGTCCCTCATACCAAGGTATTCGTTAAAACAAACGTTTATACTCTATTTAATGTTCTACGTAACGACAAAAACATATACAGTGAAACCCCAATAATAAGACCACCCTTGGGACCTTTGAAAACTGGTTTTAATATTAAGGTGGTCACAATAATAAGGTTGAATAATTAGAGCAATTATGGTCATATTGTTGATGTGGTCTTATTATTGAGGTGGTATTGTTATTGGGGTGGTCTTTAAGTGAGGTTTTACTGTAAAAGTCGGTCCAATGTTCTGATGTCGGCACAGTTTGAACTGATTAATTTTACATGAATTGCGAAATAAGATCTAAGAACTTAAATTAAAAACTGTCGTTAATTGCTTTCTTGGTAACTAACCAGAGGTTAATAACCAGAAGCATTCGTTAAGCCAACGATGATCGTTATGTCATCGTTAAGTCATCGTTAGTTAAATATGTGCTAACCAAAAGCTGTCGTTAGTTTCATTCAACGAACGAAGTCTTCGTTACATTACGACAACTCCGGAGTATTCGCTAAGCCTTCGTTTATGCGGCGTTCACACAGTGCCGATTATGGCTCCCGTTTGAGATCAGACAGCGCTACGACACGAAAAGCGAAAAAGTCGGATTACTATCCTCAATGATCTGGAATGTCCTATCATTGTCTGAACGCAGTCGTATATGTTCGTAACAGAGTCCTACGGATCGGGAATGGTCCGGAGAGGTCGACCAAGCACTCCCGACAGTTAGGTGCGTCCCGTAACATTCGGGAAACTCAGCCGATTTTGTCTAGTCGGATTACAATCGTGACTATGTCGTGACAGATTCTGCTGTATCGGATCAAAATCGTAACAATGTCCTGTGTTGTCTGGTCAGTGTCCTGTGGAACGGGCATGATTTGGAGAAATTTTGCATTGCCGTTTCTTGCCGATTGAGTCCAGATTGCGTCCAGATCTTGCCGAATGCGAACCGTCTTTGCCGAATCCGTTCCGGAACAGTTCTGTAATTAATACGAAATTCGGCAATAATACCCACGTCAGAGTCACGACAATTACAGAACACGATACGACTGAGTCCAGACAAAGGCGTGTGCAATGCGGTACAGCAGACTGTAATAGGATTGCGTTCCGGCAGTGTCCCGATCATCCCGAATATGGCGACAGTTGTAGGATTCCAGATGCGTGGATTTCCAGATTCGGCTGAGCTACTCACGTATGGAGTATAACGTGTGTGTGTGTGTGTCATTCATTGACAGTACTTTGACCGGTCCACCATGAATGCTGCTCGTAGACTGAGACTTCTGCAGCAGGTTGCTCTCATGGAAATGGAAGAAGAAGAAGAAGACCTTCTGTTTGCCAATTATTATTTGAACAGAGCTGTAGTTTTTCCTGATTTATCCTTATACTGCTTTGATTTCATGTCGTAAATAAATCTGTTCTCCTGGAGCCATTCTATCATCTTGTCCTCATCCTCTTCAGAAAGGAAACCACTGCCCCGAGGTTTCTTGGGCAGAGAAGCAGAATAAGCTATTAAGGTAGAAGCAGTAGGTGTAGTAGTCGTGACTGTAGAAGTAGGTGCAGTAGTCCCAACTGTGGTGACCACTGCAGGAATGGTAATGGGCTCAGTCTCACCACTGTGGACTTGCTGGAGTTCTTCAACTGGCTCACCATCACCACCAGACTCTTCAGCAGGTGAATGCATAGGAGAAATAGAAATAGGCTTCCTTTTCCTTGGTTGTCTTGCAGTTTTCTTCATGGCAGGCACAGGCTTCTTCTTAGCTGGCATAGTGAAGTAACTTAAACCTTATGATAATTAGGTTTAATATTTATAATTTAAATGGAGACAATCTGCCAATAACTGACGGCGATGCTCCTTGTAGAACTGCTGAGGCTAGAATGAGAATCCGCCGTCGCACGATTCTTATAGGACGGGACCATCACGGGACTATCACGTGAAACGGTTTTCTAACGGATGTCTTCCGTCAGCGTCGGTTCATTGTCTGGTCACTGTCTGATCTCTGTCGGATCGCATTCGGGAGAATCGGGACGCTGTCGGGACAGATTCGGTCGTTTTTTACCATGACAAAGATACAAATCGGATCAGAATCGGATTGAGAACGGGATAATCGGGACGAATTCTGCTGGAAACGGCTGGATCGGGACGCCTCCTGAACAATATCTGATTGTTGTCGTGATTAAATAAAAAAAATTACAAATTTTAATAAAAGTTTGAATTTCCAGCCACGAATCACAGGATCTTGATCAGACTTTTGACACATTTTAATCGGGAATGGTCCTATCAAGGACGGCAGTAAAAATCCTGAATGTGTGACTTAGGCATTAGCATTCGATTAAAGACGTGCTGTATTTTAAGTGACATCATTTTGTTAAAAATAATTGAAACAGACCATGAAAGTCTGGGAAAAAAACGTATGTACGTACGTATGCGGTAACCCTTTTAATTTCGATATCAATTGAAATGCTACTGTGTTGTGGTTTAGAAACAATTATTTGTGTAAAGATCGTTAATAAATATGTTTTTTGCATATCGCACTGCAAATCTTCCTTTTATGAAAGGAGCACAAATATGTTGATCTTTTATAACTTACACTTTTGGTCTATAAATAGAATTTTCAAGTTTACATATTTGTTGTGAAATACTGCAGCTTAAATTTCCCTATGACTCTGTAAAGTCGAATTAAATAATGCATTCAGACATTATATATTACGTCGCGTTACCGCGAACATCCTCTATCAAACTTATTCAAATTACTCTCCATTCCGGAATCTCCTCTAATCTGAAGAGTGTTCGGATTAGGGAGTTTGCATTGTTTATTGTATATTTTGTGTATGTCTTATTCATTTCATTGATGAGTGCCAGAATAGCATTTGTTTCATTTAAGCCGATTCACCGATCATTAATGCACCGATCATCTATTAATCGCGATTAATTTCAAACAACGTACAATGTACTGTTCCTTTAAAATATATACGTAATTATCTTTGTTTTGCTATGAATCAATCAGTAATATAAGAAAATGGTGGCCCGTCGTTTTATTAACAATGTCCTAACGAAATATTTTCTTAATTGTTCAATCTTTTCTTTGTCTCCATTATATATGCAACGACATGTAAATGTCATTTTTGGTGCGGAATTTTTACACATGTTTAACGATTACACAGCACCTTCGTTAGTTACTATAACTATATAACTAACGAACACTTAACGAATGCTTCAGGTTATGAAAATAACGATATCGTTAAAAATGCTTGCGGGCTCGTTACGTTGTCGTTGCTGGAAACTTAACGAAAGCTACTGGTTACTAACCCCAGTACTAACCTAATGCAGGAATTATGAACAATTCGTAGCTCAACTTCGCCAAAGGCGGGATTCGAACCCTAACCCACAACTGTTCGATCAGGCATACAACCCATACACCACTTTGGTCTTCTTTTGGTATAAAAATCCACCCGAGCTCAATATTTCGGCCAAAATTTGCCTTTTTCAAGAGCAATGGACACAATATTACAAAATATCAATATACAATACTGACAAATCTTATCATTTTATAAATAAATATTGTTTTCTGCTTCTTAGAGCGCTACTAGTAAGTTTGGCACATTTCAATATTTGGCTTAAAAGTACACGCATGCGTATTGTTGACCAATAGAATATAAGTTTATGTAATATTTTACCGTTTGCGGATAAGACAGCACTCTCAGTCTGTCGTAGTCCGTCTGCCCGGCTGTATCCCATAGACCTAACGTATATATTTTATTTTCGACCTTCACATTAGCTTGATAGTCATCGTACCTGCGATAACAAATTATAGCACAAGTACTGCCATCCATAGATAGATAGATTTATTTCAGCATAAGATACATATATACATGGTAATTAAGACAAATATGTTTCATTTATAATATAAAACACATGAGCAATATAAAAAAACCATGCCACACACATCCGTACTAAGGATTACACAAAAAAAGAGAAAATATCCCTTATTTCCATTGTGGTCCTTATCATGGATGGTGTGACATAGAGAGGCATGAAACTTCTATCACAGGCAAAACGTTGCAATTTTATCACAGACAATATTATTGAAAGACAATTATATTGTAAATAACATTGACTAGCTAATTATAATGCAAAGTAAAAACTATAAAAGAGCATAATTTCAGAATACTGCTGTTGATTTAAGAACTTACATGGAACTTTAACATAAAATACTTAAAAACACAGATACACCTGTATAGCATTATCAAATAAAAATAATTAATTGCTTAGAAAGTGTCTTTTAATTGCAACTTTAAACCCACTGAGTGTATTGATATTTCTTATGAGTGGGGGTAGCCTGTTCCAGAGACTACATCCTATGTAGGAGAAGGACTTCAATCCAAAACCTTTTACTTTTGGGACAGAAAAAGATCCATTTTCTCTAAACCTAGTTTAATGAGAATGAATAGTATCTGTGAGGACAAAATTCTCTCCCATATAATCAGGGGCTAAACCATTTTTTTTTTAAAAACGTGACATAAGGTAATTTGTTCAACTCTCTTATTCACTGGTAACCAGTTTAGGGATTTAAAATGTTCATTTTCAATATGTGATCTTTGTTCTAAGTTCAGGCCAAAACGTATTAACTTGTCCTGTGTTATTTGGAGTTTATCTTTCCATAATTTGGCTATACCATGATACCAGAAACAACAGGAGTAATCAAAATGACACTGAATAAGGGCAATAACCAAAAGCTTTTTAGTATGTTGTGTTAGATAACAACGTTTCCTATAAAGAAATTTTAACCTAGTATTAACTTTCTTTATAACAGAACGGGCCATGGACTCACAAGATAAGTTTTGATCTAAAGTAGCACCTAGATATTTGACAGATGAAGTTTGTTCTATGACAGTGCCATTACAATTTATATTTAAAATGGGATCTGATCTTAACTTGGGCTTTGAACCAAACAATATAGACACTGTTTACCCAAGTGTAAAGACAATTTGTTATCAACTAACCACTTACTAATTAATTCAAGATCATCTGATAACTCCTTTTCAATAATTGACTTATTTTTACCTGCAACAAGTATACCAGAATCATCTGATAATATCGTGATCAAAGCCTAACGCTTCCATTTTCATGAGAAGAATGGAGTGGTCAACAGTATCAAATGCTTTTTGGAGATCGAGAAGAACCATGCCCACAAAATTACCCTTACAGCCATGCGTAAAGTAAAGGTACTTGCGGCTCACGTTTCGTTACGTTTTGCAATTGGTTCCCCGTGTGCAGTCAATGTGATACGGTGGGCAAGGGATACAATACAAAACGTTCGCGACTGTTAGCCGTAACTGAACGCAAGGCGGTATATACTGGTCAAAAGTGCTAACCTGCCAGTACTATTTCACACAGTGTCTAAAAGTTACTGATTCTGTTGACTTTGATTACAGTAAGCAATAACAATCAGGGGTTTCACTAGGTGCTGAATCTTGAGGGTCATTTTGATATTTTTTGACTGGATTTTACAATTTTATAGCCAAAATACCTATAATTTAGGCAAATATAGATCCTTTAGTAAGAATTCTAAGGGTGAAAATGGGGCCTTTTGGAAAATCCTGTGTTCAAAGGGTCAACTCAAGGGTCAAATGGAACACATGACAAGTATTATCCAACTGAATTGAACTATCAGAGAAGTCGATATAAATCTGTTAACATTACGTGTATCGAATTTTCGATAATATATTGAAGATTCTCAGAATACAAAAAAGCGAGTTAGCTCTTTTGAACAGTTAATTATGTTAAACATCTTAAATATATAAGATTGCTAAACATGTATCTTATAACAACAGAGAATTTCCCACAGTACTATATTAGCTAAAACAGACACAGTCGGACCCCGATGATTCAACAACCGAATACTTGACTTCATCCGAAATATATTTCAGGTCCCATTGTATCTGCATATGTATGTCGTTCTGAAATGTGCATTTCGAAACCATGTATTATTCAAAATAAAAATGTCAGACCCAATGAATTCGAATGAGCGAGGTTGACTGTTTTTGTATCAATCTATTACATGTATACGGATATATCACAATTGCTATCTAGGCATATCGTCATTTATCATGTCATCTATTGCAATCTACCTGATACACTGGTTCAGACTTATGAATTTGAGTTTTGAAACCAGTTTCAAAGTGCAGCCTTGCTATTGGTCAATCTTATGACTTTGCTCAAAACCATCCAATCAGAGACTGGGGTTTTGCGACTGATCTCCAAGCTCAGGCTCATAATCTCAGATAGTTTTTGGCATTGCTTCATATTCGCTTGTTAGAACATTCTAACTACAGTAACACCTCAATAATAAGACCACCATTGGGATCCATGAAAACTGGTCTTATTACTGAGGTGGTCTATAAGTGAGGTTTTACGGTACTATATTCCAATAGAAAAAAAAAACAAGAAAAGATATGATAAATAAATGCTACTTACACCGTCGGTATGTATTCTCCAGGAAATGCATTCTGGGTATAACTCATAAGCAAACACGTTTTCCCGACGGTTCTGCATGTAAAATTAAAACGCAATTAATGTGCAGTAATTTTTTTGTTCCAAGATATCAGCTATTTTAACTTAAAGTCACGTGAAACGGAAGTTACTCCGGTGGTAGTGCCTGAGGGGTGTTCAGTAGTGATTGCTAAATGCAGTCACAGACATATTGTGAATGTTCTTATGATGTTATTATAATCACGAACATATAAACCAGGGTTAGGTTTATCACTGATGTACAAGATATACCGACTTGTATAGTCTGCACAAAATAACTAATGGAAAAAATACTGGTAACATGATATAGAAATACAGTAGTTAATATGATAATTTCACGAGATCTACACAGGGCAAGCAAATCTACAATTCAGCTATCTGCAGTCCCTTGCCTTCAGCACTAACAGCGCTTTGATTAAACATGGCCCCAAATTTGAGTGACACGGTCACTCGCCATAAAATCAGTCCACCATTTTGTTTAACTAGTGTACGATTATTCGGATAAATCAAACCAGACAAACCACACCTGGAGGTAGTTCGGTCAGTTTGCAGCATTTGCTCATGTTTATGACTAATTTAAAAAAGACCTTCAGTATATTTACCTTTACTGTCTTTAAAAATACAGAAACTGTTGATAAATTATCATAATGCGTGATTTTATGGTAGATTCTAGGTTAGAGCGATACATGTATTCAAATACCAACCAACATTTAACAAAGTGTATTATGCATATCACAAGGCAAAACTTGCTTGTATGAAAAGACTACAATTATGATGGTGTCCTATTACTCAATCTTTGGAATTAATTTAATTTCCTTATGATTCGGTACAGTTTAAATATAATTATAATGAAAGGGTGCAGGTATAATGTTTATTCAACATACAAAGAAAACCCTTATACACGTTTATGTATTTTAGTTTGAATGCAAATTCTTTAAACGATGAGGAAAATGTAATTTAAAGATTAAGGAATTTGAAATGCAATTCTAATATAATATAAGGAAAATGTGAAAATATGAAAGTAGGCTTGTTCTAAAAAACTAAATTATTTTATTTTGAAAACTCTATGCCCAAGTATAAACTTCACTTCCATAAATTATTGAATTGTTTAAAAAAAATTATGACATTTGATTTTCACACTAAAATGTAGAGTGAAAAGCATGAGAACAACAGGGGGCCAACTTTTATTGCATCTGTTTCCGATATACTGGTAGTATACAAGAGGATATCGACCATAAATCAATGTATTGTATATAAAATGCTCAAAAAAAGTAACTTTAACACCTAATCAGAGGGTATAATTTCATATTAGGAATACAGAAAAATGTCACTCCACAACTGACTGGGGGCCAGGGCCCCCTTGGATCCCCGGTGGATCCGGGCCTGGAGCGTATGAGTCCGGGGCCTGGTCCCAATGTCCGAGTTCGAATCCGATCTTGGCGGGAGTTCTGCCTAGAAAACCAGGAAGCAGTCATCGAGTGTGCATGGTTTATTAAACTTGTTTCACAATCTAAGTAAAATTGTTTGGAGGCGCAGTGGCCGAGCGCCCGACTCCTGATCCTAAGGTCGTGAGTTTGAACCCGGCGATGAGCGGGGTTCGATCACGAACTGCAGTATCTAATTCGGCACGAGTACTGGTTAACAGCCAGGAAGCAGACATCAAGAATGATAAGTATACGTTGCATGAACTTGTTTCACAATCGATATAAAATCAGTAAGTTTAAACTAAACTGTAATAAAATAACATATCAAATCTCAAATACATATTTTCGACATCTTCAATAGTGCGAAACAAAATTGTTCTCATACATGTATAATATATTATTTTATTTACTAACCCAGTACATGTCTTTGTGGCTTTAAAGAAATTTGTTGAAACAATAAATAAATTATTTTTTATTCTGAACGATGGTTTTACGATATTTTATATTCAGGTATTAATTGTAAAATATAACATTTAATGTCCACTTACCCGTCTCCCACTATCACGCATTTCAATGGACGTGATTGCATGGTTATTATTACAATCAAATGTATGAACTATTTACCAACAACAGAGATACCCTTTATATTTATACACATTGGCTGATGTAAACATATAATTCTAAAATTAGACCATGTTAACAGCAATCCCTCCAATCAGCAGCCGCATTAATATCCGTATATTCAACGGTCCATGAAGTTAATAATAATCGCCGACGTGTTCCGAGTTTGAAGTTCACGTGGTCAATGGTAACAACCGCGACTTCCCGGTTTAAATTCAAGTATATCACAGTCAATATTGGTTTGATGTTATTGAAATTTGCAACAAGTATAGCTTAGGTACTTGGCATGATATTTCACTTCTTTTAAGTTACTTAACTACAGATTTACGAAAGAAAATCGACAAATGTGACGATGCGTCAAAATGCGAATGTTACAAATCCAAGTTAATGATGATCTGCATGATTACAAAAGAGTCTCGGAGCGCGTTTGTGAAACCTCACTTATGCTCATAATATAAAAGTGGCTGTTGTAGAATGTCTACGTCGTTGTCAAGGGAGGTAATCAACGCTACTAGTTGCCATATTGATCAGCCTAATAAATAATAATTATCCTTTTTGACCGTTGATTGTGATTTCTTGCGCCATTGGCAAGTGATAATGGAAGCATTTGATAATAATCTACCAAAAACAAATATATTTGGGACCATTTTGATAAAACTGAATGCCATCTACATTTAATTGAAAAATACTTTAATCTAATGAAAACTTTAAATTGGAGTACGTCAGGGTAGCCCAACCTGGCCATTGTTTTTCGTTTTACAAAATTGACACCTCTCCTATTTAGTGGTTATCGACAAACATTGTTCCTCTACCTTGTTCAAACAGTTTCCTCTCAAACGCATCATTTTAACGCCAATTATGACGTTGTTGGCGTGTTATGGTTCAACGAACCGCCTAATTCAAATTTATATTTTCGAACTACATGAATGAATCATCATCTACATTTGGCCAATAACTAATATAGAAAATTCATATAAATAAAAAAGTTATTGAGATTTAAAAACTGCACACTTATAAATTGTGTTAAGTATATATGTCGGCAAAACTTATACAACCTAAATAATAAGACCATTCAGTGAAGTCGGTCATAGACGTGAGGTGGTCTGAATATCGAGTTGATATATAGGATAACCGTTCTAAATTAATGAACTATTTAGTGAAGATTTAACACACACATTATGGAAAGAGTACATGTGTAATAGTACAATTAAACTTCACTTAAAGATCAACTCAGTAATAAGACCACCATAATATTAAGAACACAGATTTTAGATCACGGGTGTAATCTTTATTCAACCTTAATTTAAAGACCATCTCAATAAGAAGACCAGTTTTCAGGGGTCTCAAGGGTGGTCTTATTATTGAGGTTTTACTTATTTAGATTTTAAAATGGCAAAAATCGTACAGCCGAAACAGTATTGGTGGATTGAAGTAACCCCATGCTTCAGAATCTAGTAAAACAGCAAATCTACAAAATACGAATTGATGTCAGGTAGACACTTGTCAACAAGCCTAAATGCAAATATAGTATAACTTCACTCAAAGACCACCTCAATAATAAGACCACCTCAATATTTAGAACACAATTTCAAGTCCATTTCACTGTTTTGGTCTTTATTCAATATGAATATTAGAACCATTTCAATATTAAGACCGATTTACAAGGGTCCCAATGCTGGTCTTATTATGGAGGCTTTCCTGTACATGGGTACATGAAGTTATTTTCCCCTCTTTCGCAAATAAAGAAGCCGGAAAGTGTCAGATGTGTCAATAAAACTGACAAGTCACTAAATATTCTCGCGATTTATTTCTTATGATTGGAGGTATTGATGTTTTTATTATCTATTAAGTGTCATAACTATGTCAGTTATTTTAATAAGCGTGCTTGTAATGTGTCTTGAAGTCACTTAAGTGTTCAGTGTCATGTTGAGAATATTTCAGCAGCTAGAGTGTCGGGAGACCATCGGAGGACACCTAAGTAGCGCCACCAACCTTTCTTAAGCCGGCTGAATAGATTCCATATAAAAGTTTTAAAAGCAAATTAAAATGCTCAAGTGGACGTATATTTTTTAAGAGATACTGTTGAAGTTAGATGAGACAGTGGAAAAGCAAATCATAAAATGCATTAGGACACACTGGATTCATCACCATTCAAAAACTACAGTCGGACCTCGTTCATTCGAATTCATCGGGTACGATATTTTATTCAGTCGAATAATACATGGTTTCGAATAACCTATTTCAATTCAACCTGCATAAGAAGATACATGGGGACTTGATATTTATTTCGGATAATACCAAGTATTCGGATAAAAATTTGTCGAATAAACGAGCTCCGACAGTTGTACCTTGAATATCCGAACATACGAACTTTCTTTTCATTAATACATGATTAGTTCGATATATTGAATATATATATTTGAGTTATGTTGATAAAAGGTACATAGTCTTACTTTTGGACAAAATATCCTTGGTAATAAATATCAGAAAATCGGCGGTAATTGCCTTCATACACATGTACTCAAAAACACCGCTTGCATGTTTCCCGATAAATCGTATAAAAGTGTCTTCTATCCTGACCTACGCGCCGAGTTTGCGCTAGCATAGGAGATACCTGGCATCCGAATCGTGTTTGCAGATCCAAGAAACATTAAAAAAAGATACAATGCAATGTGTTAGAGAACGTCTGTATGAAGACATTAGCATGCCATTATCTAAAATAGTATTACTTGACTTCTTTCGATAGGAAATAAGACTAGCAAGTAGGCCAATTATTAATTGTTTGAAAAAAAACAATCAGAACTGGGGACATACTTAAAGGTATACTATGCTCATTTTTTGTTCATTTGTTTAATTAACCAAACATGAAAAATATATTTCCTATGGCTAAAACATCACTAATCATGCATTTATAAAGAACGAACTCATAATGTTTTAATCCATATTTGTTGAAGAAAGATGTTTGTACATCATAAAACTTTAAAAAACTTCCAGTTTTTTTAACAATCAGGCTATTTTACCGGTTTTGACTGTAAGTAATTTGATAAAAAAATATGTTTTCAATTGGTTTTACTTTGTAATGGTTCTTATAAGGGATGTTTTAGCCAATGTAACAACAATACTGGATAAAGCCAATTCAAAAATTTTATGTTCAGATGAGCCAGATACATCTTTAAAGAAATAATACTGTATGTATTGGTCAGATGTGTCACATTGTTGTATATGCTTTTATTTATCGTCGCCACCGGTTTCCCATATGGGCGACGCCTCCGGAAGAATGTTAGTCATATTAGACTTGGAGGATAGTGCATGATACAGAAGATGCCCCAGTTCCAGAAGCACCCCTGGTTCTTTTACGTGCTCGATGTAAAGCATCATACACGGGACCTCGGTTTTTAAAGTCTCGTCCGAAAGACTGTTAGAACGGTCAGTGATGGAGCGGGGAATCGAACCAGCGATCCCTGGATTACAAGTCCAGCGTTTTACCACTGGACCACTGATCCGCTACTGTCACATTGTAATTGTACACCAATTTATACATATTGCCACATAATATGCAAACATTAATTTAACACAATCAGATAAGGGTACATCCTACTGAAGTTGGCCAGCAAAGTATGTCAACCAATCATAATCCAGATGAAATTAATCCTATTGATGTATTCAATTGATTTTGACACCTTATTTAGTTATAGTCTGTTGTATAATCGCTGCATCCGGAATTATCACTTTAATCAGATGAAGCGATAAAGCGTACACTGCAATATCTAGTGACACGACATTTAAACCAGTACATAGTACCTAATACAATGATCATGATGCATTTATAGTTTTACAAAAATACCAAGTCAGAATAAACATCACTGTAAACAACCATTCATTGACAAGTTTAGATGATAAAGTCACTAAAACTTAAATTGGATGAAATAGAAAAACAACTTACCTTAGACGTATTTCTCCTTGAAATTATCCGTTCAACATAATAATTATCCGGCAAAACATTAACTCTATCAGTATTTGATTCTACGAAATTACCGTAATGTAATAATTCATAATTAATTTCCTTTCGGACACGTAGTGACTTTGAATAAGACATGATTGTACGTACTAATTTCAATGAGTTTATATACATATGCATACATATATACATTCTACTGTGAGTAAAAACAATTATATAATTATAGATGTATTGTACCCTTTCATTTCGATTAATCATAGATGATAGCAACAATAAAAGACATTTTTTTGTTTACTCTGTTCAGTTTAAGTGTAAATTGTTAGCCATTAAAAATAATAAAAGAGATAATGCTAGTATTATTCATAGTTTGTAGATGACAAGTTCTTTTAAAAGTACACAGGCAATAAATATGTTTCACAATGTTTAATCACTTTTAATTAAAGCAATTATTCTAGAAGATCAAATGATAACACGTGTTTAATATCATCTACTCATACCATATTAAAATAAATGAAATTGCCATAATCAATACAAATTGGTATGAAAATTAACACCTTGATAGTTACAACAACAACAACACAACAGACGATAATTGTTTTTGGACGTAAAAAACTTTAACTTTAAATGGAAGCAAGAAGCAATTAATTGTCTAAAATTATAAAAAACACCATGATAATGTTCATTCAATCAAGAAAACAGACATAACTGCTAAAATATTTGCAATTCTTGGAAAATATGATTTATTAGCCCCTAAACTTTTGAAAATGGACAATTTTACAGATTTTTACTCTATGTTCAATGTAACAGTAGGTGATACTTTTAAAATCAAATTGGAAGCAAGAAAATGTTTAGTTAGAATAAATATTTTTACACTAAATGAAAGAGAATAAATTGAAGAATATTGTCATAACTGCTAAAATATTCCAGTATTAAGATAAAGGGTTTAAATTTACGTATGAAAATAATTTCCCTCTATAATCTATTGATCAAAACTGGTAGAGCTGGGAACTCGATATCGATTTTCGGGTCATTTTCAAGGGAGACAATCCACTGCGATAAGCCAGCTAAAAGGCACGGAAAGCTGCGTATGCTATATCCTACTTTCTATTAGTAAGCATATAATGACCGATATAGTTCTGATTATGTAAATATTAACACGTACACTCGTGGGCAGTATTGCCTTTCTCTACAATACACTTTGTCAATTGATTTAAATATGAATCCAACATAATTTATTAGGTACGTTGTGTACTTCTGTCCGGCCGGTAAGCTCAGTGGTAAGAATATAACCGAAACATGTTGAAAAACGGTGGTAGCCTTGATTAAAAAGGGTTGATCCCTTCTACAGGGGGGAATTTTGACAACCAATATATCTTGGTGGGGCATACATTGATATGTGCTTTATACGATAACTTTTACCAGATGTACAAAATGTGGGGAGTAATTGAGAGAACCAACGAAAACTCATATATCTATTTTATTTCACAAAACAACACGTTTGAGTGGCATATTCAATGTTAATCCAGTTTCATTTAAGATAAACATGTCATTTCGCTTCACTCAGAATGTTGTGTAAGAACTGTTATGCTATATTACTGTTTCCTCTTCCCGCCTTTACAAGCATTAACAGCGTCGTTCACCAGCGGATTGTCAGAGGAGGAAACTGGAAAAATAACATAGTTGCTTAGTCGTACAGATTTCAGATACTATTAAAACTTCATTAACTATTGAACCAAGATGGCAACTTTACCAACACAATTTTAAATAACAGATGAAGATCAAAATTGGAACCATTTATGCTATGAAAGATATTGAAAAAAGTGTTTTTCATACGTGATGATACTTAGAAAAACGAGATTCCTACGCCAAAATAGTTATATGCAATGCATTAGTGCGAGAAACTCTCGAACAACAACCTCTCTTCAACCACATTATCGTTCTAACATAGTACACCAAACCACTCAACAACAGCCAAAATTGGCATTTCAAAGAGTGTTTACTTAGTGGAATTGCACTGTATTTTAATATGACTGCTCTTTGCGCTTTATGGAAATCATTACTTAAGATATTTTCACTGACAAACAATGCATTTTTTTCTGACAATTATTTTAATAATACATGCAGGACTACTTACTTTTTAGGAGTTGTGTTATGTTACAACTCCAGACAACTTCCTTATCAATGACAATTTCACAGGCATCCCGACGTTTCACCCTAACAGGCACCACCGTAAACCCGGAGGTTCCCAGTCCATCTAAAACACATTGCAATAATAAAGATATGAGCGTTGCTATTGGATTTATAGCTTCTTCTGTAAGTGACGTCATTTCAAGATAACGCAAAATGTGATGTCAATATTTGCAGGCAGAACATTATATTTACTCCATATGGTCCCCTTGTTTTTATATTGCCCTATATGGCAAATATTGCTTACTGTCAGTACATGGTGGACATCACATGTGACGTTTTCTGGAAATGACGTCACTTAAAAGAATAGGTTGGCCATCGTACAGCGGCGCTTATATATTGAACGATACAAGTAGCATTAGAATACATGCCTGTCCGGTTAGTTCACCCGGTAAAGCACTCGACTACCTGTCCAGAGGTCGTAGGTTTGAACCATCCCGGCGGAGGAGAATGTTCTATGTGACAATTTGAATATAATGTACCCGACGTCAATGTACGGCACTCCGTCTCTGATTAGTATGGGGAATGTGTCAGTTGCTTGTGGAAGATAATGCATCCAAAGCAATCAGTCCTCCACCTCTGAACTCTGATTTATGTAGAGAAGATGTCAATTGCTTGCGGAGGAGCAGGTTAGTACTGGTTTGCAGCACAAGAGCTCGACTGCCAGTTCAGAGGTCGTGGGTTTGAACTCCGGGTGAGGCGTATGTATTCTGTGACAATTTGACTGAATGTATTGCACCGAATGTCAATATTAGGCCTCCGTCTCTGATTCATATGGGGATTTCATAGTTGCTTGTGGAAGATAATGCATCCAAAGACATTTGTCCTCCAACTCTGAACTCTGATTCATGTGGAGAAGTTGACAGTTACTTGTGGATGAGCAGGGTAGTACTGGTTTGCAGCCCATGCGCACTGGTGAGGTCAACTGACTGCCGTATATAACTGAGGTGCTGCTGTAAAGCACGAAGCAATCTGACCAAACAGACGGACACAGAGGAACAAAAAACAGGCGTGACAGTTGCTGTCTGTGAAGACGATACTAACATGCTTTACGAATAATTTAACATCTTTTGTAAAGAAATGTTAACTAAACAATTTTTTCCTTACGTGATAGTGGTCTGAGTGGCTTGTCAGAGTGATAAATGCCGTTTCACTGTTGGTACGGACCGTACCGTATAAAAACCTTCACCATACTGTAAAACGAAAGTAAAAAGTTTGTCATATTAAATACTGGTGGAAAATTCGATTATTCGATCAATTTTACAAAACTGTTCTATAAATAGGATATATTCAATATCACACATTGTTAGCGAATACTCCCTAGTTACTAGTTTGTATGGAGACAAACCCGCTATACAATGATTGTTGAAATGTATTTGCAAACTGAAAGACGATATGCATTACGCATGTCGATAACATTTACTTTAATACCAAACAATAACATGTATACAGGTTACATTATACATAAGGAAAATAAGAAATTTTGCTTGCATTTCAGAACAGAACAGAACAAAATAATGTATTAATATCTGGATTTAAGTATAATACTTATCATCCAATGTATACAATTTACAAAATAATAATAGTAACATACTCTATGAGAGTAAGTACATGTACATTTATATATTCAACATAGTCAAACGAAATATTACAAAACACATGACAATACACACGACAGTGATACAATATATATATATATATATATATATATATATATATATATATATATATATATATAAATATAAAAAAATGATTAGACACAGTTATATTAACAGTTTCATTTTTATATTTTAAAAATGAATTTCCAAGCTTTTAAAAGACAATTCGTAGGTCAACCATAGTCCACCATACCGCTTAATAATAATGAATAAAGCGTTTGTTCTGTGAGGGTATAAATTTGTTATTGGCAAATAATCATTATAATCTTTAGAAAACGTAAGATTTAAATTCAATCATTCTTAATTAATTCACTGAGACAACTTACCTTGATTTTGTTAAATCAAACGCCGTTAAAGTTTATCCAACTCCCGAGGTACAAATATTTCTAATATTCACAATGTAGGTTGATTTACGAAAATATGTTCCGTATTGCCAGTTCAAATATCAGTACACAAGTTTAAATATAGTATTTGAAAGCAAATGGTATAGTTGATCGATACATATACATGTATATATATATCGATATCGATAATTTCAGTTGAACGCCGCTATAGTGCTAAGTTATTCAAGGCTTAACAGACAGACAATTGGCCGGTTAAAGCAGTTATGTCATGGATTAAATGTGTTCGTCAGCAGAAAGACTGTCGGCTTACTATTGTAGTATGATACGTGAAGAAATATTAGAATGTGTTTCTGACCTGTTCTATAGGTTGAACCGAACATTAACACACCACATGCATGGACCTGGTGAGCGTATTCAGAAACTTAAAACTGAATTATGACAACTATAAGACTTCACATTATTTAGATGCATTTATGTTAAGAATGTCACACAAACGTACTTAATTTTACTTCAAAACATCTTCTTGCGAATATTTTTTGCCGACTAACAACAAAATGTCGGATATGAAGCATAATTGAAACAAAATTCGTTCGCTTTCTATGTAATTGAATATGGAAATGAATTCAAAATGTACGCGCAGAATGGGTAAGGAGGGGCAGAATTACCCTGCAGCGCGATATTCTTTTTGTAATTAAATATGTACCTCTCCAGAGCAACACACTTTGGGAGGCGCGACGTTCCGCTGTTGTTGAGAGGTTGTTGCTCTAGGGAGGTAAATTGTTGGTAAATTGTTGGTAAATTGTTGGTAAATTGTTGGTAAATTGTTGGTAAATTGTTGGTAAATTGTTGGTAAATTGTTGGTAAATTGTTGGTAAATTCTCACTATAGGAATAAAATGATACATTTCTGGACGGAAGTTGAAGCTGAAGAGATGTCTGGAGAAGTCACACTGTATTTTGGTTATCAACGGAAAACGCTATGTGAGATTGTCCACGTAAGATTATGTTGTGAAAAGTTTACGAGGTACTGGGTGGGCGCTAGATAATGTTGTTCAAACCTTTGATCACCCATGTGTTTGTATCAATTCGTTAGTTGTATGTTTACATGTAAATGTGATGCATGTCTGTAAATACATGATAACATTTGATTAACATAAGGTACAGACACGGTGATACTGCATGTGCTATATTAAAATGCACTCGAAATCGCATAAAAACACAAAATACTGTTATCTAGAAAACAATCATTCATATCATTGGTCGCCAACACTTCCGGTCTCGAACGTCAGGAAGAACACTTAATTCTATCATTTAATTTGTCGATCTTCCATTTTATACAACGGTAAAACATTACGAACTGTAGGAGTTTTATGTTTACGATATAACATAATAAAGGGAAACCATTCCGTTTATAATAGTAAGTTCATCGACAGAGTTTTTTCTCTTGACCAAATAAATTTATATATATACATACACTCACCAAAAGTTCTAGCATTATATTTTTGAAAACCTTTTGAAAAAATTTGTATTCGATATTAAGTGCAGCCATGCGGAGCTTTTACTTGGCTGTGTTTAACATGATTTCTTTTTCTAATTGTGTTGTTTTGTATTACAGTCGTTAAAAACATTATGTTATGAGTGAAAAATGGTCCAAAAGAAATATTGGAGGGCTATTTGGAGGAATGGCAAAACATTCCCACGAGAGTTATTCAAGTTGCACGGGTTGTTATATGTCCCCGTGGTGCACGAGGTAAGTCCTGCACGTTTCTTGTAACGTAAAACGTAAAATTAGCGTTTCGTTCTGTGCGGTTTTCAACACTCAGTCTTGTCATTTTAAATTGCAGTGTTACCTATTTAAGTACACGAGTTGAATAGGCTAACGATATTGAGTCACACACGGCGATTACTTAGCTGACAGGTGCACACGTTTCATGTGCACGACAAGAAAAGCGTTTTTGTCAATTAGGTCATTTTTACCCTGACTATCGGAATATTCTGGAAATCATTCGTGTCTTACATTGACATCTCATTTAAAATTTTATAAAATGTTTTGCGTCGGAAAATTAATCTTATAAGTGTCAAGTGGTGCGCTAGAAGTTTTGATTAGTATACATTGTATGTTATATAATGAATATTTTATTATATGACTATAATATAATTATATACAGTCGGTCGGCTGTTCCCACGACTTAAAAACAAAAACAAAACAATTTGTTTGTTAGTTTTTTGTCTTTTTATATACTAAGGGAGGTTTAGTAAATGGGAACTGCATATATTATTAGTTTATTTGTGCAAATATGATTCCTTTGCGTAAATGTAATGAATTTGGTCTTTATATTATACAACACAATATGATTAAACTAACTTTCATACAAAGCTTATATATGGCAGATACAAAATGTTCAGTCAATAAACTGATAAATTGTCAACTGTAACTAAGCAGGGTTATTTGTTTATTTTCTGTTCCTGTCGTAACCGTTCACTTGAAATGACGAGTATGACGTTTTGTGTGTTTCTATAATCGCTGTTTTCTCTACTGAAATTTCGTCTTCAAGGGCAAATCCATTCGTTTCCCGCATGAACAGGGTGATAACAGCAGCAATAAATACGCCTATCCCACACAGGAAATACAACAGTCCTGGGGTATCTTCATTCTGTAATAAAGCATGATAACTAAAACGTATACAATGCGCCGAGAAATATTTATCATATGATTACTTTAGATGCATGCAATATATATCAACTTGCATGGTCCGCGTTGTTCGGTCGTAGTGTGCTCATCTTGGTTGCGGTGAATCCGAGCCCGGGCAGTGACATACCAAAAATTATATTGTCTGTGCTCGGCATTGTAAGGGTATTACTAGAGTTGTTATGCTCGTTGCCAGGTTTCTAAAGGTCATAGGTCCAAGTTCCGAACGTGGCTTACCAAAATGTCCTTACAAATAACACTATGCTAATTGTTTGCACAAATATGTCAGCATAATGACTGAAAATTGACATTGAAAGAAGCCATATTAAACGTATTTAATTCCCACTGGGTGTAGACAAAAAGAAGTTACCGTATGTAAACCAATGTAGCTTACCAATAATACAACTTGAGGTGCTACTATGGCTCCTATGTTTGCTGCCATGTTGAGAACTCCGTAAGCGATGGTTCTAAACAAAAGGCCAAATATTGATATTAATCAAACGTTGGATTAATGGCATATACATGTAGTACAGAAGAACTGGACCCGATCTCTCAAAACATCTCAAATAGAAATCTCAGCTGAATATGAGATTTTCCTCAAATCCAGATAATCTCATTTTGGATCTCTTGAAAATGTTCTGATAAAAAACTAATCTCATTGGTTTTGTTTTGTAATGTCGATTATGATTCTGGTCAAAGATGAGAAAAATCTCAACAATTTGAGACAATATTTGAGCTGAGATTTAGCTCAGACTGAGACGCTTCGGGAGATCGGGGCCAGGTGACTCAACTTTCGACTGTTTTTTAGGGATTGTTGCTATGAAGAGGTCAAATTAGAAGCAAGTATTTACGTAAGAATTGAAAATAGTATTGAAGAGAGATTGTTGCTGAAGACAGGGCCGATTCTATTCATGGAAGAAAAACCAATGGAAAGAGAAGTTCGACTTTGCCAGGTTCATCAACATTTGTAAAGACATAAGACGACCGTAATAAAACAGTAGTCGTCTTTGCTTGGACCAGATACTACAGACTAAGAAGGACTACTGGTGCGTGATGCAAAACAACAACATCAGAAGTAAACAAACTGAATATTTTGTGCCACAAACAATTTATATGTATTTCTGTTGCTTTTTCGAGAACATCATGAAATTGTATTTTATCCAGAAATATTTCTAACAATTGTGATTTTGACCGTTACGAACCGTATAGAAGTTGGATATAATTCCAGTGACATCATTGTCATTGTTGTAGAGCCACCGGATACGCCTATTCTTGCTACCATGGCAACGGCTGTAATTATTGGCGTTCGGTACTGTTCTTGTATGTCTGTGAAACAATATTGAAATGATTAAATGGTGTGTCATGAGTGAAACCTCTATAATAAGACTACCATCGGTCCGAAGTTAGTCAATGTTAATAATGAGGTGGTCTGAATATTGAGTTGAAATTTGAAAGAAACACTGATTACTGGTCCACGAAAATACGGTCTTATTAAGGAGATGGTCTTACATTTGAGGTGGCCATTCAGTGAGGATTTCCAAGACCGGTAATAGAGTTTGAAGTGATCCATATATAAATCATAGTATTAAGTTTTCAAAATAACAAGCATAAGTATAAAACATTAGCCCACAGTTGTTCACCTGAGTTTTGCAGAATACCAACAACCACACCTCCAATAGCTGACAGCATAAACAATACAAACGTCACCTTCTTTCTCCCTATACTGAAATGATAAGTTAAATATACTTTTCAAACTAAAGAATATGTGTTACCAAATGTCTGTATATATGTTGATTGTAACTATATAAATATAGTCGGACTTCGATTATTCGACAAGCTTTTATCCGAATAATCGGTATCATCCGAAATAAATATCAGGTCCTGATGTACGATGTATCTTCTTATGCACGTCGAATTGAAATGTGCAATTCGAAACCATGTATTGTTCTAAATAAAATTTCGGACCCGATGAATTCGAATGAACGAGGTCTGACTGTATACATATCATACTTCATTTGACAAATGTTAAGACCAGGCTTGCCCTGTATTTCATTTCTGTGCCCACACCAAGTGGGAGGACACTCATATTTACCATTGTCCGTCAGTTCGGCAGTCGTGTGTCCGACTTAAGTTTATTTCTCTAATATCTAGAAAGTATTTGACCTAAAGTAACGCAACTTCATAGGGATATAAGACATCACATGAAAATGCGTGCCTGTGTTGTTTCGATTCGATGTATTTAGTAAGAGTAGATGTATGACCCTTGATATAGTAAAGTGGGGGCACCTGTGTCATATGGACACAATTCTGGTTTCATTAACATCATTTTCATAGGGTAAATATATGGTTACAAACTTGATAACATATATAAAACACTTAATGAGCATTAGAGGTCGAGTGGTAGAGCGTCTGATGACAGTGATTAGGTCGAGTCCCCTCCCCTTCCTCGTTAAGCGGGGCTTGCTGGCGAATTTCACACATCTTTAATTTGTCTCCATTTCTGTACTGGTCAGTAACCCAGAAAGCTGTCATCAAAAGTGATTTGCATCAGTTGTAAGAATTTGTTTAAAAATCGATGTAAAATAAGTTAAAATCAAAGATATACCTGGCTCATCTGAACGTAAATTGTTTTAATGGGCTTCATCAAGTTTTGTTGTTACACGGTCTAATACACCATTAATAAGAACCATTGCCACGTATAATCGTTTAAAACAATCTTGTTTAAATATATTACTTACAGACAAAACTAGTAAAAAATACCCGCTTGTAAAAAACTGGAAGTGTTTTTAATTTTATGATAATAAAAACGTCTTTTGTGACAAATACAGAGAAAACCATGATAATGCATACTTATATAAGTGTAAACTAGATAAGGTATATTTTTCATGTTTGCTTAGATGAACAAAGGAACAAAAATGAGGATAATAAATATTTAAGCTATGCATAAGAAACACACAAACCTATTGGCGACAAGGGAGACAACGACAAGAACAGGTACATCGACGATAAATATGAGAAATGTGTTGAGGTATACATTCCGGGATAGAATGCCCACACCAAACGCCATTCCAAAGTATCCAAGACTTGCACTAAACCTGAGAGTAAAAATGATATACATGTACATGTTAATAATTTATGAGGATGTTTATAAATAAATGAAAAGCTTAGTTTAATTTGTTATTAAAGTTTTATTTATTTGAGAAAACACATGGACATCAACATACAATCAAATACAGTATCAGTCTATTGCATGAGACCATAACATGTAGGTGTACGCCAAAGAACCTGTCATTAAAAAGTTGATACATGTATGACCTATGTGCAAACAGACCACACTCAATAATGAGACCATCCCGCTATTAAGACCAGTTTTGTTAAGTCAAAAACGACCATTGAAAACAATCTTCAATTGACACCGCCAGTAGGCGGAACAAAACACAAATCGGGAACATCGGGATAGGACTAGATCACCGTGATAGATAATAGAAACAATAGCTATGTGTAAAATATGATTGGCGCAATCTAAATCAAACAAATGTGTTGTAATCTGAAGGCTAAGATTTGTTGTGCAGCATGAATGAAGACAAAACAAACCATGACAAAACAATATCAAAGTTCAATTTGTGTTTATCCTTGTTATCTTACTGAATCAAATACATGTCTGACATTGTCCTATTGACAGTTTTAAAGACTTATGTAAGGAGTTGAGTTAAACAGGATTTTGTAGAAAGTTCACATAAAAGTACTAGATAACTTGACGTAAATGATAGCTATAATCTTGTTGAAATTAATATAAATTATATATATAGTTACACAAATTATATATATAATATAATATATAATATACATATATTTATATATTATTCTAAGAAAACGTAGAGAACTGCCTTCTTTGACCTATTCCCAATATTTTCAAGTACATTGATTGTACACAGTCTATGATGATCATCCAAGTACTTTGATTCTACACCGTATTCAGTGGAGGCTCAAATCGATGATTTCGAATTCGGCCAACTCCGACATTGTTCGGGTTAGTCTTCGTGTGTTTCCGGATATTTCCATAGCCAAGAAATGAACGAAGAGCATTTTCTTTTAAAAAATTAGTATACCTGTAACATTTACACCACCTTTCGTTCGTTATTTTTGTTTATAAGGTCATCAGTCACCATGTACACATAGGTACTTATAGACATTTTTGTTGACCCCGACATGTATCCCGCATGTCGTTAAATTTGTCTTGTTGATAATTTATCTACAAGCTTATACCAATATATGTCAATTTTGAATCCAAAGATACTCAGATCCCACCACCTCCCTTGCTTGCGTTTGATATATAAATTTCCTTAATTAATTTGAACAGGTTTTTTTTTAAATTTGCATATATTAAATGGAGGTAATTCAACATACTTGTGCAGTCAAGGCGTTTATTAAAATTTGAACTATTTCCGTTTTGATAGTTGGGAAATAATATTTTATATTTACAGTTTTATTCTGATAACAGTATCATGATACTGAATGGAATACAAATCATGATACGCTCCCTGTCTGCTTTCCTTTTGTTTATAAAACGTACTTAATAGAAAACACATTAAACCAAAATTGTAACTTCATTCATGAACCTATTAAGAGTTTAACAAATTAAGGGTCATAATACGTAGCCTACCTATTTGTAGTATCCATTTGGTGAATTTTAAGTAATATTAATTGAATTAACGATAATTTAATCATATAAAAACTTGCTACCCTATTTGGAGAAAACAGATAAGGAGCGTATCATGACCGTGCGACCATATACACGCATCATGCAGTTTGTTCATCTCTAACAAGAGACAAACATAAAATAATAAGTAAAGGCGACTCCACAAAACCCCTGACAAGATCAACGGCTACCCCTTCTTATCTAGGAGGGAAGACAGGAAACAACCGCCGACCTAGCCAATTGCTAAGCAGAAAGCGCTCTACGCAGGACTATACAGTCAATCAATGAAACATAACTGACACCTTATATACAACTGCTAAATAACTTGAGAAAGGCTTTGTGAAAACGGCATTGACCCGTCGAAACATCAGTGAATCATATGTTCAGAAATTTATTTTAGCACTTTATGCGACGTATTTCAGTGGAAAGCTTACGCGTGAATTTAACCACATATTGTCAAAGTTTCGTGACAACTGGTCGTAAAATGAAATAGATATAAGCAAACATATCATATCTAAGTTAAACTTTGTATTTATACCTCCCCGTTGGAAATATTAGTGCCCCCAGGGCATATAACGTAAACGATTCGTAGCTATGTATTAGCGAAATCCTTTTAACTCCGTTATATGTAACTGACTAGCATTATTTATAAATGTCGAGTTACCTAAAAATCGTCATAACATAAGAAATATGAGGAAAAACAAAACGACATACAGATTAGAATATAAAGACCACGTGATGTATGTTTCAATAGCAAAAATGACAAAGATGGCATTTAAAAAACTTGGGGAAACATGACGTCATCAGCGTTAAAATGTACCAAATATGGTTTGCCTCCCATCTATATTCCTCAGGTTTATTGTAGAAAAAGTTACTTCACGACGTGACTCTGTCATGCAAAGCAATGTAAATAGTAGGATTTTGAGTAACAAATCTAGAATTGAGTATGCATAAATATTCATTAATTAAGGTCATACCAATACGGAGCTATATTTAGCGTATTCATGCCCGTAGGTTTTGGGCGGTTTTGGGCGAAAAAGTAACGAATAGGAAAATGTAAGGTTTTGTTGTGGGAAGAAAGATGTTGCATATACAAAAGTTACGAATAGGAAAATGTAAGGTTTTGTTGTGGGAAGAAAGATGTTGCAGATACAAAAGTAACGAATAGGAAAATGTAAGGTTTTGTTGTGGGAAGAAAGATGTGCAGATACAGAAGTAACGAATATGAAAATGTAAGGTTTTGTTGTGGCAAGAAAGATGTTGCAGATACAGAAGTAACGAATATGAAAATGTAAGGTTTTGTTGTGGCAAGAAAGATGTTGCAAACACAAAAGTAACGAATAGGAAAATGTAAGGTTCAGTTGTGGGAAGAAAGATGTTGCAAACACAAAAGTAACGAATAGGAAAATGTAAGGTTCAGTTGTGGGAAGAAAGATGTTGCAAACACAAAAGTAACGAATAGGAAAATGTAAGGTTCAGTTGTGGGAAGAAAGATGTTGCAAACACAAAAGTAACGAATAGGAAAATGTAAGGTTCAGTTGTGGGAAGAAAGATGTTGCAAACACAAAAGTAACGAATAGGAAAATGTAAGGTTCAGTTGTGGGAAGAAAGATGTTGCAAACACAAAAGTAACGAATAGGAAAATGTAAGGTTCAGTTGTGGGAAGAAAGATGTTGCAGATACAAAAGTAACGAATAGAAAAATGTAAGGTTTTGTTGTGGCAAGAAAGATGTTGCAGATACAAAAGAAATGTTTTTATCGACACTTTGTGTTTTCCTGCTTGTAGGTAGGTTTCCAAAAATGCACTTGACGCCAACATGGATAGAATTTGATAAGGCCTAACAGCTACTTAAAACAGTAAATATTAGAGCGGAACGAAAAGGCCAAATCTACCCAAATCTAAGTGAAAATCTAATACTATTCAACCAAGTTAAGTATTGCCACAGATCTAATAATTTGGCAATTTTATAACGAGAGAGGAATATTTAGTACATTGATAGAGATCTATGCTCTTGTACGTAACTTTCAAAAAACTATTACAAATAAAACGAAAATCATGCTCATACGATGCATTCAATAGAGTATGTCACTAATGGCCTTCCGTAGAAATCACGTTGCATAAGAGCATTATTTAATACACCTGTGAAATTTTGATTTAATCCGCTTAAAATTGACGAAGATATTTATTGTTGAATTATACACACTCATATATAGTGGCTATATTTAAATGCTATAAAGACACCTGAAGAAAAAGTATAGAAATCAGGGCTTACATTAAAGCCCGAGTTTCTTTGCGGGTATCTCCAAAATATTTTTTTTCTGAATTGTGTCGCATACATGGTTGTTCTACGGTGACATTAAGAACAGTTTTTCGCTGGGTTAAAAAATATAAAGGGTGTCCATATAGCCTGCAAGACAGTAACCGTCCTGGTAGGCCTGTTGTTGCAGCACCAAAGGGAAACGTTGCTGCTGTTAGAGCTATGATAGATACAAATGGCCGATATACTATTTCCTAGATAACTAATAGTCTAGGCATTTCAGAAGGGATCGTCCATCATATTCTGACTGACTGTTTGAAACTAAAGAAGCCTTGTGCTAGATGGATCCCCCACTTGTTGACACCAGGCCAGAAGGCCAAACTTTTGAAAACATATAAAACTTGTAATCCTAGTAAAATTTCTGACTTGCTCACTGGGAATGAAACCTGGGTTAATTATGTTGAGCCCAGCGACGCATACATAACAAACAATGGCTTAGTAAAAGTCAGACAAGGCCGGTCATTGCAAAGAGGACAATAAGCGCCAAGAAGGTTTTATATGCCAATAGATAACTTTCGGACGCAGTTGTTGAGGCAAACAACATTTTGTTCATCAATCTTGTCATAAGTAATAAGAATAAATCCGTGATAAAATATTTTCTTTGCAAACTTAACACCATTGCAATAATTGTGTTCATTACTTTGCTTCGGAAAAAGAAAATGCAAAACAGTGTGCAAGTCATTTTAAAGTTTTTTGAAAAATATATATTGGCCTTAACGAAAAGTTAACCAATTCGCGCCAAGTTTACAAACGTCGTTCGGTTGAAGAGAATTTTGTTTAAGAGTTAACGCAATATTTGATTGGTTTACACAACGCTATCAATCAAATAGTAAAGCCATGTTAGTACGGTTTCGACGCAACAATAATGATAAGCACTTGAGAGGAAACGTTGAAATAATTTTGCAGCTTCTTTGATGTCTGCATCAATAATTCTCTTTTACTGTTTTGAATGAAAGGTTTTGTTGTTCCCGTGAAACACATATGCGCAATTACGATCCCATTTTGTGTACACCCAGAATAAAGCCCTGTTGTGAACGCAACAATGTCAGGGTAACAATCGAAAGACCTTTCTGAATTATTTTACAAAACAACTATACGCTATGACAAAACATATTGAATGGCGTTTTCTTTCTTACTAAATCAAGTATTGACTTGAAAATTTGAGTTTCGATTTTTACGTCCCTACATTTATGTTTCAGTCATTTGTCGGCGGTGTCTGTCTGTCTCTAGCAGCCACTTTGACCACGTGACTTGCAGTTTGAAACTTTTGCTGCTGTACGAGCCATCTCAAACTCTCTGGCATAATGCTGAAAAAATAACATGAATCGTTAATTTGCAACGTCAGCTGAACATGTGATATGTAATTGATTTTCTGTTCCCCTATATTTATCTTTTCAACGAAACATGTGGCCATATCTAAAATATACTTATGTATATGAATGTGTGTGTGTGTGTTTTAATTGAAACATGCTTAGTTGTATTACGCATGAACTGTTCTAATTAAATATATTTTTGTATTCAATGAAACTACATATGTGCATGTGATACAACTTTAATTTAATATACTCTGAACAGAAAAAAACTTGTGAACAAGATCAAATATTGCATTCAGTTACCATATTGGGATACGGTTGTCATTTAGGGCATTTTTGACTTTTGAATGTTTTGACCCCAGTATAACAAGCATCATGGGATACTGTCCTCTTTTATGGCATTTTGAAACTTTTGAATGTAATTAGCTCCAGTATATTAAGCATCATTCAAGTGACAAACATTGTCTTGAGAACAACCTTACTGCTCAAACCTGGTTTTCATTCTTGATTTTTTCTGTAAAATACGTACTATTGTTACATATTTACGGTAAGCAGTCCATCATTGACATAATGTCTGCGATAAATGAAACAGTTGTTGTTTCAATCTATATAATAATGCGGATAAAATTTGAAAATGTTATAATATTTTACCGGTCCACAAAAAAAAAATGGCCCGTTTTGTTCTCTGAAAAAACTTAATCCTTTAAAAATAAAACGATAAATGGAAAATCACATTTATTTTCTTATTTCTTCCTGTTTTCATATTGTGGAAACATCTTTGCACTAAACAGACTACGTAAAAAAACAAATATCAGTTGGCCGTCAAGACTTAAACTAACATTTTTTTAATATTTGAAGTAAAATGCTTATAAGTACCTGCGTGTACATGGTGACTGATGACCATATAAACAAAAAGAACAAACGAACCATTGATGGACTGCTTACCTTAAGGAGATATTTAGTGTAGATACACTTAGAAATATTTTATATTCAATTTCATTACCATACCACAATTTCAACTTTCAGAATTGGAGATTTTTAGCGTGTCGAACGATCATTTGATATCTAATTATTTAAAAGATTCAATATAAAATACGAAAATATGCGTGCAAATTATTGAATGAAAGCGAAGCAAAAGATGGCTTCTTTATTGATATGGAGAGTTTGCAGTCTTTCCTCGATATACACGAAGTCATTAATGTATGTTCTGTATAAAGATCATTCAACTTTAAAGTGATAGTCATCTTCTTATCTTGCTGTATCTGAATGTTTGTAATCTACATAAAGCAATACTATTTTTTCTCTACAATATGAACAGATAATTCGTATGTGTGTGACTTACAACCAGGTAAAGATGAAAGGAACGCCCACGATTGTTATAACAAGATGCAGTTTTCTCCAGTCTGACGACAGTAACCAAGCTACAAGGGCTAAAACGCAAACCCCCATCGCAAACGACGGCATCGCCACGACAGCTGCTCTCCATCGAGGGGACACAAACTCTATCATGATGCCGTTAGGAAACTTCCCACGCCTATGCCGATGATAAAACGCTGTACGGCGTACATTTGCCATGACACGGAGAAATAGCCAATCAGACTGCCCAGAACTGTGATGATAAGTGAGATGAAAAAAGCTGGTTTCCTGCCCCGTGCGTCGCTCATGTGGCCGGCAACCAATGACCCTGATACAACACCCACCATTTGAAGCGATGTAATCGTAGCTGGTATCCACTTTCGATCACAAACCAGTCCCCACTTCATAAAAAATAAAATGAACAAATTAAATGATACAATGTTTATAAAGGCTTTTGAAGACATCTTATTGTAAAAAGTAAAGTTCGAATGAAAGCAATTCAGTTTGATAATATCCCAACCATCGTAAAAGTTGTACGCCCAATGACAACAAACGTGTACAAAAAAGGAATGGGGACAGTGAGGAATATTTTAGAACATGATTATTAGGGATGTGACGATATGATACATTGCAAAACTTTAGCAACATGTCGCAATATGTACCACCATATATTGATTCATTAACCTATGCTAGAACTGAAGATGTTTCCTAACTTGAGCACAGCCAAATACATGTGTTAGCAAACTCTAAACAAGGATGAGCTTAAACAAACATTTATCATTATCATTTCATGTTTCGGCTTGTAATTAAATATGTTGTTTTCAAGACTAGAAAGTAATAAGCGAAACGAGTTATCATTTCAATTTCAGTTTTTGTTATTATGAGAATTTCATTACTAGACAATTTCATATAGTTCGTATTTGTAACAGAAAGCAGAACAAATGTATTGTAAAACATCTGGTACGTTCGATTCCTATCGTGGTTCAGTACAATACCGTTTGACTGCGTATTGCTATATACCACTATAACTGTTTATCGTGTCACCCCTAATCATTACAGTATTTTATATATCTACTAATCTATATCATTGTGCTGTGCTGACATGCGTCGTATGTGCTGACATGCGTTGTGTTTGCCCTGATTTATCATAACTTTAGCATGATTTGGTGTCATAAAACAAGATTTCAAAACTTGAACAGTAATCACGTTGTTATTGATTAAATACAGACACAAAGAATACCATTAGCAACCCATCTGTTAGTAGAAAATGACACGCTTAATAATAATTTGTTAGTCTTTAAGAGTCTTGCACATTTTTCATTTATGTTGTAGTCAATGAATATGCAGATACAAACTACGCGCTTATGCATCAAGCGTTACATACAATGAGGCATAGTGGGCTTTGAGATGATCGCCCGACTCCAGGATCCGAAGATCGTGGGTTCGAATCTCGCCAATGGCGAGATTGAACCGCAAACTTTGAATTAATGTATTAGGCCTGAGTTATGGTATAGTAGCTGTAGTGGTGTGGGGTTAGACGGCCGCCCGGTTAGCTCAGTCGGTAAAGCGCTGTACTAGTGTTTAAGTGTTGTGGGTTAGAGCATCACATCGGGTGCACTTTAAGGCTTGATTTACTTTAATGTTGTCAGCGTTGTTTGACGGTCTACAGTGGTTGAGCCTCAAATGCCGGAGGGGGGGGGAGTGTAATGGTGTGGGGTAAGACGGCCGCCCGGCGAGCTCAGTCGGTAGAGCGCCGTACTAGTGTTTAGAGGGTCGTTGGTTCGAGCATCACAATGTATCTTCTTATGTACGTCGAATTGAAATGAGCAGCGTACTCGTATTATTCGAAATAAAATACCGGACCCGATGGATTCGAATGAGCGAGGTATGACTGTATATTCATAGTGAATTGCTTTGATAAACATTTTCTTTGTATTTGGGTGCAAATATAAAGATATATTCTATAATTATTGGGCTAGTAACCTCCCTTGTTATATTTTTACTTTAACACTAGTACCACAACAATAAAAAAACAACGGTCTTTTCTATACTGTAGCAGTAAAACGTTCATGTCAGTAACACCCTTGAGACATTGAAAAAGTATTTTTCTCAGTTGTTCTAATACTATTTTATATGGAGTCCCGCCCGGCTAGCTCAGTTGGTAGAGCGCTAGACTGTCACCCGGCAGATCCGGGTTCGATTCCTGGGTTTAGCAGGTTATGTTCCTCCGTGACATTGACTACGGTCATGTCCTCCACATGAGACTGGTTAGGTCAACTGACCGCCGTATATGCCCATATAATTGTTGAAAAACGGCGTCAAAACCGAAGAAACAAACAAAGATTTTCATTCGGATTTGAATCGAAAATGTGAATGAAGGGAGTTATGATAATTCATTATATATGATCGCTGCTATGGGATTTACAACCTCTTCTATAAGTGAAGTCATTTCAAGAAAACGCAACAGGTGATATCACTATTTGTAAGCAGGAAACACTATATACACCACATGGTCATTTCGTTTTCATATGGGGCACATATTGCTAACTGTCAGTACATGGTGACGTCATTTAAAGAAGAGGCTGGAAATCGCACAGCGGCGCTCATATATATATTATATATATATATCAGTTTTACTGCATTATTTATTACATAATTCTGGTTTCGGTGAGGAAAAATAAATCAACAGCTTATTACTCATTGGATTTTGACTGACGTGTTGGTCATTGGGCGTAATTATGCTAGTGTAGATTTTATTTAGATATACTGAGAGTTCTTGCTGACATTTATATGACGATATTTGCATTTATAAGTGTATGCGTATCGAAGCAAAATAAATAAAAAAAAGCGTTCATCTTCGTTTTCATTATTACGATACAGCGATATACCGGAAGTTATATCAAAATCTGAGAAGCCTCATTTCCAACATATAGGCAGTTTCTTTGCGTAACGTATTAGTTATGTTGATATGAAACAAGTTTTGCTTCTAAAAGAACCTGAATGTAATTTACGTTCTCATTTATTTAATACAAGTGTAACGTCATTGAACAATTTTTGCACTTAAAATTTGAAATTATGTATTTATTTCTGAAGGTAATTTAGGTTTTCATTCGTTAATTACAAGATTAATCATGTGTTACGTTAAAACATATTTTATACAGTCCTGAATTAAAATGTAAGGTATCAGTTTTGCAGTTATGAAACATATTTTACGCTAAAACATTGAAATTATAAAACAATTGCTGAAAGTAATTTACGTTATCGTTTATCAAACTCAAGCATGTAACGTATGTTACGTTGCAACATATTTTTTAACATTTCAAAAAATAAAATGTTAAAGTTATTACCTCACTCACAACAGTGTTAAACAAATCGGTGCCATGAAAACAATATTTCTGACACGGGACTGTATTATTCCAAATGCACACATTTTCTCCAGTCTTGTCACCGGACATTCCGCTGTTACCCGGACACTCAGTGTTGTTACCTACGAGACACGTAAAATCCTGGGCCTGTCCAGCGAATGCCATGGCTAGCATGCTCCAAGAGACAGTAGTCTTTGCAGAATGGACAATCAATGAAATTAAGATCTGGTAAATCCCACAGCCGCCTAACGCGTTGATCAACTCTTCTAACAAGAGATTATACGGCATATTTGTGCGTAAGTTTGAATACAACAGTGTTAAAATTCAATATTAATCACAACTGCTGAATGTTGTTAAATATGAGTATTTCCTATGTTGTATTTCTCGCATGAAATCTCGTTTTATAGTGATTTATCGAGGTATGAACCAGTCGGTGATATGGACCATCATTAAATCCGTTGTATTCATGTTGTCTATGAAATTAATTAGTGGTTTCCGTTTCTATACCATAGTGTCATTTCCGTTACTATCCAGGTGCGTATCCAGGCAGACGCACGTACGCCAATTCGTGAGAAAAAGTGAAAGATAAAAGTTCCAAAACTGCAATAAAAACTGAAGGCAGATGGGTGATGGGGTAATGGGCAAGACCCCCGATACCCCCATCAGCGGGAGGGTGTCCTTGTCATACCTACCTGCCCCCGTTCGCAGCCTTGCTGCTCGTTTCGCACCTGCGATGCTCACATTTGGCGTACACTTCAAAACCGTCGAGGTTCGCACATGCTATCCAATAGCGTTACTTTTACGAATGAAATAATATGGGCGAAGCCTATGATCTAAATCATGAGTGAAAAACACATCTGCTCCTTCGTGCTCATACGGAACTTTGGGCTAAATTTAAACGTAATGACGTAAAACATGTATGTGTCTTTTTCACAAATTAAAACACGTATTCCGCCAGATGTTTCCATTCCAAAAAAGAACGCAATTAATATATTGCGTGTGCCGTACACAATTTTAATAACAAACATTATATTCAGTTGTGAAAATGCATTCATATCAGTTTGTATATATTGACCGTGATAATACATAATTATGTATGCTGTCATTTATTTAAACTTTGTGTCATTTTGAGATCGGTGTGGTTTGCAAATGAGCTGCGCCACGACAAAACCTATATTAAGTGACGTTGGTTATGACGTCTTGTATTTCCCAATCAAAGTTTTGACGTCAGAGATTAAGAGCTTGGTCCAAAGATGTTTCGGGGGCTTAAATGTGATTTATTTAGTAAAACGAACGAGAAACTATTTATAAGTATTCACGTCGTGTCAGAATGTACCATTTGAAAAAACAGACGATGTTTTAGAATAAAGTACATTTTGACACGATGTCATCATTTTGTACCTCACTTTTACATCTTGTAATTATATTGGAATTGCTAAAAAAGAAAAGTAGACGTCTGATTCTAATACTTTTGGTATTAAATGAAAGTTGAAACATATATCTGTTAGAACATGTAAACATCTGAAAATGGACGTTTTTATCACTAATACTGGTTTTGTCATGGCGCAGCTCAAATATATATCTAAGTATTTTTTTCTTTGGCGTCTTAGGAATGCAAGTGATAAAAGTAGGAAATAACCATTATTCAAAAGCAGCCCCGGCAATATCTTAATTTTCGAGAACTTTTTTTTTTGAGTTCTTGGGCGCATGGGTGATTAAAAAGAGCTATAGTCGGACTTCGTTCATTCGAATTTACAGCGTCTGAAATTTATTTCGAAAAATACATGGTTTCGAAAAGCCCATTTCAATTCGACTTGTGTAAGAAGATATACATGGGGATCTGCCATTTATTTCGGATAATACAGAATATTCGGATAAAGGGTTGTTATTAGGTAGTTATTGTTATTAATGTTGATATTGTTGTTGCTGCGATTTTGATGCATATTTGTCCTTCGGCTTACATGAAGAGTAAGACAATGCGAAACGTATAAATTATTCCCCCAACTAAATAATAATCAACTGAATAACTGTATCGAATGAATGCTAATCATGAATACTATGGATGACGTTTTAGTTACGTTTTATGTAAATTTACTTTCTGACACGTTCACAGGCTAAGGTTTTATGCGCCCATACCAATTAACTTAAATGACATAGATATGATGTCTACTTTTAATTAACATAAATGTGTCGATGCATTTTAGCACACTAAATCCCCTATATTCTAAATGCTTTTCTTCAAAATCCGAATATTTATTGCCTACATTGAAAATAACGTTTCTCTAAATACGAATACGGCTTTAGACGTATAAATAAGCCTCATTTTTGTCGAAAATTATGGATTTGTTCGCGCTGTTACCGATGTCAAATCAATCTAGTTGGTGCCTCGGAACCCACTATCTCGAATTGTACCAAGTTTTTATTGTTGTTTTTGCTATTTGTTGTTAATAAAGGTTGTTATTGCGATCGATATTGTCATTATCGCTGTTGTTGCTATTGTTGATGTTATGGTTGTCGCTGTTGTTATCATCGATGTTGTTGTTGTTATTATCGTTGTTGTTGTTATCACTTTTTCTGTTGTTATCATCGATATTGTTGTTGTTATCATTGTTGTTGTTTTTATCATCGATGTTGTTGTTGTTATCATCGATGTTGGTGTTGTTATCATCGATGCTGTTGATGTTATCATCGATGTTGTTGTTATTATTATTAATGTTGTTTTATGCTGCTTATGCTGTTCTTGTTGTTGTTGTCTATAAATATATTACACTTTTGTTCACCGTAAAGATGTGTCTATAGCTTATCTCTTTCACCAGAGAATACTTTAGGCTTAAAATTAGAACAAGTTGCATGTTAATCAGAGCCACTTATATATTATAACATCAGGGACACTGCGTAAGCTGTCCCATTTTGGAGATGCATATTTTGGCTGTTGTTTAGGTGTTGTTTCATTAGACAGGTTTTAAAATGGTGGTACATTTTACAACGAGATAATGTATAATGTTGTAGATGAGAGGCTGTTGCTTAAGAGAGATTGACGATCAGGAACGTTTACACTGTTCTTTTAAATTCAAGGCAAGATATGGATGATAATTACTTCAAACAGTAAAACACACAAGTTTGTTTAAAGTTAGGTAAACGCGACGCTTTACCTTATCCGCGTATGAGTTTCTAATCTGTACTCCTTAGGGTCAATAACCGACATTTTTTTATAATATAAATCATATGTTTACTGTCTTTACTACTGCAGTACTTTCATGCCTCTGTTTCCTGAATTAAACGATATGTAGCTCCTTATGAGGTTAGTAATTATCACATGAGCTTGAACTTTAAATGGTATGATATTATTGTTTTCTCTTCTAGTATATGGTAGGTTATCTGTCATTTTACAAACATTTTTGTGTTAGTTTTTGACATGGTTCTAAACCGAAAGGACGGTTCGTGGCTGATTTTAGACATCAAAACGAAAACAGAACTTAGAAGATTGTTGACAGATGTCAAATTCAGTTAAAATGAACAGTAATTAAAACAGTCAAGTTAATCTCAATATATAATTGATAAAAACAAAAGCTAAAAGATCAGTAATAACCACAACATTTAAAGCTTGTCTAAATCTTGCTAGATACGCTTGTTAACTATTTAATGATTTATCAGGTAGGATTTTCAAATGTATCGTTTTGAAGACGAATATGGAATGACATTATGTGTCGTTACATCAATAAGGTTTTATAATTGTTTTATGTCAGAAATTGTCACATTAAATAATTCACTGGCAGGGAAATGTCTCCTACAGAAGTGAGGAGTTAAATGCCACATTTATTGCAAATTATGTCAAATTCAGCGGAATAAAACACATTCCCGTCGGCATTATTGTCATTCCGTACTAAATATATAAAACAGTTTTTACTTTAATTAAGAACATAAAATATAACGCGGCTCTTGTTATCTTATACAGCAAACACTTTTACAAGTACAGTGAATAAAGAATTTCACAGCTTAAACTGTTACAGATCCAGAGATACCCCTATTTGTTCGATGTACAGTAAAACCTCAATAATAAGACCACCCTTCGGACCATTGAAACTGGTCTTCTTACTGAGGTGGTCTTAATATCGTGTTGAAAAATAGCAAAATAGTGAACATGGAATTTAAAATGGTGGTCTTAATTTCGAGGTGGTCTTATTATTGAGGTGGTCTTTAAGTGAGTTTTTACTGTATACATATCACAACAGACATTTTTTAAAACATTATTCAGATGGTTAATGCTTCACACCTCTCCCACACATTATTTAAAATTTGCCTCGAGTACAGTAAAACCTCACTTAAAGACCACCTCGGGATTGAGATAAACTCATTAATAAGTCCCTATTTTCATGTACCAGTTTTTAATTTTCTTCCATAGTTTAAATTTATAACCAAACCACCTCGAAACTAAGACTGACGCTTTAGAACCAACGACGGCTTAGTACTGAGATGTCACCGCATTTGTCTCTATAAGTCTATTGTTTAAAGATTCAAATTTAATGGTTATACAATCATGGATAAATTTTGTATAACGCAAATTTTGTTTGTCTGGTGATTCACGCCGTTATTCGACAGAATTTTCACCATACAATGGTCGTCATTTAACTTTCTTAATTTATACTATGTGTGCTTACGGCTGACATTATCCCTACTTGCCACAACAATGGTTGCGAACAAATGGCCTTACAAAGAATTTCGCAACCAAACGGTCATAGTTCCAGAGACACCCATATTTGTTCGATGTGCTGTAAAACCTCAATAATAAGACCGCCTTCGGGTCGCTGAAAACTTCTTATTGAGGTGGTCTTAATATCGAGGTCGAATCAAGAGCAAATAGTGAAAATGAACTAGGAAATTGTATTCTTAATTTTGAGGTGGTCTTAATATCGAGGTAGTCTTTAAGTGAGGTGTTACTGTATATCTATCTAGTATATCTGTTATACAATTTGTGTATACCAAAAACGCAGCGAGGGCTCAAAGCAGATCCCCCTCAAAACCTTTGATTATAAGTACTTAATGTTACCACAGATCAGCAACCCATTCAACTTATCATGAAGTTCATGCATATACGATTCTAGAATTTGTACTCAAAGTCGTTACTTATACTTAGATAGCTCTGTATGACATAGCGTGATGTGCCCTTTTTTCCACAATAAATCTGAGAAATATAGAACGAACGAGAAGCCAATGACATACAATGATTCAATTTACACTGATGATGTCATGTTTTTTCCTCAGTTTTTTAATTGCCATTTTTGTTGTTAATCAGAAAAAAGCATCATTCAACAAGTGATCTAAATATCTCTTCATAGACTATTTGTGATTAGGTCTTCCTCGTCTTGCTTATGTCATGCCGATATCGCAGGCAAATATACATTCATAAATAATGTTAGTTGTATAAGGGGTGTGAAAATGGACTGTATTAAATTATTAATATATCGCAACGTATAGTTAGCGTACTATGCCCCGGAGGTACAAATATTTACTAAGGGGAGGTAAAATACAAACTTAGATATGATATTTAGCTTATATGTATTTCATTTTACAGCCAGTTGCCATGAAACTTTGAATCTATGTTGGTAAATTCACGCGTAAGCGTTCCATTGACATACATCGCATACACCGCTAAATTGAAATTACTGAACTTTAGATTCACTGCTGACAAGTCAATGTCTTCAAAGTCGTTAACGAGTTATTAAGCAGTTGTATATAAGGTGTCAGTTTTGTTTCATTGACTGACTGTATAGTCCAGCGTAGGTCGCAATCTGCTTAACACTTTGCTTGGTCGACGGTTGTTTCCCCATATCCCTTCTTCCCTCCTAGATAAGAAAGGGTAGCCGTTGACCTTTTCAGGTGTTTTGTGGATTCGTCTTTTCGCATTTTTTATGTTTGTTTCTTGTAAGAGACGAACAATATGCATGATGCGTGTATGTGGTCGCACGGTCATGATACGCTCCTTGTCTGTTTGCCCCAAGTTCAGCATTAATAGAATAAGTATGTTACAATTCTATCGTATGTAAATTTAATAAATATGACTTAAAATTCAACGCATGAATACGATAAATAGGTTCCTACCACGACCGCACGTTTCGTTTTACAGATTTTCTAAGTACGTTTTAAAACAAGAATAAATCAGACAAGGAGCGTATCATGATCTTGTATTCCAGTTAGTTACCAGTTATCGTACTGTTATCAGAATAAAAAGGTAGTCTCCACTCCTCAGGAAATATTCCAATGTAAGTAAACATCTAGACGGGCAATGTCGTCTTCCAATAGTTTGGTGAACTAACTCCCTGTAATATATGCAAATTTTAAAACCTGTTCAAATTAATTAAGGAAATTTATATATTAAATGCAAGCAATGGTGGTGTTGATGAAGTGATAAGTACACTAATATTTTAAAGCTGTTTTTTTTATCTACGGAATTGCACGAAGTCTAATCCGAACAATGTCGACATTGGCCGATTGCGATATCAACGAATTGATTCTGCACTAAAGAGTGTGTAGAATCAAAGTACTGGGAGTGTTATCATATATTGAGTAGAATAAAAGTAATAGAAGCACCATTAGGAAGAATAAGTAAAGGAATAGCATTTACTTATTAGCTAGGGAGGTTGTGGAAAAGCCATATAGTATTCACTGTGTTGACTGCAGAATCATATTGCTAATGAGTACTATCTTGAATGGTTGTTTGATAATTAAGGAGATACAATATAGCTTTTTGCAATTACGACCACCAAACTAAAATGAATAGTGTTAATCTAAGACAATCCTCACAGTTCCAACTCTCCAACGTAAGAGACCTATAGCAATGTTTATTTCAACTAATGCAACCATTCGTAACGCAGACTTGGTTAACAAATTTGTTTTCTTTACTAATACTGTTGTTTTGCAATATTTATAGAATACACACTGTTGTGTCAAAAGTAAAAACTAAGAAATTTGATTTACGCCACTATCAATACTTGTACTTCTACATCGGGGCAATATTATAAAAACATCTTAAGTAAAATCTTATCCGTATCCTTAAACTTACATTTTCCTTAACTGGTTTATTTAACATATATATACAGGCTATTATATGGGCAAATCAAGAGAGATAAATGAATAGTATTAATATGTTGTTGTCATTACCATTAAAAAGCCTAACAGTTTTAATGTGGTTCGGGAATTACATTCATTTGAAGTTTTGAACTTAGGCTAAAATATTTAAGATTCACTTAAGATGCTTCTGTAATACGGGCCCTGGCCTCGGGATCTAAACGGTTACTAACACTCATCACTCAAATCTCAAATCATAAATTTACTCGAGTTAGACTGATAGTGGAAATTTCAGTGTGGAAAATGTCAAATAAGTGTCGATTATTCTTTTTGGTTCATTTTTTGCGCGTTTAGGGAAATTATGTGATATGGTTGTACTTTATTTGGTTTGAGTGCAACACTCCTCACTTAAACTTAATAATTACTGCAACTGCTCATTATTACTCTAAATCTCGACGGAAATGAGCCACAAATAATATTCATCACTCAGTCAACATTATCTCAAATTTTCACACTCAATATTACTCACTACAAGACTCAAATAGTATATTTTATTATATGAGTGCTGAGTTTAAGTATCCGTTATAAGTCTATGCCCAGTTAGGAAGTTATAGCAAATGCTAGAATACATTCTAGCCCATTTGATCTGAATATAGCAATATGAATATCGACATTTACAGCAAAGACTCGACACTAAGACCACCTTTGGGATCCTTGAAAACTGGTCTTCTTATTGAGTTGGTCTTAATATTGAGGTTGAATAAAGAGCAAATAAGTGAAAATTGTTTTCTTAATTTCAGGTGGTCTAATTGAGGCGGTCATTGAGTGAGGATTTACTGTATTTTAATGTGTGATCGCCATATTGTAAACAGTTTTGGGTGAATATTTCATTGAATGTTTTGTACTTACGAGTCCCTGTGGAAATATTGTTAAACAGTATGTGTAACAACAGATAACGATGCATGAAATAATTCAATCTTCGCTTGTCAATTAAATTAAAAATTAAAAAATTGAGGAACACAAACTATAGGTCAATGGCGCTACCTGGTTTACTTTATATACAGCGTGACATTGAATAGCTTAAGTAAATTAATGTCAATGATAATGTAGTCATTTCGTTGGCATTCTAAAAAACACAGCCGCATAAAAATATTACAAGCGACTAACACTGAATAAATTAGACAGTATAATTACATACTGGTCAAAAGTGCTAATACACCAGTACTGTTTCGTACAGCTTGTTAAAAGTTCGATACATATTCTGTCGATTTTGATTTCAGTAAGCTGTATTATTTAAATAGTGTTTATTTATTGTAATGTCACCCCATGTAAAGGGCCAGCCATTTCTGGCTTATGAGACACCTTCTTTCTGAGCACATTTACTTCCTGATTCCTACCAAGCACCAGGCACTGGCATACACACGGTAACCATTATTTAACTAGCTGGTGGCTCACCAACCGGTCATATCAGAACGGACCCCTTCCGGGATTCGAACCTTCGACCAAGGCGAATGTATTAACCACTCAGCCACAAATTGACAATATCGTAAAGTTATCGATGTAAACATGTCAAATATACGTTGATCGTTTCAGATTATTTTGTCATAATGTAGCGCAGATTTTACTATAATGCTGGTTAGCTCATAATCTTTCTACACGCGCAATATTACACTTGGCCAACATTTAATAAATTTGATGATTTAATGATGTCTAAACACAAAAAAGTAATAACAAATCTCGCGAAATGAATAAATACAACTCAAAGAAAATTAGAAATGAAATAGATTAAAACAATATCCTCATTTTTTTATAATATACATACTATGATTTTTTTTGATTTTTTCTTTTTTTTCTGATTAAAAGTATTCCTTGTCTCAATTAATCATCATGTCTTATTCACTACATCTGTTAACATGTATTCTATGCTGTATTTATACAGACTAGAAGCTTGTTTTATTGCTTAATGCTAAATAAATTTGTTGGTGTTGTTGTTAGCTATTTTAACCAGTATATTATAATAGTCTTGCTCCTTCAATCAATGTCACATTTGTGTTGTGGATTAGAGGTAGCGCAACATTGCCTTATAGTGTTAACAGAATAAAAAAATAGTTTGTTAAAGGACCTGTGACGTGTTGATTGTTCATTTGATAAACGCTTGTGTATTATTCACGTGAGTATTATTTTACAAGTTCTATTATTCAGGTAATTAATTTGTTCTGGACAGATCAGTGTCCTAGTCTATCGTGTTATAACAAGGGACTTTGTGTTATACTTCATATGTTTACTAGGAACGGACCATAGACTTCTTTGATGACTAGTTGATAAAATTGTGTCCGATTCTTTACTCTGAACTTCTTTATTTTCCGTCTATTATGTGGTTTTATTAACTGTGAACGTATAAATATATTACCTGGACCATTACATTTCAAAATAGGTGTATTGAAATGTTCGCGTTTGTTCGTAAATGACGCGATTATGTTTTGATAGAAAATAAATCACAACAGCAATTAGAGCTCTACGTACGAGAACATTTCCTTACCTTAATCGGCATGGATCGGTCCTGAAAATTCATTTACCTGTTCGCGGTCAATCAACCAGCAGTATTTTGTGAAGGAAGTTCTTACAATCTATACTAATCACTCTAGACGACTGAAACATGGGTTACTAACCAGCGCTCACACCAAAGTCAGGGATTGTGCAGTTTCTAACTCACGACCTTCGACGACTACAATTAAACCCCACTTAAAGACCACCTCAAAATTAAGAAAACAATTTTCAAGTCCATTTACACTGTTTTGCTATTTATTCAACTCCGATGTTAAGACCACCTCAATAAAAATACCAGTTTTCAAGGGTCCAAGGGGCGGTCTTATTATTGAGGTCTTACTATATATACCTCCTACCTTTTTTAAAATTCAGACTGAAGTTCGCAAATGTTTTTATAAGATGTATGACAATTATTCTCACACAACTAAATCGACAGGAAGGTATTAGAAGTAGGTGTTTGAAAATGTTACGGAATCCTGATCCTGCTCTCGTTCCACGGTTTGTCGTAGACAATGGTACTAAACAATCCTAAACAAGTCGTTGACAAACTCTGGAACGTGGCAAACACATATTTGTTTAATTATACATGTACTTAGCAATAATGTTTTCATTAATGAATCAAACTGTGGAATATATGTATGAGATCATTTGTATATAGACAATATACTGTATAGTTAAAATTGTGTTAAGTGTTCCCTTGCATCATAAATTGTTACCAAAATTTGAATTTCTCAGAATTGTTTTGCTTGAGTAATGCATTCATGTTTATTTATAGTGTATATACAGTGTATTGATCATAATGTCGGTCGTCTGTATACCGTATACAATTACTTGCCTGTGCAAAATGATAAATACACTGTGCGGTATGAAGTTTATGTCGCAATATTGTTTCATCATGTACGCCGTAAAATGAGTGTACGGAATCGTGTAAGGACCATCGTAGTGTCGCCTCCGTCATCGAACTAGGACTAGAAATCGTCAATTGATAAACGATATGATACTAATTATAATATTTTCCAACGAAACATGATACGTATCACAATATAGGCCATTTGTTCTTTATTTAATACTGTTTTATGGTTTTATTTATGACACCATTGAACAAAATGCAGGTATATTAATCTCTTTATATAAATTCTTAAACTTGTAAATTGAGACAAACAGGACTGCATGATATGTTCGTTTCATGCCTTGATATCATGATTGCCAACCTCCGCGCAGAAATTGGACTGGTTCCGAGTTCAGCTCTAATCAAATCCCTGCCACCGCTGTGGCAAGTGTCACGTATAAATACCCTTTTTCACATTGGAAATTCTTTGTTTGTAATATATATATAACACAAAATGCATTTCTTTTCAAACTTTAATTTATCTCCATAATGTATATACATACCGTTGGACCTCGTTTATTCGACATCCTTTTATCTGAAGACTTGGTATAATCCGAAATATCAGGTACCGATGCATCTTAGACTAGACGAATTTAAATGGGTTATTCGAAAGCATGTACTATTCGAAATAAAAATTCGGACCCGATGAATTCGAGCGAGGTCCGACTGTAGGCCTATATATAATTATATATCTATTTTCTGAATTCACTATCTTCTATTAACAACCTTCCTTCAATAAGTTGTCCTTTCTTCGCTGTAATACCCTTTATATAGCGAATATAAGGGGGGGGGGGGAATAAAACAAGAATTACATGGAGACACATTCAAGTAGACAAACACATTCGCGAACTTTGCGCAACCACGTGACCCATGAAATGTCACATGACAGATAAAATATTGCGAAATAAGAAATGGTCCGACAATAGATTCCGTCGAGGTTACAAGCTTCAAGTTTGTCTTATCGAAACAGAAGAAATATTTCTTATGATTCGACTCAAAAATAAATAAAATGTTTGTAACAACATAACCGGTCTCATTTCGTTGGGTCACAACTGACGACACAAAAGCTAGATTCGACGACATCAATTTCAAACCCTCGTGTATGTATATTTTTCACAAATAAACTTACTATAATAGTTAATTATTTGTTCATGATAAGCGGTATTTAATTTTTTAATTAATTTGAAAGTTCATCGAAAATTTAAAGACGAAGAAGACTTTGTTTGTGGTGGCAGAGATAAAATCTAATCGCAAGGGAAGCATTTGAGCGTCGCTGTACGATTTCCAACATCTTCTTTAGTGACGTCATTTCCAGAAAATGTCGCATGTGTCACTGACAGTAAGCAATATTTGCCCCATATGGAAATATGAAAATGAAGTGACCATAATTATGGAGTAAATATTGTTTCATGTTTGCAAATAGTGACATCACATTTTGCTTGTTACTGAAAAGACGTCACTTACAGCAGAGGTTGTAAATTCCATAGCAGCACTCATTTGCTGACTTGTTTGCTACACGTAGTTTGCGCAATCAATATTCAATACTAAGTTAGTAATTTTCCTACTCGATTTCGTGATGCGGAGATACAAAGTTCAGCTGTTGTTAGATGCAGCTGAAGTGGCCCGTGCCGAACTACTTTCTGCCTAGTAAATTACACTTTAGGGAATTTGGTCAAATACATAGCATCTGAAATGTCTGTGTCTGTCTGTGAGACATTTAAGTAGCAAAAATTTATCACCAGACGTTACACACACCCTATATCCCGTGTACTAAGTAACGACGACCATATAAGCGTCATTTGAACAACCTTTTTTGGGGTTGCCTCGGTGGCGTAGTGGGTATGGTCGCAGTTTCTTCGGTGCTAGGCGCGGACGTCGTAGGGATCGTGGGTTCGAACCCCTTTGTGTTCACTAATACATTCCAGAAAATCAATGATTTGACGGTATTCAGAATGAGATTATATCGATGTGATTTCGATTATCAGTATATATCGATAACATTTATAAAATCACGCAGTTAGAGAAGGCAGCGTTATACTCATTACAATACGTATCGTACTTGTAAGTTGAACTCTATGTACTAGAATATGTACCAGGGCCAACTCCTTTATCACCTATGTGTTGGTACATTATCCTGCTCCCGGGTACTAAGGTATGCCGGTGTAAACAAGCGTTTTCTAACGTTTTGGAACACTAGTGTTAAAGTCTGGATAACTACTGTATAATAGGTATACTTCGCGATATGAAAATATTTGCGAATATTTCGCGATTTCAAAAATATCGCGAATATATCAGCCAGGGAAATTTGCCTCGAAGACAGGAGAATATTTTTGAATTCTATATTATTTAACAATTATAAGACTCATTGTGGCGATTCGTAAACATTTCTGCACGTGAAATAGCTGATTGCGAAATGTTTGACTCGAGAACATATTCCCTTGTACAGTGTTTTCTTAGATGCTATTTAAGATGATTTTTACACGACTGTGTTGAATTGTCAGTTGTTGGAATACATTATCCAGTTTGGTAAGTAATGAAAAAAGTTATTAATATAAACTTCGCATCAGATCAGCGTATCAAAACTAAAAGAATTTTCATCATAAAATTTATGAAAGTGAATAATTATTATGTTTTGTATGGTATATTATTTTGTGATCCATTTTTACTTTAACGAATAAATACAAATTATTAGTCTGTTAACCATTGGCCCGGAAATGATAATACAACCAACCCGGGTAGCTCAGTTGGTGGAGGACTCGATCACCTGTCGGGGGGTTGAAGATTTTAGCCCATCCTCCGGATGAGACGTATGGCTATTGTCAATTTGACTGCAGAATTAACGTACAACCAATAATACAACCAACCCAGATAGCTCAGTTGGTGATAATAGATACATGAGTGTTGCTTCAAATAGACTCAAAACATGTACAGATCAACCATTTGATAAATATTCTACTTAAGCGTTTTTATGGTTCTGTTTATTGAATGGACAGCAGTTTGACAAACTGAAACCTTCACTGTCTGACAATCCCTTGTTTGTTTTGTCCCTGCCTACATCGTTTCGGCCCTTTTCGGTGTCGGGTGGTAGGTCGGTTCCTTTTATTTTTTCTATTTTTCTAATTTTTGAGAATTTAAAAATGTTCATAAATAATTATTAACAGTCTTCAAAAGAGCATTTAGTGTTATTTTTAAAGCTACTATGTGTACTAGTTATTTCATGATTCAGAGTCTTACAAGATACGTTTTTTCAGTTCTCATTTAGACAAAATTGTCATGAATTGATGACAACTGTCACTTTCAAATGTATAGGAGGGTTCTCTTTAAACTTGTTGAAATGACATCAATCTGACAGTACACGAACTTATGCGGCCAATTAACTTATTCAGCTAATGAAGAAACAGTTAACTTAATTGGGTAAACCTGACGTAAAACGGTAACATTCCCATCGTGACCCGCGTTTTTAGAACCGGATACTTAAAGAACCATAAACGTTTTATAAGTATGCATCAGATAGTATACGCAAAGTAATCAACGATAACCAGTAGGGAAAATTGTAAAGAAATATTACAAAGATATCCACGTACTTTTTTATCTATGTTAGAGTAACATAATTATCTCACTTTGTCATGCGGCGTAACACAGATAAATATAAAAATAACGACGATGTATTATATCTTGTAAACTGGGCGAGATGTTGTTTTAAATGAGTAGTTATTTTTTAACCAAGAACAGCGCAAATTAATATTACAATGTAGATTATATACACGGAAGTAAAGAAAATATGCGCACAAATGTTTATGTTTCATTTATAACATATTTTGTCTGGAGTCGGCATTTCTTCACGAACGTAAGAGAAATATAGAATATTTCAAAAATGGTCTTATTCAATACTGAATATGTTAGTCTATGGCGACAGTTTTTTACGGTGGCATAGAGGTGACATGTGTGAAATTATTTTTATCTCATGACTTACTAACTCGTTCCCACGACATAGTTATCTCATGGCCTCAACTTTTGACCGAGTTTTAATTATGAAATCACGTGTTATTTCATAAGAGAATTTTCGAAAAGAAACATGAGTGTTATAACGCGTATTTGACGTCCATATGATGTAAAAAGTGGATTATACAATTAACATTTTAATGAGCATACGTATATTGTCGCAAGCAACAACGATTTTAAACCTGTTTTATGATCTTTAATCCAACGTTTGAAAATTCCTGCGTGACAACAGACGTATCTAAGTTTGTAATGTTTCCAAAGACCCGTTTACCTTTTACTATACAGTAAAACCTCAATAATAACACCACCCTTTGGTGCCTTGAAAAGTGTTTTTAATATTGAGGTGGTCTTGAACATTGAGGATGAATAAAGAGCAAAACGGTGAAAATTGACTTGAAAATTGTATTCTTAATTTTTAGGTGGTCTTATTATTGAGGTGCTGTTTAAGTCAGGGTTTACTGTACATTGGAGATACATTGGTAGTACAGTCGGACCTCGTTTATTCGACAACCTTATGTTCGAATACTAGGTATCATCCGAAATATATATCAGCTCCCGATGTGTCTTCTTATGCACATCGAAATGAAATGGGCTATATTCAAAACCATGTATTAAAATTTTGGACCCGATGACTTCGAATGAACGAGGTCCGACTGTACATTCATTATTATCTTCCCGGTCTTCGGTAGAATTCATTTTGGTGTTCATTGTTATTTTTGTCTACATTGTGTAAACTTATGTTTTCAAGTGCGTATAATTATGACTTAATCAAATTAAATGGTGATGTAATTAATTGATTACATTTATCTTATGATTTTTGTGATGGATTAGAAAGTTTAAGGTATATTTGCATAAGGCTTGTATGGAACCGTTCAATCACAATTAAAGCTAAAATATAGACAAATCATCAAAAGTGTCTAGGGCGTACTTTGTCAATAGAAACTTGCTCAAGTAATTAAGAATTAAGCATACTTGGTCCATCAAACTGATGCGATACCTAAAAGCTTATAGATAAGACAGAATGCCGTAGACTGGTTTACATCTGTTGATTTTTCTTACATTGTTGAAGCACAGCTAACTCAATGTCGTTGTTTCCACAGTGGTACGTTATCCTGTTTGATTGGATGATCAGCAACCGGATATGACGTACAACGAGTTACTCGACAATCTATTGGTTGATTTAGGAGGGTGTGGCATCTATCAAATACTACTAGGGGCTATTATTCATGTAGGGAAAATCATTGCGACATGGAGCATGATAACAATGACGTTTGCCGGACAGAGTCCCGGGTTTCTGTGCATTGTGGGTAACTACACCAACGCTAGCTCGTCTGATGACCATATAGGAAACATCAGTCTGATCGATAAGTGTGATATAAACGGAATCACGTGTGATGACCACGTGTTTGGAGATCAAATGCGGACTGTGGTCACTGAGGTATAGTGATATGTAATACCACAGGGGCCAGTATCAAACTATTTTAGACGCTATTTTCTTTGAAAATTGTTTGATAACATTTTTAAATTCCTATGTTACTTAGCAGTACTCGCGCCTGATTTGGGGATTTGGATTTTCTCAGTTCATCCTCGCACAATGCGGGATTCAAACCACCACCTTTGGATCAGGAGTCTAATCCTTAATTCTATGCGTCTCCAATTTGATACGTGCCCCTGTGTGTAATATCTTTATATAAAATTGTTGTTCGTGCATCGATTTTGTTGAAACGCTGTAAAACGGCTGTATAAATGTAGCAGATAGGTTCCGATTTACTCTGTAAGTAAATCATTTGATATATAATAAAATATATAAATGTTATGGCCACAGTCTTAAAACTTTTTAAACAACCCTCGTATATCGGATTCTCTGCAAGGTACAGGTACAAAGCATTGGTTTAACCTTGGTGCTTTGTTTCAATTAATCTAATCCAGGGTATAAGACGATTAAGGCACCGATGTAGCCTAGAAACGCACACATTTAAACTTGATCTGACATGACTATTTGTCACAAATCAATTGTCATTTCTATGATGATGTATTTATGTATATATTTGTTTATGACGATGAGCTTTAATCGCTCAGATGATTAATCAACTTTATGTTCTGTTCTGTTCTATGCAAAACATCTTACGGCATTCTCACTGTCTTGTCGACTGAATGATTAACTTGAACTGTATTAAGTAGCGCATTAATAGTGTCATTGACCTTTAAGCTTAACAAACTTAGACAAAGTATCAATGACTTCACATATATATACAGTGAAACCTCGATAATAAGATCCCCATTGTTCCTGAAGAAAGCCGGTCGTAGTTTTAAGGTGGTCTGGTTATCGAGTCAAATTATGAGAGAGAAATACAAAACTGTTCAATGATAATACGGTCTTGTTAATGAGGCAGTCTGAAGTTAGAGATGACCTTTGAGTGAGGGTTAACAGTATAAATTTGACCGTTTTTGCAATCGTTCTTTGATAAGTACAATTCATTCTTTTTAATTTCGTTTATAGTTTGATCTAGTATGCGACAGAAAATGGATTCCAGCAACTATTACTACTATTCAAATGGGTGGGGTACTTCTTGGATGCGCTGTATCCGGTCATCTTGCGGATTGGATTGGTCGAAAACCTACGCATTTTATGGGGATATTTACGATGGTTGTATCAAATGCAGCAGGTTATTTTTCACCAACCTGGATAGTGTACGCTGTTATCAGATTTGTAATCGGAATTGGTATTGGGTTTTACCTTACCGTACAATACAGCATCACAAATGAATTTACGACATCAAAATGGCGACCGGCCATTGTCACGACGCCATCTTGGGCATTGCAGTCTGGGTTATTTGCGCTAGCTGCGTGGGGCTTTCATGACTGGCAGAAAATACATTTAGCAATTGCAATTATTGGAGCTCCGTTTTTACTTACTTGGTGGTAAGTGAATTTACGTTACATTTCCATAATACTATCGTGCGATTTAAAGAATAATGTTAATTTTACAATATTGCGATGTTTTGTCAATGTTAGGCATATTTGGCTCATGTTTTTATATTTAATATTTATTACATTATCCATTAAGATACACCAAACGTGTCAATTGAAAACTTTTTAATTGCAGTATTTCAGTCTGCCATGGGCTCACGAAGTTCATAGACTATTTTCTATGTGACGATAGATACAAAAATACCTTTGGTTAATACAGTGCAATCTCTCTAGAGTAACACCTATGGGGCACGCACTTTGTTTGCTGATATTGAGAAGTTGTTGATCTAGAGAGGTAAAATCGATAGTTGATTCCAACTACTAGATAGAATGATAAGGTTGTTTCAGAGGGGCCGTTTTTCAAGAGATGGCCGCTCTGGATGGGTGGCACTTTATATTCATCTTCTGTTTTATGTGTAATATTTTTCATCAATACTGGTGTTCAAAAATTTCTAATACTGTATGTTAAATATCTAAATTTCTAATTTTATTTCGTATGCGTTCTGCTGTAAATTATCAAACCTATTCTTCTGGCTTACGCTTTTCAGGATTCTGCCCGAAAGTTTCCGTTGGTTGGTTACTAAGCAACGGTTTGGTGATGCTGAAAAGGTTATCGGAGTTATTGCAAAAATTAACAAAAAAGAAAAACCAGACTTGACGAAAATATTTGCAGCGGCAAAAGAAACTCAAGAAGTAGCAAAAGCAGCGGTTTCCAGCAAGAAACACTACTCCGCATTGGACCTGTTCAGCACAAAATCGAGCGCTAAAATGACAGTTGGTCTGTTGTTTGCATGGTAATTTCCATGTATATAAATAGTATGAACAGTAAATCTCAATAATGCGACCACCCTTGGGACCCTTGAAAACTGGTCTTTTTATTGAGATGATATTTATATTGAGGTTAAATAAAGAGCAAAATGGACTTGATACGTGTGTTCTCATTTGTGAGATGGTCTTATCATTGAAGTGGTCTTTAAGTGAGGTTTTACTGTATTATATCACATTGGAAGTTTAGTAAAATCTGACTTAAGCATCCAGTCCAACTATTCATAAAAATAAGGACGCTTAAAACAGATAGCTGTTTAATACAGATGTATTAGTCTATGTATTTCATTGCATATACTGTCAAACCTGTCTTACGCAGCCAGTCATTGGATATTTAAGAGGATGCTAAAAACAAGTGGATGTTTAATATAAGTGTATTTATTATACAATCGGCATGTTTGATTTCTTTAATATTAGTCTAATTAAAACAGTTGGCTGCTTAATTTCACGTGACCACTAACACAGGTTCAACTGTATAACAGATGCATATGTACGTAACACTTAATCGTTCTTCAAAAATAACATTCACCACTATGTTGTTAATTTGTTATTCATTAGAAATATCTTAGGCATGAGTAATCGCATTTAGCCGGCAGGCTTACACGTCCGAAAATAATTTCTGAGTTAACCGATTTTGTAAAAACAAGTTTGTTTAAATCCAGATAATTTAAAGTCAATCGCACGAAGCTGTTCAAATCTAAAACCTAACCTTAAAACCTGTTCTGTTTTGCCATATATGTTTTTGTATTTGCGTTTATTTATCGTCGCCATCGGTTTCCCATATGGGCGACGCCTCCGGAAGATTGTTAGTCATTTTAGATTTTTGGAGGATAGTGCATGATACAGGAGATGCCCCATTTCCAGAAGCACCCCTGACTCTTTTACGTGCTCGATGTAAAGCATCATACACAGGACCTCGGTTTTTCAAAGTCTCGTCCGAAAGAACAAGCTTGCACCGTTCTAAAACTCAAACCTCTGATTGGTTGATTTTGAGCGCAATCTTGTTATTGACCAATGGCTATAATACATTCTTAGACTGGTCTAGAAACTAGCATTGAACCCTGGGTACATATCAAGGGTTAACCATCACGTTTATATTTTAGGTTTGCAGCAAGTTATGGATACTATGGCATAACATTTGGAGTAGAACGATTGTCAGGAGATTTATACATGAATATGTTTTTAGTCAACATCGTTGAAAGTCCGGCTATGATTTTAACAGCAATTCTGGTCAGTTGGTAAGTTGTCCTATTGGTTTGAAATGTTCTTGCGCACTCATATGCAGTGGTCTCCCTTTATAGTCAAAATATACCGCTAGAGAAGAAAAGCGTGGAGAGGAGTTGGCATTTGTCATTGCCTGTTTAATTTACAAAAGACTATCCAAAACGCTTATTTTTTCAACACTTACAGTAGAGTTTAAAAACTTGTTTGTAAACATTATAATCACCTAAACCAAGCTCGTACCTGTTAGAAATGTATACTATTAAGGAGAAGACCTATATAAGTCATTGGCTTTCGGTCTCATCCTTTTTACATTAACTACTGAACAAACTCGTTTCATGTAAAATGTTGTATTGTGTATTGTATTATTATGATGTTCCTAGTATGTAAATAAAATATGTTTAAACCTAAAGACTATCAGTACAATTTGTAGGTCTTAAGTGTGAGGTTGGCTAGCTGTTAAGTCAATTTAAACCCCCAGTATTTTTACTGACAGTTCCAATGCTCTCAAACGCTGTATGATTATTATTATTTTTTGTGTTTTGGATGTGTGTTAGATTTCCCTTTCCCTTGTGCAATTCTTTCACTTTATATAGTGTTCGTGTTGTTGTCTCTCCAGTTTCGGCCTATTGTTGCCAGCTGTCTTGACTTGTCCTGTGATCTAGGGATGTCAACGAATATTCGGGTATTGGAATATTCGTTTGAACGTCTGAATATTCGAATACTGATCCGGCATTCGAATATTCGATCAATATATATTTTCAATATAAAAGCTGAATGAATGTCTATTCAATTTCAATGATGTGCATCATCGTATTGAATGACATTTTACGCGTGTTTAGGTGTTATGACATGTCATGTTGTATATTTTGGGGCAAGAGATATATCAATCTCCTACGCAGTGATCTCCCCTTATAGTTATCGGAGATCTCGGCCATCACAAACTTTTGGTCAATACATTGACAAAATATATTTTTCATTTATTTAATTTTTATTTATATATCTTAATTTCAAGCATATAAGAAGTTTGGTGGTATAAAAATAACCAACTATCATCACGTGAGTTTCTTCTTTGGATCCGCCATTTTGTCCAACCAACCATCATCACGTGACTTTGGGATGGCAGTGGTTATTGTTATACTGCAAGGGAAGATAACCGCTGTGTGAAGTTTGGAGATATATACACTCTGACACTTAGGCCCTGAAATTATTAGTAATTGCGGTGATTTGAACAACTTTAATGATTAGTTTTAAACATTAAATTGATTAGCAAAGAGTTAAACTTCGATTGGTCAAATGATCGAATGGTCGAATATTCGAATATTCGATCGGAAGGTTGACCGAATATTCGAATACCAAAATGGCCGTATGTTTCTATAAATAGGACAGTAGAGCAAACACCGACATAATGCAAACAGTTTGCTTCAAACGTTCATTATTTTGACTATTCCTTATTCCTCAGAAAATTAACAACATTATTTATAATCACCATATACATTTTCCAGGTTTGGTAGGAAGAAGGTCACGTTCGCGTTTTATCTTTTGGCGGGAATAACGGGTATAGCAGTTGGCGTCATTCAATATACAGGTATAACTGTATTTTGTTAAACGGACTGGATTATGTCAATGTTACCACTTGTGTTTCAATAAGTTTGTGTAAATTTTTGTTTATTTATCGTCGCCACCGGTTTCACACATGGGCGACACCTCCGGAAGAATGTATTTACTTTAGCTAAAGTACGTAATTTGCAACATTTTTTTTCGGTGCAGTCCTACTAACATGGTTTTGCTATTTGCATATTCAGTGTTTTGTAAACCAATACAATCTTACGTTAACCACCAAGGCAAGTGCTCGCACTTTCTCTTCAATTTAGAAATATGTATATAACCTTGAAGCTGACTGATTATCATTGTGTATAGTGTATTTCAAGATTTATCCAGTAGGTAGTGTTGTTATTCATGACTACGGGGAATTGTCCGGTGTTGGAATTAAGAAGTCTTTCTTGGTTTTATGTACCAGTGTAGTGCCACATATAGGCCGTGCCGCATTTAGGCCGCGTACGATCTTAATGTGGCGGCGCACTTCACTTTTCAAGATATTTCTTGTTTCTAGATGCTCCAATAGATGGACTAATCACTAACATCATTGCATTGCTGGCTAAGTTGAGTGTCGCGTGTGGATGGCAAGCTATGATAGTCTACACCACGGAGCTTTACCCCACTGTCGTACGGTGAGATAGTTGCTATAGTGACATAAAGAGCGTTTATTTATTATAGTGTCACCCCTATTTAAAGGGCCAGCATTTTCTGTCTTATGAGACATTTACTTTCCGAGCACGTTTGCGTTCCGATTCCTATCATTTAATGCCAGGCACCAGGCAGATAGGCACACGGTTACTATTATTTAACTAGTATTCTTGCGCATGAAATAGTTTGACTTAACTTACGTAAAATCTGTTAAAAAATCGCTGCATTTATCTTAAATCGAGTATCATGTTCATTAATTTTATTATATCGATGTTATAAGCAAACAATAGACACATCAAATTGTTCGTGTTACATGTATATAGTTTTGTATCTTTCTTTGTCAGATCTATACCTCTATGTTACTGTTTCCATTTCAGAACAATAGCTTACGGTGTACACAGTACCTCAGCTAGAGTAGGTGGAATGGTCGCACCGCAGATTGTATTTCTGGTTAGTTATATAATAATCCTTTTAAACCTTTGTAGTGTCTTACAAGTATTTATTGACATGTATTTTTAACTTCTATCACCATAGTATATTTCCGGTGGATACTTCGTGTTTTTCCGGAATATTTCGACTACTTTCGGCAATCTTCATTAATTTCCGGAATTATTCGCCTACTTCAATTAGTCGTCGTAAATTTACAGATTTATTCGTCTACTTCCGGCTATTTTCGTTAATTTTCAGTAATGTTGTGTCGGATTTACTGCCAATTTTAATCAATATGTAAGATAAATACGTCATTTAGTTGACAAAACTCTTGTTCCTTGGTTTCAAACCATTTCGAATGCGTCGTTGTGTGAGTAACGGGTGACACATGCAGCGGTCTACTTCTGATATTTACGTGAATCTGATACAGCAAAACCCGTCAACGTCTGGATTTAATTATTATTTGACAACATGTACTTAATAAACAACGGATGTATATTCAAAAAAAATATAAGGATTTCCAAAGAGAATCTTCAATGATCATTATAATAGGGTGTCCTCATTAAGTGTATGAAGTCCAATGTCTTGAAGTGTGTAGCTCTACTTACAATCATCCCATACCGTCCAACATACTTTTTGCCCGGGGGTCGAGCTCACGAATGCATCCGATAGATAACTAAATTATTGTTGCTCTTTTCTAGGATGATGAAATCCCGGGTATCTTGTATTTTCTAAGCGGTGTTCTGATGATGATATCCGCTGTGATAATGTTGATGTTCCGGGAAACCAAAGATGCTGTACTTGGCGATACACTAGAGGATGAGGTTGAGGTTGCGGTAGACGGTAAAAGAGATAACACAATTGAAAACAATAAAGATGGAAAATCAACTGATTTAGACACTAAGTTGTGAACCATTTATACGATCAATTAAATCCTAGCCATATTTGGCTTTTGTGATGGCATGTCTGATATGCAGTACAACCTCTCTAGAAAAACACCCTTAGGGCGAAACAGATTTTGACTGTTATTGAGAGGTTGCTGTTTTAGATATGTTAAATGGGTAGTACATTCTTACTACATGAAAAACTGATACTGTTACTGTATAGGTGTTGTAGACCAAGAGAGAGTTAGCATGTGCAGCTTTCTGGGATAAATATCAAGAATGATCTCCCTTGATTATCGGCTTTGTTTAAGCCACTTCCTCGAACTCGGATTGCCTCCCTTCCCCACGAAAATGACACCTGTCAAACTGGTCAATTATCAATAATCGATATTGGCTCTATGCTATAACCGAATTTAACGTCTCTTGATCATTATTATTATCGACTAACTTAGCCACCCCACAGTGTTTCGACCGCATGTTGAAAGTGCATTAGGCAATAGTTTGACTTTATACATTCTTGGGGGTGTATAGAACAACAAATAAATCTTCAATCACGGCTACAACTAAATGTTCAGTGGAAACAGAAAATGTGTTGCTTATTTGTAAAAATAAATAATACATTTTTGTAAGTAAGTTTGTTATCTCGAAAGTATGTACGGTTTGGAAAGTTTGCGCTGTGTATATTAAATCAAATATTGATATTCATAGATGGGTGTCATGGACAGATTATTTCCGATTGAAATGTTGCAATACAATAAAACCTCACTGAAAGATCACCTCAATACTGCCTCAATAATGATTTCTTTTTGATAAATGATTTACACATTTGTGACAATAAAACGCTTTTTTTCACACTTAAGGCTAAGTGAAATAGTTGCGTTTTAAATGGTGTTAAGCATCAAAACTATATTATATGTCAATGTTCATCTTGTATTACCTCACGCGAATAAATTCTAACATAAACCGTTGTTTGGATTTTATATTCCTTTGATACACTGCAACCTCTCCACAGCAAAACCTTTGGAGGACAAACATTTTGACTGTTGTTTAGAGGCTGTTTCTGTAAAGGTTATGCTGATCGTAAATTCTTATTACAGAATAAATGATAGTGTTGTTAAAGAGAGGTTGTTGCTTAAGACAGGACCGCTTTTGTTGCATTTTTTCATTTGTTCTGCTTCTGTTTAAGAATATTGTCAAACATTTCAAGCTACTTAGTAATCGATCTGCAAGAAATACTTCTTTAAATATCGGCGAACAACTGTATAAAAGACAATGCAACTTGTTCTGCTTAAAGGAGTCTCCGGCAGCGCCATTGACCGATTTTTCGTGTTCCTCACAACATGATTCTATTTCAATATTACTACAGCTTGTGTTAAGTGCTGTGTGGCAGATGTAAACGTTCGCCCCGTACTGCGTCCATATGTAGTTAACCTTAATCAACACTATTTAAGTTAAATTTACACATTTTTAGCTAGCTGTGGTGTAGTGGTTAGCATAACGGACCGGCAATCCGTAGACCCGGGTTCGAATCCTGGTAGTGCCATTGACCGATATTTCGTGTTCCTCAAAACATGACTCTATTCCAATATATTCATAATGTCATGACTACACGTATTCGACAGTTTTCAAACAACTAATATTTCTGACAAGGGAGCTAATGCCACAAACACTGATAATTGTCTGGATTACCTTCTCTTGTCAGGTTGTTGTACAATCTCCAACGCAGTGGTTTCTCTCCAGCGATCTAGGAATTATCTATGTCCGTCCCATGGGTATCTGAAGACGTACTTTAAGACAAGCATTGCAGTCTTGCACGGTTCCTCGCTTCACAAATCTTCATTTTCATCGTCTTTTCATTTTGAAATTTTGTAGCGTAAAAATCTTTATCAACCAGAAGTAAGATCCGAAATGCAAAGGGAAGTCACTCGTGGTAAAACAATTCAAAATAATGTGCTAGTATTACTGTTCTTGGTTCCATAGATATAGTGTTGCCACATTGTGATATCAAAAGGTAGACATGTCATAAGATAACATCCCCAGTCACATTAATCTGACACTAGGGTAACCAATCCTAGCACTAACCGCATAATGCCGATCTTAGCCAAGGGAACGATCAGTACGAGTTTAACGACAGTGATAAATATTATGTCGCGACAGGGGAGTGAATCCACGATTCACAACAACCGAGACGAAAGCTCTGACATTGAACTATCGGATCTTCGGTTATCAAGGTATATGGTTAAATGAAATAATAAAGTAAATATCACACAATGATCAATTAAAATTGACCGTGTAACAGTCATTTCATTCAAATATCCATCCTCACGTGACATTCGAGAAAAAAGGGGAGGTAAGCGCTGTGAGAAGTCCAATTGTTTTACAATTGAATGAACTTTACAGTGGAAACAAAATGCCGGGAACCAGAATAACTGATAACACCATTGGAACGAATTAAGTTTCCTAACAGGCAGAAATCCTTGCAGTCTTCTCTTTAAGACGGGGAACACTACTAAAGTGTTTATTTTTTTAATTTCAAAAGGAAAAAAATGTTAAGGACAATTTTTGAAGCAATAACTAGTTGACTAGTACATCTTATGTCATGATTTAACAAAATATGCTATCTTGCGAAATATATTTACTTTGCCAATTTATGTAGAAATCAAACCAATGAATGAAAATGATGTAAAATTTGTGATGCTCTTTGAAAATCCATGTATTTCTTCTACATTATAATTGTATAGTAAAATTGACCTTTGTTAGCTAAAACATTGTAACATGTTTTATGAATAAAATGATATTGTATCGTATTGTATTGTATTTATATAACTTGTAATTGTGAATCATGGGCATAATGCCTTAAATTCTAAATAAAGTTACTAACTATCTATAACGCCATTACCAGTTCAAAATGGATCGGGGTTTTCCGTAAGTCATCGGTTAATTTCCGATCTTTGATTCATATATACTCAACGACACTTCTAAGTCCACACTTCGATTTTCATCGCTAACTTCGACATTTGTTGGAATATTTTTATATAAAACCTGGTCACAATCTTAACAAAATATTTTATTATATGAAAACATAACAAAAATAACAATCGGATACGAATCCGCTCAACCGTGACAGTTTTACTGCTGCTGGTCGAAAAACTCCAACAAATGTCGAAGTTAGCCATGAAAATCGAAGTGTGGACTTAAAAGTGTCGTTGAGTGTATACATTCTAAACATGTCGATATTTCAAAACCAATGTTTGTTTTGTCAGCGTCAATAATTGAACATTTATATTTCAAATTTGCATGACACGAAGTTGTCATTGTGACTCGTTTACTTTCGATTTAAAGAACCACAATAATTGAGAATTCTCTTCGTTAATGCGAAATTCAAACAAATTGCAACTCAAATTCATAAATGTTCGAATAATAGCAAATTGAATAAAAACGCATTACTTTGAATTCTGTGTTAATTATTCAGGAATTTGAGGAAAACTTGCGCATGCGCAAAGTTATTTTGAGATAATTATAAGAATGAATAATGTCTATTAATAGGTCAGGGTAATATACATTTGCAAGTAAGGAGATAAACCGATACGCACCGCCTGGTATCATCAACATGTGGAGAAAACTTCCTCATACAATTTTCGGGAAATTGTTTTTGCTATTTAAAACGGAAGTAAAAATAACTTTTCCTTAACCTAGTGTAGTTTACCGTACGTATCGCTCTCATTTGACACTTAGGTATGCATGTGAGACATTAAAAGGGATATCTTTCCGAGAAACTGAAACTCCTCAATACAGTATAATCTTTCTGTTATGATCACCGAGAGGAAACAAATTGCACATGGCTTGACAAAAGAATATAAAATGAGTTCTGCTTTCGATTTCCAACCACTTCTTTTCACATAATTATGACGGCACTATGTACTGAAAGTAAGCAATCATGATTTGCTCCATATGGCAATATGAAAACGAAGTGACCTTATCAAGTAAATGGTGTTTTATGTTTGTAAATAGAGATATCACATTTTGCGTTTTCTAGAAATAACATCACTTAAAGAAGAGGTTGTATATCCCATAGCAGCGCTCATATGAAAATGATGTTGTTTTGCCTTTGAAAATAGCTGTGGTGAGCTACCTACGGATTCCTTATATTTATTATTCATAATAATGAATAAAGAAGTCGAGAAGTAGAACGCTTCATATACAAAGAACACATCCATCCTAAACCAATTAACATAGTATTACATATATGGTCACAAATGAATGAAATGGTGGCTAGGGACTGCACAATTATGTTCCAGTGTTCGACTTATCTCTGTTCGAGTGATCTACTTTTAGTTATAATGAAATAAGGACGGATTTTGCAGGGACTTAAGAACTTGTTCGAGGTATATACCGTGTTCGAGCCAAAACTGTTCGAGGTTTCGTAGTTCTACTGCACAAAAGGAATTAGACACAAACGTTCGTGCTGCGTTGAGATAGCGGTACCGCCTTGATATGGTCCATTGCAAAAGCACAAATGGGGGTTTAAACTTGGTTTAAAGAAGCACACTACCAGTTATTTATCCAACAATCTTAATCGCCCACTTACCATTTGGAAAATAGCCATTTAGCAATTGGAAATTCACCATATACCTATCCAACATTCGCCATTTACTTACTTAATATTCGCAATTTACTTATCCAACATTCGCCATTTACTTACTTAATATTCGCAATTTACTTATCCAACATTCGCCATTTACTTTCTAAATATTCGCAATTTACTTATCCAACATTCGCCATTTACTTACTTAATATTCGCAATTTACTTATCCAACATTCGCCATTTACTTTCTAAATCTTCGCAATTTACTAATCTAACATTCGCCATTTATTTGGTTGCTGATTATAAATTATATAATTACCCATATACTACAGAAAGGATAAAGAGAGAGCACTTAGGAAGGGAAAGAGACAACCTTCTGTGTGTTGAGCATATAAAATGCAAAGATATTTCAACAAAAATAGCGTAAATGATTACTGCTATATACATTTAGAATAAACATACCAAAAAGAAGATGTTGAAATGTATCAAGTGTTACCCACTCCTCGTCTATTTTTTGTCTTTAGTCAGAATGTAGGGATTGGTATATGAAGGCCTTATTTTGTGGTTTCAGTTGCTTCCCTGAAATGCTCTTCCTGATTCATTTTGATATTTATCAATTCATAAAAGTTAGTAACAAAAGAATCCAATGAGGGAATGCAAAACATGCTTGTCCGTATTTAAGTTCTTAATGTCTTTTTTTCAATCTATCTAGTCATATCGGGAGAAGACACTTAAAATCGAAAGTAAGAATCGATTACACTGTGATAAAATACGTCTTCTCCTTTTACAATAAAACATCCACACGGGAAAAATAACCCTTTGCTATTCTCCCGCTTTGAGCCTCTAGTATGGTATGCATGCTGATGCCGAGGCACACAGAGGTGTCGCAAACGCACGACATTGATTCGAAAGAAGCTTTATTTTAACCAATGTGTCACTCCTATAAAGTCTTAATATAGTTGTTATGCATATATTTTATTCACAATAAGTATGATTCATACAAATACACAGTAATGTAAAAGGATACTACAGCATACCGAAATGTTCAGAGGTAAATGATAAATAGCCCATCTTACTATCAGAAATAGTCACTTCTTAATACAATACAGAATTGTTGAGAAGAAAAAAAGAATCTACAGAGCAGGTTTCTGAACGAACTATACTGTGCGTTTTCTAAATCCTAAAGTGTACCGTGATGTGTTTTGCTTTTATGGATACTGATTTATATTGCGCATTACATTAAATTGAGCTAAATAGATTTACGTTTTCGAAAAAGAACTGGATTACATTAGGAACGTTAGATGATATGAGACACCGGGTAGTTTTATCGGTACGTGTACATTTTTTCCAAGACCAGATACGGTGGCGCTGTATAAACTAAAATTTCTTTTGGTCCACTTGGTTTTTTCTTCCCTAAATTCAATGTCCTTCCGGTTATGTTAAGATTTTAAAAAAGAGCTTAATCATATTTGGTAATGTGTGTTTACTTTGTACATTCTTAGTGTTTACTACTACTGTGCTTCACTCTTGTTTTTGTGGCATTTCGTGGTAGTGGTTCTTGTGCATGTCGTTGTGATTAATTGCTGCTGCTGTTGTTGTTCCTGATGCTATTTTGTCGTTATGTTTGGTTTTTTTGTTGCTGTTATGGTTGTTTTGTTTCTGTTACTGCTAATGTTTTTTGTTGTTTTGTTGATGCTGCTGCTACTGTTTTGTGTTGTTTCTGCTGCTACTGTTTTGTGTTGTTTCTGTTGCTACTGTTTTGTGTTGTTTCTGCTGCTACTGTTTTGTGTTGTTTCTGCTGCTATGCTGCTGTTGATGCATTTTTGCTATTTCTGTTGTTTTGCTGTTGCTGCTTTTTTTCTATTGCTGCTGTTTTTCCTGTTGCTGCTGGTTTTGCTGTTGCTGCTGGTTTTGCTGTTGCTGCTGGTTTTGCTGTTTTTGTTGTTGATGCATTTTTATTTGTTGCTGTTGTTTATGCTGTTGCTACTGTGTTTGTTGTTACTGCTGTTATTGCTGTTGCTTCTGTTTTCCCTGTAGCTGATGTTTTCGCTGTTGCTGCTGTTTTTGTTGCTGTTGCTGCTGATTTTCCTGTTGATGCCGTTTTTTCGGTTGATCTACGTGTTGCTGTTTCTGCTGTTTTTGCTGTTGCTATTGTGTTTATTGTAACTGCTGTTTTTGCTGTTGCTGTTGAGTCTGATGTTGCTACTGTTTTCCATGCAGCTGCTGTTTCTTTGCTGACACAGCTGTTTTGGCTGTCATAGCTGATTTTCGCTGTTGCTGCTGCTTTGGTTGTTGTTGCTGATGTTTTTGCTGTTGCTGCCGTTTTAAGTGTTGCTGCTGTTTTTCTTGTTGCTGCTGTTGCTGCTGCTGTTTTTGTCAACATCCCTGTCTTCGATTCTTTTCGAGGTTTTCATATCGTTGTATTTGTCACTCTAAAATCGTACATATTTGGTGATGGCTATCGGTGTTTGTTTGCATTGTTCTGACATGTTCTTCTTAAACTTGTTCAATAATGACACACCATGGGGTTTACGCGATGCAGACTGGTTTTATTGACGTACACTATACACTTTTGGTCAAGTTTCATGTACTACCGGCAAAACGACCGCTTCACAGTGCGTTGGTCGTCTTATTGGGATTGAATAAAGAGCAAAACACTGAAAATGGACTTGAAAATTGTGTTCTTAATTTCGAGGTGGTCTTGTTATTGAGGTGGTCTTTAATTGAGGTTTTACTGTATATCGAATCTGGTAGAAAACTTCCAATCAACTTGCGAATTATTAAAATGCTTTTTGCACATTAAAATGCAAACGTAAATCGGGTGGTATTAGTTTGTATATCCGAGCTGAATTTGTGAGTGAAAAAACATTGTTTTATCAAAGCGAGGACGGTTTGTTATGGTTGAGATTGGATGGTAAACTGTAAACAAAAAATGCCAAATTATATTGGAATATGCTTAAAGATGTGTCCTATGTAAAGTCGTCAAATATCCAATCAACCTGTTTTGAAGAATATTTTAAAGTCACCAATAACCCAAATGATCACTGTTTTAGTCCCGACAAAGATATCTTATATTTTAATGACCGTTTTCTTAACAATGAATTTGATATAATGTTTAAAGAATTTGACGAGGAAATACTGCCTAATGAAATAGTTCAAGCCTTCAATCAACTAAAAAGTGGGAAATCGGCTGGACCAGATACTTTTCAAATTAATATTTTATGTATGGTGCTGAAACACTTATGCCTTTTTTGCACTGTTTATTCAATGTTGTCTTGGAAACAGGATTTTTTCCAACTTCTTGGTCAGAAGGATACACCATACCATTACACAAACAGGGAGATATTGACGATCAAAATACTTATCGTGGAATCACATTGTTAAGTGTCTTAGGAAAACTGTTTACTAGAATTCTGAATAATCGTCTTAATAACTGGGCAGAAAAGTATAATGTATACTTAGAATCCCAGGCTGGATTTAGGAGAGATATGGGTACCACGGACAATATTTTTTATTTTACATGGTCTTATAACACATATGATAAATACCGGGAAAAAACTAATTGTTGTTTTGTAGACTTCAGTAAAACATTTGATTATATAGACAGAAATGCATTATGGACAAAATTGATTAAGTTTGGAGTTCGTGGAAATTTTTAAAAGTAATAAAAAGTATGTATGAAGATAAAGTTTGATAATAAGCTAAGTAACGATTTTTATGCATGTTGGGAGTTAGGCAATGTGAATGTCTTTCTTCATTTTTATTTTCTATGTTCCTAAACGACATAGAAGAACATTTTTGCACAAACAACTTTGAAGAAGTCGAAATATACATGTCAAAATTATTTTTATTGCTTTATGCTGATGATATTGTCATTTTATCAGAAACCTCCGAAAACCTTCAACACGGTTTAAATGTGTTGTCAGATTACTGTCTAAAATGGTAACTAAAAGTAAATGTTAATTAAACCAAAATAATCGTTTTTCATAAAGCTAGCATCCTACCACGTACTGTTGATTTTACGTACGATAACAATCCTGTAGAAATAATGAAACCCTTCTCATATTTAGGCATCATTTTAAGTCAAGGTGGTTTATTTAAAGAAACCCAATTAAAGTGTTCACATAAAGCGTTAAAGGCACTTTTTGAACTAAACAAATATTTACTGAAATTTGAAAATGTTTTTATTTCACACAAACTTGAATTGTTTGACAAACTTACATTGCCAATTTTATCTTATGGGTGCGAGATTAGGGATTTTAATAACGCTGAAAATATCGAAAGGGTACACACCATATTTTGCAAAAATATATTACAAGTAAAACGCACAACCCAAAATGACTTTGTTTACGGTATTCTAGGCAGGTTTTATTTAAAAAATATACGATATTTACGCATCGTAAAATTTTGGCTTAAATTCGTAAATATTAAAGATTTAAAATTTCGTAAAATGATTTACATTACATTAAAAAGAGATGCCAAGATATACCCGAACACAACATTATGGGTGACGTCTGTTGGGGATCTATTATCAAGATTAGGGTTTTCATGATGTATGGCTCCAACAAGGAGTAGGTAATACAGATATATTTCTGCATGTTTTTAAACAACGTTTGTATGATAACAGCTTACAGATATGGCATTCACGATTAACAAAGTCTAGCAGATCCATATTTTATAAAGAAATAACTCTTTTTGATTTCCAACATTTCTTTAATACTCTACATATTCCTAAATTTACAATTGCTAAGACTAAACTTGTTGTATCCTCTCATAACCTAAGAATAGAATCTGGCAGATGGCAAAGACCAAAACTAGAAAGAGAAAAGAGAACATGTTTTTATTGTGATTAGTTGGAAGACGAATATAATTTTTTTCTCGAATGTGAACTTTATAATGAACTCCGTAAACTGTATATAAAGAGTTATTACTGGAAAATACCAAGTTTGTTAAAATTGAGGTTATTATTTGAAAATCAAAACGAAACTGTCGTGAAGAAACTAAGCGTATTCATTTTCAAAGCGCTGGAAATACGAACAGATATTTAATTACAATTGTAATATGAATATATCAAACAAAACATATTGTACACTTGGTTTTAAATGTTTTTCATAGACGTCGCAATGTTATATTTAGATAAGAGGTTTACAATAAATACACATATAACATTGTACATATTTACATATAGTATAACAATATTGATCTTACACATTTGTTACGATAATATGGTAATGACTGATAACATAGTATATAGAGGAGTATTTATATGTATTATTATTTCATACACTTGTTTTTTCGCTATCGCATGTATGTTTTATTACATGTCCAACTTTCATTACGGTTAACAAGGGAGACACATCAATTAAATTTCGGGGTGTCTGCCCTGACCAAAATGACCAGTCTTATCTGTTTTACGACCGATTAATCTGATAAGAGATAAGACCCCGTGCTGGGAGATACCGTAAAATATATCTACCCAGTCTTGTAATTCAGTATGGGTGATAAATCCGAATGCAGCGATTATACAAGCTATTAATTAACATCGAGTGCGCTTTTAGGCAAGAATTTGGGGGAAATATGACTTTTTATAGAAACGCCTAGAGATAAAATATTGGTGTGGTTAATTTAAGGGTTACAATAAATCGACTTTTAATCTGTAAAGGTGTGAAATTAAACAAAATTAAATAAAATGTTACAAAGTAAAACTTGATTACGATGAGTACATGTATACGTTTTTGGATGCTATTGTTTAACCTTATACTTAAAAGTGAAAATAATTCTATAAATAACAGTAAAACTTTATTACAATAAATAGAATGTTTGCGATGATATTGTTGAATTTTATACTTTAAAGTGAATCTTATTATATTAATACTATTAGTATTGTAGTGCAGATGTTGCAATTATTTAGACAAATAACCTGCATAACTTATTGATATTCATTTCATAAGTTTTAGATTGTTTATTTACATTAAAGACTGATACCGGCCAATAGGGGATAACGCCGTGACGTCACACGCACCGGCTATAGAAATGTAAACATTGCTGGTGGGCAGAAAATCGATATCCGGTTACAGCGCCATATTGTTTATAACGCTAATTCGCTTTATCTAAATTGTAAATTATTTAAGTTATGATTCAGTCTTTCATAGTTGTTGGTTGTACACACAAGCGGGGTAAGGGTTTATGAATTCATGGCACATAATTCCTAATGAGAATAATTAAGAGCGAAGGAAACAGTAGCTATCTGCCATTGACAGGAAAAACTGGTCCCGTCGACTCATCAGCCTATGTAATGTCCGTCCCCTTATGTATAATATTATTAAGTGTGAATAAAAGTCATTTTAGGAAATATTTATGTACAAAGACAACTTTTATTTTGTCCAGAAAGAAAGAAAAATCAACTTCATAGTTGATCATCTAACATAATTATTTTAAACTACTGCAACTAAAAATGCCAAGTTTTGTCATCTTTTTGATAATATAAGGATATTGTGTCTTTTATAATCATCCAAAAGATTTTATAATATAAGTCAAAAGTTCATGTAGTAAAAATTATTTCTTAAAATTGACAAGTACAGTCTTTAAAGCAAACAATTTAGTGTGGGGACGGACATTACAAAATAGGGACAGACAACAATTTACACTATGTATTAGGATTATTTCCGAAATCTTCAATAAATCCTGCAACACATACTTCTACAAATTCCAGAAACTATACGTATAAGATAACATGATAAAAATCAGAGGCAGAAACAAGGCCAGTATTTGGTTGGACAACTTATATAATGTTATGCAATAAACAATAGTGTCCCCGGCGTGCACTATCTAGATATCAATCTTATTCAGCCCCCTTATCAGCATTTCACAGTGTCTGGCCCAGTGGGAGTCCAATATGCATCCAATCAGTTTTTGCTGTCACCATCAGACACATATATACAAATAAAGTTGAGAAGTGTCAATTATTTGTATATGCTGATGGACGGAAGTTTACCAATGGGTAACGTCGTATAAAAACATTCAACTGGCTCCGTTTATGTTTATGTTATGTTTTTGTTATCCCGGTGGCGAGTTTAAACAAACTCAACTCCACACGTTTATGTTTTAGACAGTTTAAAGAACAGAACTGTGAACACAAATATCAGCATACAGCTGTCACAAATGTATGTGGGCGAATCTAAAAAACTTGCGATAAATGTGATAATACCTGATGTACAAAGGCAAACGAACACATCCGATTGTTGTGTATTTGCATATGTTACAGAACTTGTGCATTGTAACTTGAATTGTGAAATCACCGATGTTCGATTTGATATTCCCGCTATGAGGATGCATCTCATAAAATGCTCAGAATATTACAAATCTGAACCGTTTCAAAAAGTTATGAAAATGCCGAAAATGACTTGTAAAGAAGAAAAGTCTCAACAATAAAATACGTCTGTACATGTAAATTACCGGATGTCATTATAAATGTTGTAAGATGTGTGAAAACAAATCAAGCAGAATTGAGTGGTATCACGTGAGTTGTACAGGAATTTAGTCTAATTGGCTTTGTAGACTTTGTCATTGGTAGAGAAGTTGACTGTGCACTGCCGAACAATGATAATATGCTTTATGTAAAAATCTAGGATAGCGCTAGCCAAGATTCCATTAGACTCCATTCAAACCAATACATTTCAAGATTTCAAGATTTTCAAGATTATTTACACAAAGCATAAGTCCCACGGAAGTGGGAAACATTAGCATTACAAACAATATGACATAATGAAAACATATAACGCGTGATAATGGAAAACGGCTACATTAATGTAGTTAAGATTTATTCCCATACAATTTAATTGTTTATAAAATCTGACTACCAACTCTTTCAACCTAGCGCCAGCCAAGACAAAGTTGATTGACAAACTGTTTAACATGTGATATATGTGTATTTATTTATCTACCGCTATGTCTTAATATGTGTGTGTATGAATGACACTCAAATAAATGCTGAATATGTTTTAATGCTAAATGCAAAATTAAGATAAGGTAAATAAACGCACAAATAAACATATCACGTTGTTGTCTTTGTTAGATATGTGTACATGTTAACAATTACTATTGATGCATTTCACACATAACAAATTATTTATGCACATACACATTATTTTTTTTTATCTTTTTTCAATTTGCTGTTTTATTCAAACCTACGCACAATTACATGTATTTCATTTTACACTCATTCGTAAACATAATTACTCCGTATTTAACACATGTTTGATTGATCGTTAAATCCAGTTAAACCACAGGGGGAATTAAATGTAAAATAAGGTAATGAAATGATGTTATACCAGGATACAAACGCGGATGTACAGACATATTAATTATCACAAGTCATAAATACGTCTTTTGTTTCTGGATCGTTTAAAGGAATGTGCTCTTGTGAAATTGAAAATAATTATTGTGAGACTCTGTAACTGAAAAGCTATTGGTCATCCGGGCGACCGTGTGGACAGGTTTGTTACCATATTGTTTTGTTTTTAAACATATACACTATTCAATTTTCACAATACATATTAAACATTTTGCAACAATAAATTCACTAAATTCAATAAATTTCAACATTTCTCACATTTCATAAATATTATATAAACTCACATCTTCTAAACACATAACATAATACATTACATAAATAATTTCCTCACATGACATAAATGCTTTAAATAGTTTATAAATTTTCATAAAATAAGCATTAAAAAAAAAAATCAGTATTTCACACACTCACATGAAATTGTTGCATCCTACATTCGTCATTTAAGAGAGGTAAGCAAAAAAGAAGAGAATATGATAATTTTGTACGATTTTATATATCATTAATGATGTAAGTATGAAACTTTTGTAGAGTAGAGATCGCCTTTTTTGGTGTTTTAAGGATGTTTATTGCCAGCTGTAATTCTTTCTTAAACAGGTTTTTAATACTTCCTTGTTTTGTTCTCCTTTCAGTGACAAAGTATGACTTATAAATGCAAAAACCAATTAAGTTTATGATAATATTAATATCTGTGTATTCTTTCAGTCCAGATTTGTAACCTATACACACTATTATGTCATACAGAGAAGTCAAAGTCATACTAAAACAATATTTTCGGAAAACTCGCACACTTCAATATTTTACATTGTTAGAAAGCTGGGTGCATCATCTTTCGTTTGGTACCAACTTTATGCACATAAATTGATTAATACGAATTCTAATACCCACCGCCCTGTTTTTCGAACCTAAACGAATTATTTTTGGAAGCCTTTGATCTGGTATCGATTTGATGCACATATGTAAAAATGAGAATTGAAATACCTACAGCCGTATTTTTCGAAACAAAACAGTTTGAAATTTATTTCACGGAAAAATGCCCATTTTCAGAGTCTAATTTGAAAACCAAAACAACCTCTGATTTTCATTATTTTTATGTCGTGGGAAAGCTGGGAGCATTACCTGTCAATTGATGCCAAATTTATTATTGTCTGTCAAACATTAAAGAAATTAATGGCTACCGCCGTGTCATTCATTCCATATTAGTTGTATAGTACGGCGCCGCCGCCTTTTACCCTTTTGCCCACCAGTTAACTGCGCATGCGCGGAATCGGGTTGTTTTGTTTACAAACACGTTATCCCCTATTAAACATTCTGGTGATACCTGGTGTCATATGTGTGAACGACAACATTATCTCTAAGGTGGTGACCAATTAACGATTTCTAGCAGGTGGGGTAATTGATAGTTTGTAATGTACTTTCACTAAATATTAGTCGGCGGTAACCTGATTTTCCTTTTCGTCTGAGCAGTACTGTATTTCGCCATTATATATTGAGGAGTTAATATACTAGCACCAATTAGCCTTTTTCTGCAAAAATATACTTTCTACTCAAAACACAGTAAACTCTCATGGAGTGTAGTAGTGCTAGTTTATTAATATAACGAATGATTCAAACTAATTTATGAATCCGGCTGTATGATGATAATTAATGAATAATATTAGTTCATGATATGTGTGGAAGATCAAATATACACCACAAATATTTTAGAAATATTTGTCTGTACTATAATATATGTTATGTTCAATTTTATGGGCCAGTATCTATATATTTCCTCTGAATTGAAACAAAATGCTTATCGCAATTGAAATTAAGTTGCTGCTAAAGAAAATGCGAAATGGTGTTATAATATAATATATAATATGTTAGAAATAATTTAGCACATCCAGTATAACTATACACCATAAACCATATTTACATATTTGTAAAGCTTAATGAATGAAGATTGTAAAGCCGCGTTGCACAACTTTAGATTTTCCCATACCCACGTTATCGACGGTGGCTAAGCGAGGCGCTATGAAAGTTGGGTTTGACATAGTCATTTTCAGTTTGTTCTTCATCTATAACGTTATATGTTTGAATATGTGTTATAGTGTTCCTTCTCGGTCTCATAGATGTAGATTGCCCCCCCCCCCCCCAGTATTGAATTTCTGGATCCGGGCCTGTGTTTGTATATATGTATATATTTGTTTGTCCTCATGGGCCATATGGCTTACTGGTCTTAATTATTATTATGTTGTTTTATGGCGCATCGACAGCTTTGGTCATTTAGCGCGCAAGAAATGTTAAAAATATGTGAAACTAAATTACTGGTCTTAAATGAAATTAAATATTCAAATTAGGTGAATCGAAATCGATTGATGATGCCTGAGATTTTGTTTGTCAATATTCTGAAAGTTATGTTACGGTTCAAACTTTTACACTAGCGCTCAGTTGAAAGCTACAATATTTGTATCATACCGTTAAATACATCTTGTATCTACAAACATTTATTTTCCACAGAACCATTTACATGTAGATATTCAAACAGACAGACTAGTCACCATACCCAAAAATATCGCTTATCAGATAAATCCAGTCGATGCAGATCGATATCGATAGGGCTTTTGGTCAGCAGTCAATTTGTCTGTCGGTAGTTTCCGTAAGTGATCGTAAATTTTCCGATGATCACCGATTGATGACTGGTATAAAACATTAACATGTAGACTCGGGCTATCTTAGATCTATTTATCCGATAAACGGTTAAAACATTATGTATTATTATCATAAAGAAAAAAAACATTTGGAGTTCGATTTTGTTGATGAAACCTGGGACCAATATATGGGTCGTTCTCCAATAAAACGGGGCTTATTATGACAACATTTTCGATTTTCAGGTTTTCACAATTTCTGTTGCCTCAGACATTAAGAACCTTAAATATGAAAACCGTTTGACTCTATACTATTTCATTTTCATTTTATAACGTTTTAAATACAACACGTTTCATGCTCACAGCAACGTCATTTTGTTTTGGCGATGAGATTTGAACATCATTGAATGTTCTATGACGAAAGTAGGGTTTTTGGCCATTTCATCCATGTTTTAATAGATCATTTTCATATGGCTTTTGATGTAATGGTCTTATAGCTTTGTTTTTATACCTATTTTGTTCAGGATAGTATTTGAGAGTATTTAAAAGGTGTAATTAATCCACAATAAGGAAATAAATGAAAGAAAATCAAACAAGGTGCACATGTTTATTTATCACTACTATACTACTATTACCAGAAACTTACAAACTCATAGACAAACAAAATACAACAGTCAATAATATCACTGGATTGTTGGTGCTGGACAAGTGATGTCCTGATACGCTGGTCGCACACACGGTCTTACAACTTTGTATAAAACTAATTTCGTTCCTGGCTAAGTCCATGTGGTTGAATAACTAGTGGGAGTACATCTTGTGTGAAACTGTAGTCTCGACACCGAAGGATGTTAATTGTTGTTTCACGGGAATTACAGTGTTCTTTAAGTTCATCTGATGACATCCTGAAGTACTGATATGTTCCTGTTAATACAATGTCACAAGAAAGGGAATTAGACAATTATAAATACAAATGTATAAAATATAATAAAATCGTAATCGATTATTATGTGTTGATTGACATTTTATCAAATTTGTTGATAATTATAGACACAGTACTAACAGTTGTTTAATTTTGAAACTGATATGGACAATTACGATATCAACTTGATGAGAACACACTTATTAACACACAGAATTATCAGAATTAAGTGTAATTACATTGTTAATTAGAACCATAATGTTTGTAGTTTTTATCTTTATCTAATATATTTCGAATACACACTGTTTAATATTTGCTTTATTTTTAATCGAATGACAGGATATTCTTATGAATTATTTTACTCAAGCATGCCTTATTATTCATTATGACTTCATAATCATCGTAATCCCAATAGTAAAAACAAATAACCTATAAGTACCTTATTCCACGAATTGGTTTCAAATTGAAGATTGGTGCAAGAAATAATTTCCAATCACGCCATTGCCACACTGGGTATCTGACTGCTACATTTGTGGCAGACGACTTGTCAACAACAATTTGAAGCTGTTCAAAAAAGCCACAATCAGTACGGTGGTAAAGTTTCTTCATTTACGCAAAAAAACAGGACACCGTGCATGTACAATAAATATATTTTTTGCGATGACATTATTTAATTGTTTTAAATTATTATAATAATAATGATAGTCATAATGTAATACAGATGTTGCAGTTGTTTAGACAAATCACCTGTATAACTTATATAAAATAAATTGAAAAGCATTAAAATTGATATGCATTTTATAAGTTTTATATTGTGTTATTTCTGCTAAAGAGAAATCATTCCTTGAATAATGCACACGTCATACTCAAAATATACAATTCGCTTCAATATCGTATCTTCAACGTAAAAGAGCGAAGCTCGATTTTTTGCAAAAGGTTTCGTTGATGACTCTTCATAATTATTACTAGTTATTTATTATATATATAATTGCTTTGCTCAGTATTTGAAATGATATTATTCAATCCTTAAAATGTCAGTACCATGCATTAGTATAGTCAACGGTGTAAACGGTAAAAACTCAAACATAAAACTAGAATTTAAAGTCCTACATGAATGATTATTATCATGTATAATGGATGCTAGGTTCATATTTCAGAACAGAGTAGATCTAAGAACGTAGAAAAACAGGCGTGAATCAACCATGACTTAGTGTTGGTATAATATATATTATATTGTTCGCATGTATATATATACAGGCCCGTAGCTTGAGGCAAATCTGATTTAACCGAGGCAATGAAGGCGGGGTCTGGGAGTGTCCTTCACAGGGGGATGCGTACAGAAGGGTTCACCTGCGTTTTCTGGTTATTTAATGTAGCAGTGAAGTGATTTATCAAGTGCAATTTTGTTTTATTTCCCGGAGCGTCCCACAGCTGAAAAATGACCAAGTAGTCGATTGGCATGTTTTTGTGTACAAACCAAACCAAACAAAGTGCCAAATCATTAAGTCTATCGTCCTCCACACGATTGTTTGGAAATTTTAACCAAGGCAGCTGCCTCGGTGTGCCTCAGCATAGCTACGGGTGTGGTATATACAACTTTTCTTCCTCTGTTTACTAAAGAGTTACATATAAAAAGTACTATATTTTTGAACCAGTAACACCAATGCCTATAAAGACGATACTTTTCTTTAATCATTGCTGCAGACCGATGATCGTCAAACTCATTTATATACTTGACTTAATCATAAATAAAGAAATAAGTACCCATAATTGTGGTTGCTATGTATCCGGGTTATTAAGCACATGTTTATTGATCAATAAATTTAAACGATACGTTCTGCATTTGTTCAAAAGTTAAGAAATATTTAGTTAAGATTTCAAAAAATGTTCGATGTATATTTTAGCAATCTCTTTCCAACCAATTTTTATGTAGAAACAAATTTCCATTTGTCTGTTTTATGTTTGAATGTTGCTTGATTGTAAAATTAAATTTCAGTTTATCTGCATCTGTTTTACAAGTATTATACGTATTTAAAAATATTTTTTCCGTATTTTTTAAGTTCAATGTTATAAATTATTTTGCATTTAGCATTATTTCCGGTATGATTATTTTGACCCAGCTGACCTTTTGACTGAATTTAAGAATGAATCGATATCTAACATTTTCGGTCCTCCATTTGTATATGTTTGGAAAATCATATTTCGGGATATTTTATGAGGTTAATAATCTCACAGAAAGTCAAACATAAGAGTTTTAAACATTTAATTCTCTGTTCTTTTGGATTATTTAAAACTGTGAGTGGGTACACTAATTCCGAGAATGCAAAAGTTTTTATAAATAAGTCACACAGTAAACTCTCACGGAGTGTAATTTATAAATTCACTAATTTAATTCGGTTACCACGGATATATAAACCATTTTGTATGTTTTTTATGACCGTTTTTTTTTCGTTTATTTCCTCCAAGTTGGAGAGCAGAACAGTATATACAGTTTTACCAAAACAAAACAAACATTATTTACTAATATCAACGGAACAAATATCAATGTATATATGATGAATGTACACGTAGTATATTCCTGAGACTAGGGATTAAATATTTTAAACATCAATACATGCATAGGTTATAAACAAGAATGGTTAAATATTTGTCCAATTTTTTTAAATAATGTTAAGTCTAGACATATTTTGAATTAAGAATAACCAATTAGCTTGGGAAACAAATGACTGTAAGCACACTTTGCGCTGAATAAAACAAAATGTTTATCAATTTTGAAATTAGGCTGCTGCTAAAGAAAATACGACACAAGAGTCGCGATATTGTATACTAGAAGAAATTTCATGAAGCTATACATTATTATTGCATAAATGCAGACTACACTTTACCACCATAAACCATGGTCCGTCCAGTCATGGACATATAAACATATGGTTTATATGTCCGTGGTCCAGTGAACAGTTAGATTGAGATAATATCTTAAGAGACAGATTCAACTTGTCACAAGAGAGACTAACCGAATCGATATCACTCGCTGATCTTCGTAAATTTCCGTGAGATATCACGGAATCAATCTTGACATTGACATATACTTTATGTATCTCTAAATTCCCCCATTTTGTTTTCATAATTAATTACATCAATTGGCACCGTTTGAACAAGCATAAACTGTCCTAACAGAATCTGCTTGAAACTTTGAATTCCCGTCTTAGGATAAGTAAAAATAATGATTTAAACACGTCTGACGTCTAGGAAAAAAAGCACCGTTCACACTGATTTCAATAAGAAATTGAGTGGCTCAAGAAAACTGTAAATTCCCCCGCCTAAACATCTAACAATTTCAATATTTTTATACGATTGAAGAGACGATACATTGAGGTTTCCGAATCTGGTTGAAACTTTTGAATACGTTAAAATATATAGAAATAATCATAATAAATACGTAGCGTTCCCCATCTAATCAATGCAAATTAGACGACAGGAAATATCAATTTTTGGCCGAAGGGATAAGTGATATTATTGGACATGTGAATAGTGTTCTATTTCTATATATACAAATGTACATCAGGCCATCCTTATGAAATAGTTTGTTTGGCATACAATTAAGTATGTAGGTAATTAGTCCTTTATTTATTATTGTTATGGTCGTACTAGTGTTGACTGTACACACGTTGCTAAATATTTCTCATTCAAACCCCTCAAAGTTTTGGTAGGGACCATTCTCATGGGAAGGTAGGGTTGTGCCAAACAAACACTTTTTATTAGGACCATATCTCTTCGTGAATGCGTGTCTTCGAACATGGAATGACATTAGAAAAAAAGGTTTAAAGGTTTTATTTCCAAAATAACCAGGTCATAGACCCATGTGGTACATATAAACATTTATATTATTCATACATTTACACATACAATTAACATACATTTACACATACAATTAACATACGTTTACCCATCCAATTAACATACATACTTGCACCTATACATACATTAGGACAAAACATGATTAGTACAAATATACCAGAAGATCATGGACCCATGTGGTACAATTAATATACTTGTATATACACATTTGCATTACTTAAACATTTACACATACAATAAGCAAATATGTTTGCACTTATACATATATAGGAACAAACATCAGAACAAACAAACCACATATGTAATCTAATTAAATATAAATATGATATGAGTTGTGTAATATAAATTTAGTGATCAATGTTTTGTTGTTTGTAGTACAAGCAAAAATATCTAATATCTGTTATACAATAGATTTGACCTTGTTGTAAATGCATTTTCTATGTAAATACTCAGATTTTTTAGAATATGTGTATTCTCAGAATTAACAAGTTCAATAAATTTATGCATACTAGGCCGTCTCAAAAAGTATGACGGTATCAATCGTTTTCTTAAATCACTATAAATGTTACATTGTATGACAAAGTGGTACTCATCTTCTAATAGGTTACAAACATTACATATACGTTCGTTTATAGGCGTTTTTACAGGTTGCTTCCATCTACCAGTTTCAATACAAAGGCGATGAGATGATACACGTAAACGTGATAAACTAATACAAAATTTTCTAATATTCAAAGTATTGGATAACATTAACCATACGTCCACTGCTTAATTTAACACTTAACCACAGTCTCTCTTTACATTAACCCTTTTCATTGGATACGCGTCACTTTATGTTTAATTTTATCATTTACATTAATGTGTTGGTCTTGTCAATAATGTTGTTAGATTATAACTTATAAGGTCAAAGGAACATAAAAAGTAATATTCGAACAACATTGATCTTGATCGGTTTTAAATAACGATTTTAATACATCTCTGAAAATGTTCATAACATGTTTATTCCCTTTTAATTTAAGATCATTTGGTATTATTCAAAACTTATTGTTGTGACGTTCTACTGATTTATAACACAACTTGATGCTCCTTTAGTATAGTCGTAATGAGGTTTTACGATTTTGTGTATATTTCGCGTTCTGATGTTAATTATTTAGTTCCTGAGTTTATGCTGCTTGTTTCTTCGTACTGGATTACAGTGTATATGTTAATGAATACGCAATGGTTAATTTCTTTTAACGATTAGTTATAGCCTTCTTACTCAATTTATGTGTATATGTCGGAAATACATGGCCATATAGTGGTTAAGTGTGAAGTCAAATCGATTTAAACCCTATTATTTTACTGACAGTTTCAAGGCTATAAATCGCTGTATTGCTATTATTTATATTTATGCTTTAGATCTATGGTAAGTTCCATGTACAGTTCTTTCACTTATACTATACATGTTCTTTTCACCCCCTTTTGGCCTATTATAACTGACTTGTTCCGTGTTGTAATTCCATCCATTAAATACCCCCTCGTTGTCCCTAAATGGTGTTTCTTATGGTCGGCCAGACCATTCTTTGCAAACCTTTACCCCTATACATGTTTGCCCTTTTTCTGTATTGTAGGTCGAAGATCCCAACTCCCGATGAGGACTGTAGAAAGGAACATCCCCATATGAATCAAAGAGGAGGAAGAACAAATGACTTAATTTATTGTTGTCATCAATAAAATCGTCAGGGAGAATATACGACTCGTCCGAGAATCGAACCTGGGACCTTCTGATGGAAGCCGAAGGGCTTATCGGATGAGCTCCCTAATATTGTCGAATGTTGAAATATGATTGAATCCTTCATCACTGTACAAAATGACAATGCAATGAATTATCTATTGTACATATGGATGACGTCTTGAGCCAGTTGCTAGTCAAACCAGATTAGTTCTATATGATATGCTTTCCAAACATTATTGAACTAAGCACTATGATGTCGTCTGTATGTAAATACAATTGGTGTTTTGTGGTGATGGTATTATTATTCATGCTGTGTGAGCATGCTGGTGCTTTTCCTGAGTATAACGAACCATTGTGCAAATATACAGCCGACGTTTTAAGAATTTCAAATTCGGATCCAGAGGAAGCAAAGAATTGTATGAAAAGATACGCAAATGCAACACAGCTGTATTACACTGGAAGTAATTTGGTGAAAATTCCTAGTTATATAAACATATTGAGAAATCTTAACCATCTAGACTTGTCCGAAAATAGCATATCCGAAGCCAATTTCAGTAAATTGGATCACAAAATTTGTTCAAACTTAGTGACAGTAAATTTGAATCTTAATAATATAACCATTCTTAAAGGAGGACATATAGACTGTTTAACAAGCGTCAGATATTTTTACATAATGAAGAATTCATTGGCTATAATTGAAAATGGTACATTTAGTGAAACACTGAGAAATTTACGTTATATTCATGTTGGGTATAACGAACTAACAGAGCTGGATTCAAGCCTGTTTGCGCAAGTGAAATTGCATGAGGACTTGACGGTGATAGTCAATGCTTCATGGAACAATATCAACTTGATTACGAATTCGTATAACATTACCATTTATGATGTATCCAAGAACACGTGTGTAGGGCTTGTACTTGTTCATAATAATTTTACTACTATAAATACAAATTATTTGTTTAAGATTTTCAACGTGACAAACATTTTAACATTATTCAACTTGTGGAACTCTGGATTCGATCTGCGGTTTAATCCATTTATCTGTGATTGCAGTTTATATGAGCTAGCAAAGATGCTACGAAGATTTCATCCAATGGACCCTGATAACCCGGTGTTTTCGATAACGTGCGGACATCCGCAGAGTCTGAACGGAAAATTAATTAGAAAAGTGAAATTAAATGATTTCAATTGTACTGTAGCTGAGCAATGTCCTCCTGGCTGCAAATGTATTTTAACAATTAATCTGGATTTAATTACCGTGCACTGTAGTCAGAACTACGACAAGATTGAGTTACCACTGTACTGTCCGAAAGCAACTGAACTATCTATTGACATGAATACAAACACTTTAGAGAGATTGTCCCCCAGAGAGTATATGAGCAATGTCACGACACTCGACGTATCGGGCTGTGGACTTTCGGTCATAGATTCCACCATTATACCGCAATTGGAGAGAATTTCTAGTGTATATTTACACGACAACAAGCTAGCCTATATACCAAAGTCATTTCAAAAAATGAATTTCAACGATGGGCAAATCTTGACTTTGTATGGAAACCCTTTTGTCTGTGATTGTCATACTATATGGATGAAACATTGGTTGCTAATGAGCAATAAAAATGTCGCCCATGAAGACAAGACCTTTTGTGCTAGTGGCCCAGGTCGAGGTGTCGCGATAGTGAATGTACCAGATTCTGAGTTTGTATGTACGACACATCTTTCTGTCTACGTCATCGTCGCTATAGCAACAGGGGGTGTCGTTTGTCTTATTGTAGTTTCGGTTACAGTGAATCACTATAAGACACATGCTCAAGTGTGGCTGATATCAAATTTCGATGTTTGTAAATATTGTTGTCGAAAACGAACAACAAATGAGTTTAAGTATGATATATTTGTGCCACATTCTTGTGAAGACGACGATGACGTCAACAAAATCGTGGAGTCGTTGGAGAAGCACTCTCCACCATATAAAGTGTGTTTGGGAGAAAAGGATTTTTCAGCCGGAAAAACTATAACGGAAAATATTCTATACGCAGTCAAATCCAGCCATACAACATTGCTTATCGTTTCAAACAATTTCTTAAAAAGTTCTTGGTGCAATATGGAATTCAGAGAGGCCCATACGAGGTTCTTGAGAGACAGGGATATCAATCTGATTTTAGTCGTTTTAGAAGAACTGGACAAGACTTTAATTAATCCAGAGTTGAAATGCTATATGGACAGTCATGTTTATATTAAATATAAGGACAAACTTTTTTTTGCCAGACTTCTAGTTAATTTACCTGTCATTATAAACCAAGGAATCTCCGAAACATCGCCCCTTATTACTAAATCGACCTAACGATGACATAACGCGTTGATAAAAGTATGCGTGTTGTCTTAATATTAATCGTACACTTTCGTCATATTCTGTCACATTACTCTGATTAAGTTGATTTTGCTATCATTGTTGTTGCTGCTGCTGTTAACGTTGTTGTTGAAGTTGTGGTTTTAAAAATATTATATCAGAATGTAATTATTCTTTATACGCAAACTGAAATAAAAAATAAGAGAAAGGAAATTGTTGAGAAATGCACATATTTTGGTAGACTATATCGGATTTGTAATCAATGGACATGTACCTGGATGTTTGTATGCGATACACCTGCCCACAATTTTAGATGAGACTGCAGACCGATTGTTTATTCTTTTGGAGATTTTTACATACGAAAAGTATTTTATAGAACAGCCCAAAATTGAGTCGGGGCCATTTTTTATAAGTCGGTCTGGATTCCACAATCAAACGATTTTCAAGGATGACATAATCAGCTATTTGACATTACATAACGAAGTATATGTGCGTGTTTTTTTAATTTATCACCAATGTGAAAAATGGTGACACTATAAATATTCACTTTTTGATATTTCTGTATATTCGACAGGAGATTTTTGCCATAAAAATACTTGTTCGGGAGAAAAGTGTTAGCGGTAAAATTTGGGACTAATGAACTGATTTGATATATAATTGATGACACTTTTGTTGTACATATTTGCAATGTTTTACATTAGTAATTATATTTTTATATGAGCTGGTTGTTGTTGTTGTTTTTGTTCCACTTGAAGTAAACATTATGAACTATTCTTAATGTATTTGACATAGCCTTCAACAAGAAACTAAACTCTTGCACGGTTGTTGTGATAAGTATATTTCCATTGATTGCAGTTACTTCCCTTTATTAAAAGGTTGATTTTTCTGACATAAGAAAAATATTTTACGAAAATGCATAACTGATAGAACGGTATGAAAGAGTGACTACGGCTTTAACTCAGTAATTACTGTGTTAAGTAAATATATTTACTAGCCATTTTCTCTTAGAACGTTCTAAGTTTTTTTGGTCATTTTCTCTTAGAACGTTCTAAGGTTTTTGGTCATTTTCTCTTAGAACGTTCCAAGGGTTTTGGTCAATTTCTCCTAGAACGTTCTAAGGTATTTTGGTCAATTTCTCCTAGAACGTTCTAAGGTTTTTTGGTCATGTTCTCTTAGAACGTAATAAGATATTGCATGCTTGTGTGTTTTGCTAATGACATTATGTGTATTTTTACTGAAGAAAGTTTGAAAATAAAGAGAGTTTGACAACCGTTTGTAGTTTTTCCTCTTCATATATATTTTTTTATGTGCATTATACACGGTTAAAATGCCTTAACACAGGGGGTAAAACTGGGAGTAGTGTACGAAGTCCCTTTTTAAAATATAACGAGTTATAAGTGAATATAGTTCCGGTTCAGGGGTGCATTATCACAGAATACATTTTTAATGAAGTTCTCTGTATTTGTCGAAAAACGACGTTTGTATTATCATAAAATTTAAAACAGATCCAGTTTTTTAACAATTGGGTTTTTATACTAGTTTTGTCTGTTAGTAATATGATTAAACACAATTGGTTCAAACGGTTATACATGACAATGGTTCTTATTTATAATGTTTAAGACTATGTAACAACACTACTGGATGAAGCCCATTACAACATTTTTGGCTCAGATGAGCCCGATACATCTTCATCATGCCATTTTCTAAAATTTCTTGGCATATTTCGATGAAAAATTAGACTATCTACCTTTAACGGATATGCATGCATGTAACTGATCACGTGGTGTACATTTTGAAATAGTGCCTAAGTATGTAACTATTATTGTGATATGCGGTTGTTTTGCTACTGAACAAAATAAACAATAGTGTTTACTATTCTTGTTTGTACATCGAATTGCAGCAGGAATTATACATTTCGCTAATCAGATAAATTGTGCATTGTAAATACAGGTGTGTGAAGTTGGCGCGTAGATCGTAGATCAACCAAAGTTTGTCGACCTGGGTCGTAGGTCGTATATCAACCAAATTTGGTCGACCTGGGTCGTACATCGTAGCTCGACCACAGAAAATAACATACAATATGGTTGATCTGGGTCGTACATCGTAGCACGACCACAGAAAAAAACTTAAATGTGGTTGATCTGGGTCGTACATCGTAGCACCACCACTGAGAATAACATGGACTGGTTGATCTGGGTCATACATCGTAGCGCGACCACTGAGAATAACATGAAATATGGTTGATCTGGGTCGTACATCGCAGCACGACCACAGAAAAAAACTTAAATATGGTTGATCTGGGTCGTACATCGAAGCTCGACCACTGAAAAAAACTTAAATATGGTTGATCTGGGTCGTACATCGTAGCACGACCACGAAAAAAAACTTAAATATGGTTGATCTGGGTCGTACATCGTAGCACGACCACGGATTGTTTTTTAAATATGGTTGATTTGGGTCGGATATCGCAGCACGACCACTGAAAAAAACTTAAATATGGTTGATCTGGGTCGGACATCGCAGCACGACCACTGAAAAAAACTTAAATATGGTTGATCTGGGTCGTACATCGTAGCACGACCACTGAAAAAAAACTTAAATATGGTTGATCTGGGTCGTACATCAAACACTTAATAGATATTGTGCCAAATGCAATAATAAATGGATTTGACCAAACATTTGAACAATTCTGGATGCTTATTGGATGTAAGACACAGGAAGAGGCGGAGTAAACTTTAAGTAAATGAAAGTGTACAAACGCGGTTGGAAATGCACACCTTAAGTGAACAACTCCATGTTGGTTGTTTGAACAAGAAAAAACTATCACCAAATGCAGTAACTACATTTAGGATGGTTAAATCAATACGGTATAATACACCCCCTACGCCCCAAGCTTGGTGTAAATATATTATCCTGGTTAATGCATTTCGACACACTTTTCTGAAAATTCAGTTCTTCCTATCAATGGCCACAATTTGTTTTGTTCTTGTATTTGATATGAAATTTGATTCCTGATAATTTATTCCTAATGCCAAAATCTAGATATACCAGGGCTGCGTTTCATCAAAAATCCTAGGAGCGAAAAGTTAGGCACGAAAACTAGCGCACTTAGGATCGTTCTTATGTGCGTTTCATTAAACTATCCTAAGATCGTTTTTGGTCCTAGGAGCGTTTTCCCTCCTAACAGCTGCTCTTCATATGGAGGTTAAAAATAACGTTAAATGTAAACATCCGTGTATCTCTATACGGTCCGCGCTTTTTGACAGCGCAAACGTAAACATCCGTGTATCTCTATACGGTCCGCGCTTTTTGACAGCGCAAACGTGGAGTCATAAATGGCTGATGCAAATGTAAAAACCAAGATGGTAACATCCTCCGTCTTTAAGAGGAAGGAGAACTGGACACATGAGGAAGTCTCCACATTGGTAGAGGCTGTTCAAATAAACAAAAAAATACTTCTTGGGAAGTTTTCTCAAGAAGTAACTAAGCTAAAAAGGTTAGCCACCTGGGAACAGATAGCAAAACGGTAATGTAACATTTTATTTTCAATTGATCATGACCTGTCTAAAAAACATACCTTGTGCCACTACTTTGTGTTTCAAATGACAATACCATTAATAGTATTATAGGATATTATATAGTTCACATAGATCTCATTATGTTTATTTTGAAGTTTTCATTTTTGTGTTGTAGTGTGGGGTTAGACTGCCTCCCAGTAAGCTCAGTCGGTAGAGCTGAAAGAAAATAATTAAGTATTTCATGATAGTCGCTGGAGTCTACACATTACCTGAAAAGTGTGTGTCCAAAATACTACAACTATCCTCGCTGTTTCCACACCGCTATACAATCATAGTAGGTATAAGCAATGTTAATCCTATGGGCCAATCATAAAAACATATCTTGGTTGTTTTAAACATTTCACCCATCTATTATCATAATTCAATTTGAGTCGTCTTGGTGTATGGATGTTAGGCTGATGGGGCTTGCATATTAAACAAAAGTAACTGTGGTAAATATTTAGGGTTACTGGTATATACAGTGCATAATAAAGACGTATATTATGATGAGGTGCACTATATAGTGGATGTATATTCATGTTATATTCATTTCATAATAAATTTACAGGGTGAGTGCAGTGAGTGTTGGAGGGCAGCGGTCTGGGAATGAGGCTAGAAAGAAGTGGCAGACACTGACAAGCGCCACGAAAAAGAAAGAGTCAATCAGGAAGATGGAGCAGAGAAAGACTGGAGGTGGCGCGCTTCCTTCCCAGTGTGTTTTAACCCCAGTTGAAGAGGGGGTACGTATGATTTAATCTTTAATTGACATTATATAGTTGCACCATAATGAGTCGCTTTGACATTCACTCATATTTATAAGTTGTAAATGTATACTAATGGCCAGCTAAATAACTGATAACAGTTATGCCTATCAAAATAGCAGTTGACATATATTCTAACGCATATATTCCACATATCATTTCGACAAACATTCCAATTACAAAATGTTTTCAACTGTATATTTACAAATATTTACAAGTATTGGGTAATTGCATGGAATATAAACATTCAAACACTAGGAGCACACAATAATGATCTCATTTTAAAAAAATGGGGCTATACTAATTTAAATTGTTTAACAACATAATGACAGGAAAAGGACTGTCCTACGTTTGATATGGAAGATGGGGTTCCGCCTTGGAATGGACACTTTTGGAGGCTTAAATATATATTTGTTCTAGCAAATAATTAACGCATATCAATAGGACAATGAAAGGTTTTCTCTTTATATAAAATTCAATGTGAAGTCAGTATGGATCTGCCATAGTTTATAACTCTTTTCTCGTTATTTCCAGATTTTATCATGCATTCCCAAAGCATTAATAGGAGGCATCCAGGGAGGAGTGGACACCGAAGGTAATTATGTGTGCATTTCATGTGTTTGTAGCCTACTAATAAGTTCGGTAGCATGAAATTGACTTATTGCTTATTATTAAAGGGTATTCAATTATACATTTCCTTTTTACTTTCCATGATCAGAATGTGTTGGAGCTACTAACATTAAACAAGAAATGTTAACTGTTATGTCTCAGTCATGTGAAACTGACACTGAACAAGATGAAGGTAAACACTTTTTTTTATTTCCCCCGACTTGATGCACACATGAAATATTGTCCATCAATACTTTGTGAATTCATTTGTTTGGTTCTAGTACAACATAGCATAACATGATTGTATGACTATAATTATTGGTAAATGTTGACAAGTATAACTGCAATGCACAACAATAGATTTAGCTAAAGCACATTTATCAATTTTCTGCATTTGTTTAATACAATCTGTTATAAGTCTATAAATTGGTTGACGATAAATATGCTCTTTTATTGAGTCGGAGCCTGTAATATGATATATGTAACTACAAATGTCTACATGTCAATTTGTGTTTACTTTTATGGACTACATTTTCCAGGAATTCCTATGTTATAACTAATAAATATATATAAGTATTTTTTCTGCTAAGCTTGTGTTTTTATGAACGTCACATTATTGTTTTAACATGTTTTATTCCAGAAATGATTGCAAGTGATTCAGGGGATAATACTGCACACAACACACATCCAAGAGCAAAAGGTAAGAGTTTTCAAACATCTTAACAATATAATACATAAATATAACACAACAAACAGGTAAACGTTAAAAATATTTTTAATATTTCATAACCATTACTGGAGAATGTATCATTATAGATGGAACATATTTTATAATTCAATACATAAAAGAAGAATAGTATCTAAACTGTGATCAACAATGTTGTTTTTTTCATTCTTTTAGTGTTAGTACCACCAATATCTCCAGGATGCAGTAGCAGCCATGTCACCAACAGGAATGCTCCAGTGGCAGGATGTAGTAGCAGCCATGTCAGCAACAGGAATGCTCCAGTGGTCTATTCTGCTAAGAAAGACAAACATAATGGTATTGGTCAATACACTCTTTTCATTTACAAGAAGTGCATATTAATAGTATAACAAAGAATGTGGAATATCAACTTGTGTAAACAAAATCTAATCTATTATGTATAAACATTAATATGTTCATGTGTATGACAGATAGAGAGGCATACCAACTATTGTTCTCTATTAATTAGTCTCACTCAGTATATCTTTCTGTATGTATACAAGCAACACATACATAGTAATGTTCAGTGTTATGAGAGACTAATATAGCCAGCTTATCAAAATTTAAGCATATAGAAGTTTGTTTACACTACCATTGAATAAGACAGATACTTAATAAACACTTTAAAGCATATCATCATCATTATATAAGAACAAATTAGAAATACTCCTTACATATTATACAAAAATATAGGCCTGAGTTTTAACATGTGTTTTCATATGCTACAGTCTGTTATCATTTGATTTACTACTGAAATAAATCACCAATACCCAAACGGTAGTATAAATATGTGAAAAATTGAGCAAAGGTATTACAGATATTAACTCAAAGTCAACATTAAAATGAAACAAGAATTTAATGCCAGACACTGTTACATTACACCATTTGTAGGGTGTATAGTGTATGATTTATGTTTGATATCATTATTGTTATATTTCAGATAACAGGGAGTCCTTTGAAGAGCAACTACTCCAGATTGAAAGGGAAAAATTGGAGGAACATAAGAAGCAAACTGTAGCTCTTCAAAGGATTCAGGAAATATTGCAGAACCTTTCAAATGAAAAGGCAAAAGAAATGTTTAATGCCAATTTCTTTGGTTGAATTGTATTTACTATGTTTTATTTAAGAATACATGCTTGTTACATGTTATTTATGTTATTGAGGATAAAAAATAAGCTGTTAAACTCTTATTGTTTTTTATATTGCTATTTGTTACATTAATAATGCAAACAGATGAACATTAATATTTGCTGGCTTTGTATTACTTACATTAACTAAACCTTCTTGCTATTCTATTTCTCAGCTCTTGGGCTGGCCTGTTAACCTCCATTGCTGCAGCATGGTCTGCATTGTCTTCCAGCACTATCCCCTGTATGTCTGGTACAGGAACATTCTCCTGCAGAGCCAGATTGTGCAGGCAGAAGCAGGCATGTATTATTTTTACTGCCTTTGGTGGCTGAACTGGTAAAACACCACCAGACGAATGCAAACATCTGAAACAAAGTTATACAGCTCTGATTTAAAAAAAATAGATATGGAACCTTTGTAAAAGGGAATGCATAATTAATCTTTCAACTTCAACAAAACATGCCAATTTTAAGGAATGTCTAAATCAGGCTATTGTGACTGGTTGTTTAACAGAAATTATGCATGCTTTAATTTACTAGAATTGAATTGGTGGGATATTTAAGTAAAATTCTTTATAAAGAAGATTGGAATAACAATTATAACAATGTCAGAGTAATGAAGATTGACAAAAAAATGTCTTGTTGCAATCAGGTTTAATTCTGAATGCAGTCAAGGTCTTAATATTACTGGTCCATTACTATAACTGCTACAACTAGTATGCGACTATTTTCAACAATGACTTAGACGATGCAATAGTAGCCAAAAATGATGTCTAAAAATACCCTTTAAGGCCTTAATCCCTTATAAAAAATAACTTTACCTAAACCGAGCTTTAAGCAAGCCAAATGCCCTTTCCACAACATTTCTGGTTCTTGCATGTGCAAGGTTGTAAGCCAGTTCGTGTGGAGCCGCTGGTCTTAGGTAAGGTGTCAACAGCCATGTCTTCAGTGGGTAGCCGTTGTCACCTAGCACCCAGCCTACTTGCTCCCTCTCCAGACGTTCAGCTATAGCCGAGTTTGCCAAGACGAAGGCATCATGAGTGGCACCTGGCCACCTTACCACTGCATTTAGGAACCTGAAATACATAAGGGTGGTTAACAGACTTGGGGCAATTACTTTGACCAAGATCTTGTCATATTTATACATGCAGACTTATAAGTTTTGTTAAGTGTTTACGTGAAGACATGGCAAAAGATTGATTGAAAATGATAACAACTTTTAATTCTTTTCACCTAAGTGGTCAATATAATGCCATTGGTTATAAAATACATTGTGTGCACTGTTGTCACTGACCACTGGTCAGTCAATCCAATTAGTAATGCAGCTGTTGAGATAATTATTTCACACCGATTTATCCAGACATCTTCACAGACTGTCAAATAATAGTTACTTTATTTGCAGATTATAGCTCAAATAATTGGTTAAACTGTAAAACAAATTGGTAAATATTAAATAAAAAGTACCTCATATTTGCATCGCAAACAGCTTGTACGTTGATGGCATGAAAGCCTTTTCGACAAACATATGCCTGACCATCTGGACCAGCTGGTGACTGGATGGGGATTAATGTTCCATCTATGGCCCCCACACAATTTGGCATACCAGCTAGCTCATGGAATTCATGCTTCAATTGTCTTTGTTGTTCCATGGGATATCTTAAAAAAATTATGTTAACAGTGTAATTGCACATCAATTTGTTTGCTATGATCATATACTTATTTTCAGATGTTAATATGGTTAATTCCAAGAGTAGCAGCATTGCTTTGCCCAAGTCCACACTTTTACATAAACTTTATAATTATATCATTTTTTCTTGAAAACCTATGATCAATAAAATATAACATTCAAACATGAAAATGTACAATACACATTTATACATACTGCTCTTCTTCTGCCTTTTATTTAGGTTTCCATGAACTTGCACAAGTGTAAAACAGACACACAAGTATTGTTCTATATTGTTGATATGTTTGCAAATCAAAGACAGGCCAAGAGGCGGGACCTGTTATAGGGTGAATCAATACACCGCAGTGTTGATTACTTAGTAACCCGTCCCCAATCATGTTAGTCATTTGTTAGCATCACACTGTATACTGTAGGCAAATTGTAACTAACATGAGTGTTATTAGCAGTAACACACATGATTCGTTCATTGTCCATGCACTGTTTTATCAATTCAATTATACATGTTTATACAGTCAAATGGCTGCACATTTAATCATTATCAATCTTTAAGAATGAACAATATTCCACGACAATAAATACCTTATTGAAAAGTGGTTTCCAATTGCAGTGCACACTTTACCAATTATACGGGAGCAGGAGGACCTAGACACACCATGAATGTCTGCAACCTCAGACAAGAAGTAGCCCTTTGAAAGGAACCTTAATGTTACAAGAACCTGAAATGAAAGAGCTATGTATATATTACAATGTAACATAGGTATTGCCTATATCACTAAAGATGTCATAAATCAGACATGCTTATACTTTGATACAAAAAATACTTAAGTATGTCTATATTGTCTAATACTAGTCTTTTCCAATAAACTAGTACATTGTATTGCAATAGCACGTTCCGATCCGGAGACGGCAATTGAAACATGTCCGAAATCCAGTGTCCGAAATCATGTTTGTCTGAGTCGGTCCAATTTATCCATGATATACACAGTTGCATGTGTTGTAGTCCTAGACACACACAAAGGTACTATAACAGACAATCATTTACAATTCCTTAGTAAATCGGGAATATACTACGATTCAGTGAAAGTTTGATTTCATTTTTAGAACGCTGATCATGAATTTTTCAGAGTACTTCCCCTTCACTGGGTTGCATACCACCAAATGTTTACTTCTTTTAGCGGCATTTGGCATAGAGACGTAGTTAAACAAAATAAGTGGAATATATATAATTATTGATGTATACCTGAATATGGGCCGGAATGACATGACCACCTTTCAATGTTGGAAGTGTAATTTCTTCCGCAGTTGTCTGAACGATATCAATGATAACATGCCGTGGAAAGCGATATCTAGTAATGATATCAGTGTCGTTCAGTGTATCAAGGGGATTTTGTCGATCCCTAAAAACCCTCTCTCTTCTAATTTGCCGGCGTTGTTGTAGTGCGTACACTATAGCTGCCATCTTCCCGAAATGCAAAGCGTTTCGCACTTAGGAGTGCTCATGACCGCTCCTAGAGTTAGGTGCGATATCGTTCCTAAGTGCTAGGAGCGAAAAACGATCTTAGGGGCGAAAATCGCTCCTAGGATTTTTGATGAAACGCAGCCCTGGGTCGTAGGTCGTAGATCAACCAAAGTGTGTCGACCTGGGTCGTAGGTCGTAAATCAACCAAAGTTTGTCGACCTGGGTCGTAGGTCGTAAATCAACCAAATTTGGTCGACCTGGGTCGTACATCAAAGCTCGACCACAGAAAATAACATGAACTATGGCTGATCTGGGTCGTACATCGTAGCACGACCACTGAGAATAACATGAAATATGGCTGATCTGGGTCGTACATCGTAGCACGACCACTGCAAATAACATGAAATATGGTTGATCTGGGTCGTACATCGTAGCGCGACCACTGAGAATAACATAAAATATGGTTGATCTGGGTCGTACATCGTAGCACGAAACTTAAGTTCGTGGTAAGAATCTATTTATCGTATCCATGCAGTGAATGTTATGTCATAATAATTGATATTAACGATAATTAAATTTCATTAATGCTGAACTAGGGGAAAACAGACAAGACGCGTATCATAACCGTGCGACCACATACACGCATCATGCATATTGTTCGCCTCTAACAAGAGACAAACATGAAAAATGCGAAAAGACGACTCCACAAAACCCAAGACAAGGTCAACGGCTACCCCTTCTTATCTAGGAGGGAAGAAGGGATATGGGGAAACAACCGCCGACCAAGCCAAGTGCTTAGCAGAATGTGCCCTACGCTGGACTATACAGTCAGTCAATGAAACAAAACGGACACCTTATATACAACTGCTAAATAACTTGTTTACGACTTGAAGAAATTAACTTGTCATCAATGAATATCAAGTTCAGTAATTTAAATTTAGCACTTTATGCGATGTATTTCGATGGAAAGCTTACGCGTGAATTCAACTACATAGTTTCTAAGTTTCGTGACAACTGACCGTATAATGAAATAAATATGAGCAAAAATATCATATCTAAGTTTGTATTTTACCTCCCATTAGTAAATAATAGTACCCCCGGGGCATAGTACGCTAACTATACGTAGCTATGTATTAATGCAGTCCATTTTCACACCCTTATACAATTGACACTATTTATGAATGTCTATTTGCCTGCGATATCGTCATGACATAAGAAAGACGAGAAAAAAACAAACAACACATAGAATATAAGGACATATACAGATCACTTGTTGAATGTTGCATTATGTTCGGATAAATAACAAAAATGGCAATTAAAACACTTAGGAAAAACATGACGTCATCAGTGTAAATTAAATCATTGTATGCCATTTGCTTTTCTTTCGTTCTATATTCCTCAGATTTATTGAGGAGAAAGAGAACATCACGCTATGAAAGTATCAAAGTATAAGGAACGACTTTGGGTACACATTCTAGAATTGTGTATGCATGAACGTCATCACCGCATATTCAATGATTAAGTTGAACAGTGGTAACATACAGTACTTATAATCAAATATTTTGAGCGGGCACTGCTTTGAGCCCTCGCTGCGTTCTTGGTATTAACTGTATAACAGATGTGCTAGACAGTAAAGACTACCTCAATGTTAAGATCACCTAAAAATAAAGAACACAATTTTCTAGTCAATTTTCGCTGTTTTGCTCTTTATTCAACCTCAATATTAAGACCACCTCAAAAAGAAGACTAGTTTTCAAAGATACAAAGGGCGGTCTCATTGAGGTTTTACTGTACCTCAAACAAACAGGGGTGTCTCTGGAACTGTGATAGTTTGGCTGTGAAACTTTTTCTACGACCATTTGCTCCCAAACATTGTTTAGGCAAGCAGGGATAATGTCGGTCATAAACACACATAGTATAACATATGAAAGTAAAATGACGGCCAGTGTATGGTGAAAATGCTATCGAATAACGGCATGAAACACCAGACAGATAAAATATGTGACTTACAAAGTTTATCTACGAGGAAATAAACATAAAATTTGAATCTTTAAAAAAACTTTAGGCTAATAGAGACAAATACAGTGGAATCTCAATACTAAGCCGTCATTGGTTTTGAAGAGTCAGTCTTAGTTTCGAGGATGTTTTTATACAAATTTAAACTATGGAAGAAAATTCGAATTTTAAAACAATGAGTGGATCATTAGACATTCAGAATGATGTTTTTAAAAAGTGTTTGTTGTGATATATATGCATATAGTAGTGTTTGCTGTATAATATAATACGGGCTGTTAAACAGGCATCACATATTTTATGTAATTAATATAAGTACTAGTAATCAAAGCACAAAAGTGCTTAAGTTTCTTTAACCGTTATTTTCTAAGCTCTACTTTTATCATTTCAATTGCAATCTTAAGACGTCAAAGACAAAACATTTAAATACATACTTATATTGCGCCATGACAAAACCTGTAGAAGTGACCAAAAAGTCCAGTTTTGGTGTTTTTACATTTTCTAACAGACATATGTTCCAACTTTCAATTAATACCAAAAGTATTATAATCAGACATATAGCAATATCAATATAAAAAACAAGATGTTAAAGATGACGTAGTGTCAGACTCAATCTCATTGAAATCAGCCCCTAACTTTAGCTCCATTATTTTCCGCTGTTAGGCCAGTTAGCGTATAGTATAGGAGCGTGCGACAGGAGCTGATTTTAATGAGATTGTGTCAGACTGTAAATACTTCTTAATAAAATCGTTTGTTTTTCAAATGGAAAGAAAAAATTATGCAATATTCATCGTGGCGCAGCTCGTTTGCAAACCGCAACGATCTGAATATGAGACAACGTTTAAATTAATGACAGCATACATATGTATTATCATCAGTCAATATATACAAACTGTTAGGTATGCATTTTCACAACTGAATTTAGTTTTTGTTATTAAAATTGTGTACGGCATACGCAATATATTAATTGCGTTCTTTTTTGGAATGTAAACATCTGGCGGAATACGTGTATTAATTTGTGAAAAAGACACATACATGTTTTACGTCATTACGTTTAAATTTAGCCCAAAAAGTTCCGTATGAGCACGAAGGAGCAGATATGTGTTTCACTATTGATTTAGATCATAGGCTTCGCCCATATTATTTCATTCGTAAAAGTGACGCTATGGATAGCAGGCGCGTACCTGGACAGTTTTGAAGTGTACGCCAAATGTGAGCATCGTAAGTGCGAAACGAGCAGCAATACTGCGAATGGGGAGGAATAGGTGTGACAAGGCACCCCCTCCCGCTGGTTTGGGTTTAGGTGGTTTGCCCATAACCCTATCCCCCTCTGTCTTCAGGTTTTATTGCATTTTTGGAACTTTTATTGTTTCCTTTTTTCTGACGAATTGTACGCATTGGCGTACGTGCGTCTGCCTGGATACGCACCTTGATAGTAACGGAAATGACACTATGGCATAGAAACGGAAACCACTAATTAAATTTCATAGACAACATGAATACAACGGATTTAATGATGGTCCATATCATAGACTGGTTCATACCTCGATAAATCACTTTAAAACGAGATTTCATGCGAGAAATACAACATAGGAAATACTCATATTTAATACTTTCAGCAGTTGTGATTAATATTGAATTTTAACACTGTTGTATTCAAATTTACGCACAAATATGCCGTATAATCTCTTGTTAGAAGAGTTGATAAACGCGTTAGGCGGCTGTGGGATTTACCAGATCTTAATTTCATTGATCGTCCATTCTGCAAAGACTACTGTCTCTTGGAGCATGCTAACCATGGCATTCGCTGGACAGGCCCAGGCTTTTACGTGTCTCGTAGGTAACAACACTGAGTGTCCGGGTAACGGCGGAATGTCCGATGACAAGACTGGAGAAAATGTGTGCATTTGGAATAATACGGTCCCGTGTCAAAAATATTGTTTTCATGACACCGATTTGTTTAACACTGTTGTGAGTGAGGTAATAACTTTAACATTTTATTTTTTGAAATTTTAAAAAAATGTTGCAACGTAACATACGTTACATGCTTGAGTTTGATAAACGATAACGTAAATTACTTTCAGCAATTGTTTTAGAATTTCAATGTTTTAGCGTAAAATATGTTTCATAACTGCAAAACTGATACCTCATTCGAATCCATCGGGTCCGATATTTTATTTCGAATAATACGAGTACGCTGCTGAGAATTGCCCATTTTAATTCGACGTACATAAGAAGATACATTTAATTCAAAAGACACCAAGCATTCGGATAGAAGGTTGTCGGATAAACGAAGTCCGAATGTATACAAATATTAAGCCCTAATGTGAAATTATTCTGTAGGATTACTATTCACTTAAACTGGTATGTAGACACTATACACATGTGATTAAGAATAATACATACTCGTTCACAATGTACTTTTTTATTAGTCATAAGTTCAAACTTCTTTAGGTCATATAGATTTTAAAACAACTGTCGATGACTGCTTCTTGTGTTATAAAGTAAATCAAGGGGAAAAGTGCGCCCGATGTGGGGCTCGAACCCACGACTCCCTAAACACTAGTACGGCGCTCTACCGACTGAACTTACTCGGCGGCCGTCTAACACCACATAATTATACTCTTCCCCATCCGGCATTTGAGGCTCAACCTCTGTGGACTGTCAAACACCGCTTCCAACATTAAAGTAAATCAAGCGTTAAAGTGCACCTGATGTGATGCTCGTACCCCTGACCCCCTAAACACTAGTACAGCGCTTTACCGACTGAGCTAACCGGGCGGTCGTCTAACCCCACACCACTACAGTTACTATACCATGACTCAGGACTGATGCATCAATTCAAAGTTTGCTGTTCGACCTTGCCAAAGGCAAGATTCGAACCCGCGACCTTCGGATCGTGCAGTCGGGCGCTTTACCCAACGCCCACTATGCCACCTTGTTCGTAACGCTTGATATGTAAGCGCTTGGTTTGTATCTACATATTCATTGACTACAACACAAATGAAAAATTTGCGAGACTCTTAAAGACTAAATACTTATTAATAAGATTGTCATTTTCTGCTGACAGATGGGTTGCTAATGATATTCTTTGTGTTTATATATAATCAATAACAACGTGATCACTGTTTAAGTTTTAAAACCCTGTTTTATGACACCAAATAATGTGTAGCATCAAAATGCATATCTTAATTGATTTTCGTGCGGCTATGCATATTTATGTAATAATAATCAGTTACAATGTTGGTATCATGTGTATGAAATATTACGGGCAACTGACTTTAGTATATTTATCATTCGTTCCGTTTGGAATTTGTTCGAATGACATTATGCTGTAACTATAGTTATGATTAATCAGAGCACATCAGGTATAACAAAGCAATTTCAATACTATTGAGAACAGCAAAGCACAGCACAACGCAGCACCGCTGAAACACAATACAGAGCAGCTCAGCACATTACATTACAACACAGGAGAAACACAATGCAAAGCAATGCAGCACAGGGAAGACACAATGCAAAGCAGTGCAGTAATACATGTAGTGTCATAAAACAGTGTAAACACAATGCAAACTAGCAAAGCGCAGCAAAACACAATACAAAGCAGCGCACCATAGCACAACGGTAACTTGACTTAAGTCAGCACAGCGCAGCACAAACACAATACAAAGCAGCGCAACACAATGCAGCACACACTCGACGTAGGCCAGCACAGCGCAAGCACAACGCATGTCAGCACTACACAACATACTACAACATTATATGATATAATAAATATATAAAATACTGAAATGATTAACTGTCACGATATACCGTTATAGTGGTATATAGCAATATGCAGTCAAACCGTATTGTACTGTACCACGATATGAAACGAACGTACCAGATTTTTTTCTGCTTTCTGTTACAAACACGAACTATATGAAATTGTCTAGTAATGAAATTCTCATAATAAAAAAAACTGAAATTGAAATGATAACTAGTTTCGCTAATTACTTTCTAGTCATGAAAACAACATATTTAATTACAAGCCAAAACTGAAATGACAATGATAAATGTTTGTTTAAGCTCATCCTTGTTTAGTGTTTGCTAACACATGTATTTGGAATTGGATAGGAGTGCTCAAGTTAGGAAACATCTACAGTCCTAGCATAGGTAAATGAATCAATATATGGTGGTACATATTGCGACATGTTGCTAAAGTTTTGCAATGTATCATTGTACACTTCAGGCGTATCGTTACATCCCTAATAATCATGTTCTAAAATATTCCTCACTGTCCCCATTCCTTTTTTGTACACGTTTGTTGTCATTGGGCGTACAACTTTTACGATGGTTGGGATATTATCAAACTGAATTGCTTTCATTCGAACTTTACTTTTTACAATAAGATGTCTTCAAAAGCCTTTATAAACATTGTATCATTTAATTTGTTCATTTTATTTTTATGAAGTGGGGACTGGTTTGTGATCGAAAGTGGATACCAGCTACGATTACATCGCTTCAAATGGTGGGTGTTTTATCAGGGTCATTGGTTGCCGGCCACATGAGCGACGCACGGGGCAGGAAACCAGCATTTTTCATCTCACTTATCATCACAGTTCTGGGCAATCTGATTGGCTATTTCTCCGTGTCATGGCAAATGTACGCCGTACTGCGTTTTATCATCGGCATAGGCGTGGGAAGTTTTCTTACGGTACAGTACGGCATCATGATAGAGTTTGTGTCCCCTCGATGGAGAGCAGCTGTCGTGGCGATGCCGTCCTTTGCGATGGGGGTTTGCGTTTTAGCCCTTGTAGCTTGGTTACTGTCGTCAGACTGGAGAAAACTGCATCTTGTTATAACAATCGTGGGCGTTCCTTTCATCTTTACCTGGTTGTAAGTCACACACATACGAATTATCTGTTCATAGTTTAGAGAAAAAATAGTATTGCTTTCTGTAGATTACAAACATTCAGATACAGCAAGATAAGAAGATGACTATCACTTTAAAGTTGAATGTTCTTTATACAGAACATGCATTAATGACTACGTGTATATCGAGGAAAGACTGCAAAATCTCCATATCAATAAAAAAGCCGACTAAATTTGCTTCGCTTTCATTCAAGATCACGTTCATAATTCATTATTTTTACAAGAAATTGCACGCATATTTTCGTATTTTATATTGAATCTTTTAAATAATTAGATATAAAATTATCGTTCGACTCGCTAAAAATCTCCAATTTTGAAAGTTGAAATTGTGGTATGGTAATGAAATTGAATAATTATAAAATATTTCTAAGTGTATCTAGACTAAATATCTCCTTTAAGTAAGCAGTCCATCAATGTTTCGTTTGTTCTTTTTGTTTAATGGTCATCAGTCACCATGTACACGCAGGTACTTATAGGCATTTTTGTTGACCCCGTCATCAATGGTTCAGGTAATTTCCCTTCTATATATATGGTAACTAAATAAATTAAAATATTTTCTTTTGTATTTTATGGTTCGTATGTATGTATTACTGTGGTTATGTGGTCGCCCGTCGCCGCGCACATTTTTTATAACGTGCTTTATGGTATTTTGGTCGACCCGGTATGTCCCCCGCACACCATAAATATACTTTTTTTTAATCGAAGAGGGAAATTTACCTGCCAGTAACGCAGTATATATCAAACAGACAATTTGTAAAGCCAAGGACGGTCACTGCAAAGTGCCAATGGGAGATTTTTGGTTCACAATGGTTCAAGTAATTTCCCTTCTATATATATGGTAACTAAATAAATTCTTTTTTTTTTACATTCAAAAGTTTCAAAATGCCATAAACGAGGTCAGTATCCCATGCTGCTTATTATACTGGGGTCAAAACATTCAAAAGTCAAAAATGCCCTAAATGGCAACCGTATCCCAATATGGTAACTGAATGCAATATGTGATCTTGTTCACAAGCTTTTTTCTGTTCAGAGTATATTAAATTAAAGTTGTATCACATGCACATATTAATTTATTATGTAATTTCATTGAATACAAAAATATATTTAATTAGAACATTTCATGCGTAATATAACCAAGCATGTTTCAATTAAAACACACACACACACATAAGTATATTTTAGATATGGCCACATGTTTCGTTGAAAATATAAATATAGGGGAACAGAAAATCATTTACATATCACATGTTCAGCTGACGTTGCAAATTAACGATTCATGTTATTTTTTCAGCATAATGCCAGAGAGTTTGAGATGGCTCGTACAGCAGCAAAAGTTTCAAACTGCAGAACACGTGGTCAAAGTGGCTGCTAGAGTGAACGGTGTCAATAAACCAGATTTAGCGGAGATAGTTGATGCAGTTACAAGTGATAATAATGGTGAACCTGATAAAAAGATATACACACTCTTAGACATGTTTAGGACAAGATGGCTAACCTTCACAACACTTGGAATGATGTTTGCATGGTAAGAACCGACCCTTTGGCTCAATGGTAGAACGTTCACCTCGAATACCGGAGTTCCCGCGGTTGATCATCGGTCGAATCGTTCCAAAATCATTAAATGATTCTACATGTAGTTATTCTTGTTGTAGGTGAAATGCAATTACTGGTTGGCAAAGTCAGGTTAATGAAATAATGTTTGATATTATGTCACGTGCCCCAGGGTGGTATCCCAAAGTGGTGGCACTTGGTCTACTACAAACAGACACCGCCGACAAATGACTGAAAAATAATTGTAGCGACGTTAAAATCGAAACTCAAATGTTCAAGTCAATATATAATTTATTAAGAAAGGAAACGCCATTCAATATGTTTTGTCATAGCGTATAGTTGTTTTGTAAAATAATTCAGAAAGGTCTTTCGATTGTCACCCTGACATTGTTGCGTTCACAACAGGGCTCTATTCTAGGTGTATACAAAATGGGATCGTAATTGCGCATATGAGTTTCACGGGAACAAACAAAAACCTTTCATTCAAAACAGTAAAAGAGAATTATTGATGCAAACATCAAAGAAGCTGCACAATTATTTCAACGTTTCCTCTCAAGTGCTTATCATTATTTTTGCGTCGAAACCGTACTAACATGGCTTTACTATTTGATTAATAGCGTTGTGTAAACCAATACAATTTTGCGTTAACTCTTAAACAAAGTTCTCTTCAACCGAACGACGTTTGCAAACTTGGAGCGAATTGGTTAACTTTTCGTTAAGGCCAATATATATTTTACCAAAATTTCAAAATGGCTTGCACACTGTTTTGCATGTTCATCTTCCGAAGCAAAGTAATGAACACAATTATTGCAATGGTGTTAAGTTTGCTAAGAAAATATTTTATCACGGATTTATTCTTATTACTTTAAACCTGACAAGGTTGATGAACAAAATGTTGTTTGCCTCAACAACTGCGTCCGAAAGTGATATAAAGTCTACTTTTAGTTTTATGTAGCGAGTAGTATTGTTTAGTAAAATCGGCCGAATCGGAATTGAGATGACTTTCTTTGTTTATACATACAGATAAAGCGATAGTTAATAAGTTAGTTAACATAAACATGTGATTGCACGACTAGATTCAATGGTTACTGGTGCACTATGAGGGGCATTCAATAAAATATGTCACTGGTCTTCATATGTTTAAAGTGTTCACTGCATCGGAAATTTGTTCACGTCAACCTATCAAAGTATTCCCCCTGCACAGATACACACTTTTGAAGTCTTGCTACCCACGACCTAAATGCAGCAAAGTAGTCTCCCCTTGGTATACGGTTGAGACACTGAACAATTGAAGAATAAAGGGCACTTCTAGTAGCATAGCGCGTACTTGAGAGCATTTGTTTTAGCAAGGGAAATATGAAAAAGTCACAGGGGCTTGGTCAGGGGAATACGGTGGGTGTTCTTGTTCTAAGATAGATCGTTCAATTTTAACTTGGACGTTTATGTTGATAGCATTGTTTGACAGATGTAAGTACTTTATTTTTGTAAAACTTGCCTGTGATGGTTTTACCCTCTTCGCAAGGAATTTGTACAACATGGCCACTAGAATTGAAGAAAATGGCATATAAAACCTTCTTGGCGCTTATTGTCCTCTTTGCAATGACCGGCCTTGTCTGACTTTTACTAAGCCATTGTTTGTTATGTATGCGTCGCTGGGACTCAAAATAATTCACCCATGTATGCGATACAATTCAGAAAAAAAAATATTTTGGAGATACCCGCAAATAAACTCGGGCTTTAATGTAAGCCCTGATTTCTATACTTTTTCTTCAGGTGTCGTTATAGCATTGAAATATAGCCACTATATATGAGTGTGTATAATTCAACAATAAATATATTGATCAATTTTAAGCGAATTAAATCAAAATTTCACACGTGTATTAAATAATGCTCTTATGCAACGTGAATTCTACGGAAGGCCATTAGTGACATACTCTATTGAATGCCTCTCGTATATTGAAACAGACTGTAAAGTCTTTAACTAATCACAATACGGAGTGCCATTTATGCCACGTAGAAAACACAAATGTACCAAAATTAGTTAAAACGGTTATTTGGACAGAATTTACAAGCATACCACTATTTGAGTCGCTTGAATTAAATAAACCTCGTATGAACATGATTTTCATTTTATTTGTAATCGTTTTTTGAAAGTTAAGTACAAAAGCGTAGATCTCTATCTATGTACTAAATATTCCTCTCTCGTTATAAAATTGCCAATTTATGATTAGCAATACCACGGATCTCCATTATTAGATCTGTGGCAATACTTAACTTGGTTGAATAGTATTAGATTTTCACTTAGATTTTGGTAGATTTGGCTTTTTCGTTCGCTCTAATATTTACAGTTTTAAGTAGCTGTTAGGCCTTATCAAATTCTATCCATGTTGGCGTCAAGTGCATTTTTGGAAACCTACCTACAAGCAGGAAAACACAAAGTGTCGATAAAAATATTTCTTTTGAACATCTTTCTTGCCACAACAAAACCTTACATTTTCCTATTCGTTACTTTTGTATCTGCAACATCTTTCTTGCCACAACAAAACCTTACATTTTCCTATTCGTTACTTTTGTATCTGCAACATCTTTCTTGCCACAACAAAACCTTAATTTTCCTATTCGTTACTTTTTCGCCCAAAACCGCCCAAAACCGCCGAAAACCTACGGGCATGAGGACGCTAAATATAGCCCCGTATTGGTATTACCCTAATTAATGAATATTTATGCATACTCAATTCTAGATTTGTTACTCAAAATCCTACTATTCGCGTTGCTTTGCATGACAGAGACACGTCGTGAAGTAACTTTTTCTACAATAAACCTGAGGAATATAGATGGGACGGCAAGCCATATTTGGTACATTTTAACGCTGATGACGTCATGTTTCCCCAAGTTTTTTAAATGCCATCTTTGTCATTTTTGCTATTGAAACATGCATCACGTGGTCTTATCTGAATGTCGTTTAGTTTTTTCTCATATTGCTTATGTCATGACGATTTTGCAGGTAACTCGACATTTATAAATAATGCTAGTCAGTTATATACAACGGAGTTAAAAGGATTTCGCTAATACATAGCTACGAATCGTTTACGTTATATGCCCTGGGGACACTAATATTTACTACGGGGAGGTATAAATACAAAGTTTAACTTAAATATGATATTTTTGCTTATATCTGTTTAATTTTACGACCAGTTGTCACGAAACTTTGACAATATGTGGTTAAATTCACGCGTAAGTTTTCCACTGAAATACATCGCATAAAGTGCTAAAATAAAATTTCTGAACATAGGATTCACTGATGTTTCGACAGGTAAATGCCGTTTTCACACAGCCTTTATCAAGTTATTTAGCAGTTGTATATAAGGTGTCAGCTATGTTTCATTGATTGACTGTATAGTCCTGCGTAGAGCGTTTTCCGCTTAACACTTGGCTTGGTCGGCGGTTGTTTCCCTATATCCCTTCTTCCCTCCTAGATAAGAAGGGGTAGCCGTTGATCTTGTCAGGGGTTTTGTGGAGTCGTCTTTACGCATTATTTTATGTTTGTCTCGTGTTAGAGATGAACAAACTGCATGATGCGTGTATGTGGTCGCACGGTCATGATACGCTCCTTAGCAATTTTTTATTTGATTAAATTATCGTTAATACAACTAATATTACTTGAAATTTTTTAAACTCTAGATAGGTTCATGAATGAAATTCCAATTTTGGGTTTATGTGTTTTCTATTAAGTACGTTTTATAAACAAAAGGAAATCAGACAGGGAGCGTATCATGAGTTGTATTCCATTCAGTATCATGATACTGTTATCAGAATAAAAATATAAACAATTATTTCCCAACTATCAGGACGGAAATATTTCAAATTTTGATAAACGCCTGGACTTTATGCTGAATATTGAATTACCTCCCTTTAGTATATGCAACATTTAAAAATGGTTTGTTTTGTCTTCATTCATGCTGCACAACAAATCTTAGCATTCAGATTACAACACATTTGTTTGATTTAGATTGCGCCAATCATCTTTTTACAGATAGCTATTGTTTCTATTATCTATCACGGTGACCTAGTCCTATCCCGATGTTCCCGATTTGCGTTTTGTTCCACCTACTGGCGGTGTCAATTGAAGATTGTTTTCAATGGTCGTTTTTGAAAAAAATATTTCGATCCCTATAATAAGACCACTTACGGGACTTAACCAAACTGGTCCTAATAGCGGGATGGTCTCATTATTGAGTGTGGTCTGTTTGTACATAGGACATACAAGTATCAACTTTTTAATGACATATTCTTTGGCGTACACATACATGTTATGGTCTTTGCAATAGACTGATACCGTATATGATTGTATGTTGATGGCCATGTGTATTCTTAAATAAATAAAAGTTTAATAGCAAATTAAACTAAGCTTTTCATTTATTTATAAACAGCCTCATAAATTATTAACATGTACATGTATATGGTTTTTACTCTCAGGTTTAGTGCAAGTCTTGGATACTTTGGAATGGCGTTTGGTGTGGGCATTCTATCCCGGAATGTATACCTCAACACATTTCTCATATTTATCGTCGATGTACCTGTTCTTGTCGTTGTCTCCCTTGTCGCCAATAGGTTTGTGTGTTTTTTATGCATAGCTTAAATATTTATTATGCTCATTTTTGTTCCTTTGTTCACCTAAGCAAACATGAAAAATATACCTTATCTAGTTTACACTTATATAGGTATGCATAATAATGGTTTTCTCTGAATTTGTCATAAAAGACGTTTTTATTATCATAATATTAAAAACACTTCCAGTATTTTTACAAGCGGGTATTTTTCACTAGTTTTGTCTGTAAGTGATATGATTAAACAAGATTGTTTGAAACGATTATACATGGCAATGGTTCTTATTAATGATGTATTAGACTGTGTAACAACAATACTTGATGAAGCCCATTAAATAAAAATTACGTTCAGATGATAACTGCTTCCTGGGTTACTGACCACTACAGTCCTGGGGACAAGTTCAAGATTTGTGGAATTCGCCAGCAAGCCCCGCATAACGAGGAAGGGGAGGGGACTCGACCTAATCACTGTCATCAGACCAGACGCTCTACCACTCGACCTCTAATGCCCATGAAGTGTTTTATATATGTTATCAAGTTTGTAAACATATATTTACCCTATGAAAATGATGTTAATGAAACCCGAATTGTGGCCATATGACACAGGTGCTCCCACTTTACTATATCAAGGGGCATACATCTACTCTTACTGAATACATCGAATCGAAACAACACAGGCGCGCATTTTCATGTGATGTCTTATATTCCTATGAAGTTGCGTTACTTCAGGTCAAATACTTTCTAGATATTAGAGAAATAAACTTAAGTCGGACAAACGACTGACGAACTGACGGACAATGGTAAATCTGAGTGTCCTCCCACTTGGTGTGGGCACGGAAATGAAATACAGGGCAAGCCTGGTCTTAACATTTCTCAAATGAAATATAATATGTATACAGTCGGACCTCGTTCATTCGAATTCGGGTCCGAAATTTGATTTCGAATAATACATGGTTTTGAACAGCTCATTTCAATTCGACTTGCATAATAAGATACATCGTTCATCAGGAACTGATATTTATTTCGGATATACCGATTATTCGGATAAAAGCTTGTCGAATAATCGAAGTCCGACTATATTTATATAGTTACAATCAACATAAATACAGACATTTGGTAACACATATTCTTTAGTTCGAAAAGTATATTTAACTTATATTTTCAGTATGGGGAGAAAGAAGGTGACGTTTGTATTTTTTATGCTGTCAGCTATTGGAGGTGTTGTTGTTGGTATTCTGCAAAACTCAGGTGAACAACTGTGGGCTAATGTTTTATACTTATGCTTGTTATTTTGAAAACTGAATACTATGATTTATATATGGATCACTTCAAACTCTATTACCGGTCTATGAAATCCTCACTGAATGGCCACCTCAAATGTAAGACCATCTCCTTAATAAGACCGTATTTTCATGGACCAGTAATCAGTGTTTCTTCCAAATTTCAACTCAATATTCAGACCACCTCATTATTAACACATACTAACTTCGGACCGATGGTAGTCTTATTATAGAGGTTTCACTCATGACACACCATTTAATCATTTCAATATTGTTTCACAGACATACAAGAACAGTACCGAACGCCAATAATTACAGCCGTTGCCATGGTAGCCAGAATAGGCGTATCCGGTGGCTCTAAAACAATGACAATGATGTCACTGGAATTATATCCAACTTCTATACGGTTCGTAATAGTCAAAATAATTTATTTTTTTAATCACTATTGTAAGAAATATTTCAGGATAAAATACAATTTCATGATGTTCTCGAAAAAGTAACAAAAATGCATATTATTTTTTTGTGGCACAAAATATTCATTTTGTTCACTTCTGATGCTGTTGTTTTGCATCACGCACCAGTAGTCTTTCTTAGTCTGTAGTATCTGGTCCAAGCAAAGACGACTACTGTTTTATTACTGTCGTCTTATGTCTTTACAAATGTTGATGAATCTGGCAAAGTCGAACTTCTCTTTCCATTGGTTTTTCTTCCATGAATGGTGTTTTAAGTTTGTTAATTTTCAATTTAAATGCTCATGTTTATTCAACTTTAACATCTAAGATACAGATTTATTCATTGTAAATTTAATGATTTAAATAACAGTGTCTGATTAACTTAATAATGAATGTTCTGAAGTTCGTAAAATAATTGCATGTATTAAAATAACAACTTCCCATTTGGATGGAATATTCTTTTGTCACAAATTTAAATAAATGGAGAGGGTAGTTAACTGGCAATTTTATCAATTTGAAATTCAACAATGTTTTATATAATATCAAAACCTGAAAAGGAATTTAATTTAATTTAATTTACGCTTATATATTGTACATGTATATAGCGAAATATATTATTTAAAACTATATTAATCAAACTCAACGACTGCTTCTTGGGTTACATACCAGTGCTCGCACCTATTTCATGGATTTTGATGTCCAAAGTTCAGTCTCACCCAAGTAGGTATTCAAACCCACCACCTTCACACTTAGAGTCAAATGATAGACAAACAACTCATTCCAAAGTATCGTCCCAAAGCTAACGTGAACAAAATATTACTCAGTCACTCAAGTATGAAATAGAATGCAATTTGTACAGATCGGCCCTGTCTTCAACAACAATCTCTCTTCAATACTATTTTCAATTCTTACGTAAATACTTTGACCTCTTTATGGCAACAATCCCTAAACAATAGTCGAAAGTTGAGTTACCTGGCCCCGATCACCCGAAGCGTCTCAGTCTGAGCTAAATCTCAGCTCAAATATTGTCTCAAATTGTTGAGATTTTTCTCATCTTTGACCAGAATCATAATCGACATTACAAAACAAAAACAATGAGATGAGTTTTTTATCAGAAAATTTTCAAGAGATCCAAAATGAGATTATCTCACACTCAGGCTCTGATTTGAGGAAAATATCATATTCAGCTGAGATTTCTATTTGAGATGTTTTGAGAGATCGGGTCCAGTTCTTCTGTACTACATGTATATGCCATTAATCCAATGTGTGATAATATCAATATTTGGCCTTTTGTTTAGAACCATCGCTTACGGAGTTCTCAACATGGCAGCAAACATAGGAGCCATGGTAGCACCTCAAATTGTATTATTGGTAAGTTACATTGGTTTACATACGGTAACTTCTTTTTGTCTACACCCAGTGGCAATTAAATACATTTAATATGGCTTCTTTCAATGTAAATTTTCAGTCATTATGCTGACATATTTGTGCAAACAATTAGCATCCGTTTCAGGGAGTATTATTTTATGTGTTGAATAAAAGTATGGACCGAACAAATCATCCGAATTCCGGAGTAGGGAGGATTCGGACTGTGAGTTTTTTATCATAGTCTACATAGAAGGAACTAAACCCGGAACGAGAAAATCGTACAGTTTGAGGAAGTTTCCGGACTTGAGAGTCCTTGGACTAGGGAGTTTCAACTGTATTTAAGTTTAGTTTAGTTTAAATTTATTTATATATCGTTGGTTTTGAAACAAGTCAACAACTTATATTAATCACTGGATATGACTGCTGTCTTGATTATTAGCCTATAATCGAGTCAAATTTAAGCCTGACTGTGGTTCGAGGGATTCAATCTCAGAGCTACTGAATGGTAGTCAGGCGTTTTACCCCTTGGTCATAATGTCTCGCTTAAGAACACTATATTTTTTAATTCTACCAATACAATAAGTGTTGTGTTTTACGTCCCCCCAACATAACTTTAAGATGCCAAGCACAGGCAATGTAGCTATTAGTGTTATTTGTAAGGCCATTTTGGTAAGCCACGTTCGGAACTTGAACCTATGACCTTTAGAAACCTGGCAACGAGCATAACAACTCTAGTACTACCCTTACAATGCCGAGCACAGACATTATACTTTTTTGGTATGTCACTGCCCGGGCTCGGATCCATCGCAACCAAGATGAGCACACTACGACCGAACCACGCGGGACATGCAAGTTTATATACATTTCATGCATCTAAAGTAATCATAAGATAAATATTTCTCGGCGCATATTATACGTCTTAGTTATCATGCTTTATTACAGAATGAAGATACCCCAGGACTGTTGTATTTCCTGTGTGGGATAGGCGTATTTATTGCTGCTGTTATCACCCTGTTCATGCGGGAAACGAATGGAATTGCCCTTGAAGACGAAATTTCATTAGAAAAAACAGCGATTATAGAAACACACAAAACGTCATACTCGTCATTTCAAGTGAACGGTTACGACAGGAACAGAAAATAAACAAATAACCCTGCTTAGTTACAGTTGACAATTTATCAGTTTATTGACTGAACATTTTGTATCTGCCATATATAAGCTTTGTATGAAAGTTAGTTTAATCATATTGTGTTGTATAATATAAAAACCAAATTCATTACATTTACGCAAAGTTATCATATTTGCACAAATAAACTAATAATATAATTTTTTGTTATGCAGTTCCCATTTACTAAACCTCCGTTAGTATATAAAAAGACAAAAAACTAACAAACAAATTGTTGTTTTTTGTGTTTAAGTCGTGGGAACAGCCGACCGACTGTATATATATCATAGTCATATAATAAAACATTCATTATATAACATACAATACATACTAATCAAAACTTCTAACACACCCCTTTAACTGACACTTATAAGATTAATTTTCCGACGCAAAACATTTATACATTTTTAAATGAGATGTCAATGTAAGACACAAATAATTTCCAGAATATTCCGAAAGTCAAGGTAAAAATGACCTAATTGACAAAAACGCTTTTCTTATCGTGCACATGAAACGTGTGCACCTGTCAGTTAAGTAATCGCCGTGTGTGACTCAATATCGTTAGCCTATTCAACTCGTGTACTTAAATAGGTAACACTGCAATTTAAAATGGTAAGACTGAGTGTTGAAAACCGGGGCATAGCGATCAGGCTGCAGGCTGGCATCACTAACAAAACGTGAAGTCGCTCGTCGGCTAGATTGTATACCAGCATCTCAAAACTTTGGGAGCAATATCACAGAACAGGTTAGTACTGTTTCATTGTTAAAACAAATGCTTGTTGTGTATTTCCTTGACCATAGAACGTAAGGCTAATTTTACGTTTTACTTTACAAGAAACGTGCAGGACTTACCACGTGCACCACGGGGACATGTAATAACCCGTGCAACTAAAGGCAACCTTGATGGAGGAGTGGCAAACATCCCACGTGAGTTATTCGCAACAACATTAACTCAATGCGACGAAGATATGCAGCGGTCATCAATGCAAGGGGTGGACATACCAGATATTGAATACCAAATCTTGTTCTCACATTTTCGTTTTTGTCCCCTACCTCACATTACAAGCAGTATCTCTTTCATGCTAAGATTCGGTTATGAATTTGTTATTGAAACATGTTTATGTATACTTAAAGCACACATTCCATTCAATTTTACTTGCAATGATAATTACTGAAATGCAATAAAATAGCATTACCAAAGTGGTGCGTTAGCAGTTTTGATTAGTACACACTCACCCAAAGTTCAAACGCTTTACTTTGGGTTTACTTGATTACGAAAAGACGAACGAGGGGTTGAACATTTATGGTCATTGTAGTAGAAAAAACAATGAAATCACACAAATAACAAAAAAGAAGTGCTTGAATAAGGTCCTGCAAATAAACGTGTTTAAAATTTTACAGAAAAAATAAGTAATGATTTTATTAAAAGTTCAATTTCGTACGCTAAAAAACAAAGAAATGTGCTCTATAATTATAATTAATTACTGAGCGTGTGCTAGGCACCTGTGGTTTATGATTTCCTGCCCATTGGCAGTATTACACGAGTTCCCTTAACTGGCCGTGTCGAGACGAAGGGCGCGGACACTTCCGGTTCCACTTCCGGTCTGTTAAAATTTACAATTTTTACTTGGATCCACGTGGAAATCTCGTGTAACAAGCTCACATAAATAACGCCGTTGTTAGATCTAGTTAGTCATCTTTAGGAGTACAACATATTTTACTTCTCGTCCTAAAGGAAATGCAATTTTAGCCACATTTTTGAAAGGGCATACTATTTTCATCATTTTAGTCAACACATAGCCCTCAAATATTTCTTCTGGACCATTTTTCACTCAAAACATAATGGTTTTTAACAACTGTAATACAAAACAAGACAATAAGAAAAAAATCACGCGAGAGACAGCCAAGTGAAAGCAGCAAGTCAAAAATACCGAAATTCGATCATGGCTGCACTTAATATCGAATACAAAATTTGCGAAAGGTTTTTAAAAAAATAATGCTATATGATTAGAAATCTGAATTTTCATAACATTTAGTACATAATTAAGAAAATTATATCAAATTTAAATATGATGCGTTAGAACTTTGGGTGAGTGTATGTATATATATATCAATTTATTTGGTCAAGAGAAAAAACTCTGTCGATGAACTTACTATTATAAACGGAGTTGTCTCCCTTTATTATGTTACATCGTAAACATAAAACTACTACATTGTCGTCAGCTCTCGGATAGTTGTCAAATGCCACCCCTGCAGTAGGGATCAACCCTTTTTTAATCAAGACAGACACCGTTTTTCAACATTTTTATCAGTTATATACGTGACCTTCATTTGACTTAATCAGTTTTCTTGGTAATAATTAACAACCAGTACTAACTTACAATACCACAAGCAGATGACACCTTTTCCACACGAATCAGAGGTGGGGGACAAATGACCGTAGCCAATTGTGAGTGAAGGACATGACCTGCCCAGCCCGGGACCTCCCGGACGACAGGCTGGCGCTCTTACCACTGAGCTAATCAGGCGGTCGGAAGCACACAACGTAGATAATACATTATGTCGGATTCATATTTAAATCAATTGGCAAAGTGTATTGTAGAGAAAGGCAATCCTGCCCACGAGTGTACGTGTTAATATTTACATAATCAAAAATATATCGGTCATTATATGCTTACTAATAGAAAGTAGGATTAAAGGTACATAATATTTTAGATAATGGCATGCTAACGTCTTCATAGAGACGTTCTCTAACACATTGCATTGTATCTTTTTTTAAATGTTTCCTGGATCTGCAAACACGTTTCCGATGTCAGGTATCTCCTATGCTAGTGGTAACTTGGCGCGTAGGTCAGGATAGAAGACACTTGTATTTGTATGTTCGGGAAACATGCAAGCAAAGTGACAATGGTGTTTTTTAGTACATGTTTATGAAGGCAATTACCGCCGACTTTCTTATATCTATGACCAAGGATATTTTGTCCAAAAGTAAGTATATGTACCTTTAAGCAACATATCATCAAAATATAAATTCAATATATCGAACTAATCATGTATTAATGAAAAGAAAGTTTGTATGTTCGGATATTCAAGGTACAACTGTCGGAGCTCGTTTATTCGACAACCTTTTATCCGAATAATTGGTATTATCCGAAATAAATATCAAGTCCCCATGTATGCAGGTCGAATTGAAATAGGTTATTCGAAACCATGTTTTATTCGACTGAATACAATTTCGGACCCGATGAATTCGAATGACCGAAGCCCGACTGTAGTTTTAGAATGGTGATAAATCCAGTGAGTCCTAATGCATTAAATGATTTGATTTTTCACTCATCTAACTTCAACAGTATCTCTTAAAAATCTACGTCCATTTGAGCATTTCAATTTGCTTTTAAAACTTTTATATGGAATCTATCCAGCCGGCTTAAGAAAGGTTGGTGGCGCTACTTAGGTGTCATCCGATGGTCTTCCGACACTCTAGCTGCTGAAATATTCTCAACATGACACTGAATGTTTAAGTGACTTCAAGACACATTACAAGCACGCTTATTAAAAGAACTGACATAATTATGGCATTTAATAGATAATAAAAACATCAATACCTCCAATTATGAGAAATAAATCGCGAGAATATTTAGTGACTGGTCAGTCTTATTGACACATCTGACACTTTCCGGCTTCTTTATTTGCGGAGGGGAAAATAACTTCATGTACCCATGTACAGGAAAGCCTCCATAATAAGACCAGCATTGGGACCCTTGAAAATCGGTCTTAATATTGAAGTGGTTCTAATATTCATATTGAATAAATACCAAAACAGTGAAATGGACTTGAAATTGTGTTCTAAATATTGAGATGGTCTTATTATTGAGGTGGTCTTTGAGTGAGGTAATATTATATTTGCATTTAGGCTTGTTGACAAGTGTCTACCTGACATCAATTCGTATTTTGTAGATTTGCTGTTTTACTAGATTCTGAAGCATGGGGTTACTTTAATACCCCAATACTGTTTCGGCTGTACGATTTTTGCCATTGTTAAATGGAAAACTATATGTAGTAAAATCTAATTAATAAGACCAACATTGAGACCCTTGAAAACCGGCCTACTTATTTAGGTGGTCTTTAAATTAAGGTTGAATAAAGAGCACACCCATGACCTGAAATCCGTGTTCTTAATTTTATGGTGGTCTTATTACTGAGTTGAAGTTTAATTGTACTATAACACATCTACTCTTTCCATAATGTGTGTGTTAAATCTTCACTAAATAGTTCCTTAAATTAGAACGGTTATAACTGACTAACATGCACAGTAAAGTTTAACTTAAACACCACCTCGAAACACCATCTCATTTATATGACCGTATTTTATGGTCCAGGTTTCAATACTTCTTCAATTTTTATCCAACCTTTTTATATAATAAACTTGCATAAATAATAACAACGATTTTGTGAACCACTGATAATCTTATATATTGTTATGTTAATTTTAATTAAAAAACATATATTTAGTATATGCTTGTGTTCATATAAGAGAGTTATCATTTAAAATGTCTAACATGTCAGCTTTTTAACATATTTTAACTTTTAATTAAGTGCTTTTGTAACATATATAATATTATATATGTCACAGTAAATTCAACTGACTTTTGTACAATCACACATTAAAAATCAATAATTTCTAATGGAATTACCATCAAACCATCACGAGGCTGAATTGAGTAGTGTGAGTATCAATTTATGTTATCAACTATAAATGTGATATTTGTTTAGCTACTTAAATGTCTGACAGACAGACATGCCACTTGGCTTTAATGAATGTTATAAATTTGTCTATAGTAATGTTCATTCTCTCAAGAGCGGGGTTCTTATCAACAATAACCTCTCTTCAACAACATTATTGATATTTCATGTTATGATAATTTACAATTAATTTAACCGCTCAAATACAATAATCTCTCATTAGCATTCATTCATAAGATTCTAGTTGAAGGGTGAATTTTTCTCTAAATTATAGGTATTTTGGCTATAAAATGGTAAAATCCAGTAAACAATTATCAAAATGACCCTTAAGATTCAGCACCTAGTGAAATCCCTGCTTGCCTTATCTTGTGTGCGTGGCGTTTCCTGTAACAACTTAATCATCCCTCTTTTTGGTCTTATTAATTCCAATTGTGAAGTTATTGTTAGATGTACACATAACATTATGATAGTTAGTCTGAAAATGTGTCATTCATAGCTTACTGAAATCAAAGCCAACAGAATCAGTAACTTTAAACACTGTGTGAAATAGTACTGGCGGGTTAGCTCTTTTGTCCAGTATATGTACGGACATCTGTATGGATGGCAGCAACTGTGATTCATTTTTATGACAGGGGCAGTGAGTATAATCTTGATATGATGGTCGACAAGACAGATTATGAGTTCCAACTTTGGGATACAGCCGGGCACTCGGACTACGACAGACTGAGACCAATGTCTTATCCAGAAACGGTAAAATATTACATAAACCAATATTCTATTGGTCAGGAATGTGCATGTTTGTATTTTATTAGCTAAACATGGAAATTTGTGATATTGACTAGTAGCGTTGTACAATGCAGAGAACACACGTTAAGCAAAGTGGTCTTGGGATTGAGCCCCTGATCCGAAGGTTGTAGTTTCGGGTTCGAATCCCGCCTTGTGCGAAGTTGAGCCACAAATTGTTCACAATTCCTGCATCAGGAGTACTGGTTAGTTACCTAGAAAGTAGTTATCGACAGTTATCAGTTTAAGCTGTAAGAACTTATTTCACAATGCATGTAAAATAAATAAGTTCAAACTGTACCATATCACAACAATGGAACGACTTTTATAGTAAAACCTCACTTGAAGACCACCTTGATTATAAGACCACTTCAAAATTAAGACCACCATCCTCAAGTTCATGTTCGCTGTTTTGTTCTTTATTCAACCTAAATATTGAGACCACATCAAAATTAAATCCGTTTTCAAAGGTCCCTAGGGTGGTCTTATTATTGAGGTTTCGCTGTATATGTTTTGTCATTATGAAGAACTAAAATTAAAAAAAGAATAAACGTTTGTTTTAACAAATACCTTTGTATGAGAGACAGCTCGTTTATCTGGATGTTGGACTTATTTTTAGCAACTAATTTTCTCTGTTTTTGTATTTCAGCATGTTTTTATTATTTGTTTCTCCGTGGATTCCAGGGACAGTTTTGAGATTTTGTCAGTTTTAAGGTAATTTACATGTATTTTACATTTTATTTTTGATACTAAAATGTTCATTTACAAATAATTCAGGTTTGCCATAGATGTGGATCAAAATAAGAAACAATACCATGTTGTGTAGAATTAAATTATGTAAACGTGGAAACAGGCAAAATTCAGGTGACAACTATCACCGGTTCAAATGTATATTGTTAGTATCTAATTTGTGTTTTATTTTGTCTTGCTGAGAAATGATATTAAAATCAAGTGATTTTAGCTGATGCTTATATGTTTTTAAACGCATGCTATTTCCAGTTAGGATTCATTAATAGTTGCTACTTAAAACAGCTGCCTGCTTTCAGTTGACCACTAACACAGGTTCAACTTGGACGCCATATTAAATTTGGGGCTTTCGCCAATTCTACACATTTATGCCGGTGGTCTGATAAACTATAGACACTGACACACATTTCGGTATATAACATGCTTGTTTTACTCTTTTTGTTTACCTACCTCTTGAACTAAGCCTCTTCTCAGACAAACGTTCCCCAAATTAAAGCAATGTAGAGATCTAAAGACCATGTTTTGCATATAATTAATTATATTTATTAAACCTCTATTGGATAAACATGAGAGATAAAATATATGGCAATTTAAACCTGGAAAAACATGAAGTCATCACAGTAAATTTAACGATTGGTAGCTTGACAATAAACACGTCATTCGACATATTTCGAACATCACAGACAAACTGTATGCCTAAGTCAATCTGTATAGTTGTTATGATGTTATATTTGATTAGTTCCAATTGTTAAATAGGAGTTGTAGTGGTCATGGCGTTGAATCCTTGATTCAAGCTCCGAAGGTTGTGAGTTAAAACGCCACGTTGGTCCGAGTTTTATCATAAATTTTACTATCCATGAATGTTTGCTTGTATCGAGCATTATTTATATTAACTTTTATAATTTGCTTCACAAAATATGTTAAATATATCAAATTAAACTAAATAAGTTGTGTCATTGACATACAGCTTGTTGTGCTTATTGAAAAGTTAGTACAAACAAATAAAGCATTCGTCTTACAGCTTGGCAAGAAAAGGTGTCTATAAAACATGTAATTATCGGAATAAATTTACACATAGTTATATAATAAATTCGTCATTCGTAATGTTTTTATGGTTCCCCGACCAGGCCATTATTGGCTCCGACTCCCTATTTTGTCTCGTTCCTCACGACATTTATCCTGTATATCCCATTTACAAAGGTACACAAACAATCTAAATTATCGACTTATCGACCCAAAAATAGTGTAAGTCGGTTAAGCGCAAACTTAGATTTAATTAAGGATGGCCTTGTGTGGAAAATTCAGCTTATCGTCAAGATGATTATGCGACAGTTTTTCTAGGACGGGATGCGGGCTACAGTTCTCCAGCCTGTACTGCCTCCTGTATTAATGGATCTGATCTTCTCCTCTGTACTAAAACTATAATACAACATAAATGATAATTTTGTTTGAATAAATGACACCTCGTTGCGCTCACTTTATTACATTAAATAATATTTTAGAAATCACAAATTTGAATAAATGCAAATTGTGTCGCCATAAAACGAACAGACATACGTAAATCAATAAGCCCTTGACAATTCCCGGATCCTACACTCAGTCAGTTTGATAAATCCACAGGATTTATTTTTTTTAAAATACCCCTTACATCTTTTCTCAATGTTATTCTTATCTTAGTCCGTACCTGAAGCCTATCAGTCCGATTTATAGCGGTACCACTGGTGCGGTTACGGGGCCATTTATTGGCGAATTGTTACTGGCCTATTATAGAGAAGAAATTATCAAATATAAATATAGACACTGACGACGTTGTATTGAAGTTTAAGATTGGAATCAGTCGATAAATAAAGGCACCCACGGAAACGTACGACATTTAGAATAAATATTTATCAACAAACGTACAATGGAATATGTGTATTTGTTACACGGATAAAAGGAATTTTATTGCTATGGCTTTTAATTTACACGCTTGAATATTCCCTTCATCGAGCCTCTAGTTTCGGACGCATGCAGGAACTGGAGTGTTCAATGTGTAGCTAGCTCCTACGTGACTGTATAAATATGTAAAAAAGCTGATTCTCCGCATTGCATTCATCCCAGTGTTTATTTCTATGCAAATGTATATTGTAGATAATTGCGACAAACCGTTGGCGCGAGGATGTCAACGATGTTACTTTACATAAAAATATCAGCCAGCATGAAATAATGATCACAGTTCGGTCTTGTCATCTTCATTTCACGGTAAAATCGGGTATAGTGTTGCTAACCGTCGTTTGCAGAGATTCATATCGCCATCAAATCGAGCTAACCTACAGTTGGAATCAGTCTTGTTATTTTATTCCAGCTCCGAATACAGTATTCATTAAACGAACGGAAGACAACGTGCACAACTGTAAAAATACCTTGCTGCGATCAAAGTTAAAGCACCAGGATGCAATGCTGGTTATATATGCATGTATGTAGTAAGTTCTTCTTCAAATAATTTTAATAGATTTACTTTTCATAGGATTATTAAATTACGCGGTAATTGTTTGTCTTAGGTTATGTCAGTTTCTTGAGACCTCGCAGTCTTTTACAGGTTGTGCCTGAATTGGTATGTTCTGCAGGATATACACGCACACGTACCATGTTTCATTTATATTGCAAAAACTACATGTATCATTCGAAGCTTGAATGTCCGTCCCCTGTGTATCTGTACTGTCTGCATTGTAATTCTAACATAAGTATATACCAATCGGGCTTGCGTTTGTGGAATTATGGCCATGTTTTACGTCATTACTGATGTTAAACAATTATCTGTGAGAATCTACTTTCAAATTTGCAACCACGATACCAATTAACCCTAAATACTCGATCGAAAACCTGTGCCAATCGGTAGTAACCAGGTTGGTGGACACGATCATCTGTGTACGCCACATACTGGAAACGTCAAATGCGTTGCAAATGTTGATTACCAAAGTATAATTCAGTAACCAGTATTTTCCTGCGTTTCCAAACCATTCCATTTACTGCACACACGACAATGCATTGGAACAATTGAACAATTATTTGATATGTTCATCAACATTATCAATTGCCCTACACTGACTGTGTTAATTTTAAATACATTGTGATGTCTTTGTGTTCCTCAAACATGACTTTATTATGTTTTTTCACTTAAATGTGAAATTCCTTATATTGCGTACACAACACATGTTGTCAAGAAATACCAAGTTGAAAGTTAACCAATATTGGCGCGCTAAGTATAGGTTAGAGCTCATATATTGGAATTATAAGCAAATTAAGTGCAAGGAAGCGTCAGCGACCGCAGCACTTAATTTGTTTATAATTCTAATATGTGAGTTATAACCGGCTTATAGTTAACAGTCATATTGATCACCTACCAGATTTACTTAATGAAAACACTTAATAAATATTTGCGAAATGCCATAATAAATGGATTAGTTGATCAAACGTTTGAAAAATTCTGGATGCTTATTGGATGTAAGACACATGAAGAGGCGGAGTGAACTATTAGTAAATGAAAGTGTGCACACGCAGTAGGAAATGCACACCTTAAGTGAACAACTCCATGTTGGTTGTTTGAACAAAAACCCTATCAGCAAATGCAGTAACTACATTTAGGATTGTTAAATCAATACGGTATAATACACCCCCTACGCCCCAAGCTTGGTGTAAATATATTATCCTGGTTAATGCATTTCGACACACTTTTCTGAAAATTCAGTTCTTCCTATCAATGGCCAAAATTTGTTTTGTTCTTGTATCTGATATGAAATTTGATTCCTGATAGTTTATTCCTAATGCCAAAATCTAGAAATACCATATCTGTATACAAGGGAGGTAATAAACAGTTAACGTCAATACAACGTTTTTGAATTCCGCTATGAACTTAAATAACACTATTTGCTTTTGGCGGAGATATAATTATATCGTAAATATACCGTTACTTACGTATTCTTGTTTGTACATCGAATTGCAACAGGAATTATACAGTTCGCTAATCCGATAAATCGTTCGTTGTAAATACAGTCACTATGATGCATGTCATTAAGTCAGTAGGATTGAAATCGTTGATTATTTGGTAGTATTAAATGCGTTATTTATAAAGATATTGTCTTGGAATGTATAACATCAATGAACAGTCATAGTTGCTTTTTTCGGATAAATTTGAGATTTATTTTTTTATAATCCCGTCATTGCATTTGTTGTTTAAAACGTTACTTTTTACATATATGTCAAGTGTTTGAGAGTGGCGTTACTCTCATATTGTGTAATGTCGATTACATTGTTTACATCACTGCATTCTGAGAGACGCGATATTGTCGGCAGGATACTGAATGAAATAAAAGTAAGAACAATGGACGGATTATATTTTAAATGACCACGTGACGCAGATGAGTCTTTTTTCAAGTTTTGGCTTGAATATGATCGATCGGCAAAAAAACAAACTTTCCGGGTATTGAACCGGTATATTGCTACCTGATGAACGTCTGTGGTGCGGAGTATATATTTACAAACAATTAAAAAAGTAAAGAATACCTCGGGTGAGAGTCGAACTGGTGCTTAACTTTTCAATAATACATCTAAATACAGAACGTTTAACCGACTGAGTTATAGAGGCACACACAGTCTAGTTCTATGTAATTTATTGCTCAGGTACACTGGGCTTGTGAATTGATATTTACCATTTCACGCTGAGAGATGGCTTGCGTTCTCCAACATGACAAGAGAAACCCAAAGTCCATGCTGTACAATGGAATATGTGTATTTGTTACACGGATAAAAGGAATTTTATTGCTATGGCTTTTAATTTACACGCTTTAATATTCCCTTCATCGAGCCTCTTGTTTCGGACGCATGCAGGAACTGGAGTGTTCAATGTGTAGCTAGCTCCTACGTGACTGTATAAATATGTAAGAAAGCCGATTCTCCGCATTGCATTTGTCCCAGTGTTTATTTCTATGCAAATATATATTGTAGATATTTACGACAAACCATTGTCGCGAGGATGTCAACGATGTTACTTTACATAAAAATATCAGCCAGCATAATATAATGATCACAGTTCGGTCTTGTCATCTTCATTTCACGGTAAAATCGGGTATAGTGTTGCTAACCGTCGTTTGCAGAGATTCATATCGCCATCAAATCGAGCTAATCTACAGTTGGGAATCATTCTTGTTATTTTATTCCAGCTCCGAATACAGTATTCATTAAACGAACGGAAGACAACGTGCACAACTGTAAAAATACCTTGCTGCGATCAAAGTAAAAGCACCAGGATGCAAAGCTGGTTATATATGCATGTATGTAGTAAGTTCTTCTTCAAATAATTGTATTAGATTTACTTTTCATAGGATTATTATCACGCGGTAATTGTTTTTCTTAGGTTATGTCAGTTTCTTGAGACCTCGCAGTCTTTTACAGGTTGTGCCTGAATTGGTATGTTCTGCAGGATATACACGCACACGTACCATGTTTCATTTATATTGCAAAAACTACATGTATCATTCGAAGCTTGAATGTCCGTCCGTCTGTGTATCTGTACTGTCTGCATTGTAATTATAACGTTAGTATATACCAATCGGGCTTGCGTTTGTGGAATTATGGCCATGTTTTACGTCATTACTGATGTTAAACAATTATCTGTGAGAATCTACTTTCAAATTTGCAACCACGATACCAATTAACCCTAAATACTCGATCGAAAACCTGTGCCAATCGGTAGTAACCAGGTTGGTGGACACGATCGTCTTTGTACGCCACATACTGGAAACGTCAAATGCGTTGCAAATGTTGATTAGCAAAGTATAATTGAGTAACCAGCATTTTCCTTCGTTTCCAAACCATTCCATTTACTGCACACGAGACAATGCCATTGAAAAATAAATTAAAAGTATTCATAATAGAAATTCGAGATTATGCCAATTCTTTAGAATTAGCACTGCTTATTATGAGTATGTCGCGACATTACCGTCCATAGAACCTGACAAGCCAGACGGTATACGTACAAAATCCCTCCAGACAAATTCCTCTTAGCTCATTTTGCAATGTCCGCCTTGTAAAATTCACGAAGGGGATTGTGTACACCTTGTACAAAATGAGTGAATTCGATTTAGTCCGGGTGCGGGGATTTTGTCCTACAAGCCATACGTGCACATGGTAGGTGTATTTTCAAAACGCTATACTTGAAAATTATGCAACATAACTTCATTTCAAAAAAAAATTATGGAGGCAAATAATTCAATTATGTTCTCGTGTAAAAAAATTGAAATGTGATGTGCCAAATGGGCCATTTTATCTGCGCTCAGAGCCAATTATTTTATGTCAGTGATGCTAAAATCATTTATTTTTTTCAGTGAGCATACACTGTTTGTATATACGGCGGTTAACAGTTTTTAAGTGTGCTCCCTGATCATTTTCATTTCGGACATTAAAAAGAGTCAACTTCATGAAAGTTTAATATCTACACTACGAGGGGTATTTCATGAATTCATAAACTAGTGACACGCGCTGTTCATAAGGTACTCACTTCTTAATTTCTTTCACTCAGCCCTTCGAAGTACTCTCCCTGACTATGAAATGACTTTTTTGCAACGTTGTATCCACATCCGGAAAGCGTCGTGGTAGTCTAAAGTAGGTATACGTTTTAGACATTGATATACGCTGCAGCCAATACTGGTTCTGGAGACGAAATGGCGGCCATTTAGCATGTCTTTCAACTTTGGAAATAGCAAAAGTCGCATGGAGCTAGATCGGGACTATTTAGTTGGTTTCGCGTAAATAAGTAGTAACTACGGCAGATTTGTGTTCCGGTGCATTGTCATGTAGTAGGTGTATACTCCGCATGCCTGTGCGCGGGCGGCGGTCTTCGTTAACTTTGACGACCTTTGCTTATACTTCCTCTTTGTAAAATGTCCCAGTGACCGATGAACCTTTGGAACAGCAACCTGAAACACCGGACCATGGCCATCAAAGAATGTGGCATACATAGTTTTGCCTACAGCTTTACATATACGGGCTATAATTAGGAGATCACCAGCTGAGGCTACCCAAACCTTAATTGTTTCTTTGGTTTCCGGCTCAAAATGATAGATCCAAGTTTCACCACCAGTTACTATTTCATTTAGGCGCCTTTCATCACAGTTATTAAACTTTGCAACAATTTCCGACGCTAATTTTACTCGCATTTCCTTCTGCTCTTGTCTCAGAATATGGGGGACCCATCCTGCACATTTTTTCTGAGATGAAGTTTTTCAGTTAATATCCTATATACGGATGACGAATGAAAGCCAGATACATGGGTTAACTCATCCACCTATACCTTTCATTGGTCTCTATCAGTTCTTTTATTACTATTACTTCTTTGTCAGTAGTAGCTGAAACAGGTCGCCCTGGTCTATCATCATCTTTAACATATCCCGCCCGTCCTTAAACCTACGAACCCATTTCGCCACTGTACCATACCGTAGAGCATTCACTCCATACTCTTTCTGCAAATCTGCATGGATATTGGTAGCAGAATAGCCGAGTTTGCAGCGAATTTACAATACACCTTCTGTTCTCATGCTTGGCGTTGATATGCATATTTGTATTTGAAAATAGGATTCCCAATTTGAAAACAAGCATACAGTAGATGATTTGCACATACGCGACTTGTCCTGTGATGTGTTCCATCCATTAAATCCATCTGTTTGTCTTCTTTGATTCTCCTTAATTATCCTTTATGGTCGTGCCCCTGTTCCATTACGTATTTACCATTGCGCCTCCTCAAATGCAATATGTTTTATGGACTGTTTTCCTATAGGTCTGTGAGGATGCATTGTCTTATGTATGTGAAGTTCCCTGTATCACTTATTTACAAGAGGGTGTCAACGCTGTTTTGATGAAGCAATGAGGGCCAATTTGAAATATATAAAAAAAACAGGAAGAAAAAAAGAAGAAAGTGCAAAATCTTCTGAGAAAATGTGGTTTTAAGAGCCAAAGACAAATATACATCATGTACTTGTTAAAAATTTCTAAATTACCAAATAATTCTGACGAATGTGTTAATTATAACAATGTGAACATCAAATGTGCAACATAGTTCAGTGACTGTATTCTTGACAAAAGTTTGCGCCAAACGACGAAAAAACGAACTTGTTCGGAACTTTAAATGAAACCAAAGACGGAGCGTAAAATGGGTGTAACATCGCGAGATGCCTTTTGTAATTCAGCAGCAAGACATCAACGAGTCTATTCTTTGTTTGATGCAACCAGTGACACAGAGTACAGCATAATGTTGAATTATGGAATGCATTACATGTTGTTAAGTATGTGGGTGAATTTTAGCAATGTATGGTTGTGACCTTGGTTATACATGATTTTAAAGTGTAGTGCCGGCTTTCAGGTGACCACTAACACAGGTTCAACTTGGACGCCATCTTGAATATTGGGGCTTTCGCCAATTTTACACATTTATGCCGGTGGTCTGATAAACTATAGACACTGACAAACATTTCGGTATCTGCTTGTTTTACTCTTTTTGTTCACCTACCTCTTGAAATAAGCCTCTTTTCAGACAAAAGACCCCCCAATTAAGGCAATGGAGAGATATAAAAACCATATGTTGTATATAATTCATTTTACATGTATTTATTAAACCTATATTAGATAAACGGAAGAGATCAAATGTATGGCAATTTAAACCTGTAAAATATGTAGTCATCAGTGTATATTTAACTTTTCTTAGCTTGAAATAAACACCTCATTCGACATATTTGTTGGAAGTTTGTTGCAAATATGAGAACATCACACATATACACTGTATGCCTCAGTCAATCTGTATAATTGTTATGTTGTTAAATTTGATTAGCTCCAATTGTTAAATAGGAGTTGTAATGGTCATGGCGTTGAACCCTGGATGCAAGATCCGGAAACGTCCGAAGCTACATGTCCACACTTGCGTCTTGTTGATAACAATGTTGCAAGCATCTTTCTATGTTTTTTTTCAGTGACCACTACAAAACCATTGGCCACTAACTCTAATAATTAATAAAATGGAATTTATGTTAATCCCTACCTGAGGGTCACGTGATATCTGCGCCTGGGACTCATTACTCTGAACTCTCAGCAAAGTATGAAAAGCTCATATTGGATGGAAGAATTGAGTGTTGATAGCTATATTCAGTCAAACTTTGTTTATTCGACAACCTTTTATCCTAATACTCGGTATTATCGGAAATTTACATCAGGTCCCAATATAGATTATTATGTACGTCGAATTGAAATGAGTTATTCGAAACCATGCATTATTCGAAATAAATTTTCGGACCCGATGAATTCGAATGAACGAGGTCCGACTGAAATTATTAAATTAAAACTAATTAAACGGGTTCAACTTCATGAATTCACGAGTTCAACTTGATGAATTCTCGATTTCATCTTCACAAATATCTTTGTAAACTAGCAAACACTGGAAAGCAATTAATATCTGACGTCACCTGAAACCAAAAAATCCAAGCTCATTCAAATCGATTGGTAAATAAAATCGTTCGTAAAGAAATCAAGACTACAGTAAAACCTCCATAATAAGACCACCTTTGGGATCCTTGATAACTGGTCTTCTTAATGGGGTGGTTCTAATATTGATGTTGAATACAGAGAAAAACAGTGAAAATAGACTTGATAACTGTGTTCTTACTTTGAGGTGATATCAATGTTGAGGTGGTCTTTAAGTAAAGTTTAACTGTACTCTTTGATACACATCTACTCTTCCCATTGTGGGTGTTAAATTCTCACTAAATTGTTTCTTGATTTAGAACGGTTATGAATGACAAACACGTAGTTAAGCTTTTCTTAAACACCACCTGGAAATTAAGACCACCTCAGTTAAAAGATCGTTTTTTCGTGGACCAGGTTTTTCAATACTTCTTCATTATCATATCCGATATTTAAAATCGATAATCAGACCACCTCACGGCTAAGACCGACTTTCTTCAGTATCAATAGTGGTCTTATTATTGAGGTTACATTGTAGAAAATTTGCCGACATAAAATTTATATCTTAGTTTATTCTATCACATACAAAATACAGTAAAACCTCAATAAAACGAGAACATTTGGGACCCTTTAAAACTGGTATTCTTATTGAGGTGGTCTTAATATTGAGGTTGAATAAAGAGCAAAGCAGTGAAAATGGACTTGAAAATTGTGGTCTTATTATTAAGTGAGGTTTAACTGTATATGTAGTTTATATAATATGAAAACGTTTTATCAGTACATACTTGAAATTAAACCGGAAAGTCTGAACTTCATGGACCGTTGAATACACGGATATATACGGTTGAAACTGCGGCCGCTGATTGGACAGATTGATGTGAGCGTGGTCTAAATTTAGACTTCTTTTTTTATATCAGCCAATAGGGTATCACTGTTGTATGTAAAATAGCTCATACATTTGATTGAAATTTATAACCATGCAGGCGAGCCCAGTAAAATGCGTGATAGTTGGAGACGGGTAAATGGACATTAAATGTTTAATTTTACAATAAATACCTGAAAATAAGATATCGTAAACAACATGGATCTAAATATAAATTAAATAATAAGTTTATTGTTTAAACAGATTTCTATCAGCCACAAAGACATGTACTGTGTTAGTAAATAAAATGATATTTTATATAAGGGAAATATTGTTTCGTACTTTTGAAGAAGCCGAAAATATGTTTTGAATTGTGAAATAATATTTATTACAGTTTGGTTTAGTTTAAATTTATTTATTTTACATCGATTGTGAAACAAGTTCTTACAACTTATACTGATCATTCTTGATGTCTGATTCCTGGCTACCAACCAGTACTCGTGCCGAATTATATACTGTGTAGTTCGTGATCAAACCCCGCTCATCGATGGACTCGAACTCACGACCTTCGGATCAGGATTCAGGCGCTCGACCACTGCACCTAAAAACTAATTTTACAAAGATTGTGAAACAAGTTTAATAATCTGCTCTCGATGACTGCTTCCTGGTATACTAGCCAGTATTCGCGCCTCATTTACAGATTGTGAAGTTCCAGGTACGATACCACCAAGGCGGGATTCGAACTAGCGACCTTAGGACCAGACCCCGGACTCAGACGCTCCACCCCTCAGGCACTACCATAACTGTAATCTGTTTCACGTACCTTTTAGTTCAACGATCTGATATCTTTGACCTACATATTTAATGCGTTTTATTTTTATACCCAGAACCGTCGGGAAAACGTGTTTGATTATGAGTTATACCCAGAATGCATTTCCTGGAGAATACATACCGACGGTGTAAGTAGCATTTATTTATCATATCTTCTAATTTTTAATATTTGGTAACCTGGTCCCGGCTTTAGGAAAAACAAAATAAAATATGACTGAACTGAGTTCACTAGTTTGATAAAGCATTTTACATAAAAATGAATAGACTTATCGCATATCAGGATGTAGTGTTATAACCAAAACAATTGTTTTTAAACTGGGACCTGACTATCCTTGTCAACACAAATATTTGAAGTGAAATTAACTTAACCAATCAAGTTCTGCGTTCATCAGGAGGCTTAGCGCTGTTTGGACATATAGTGAAACCCTCAGTAATAAGACCAAGATTGCTTCTGAAGAAAGTCGGTCTTAGTTGTGAGGTGGTCAGATTATCGAGTTAATGTATGGAAGAAAATTAAGCAATAGTCCATGAAAGTTTGGTCTTATTAACGAGGTGGTCTTAATTTTAAGGTGATCTTTAAATGAGTTTTGTGTTAAATGTTGAATAAGGTGAATAGGATTTAATTTAATTGCACGAGGTTGAAATGAGTAGTAGGAGTATCAATTTATGAATATAAGTGCAAGTTATTTGTATGTTTGTGCAAATATGTTAGTTATACAATATAATATGATTAAACTAAACTATAAGTTTGTCTGGTCTTATAGTCCAGTCATTCTACGTCAAAAAAGGCCAAACCTTCAAATAATTGCAACAGAAATGATTTTCACTGTTTATGAAAGTTATATCTATATAGAAACAACATATCAAAAGTCTAACAAAATCTAAATTGCGGAAGTACTTCAAATGCATCCGTTTTATAACACCACCTCATTTTTACTAAAATTGTTTTGAGTGAAAATAAAATAAGACAAGATGTACATTTGTGGAATGAAGTACACCTGAAAACTTCTCCACAGCAGAAGATGTAACCGGATTCTTCATTCATTGTGTGTTTAAGAACAATGCCTAATTAGAACGATACAAAAGTAGTAGTTGTTTAATTTAAATGATTGAAATTACCCCATCCACTAAGATATATAAGCTTCAATTAATGAAGTCGCTAGAAATATTCTTTCAATTAACTCAAAACATAGATAACCTTATTTTAAGTAAAAATTCATAATAGGATAATCAAAAGTATATTAGATCTTCATGTTTTCAAACATAATAAACATATTTTTGGATTGACATCACTACAAGTAGTATATCAACATAAATCTACATAAATCTACAAACATGATGAAAATGCCCTGCACTTGAGGTGCGCAGCGCCGAGTGGGGGTAGGTACTGGAAGGATTTATCCTCCTCCTTTAAGGGGTTCCCGGGGATCTCCCCCTTAAAAACAATTAAAATATATATATCAAATGGTGGCTTCTGGTGTATTTCAGGGTCTAAATCTTTACGACTATTTCATGAGAATTGCACTAGTAAAACGACCAAATCATACAAGTACCAACATTTTATCAAATTTCCAGGAGATAGCCCCTCCTGTACCTACTCTCAGTCAGCCTTCAGTAAAAATCCTTGTCACAAGTGAATATGAAGCCATTTCGTCATAAACTCTGTGAAATAGTGTACACATGTATATTAAAACTTTCATGCTGATTTGGCAGAAGTTTTGACAGACTATTTTTAATGGAACATGATAAGGGAGCACACTTATAAACTATATTAACTGGTAACCGCCTTAAGTATATACTTAAATTACAAACAGTTTTATGTATGCTCCCTGAAATGCAATAAATGTATTTATCATCTCCGACATGAAATAATTGGCTGTGAGCGCAGAAAAATGGCCCAGAAATCACAATTGATTTTTTAAAACGAGAACATTATTTAATTATTTGCCTCTATAAAATACTTTTTGAAATAAAGTTATGTTCCATAGTTTTCAAGTATGGCATTTTGAAAATACACCGTACCATGTGTAAGGCTTGTCAGGTTTTATGGACGGTTATGTCAAGACATACCCATAATTAGTGGGGCTAAATCTAAAGAATCGGAATATTCTCGAATTCTATAATGAATACTAGTAAATAAAAGTTTATGATGATAATTAACAATCATGACCGGATGTAGTTGTGTATTCATGTAATTAGTTTCAATTTGGATTTTCTTGAAACACCTATATCAATTATACGGTTTTTTATCAAAACACACGAAGAAATAATATTGAAAAAGGCACATTAAGGCCTTTATACAGACATACTTAAAAATACTTTTCTTCGAAGTTTCCCGGAATTGCGAAGCAGATATTTCCTATATATGTATGCACTAACGCGGCACGTACGTCTTGATAGAAACTCCTGTGTCGGACTTGTATATTTGTGGTTTTGGGAACATGTGAACAAACAGGATGTAGGCATTTTATCATGTTTACGACTAAGCGAATTTAAAAAAGACCTTCAATATATTTACCTTAATAAAAATACAGAATCTGGTGATACATTGTCATAATTCGTGATTTTATGGTAGATTCTAGGTTAGGGCGATACATGAATTCAAATACCAACCAACTTTTAACACAGTATGTATTTTTGCATATCGCACTGCAAAACTTCCTTGTATGAAAGGACCACAAGTATGATGGTGTCTTATTACTCAATCTTTTGAAGTAATTAAAATTTCCTTATGACTCGGTAAAGTAGAAATAAATAATGCACGCAGGTATAATGTTTCAAAATACAAAGAAAACTATAAATGTGTTATAGTTTGAATGCAAATTATTTATACGATGAGGAAAATGTAATTTAAAGCATTTTGAAATGCAATTATAATAAGGCAAATGTGAAAATATGAAAGTAGGCGTGTTCTAGAAAAACAAAATTATTTTATTTTGCAAAACTCTAGGCCCAAGTATTACATTCCCTTCCATAATTTATTGAACTGTTTAAATTATTTAAAGAAATTTTATTTTCACTTTTTCACATTAAAACAACACAACAGATATCTGTCTCTGTAACGTATGATGCTCAATAATCTGTGTTTTACAGTCGCTTTCAACATGATAAGGAAATTGAAAGTGCCTGTCTGGTGTAGATACGATTCTTCAAGATAGCCTCAAGGCCGATGAGCACAAAAGGGGGCCAACTTTTATTGCACTTGCTCCCCTATACTGGAAGTATACAAGAGTTAATCGACCATAAATCAATTTATTGTATTTAAAGAGCTAAAAGAATAGTAACATTCAGACCTAATAATTGGATATAATTTTATATTAGGAATAGAAAAGGGTCACTTCCAACTGAGGGTGCCAGGGCCCCCTTGGTCCCCCCCCCCGGTGGATCCGGGCGTATGTCAGTCTACACAAACACGTGTGAAGACGAATAGTGAATATTTTAGAACAAACAACACACCTGATATAATAATGACAATTAGTAAAACTGAAAAAGCAACAATTGTACGAACAATCAAAGTGCTGAAAGTGCCCATGTTGAAGCATTTTATTTAAGACCAGCATTTTTTTAATTTTCTGTTTATCGGGAACGCCGACCCAATTTTTACCTAAATAAAAATAAAATAGTTCCTTTTATATTCGCCGACCTCAAGATTTGAGTTAAACAAAAATAAAATTTGAACGGTTATAATAGACATGATCTCTCAGATGTTCTAGATACTGAAAATGCTTTGTGTGATTTCAATCGTCTGCATTATCTATAATACGCATTACCAGTGTGAATTACGGACCAGGGGACAAGCTTACTACAAAACAAACAATGTGTGTTAAACTGAAATGGCATTACACTTGGATATAGAGATACAGGAGACTGACATGTTTTAATAGAGACTTTCGCGATTGTCTTCTTTATTTCCTACGGATTGCAATAAATGTGTCTACATTCTTTATGTACACTTTGTTCTGGTTTTGTAGTTATAATGTCATTTCGGTTTCTACTTGCTTCATTTACACCAGAACTTCATTTGGCTCGGAGATTTACGCAGTTTGTGTCGTCCTCGAGTGCCAAATGACAGATACAAAATATCGTGCTTTGCTCTGTTTCGCTGAAAAATACATCAATATTTTATTACATGAAACGAGATTGGTATATTTTGTGGCCTAACAGTGATTATAAATTAATCATATCATGGTTCAGATAAACATACATCGAAAAAAATGCATTTTCCAAATTTCTTCCAATTTTGCCAATATTTTGGCACATACCCGCTTCCGTAGGAAAATAATTTGACAAAATATAAATACAAGGTCACAAAATTAATTTTGTTCTTATACCTTAAAATGGCACAGATTTGCGATTTGTGTATTGAATTTATGCTTAGGTAAGACAATATGTGCTTTTTATTATAAGCTTTAACAGTTTAAACGAAAAAATAAGGCATGGACAAAATATTGAAAATCACTAAAATATGGATCGATAACAACGTAATTTGCAAAGGAAGGACATGATATTTGATATGTTCTTTATATAGTATTATTCTAACGTATATACTTCAAAACATTTCTGTTGCAATTATTTGAGGGTTAAATTTAGATTGACTGGACTATTAATATTTCAACTACTTAAATGTCTCACAGACAGACTTACCACTTGGCTTTTGTGATTGTTATAAATTTGACTGTAGTTATGTGTATGTTTTTGTTTTAATGTTAACATGAAGTACAGTTCAATCTCTCAAATGCGGGGTTCTTATCAAGAAAAACCTCATTTCAACAACACTATCGATATTTCTTGTTATGATAATTTACAATTAAGGTAGCCCACTCCTGAAATTGAAAAAAATCCTTATTACTACGATTCTATGATTCCCTGTTATTAGTTAAGAAATAAGTGTCCTCAGTTAGTTTTTGTTGAAAAAAGTTTATATTTGTGTTTTAACTTTTTTGCAAAATTATATTTTATCAACACACCTCAAAACAGCCTTTTCTGACCCAACATGTGTTGAAAATGGGGTATGGCTTAAGAAATCATCATACATATTAATAAAAAGAGTCCAAACTAGTTAAATACACTTGTGTAGCCAAGGAGTTATCACTGCGGTACAAATATAAAACATAAAATGTCAAAAGGTATGCTGAAATATTGTTGAGAAACGGCGTTAAACCCGATGAAACAAACAAACAAACAAAAGGTATGAACATTCTGTTCAGATTTTAATTTCTTTGGTCATTATTATCAAACAAATATATATGAAGAAAGGGGGAACAAAATACATTTTTTCCAACCTTTTTATATAATAAACTTGCATAAATAATAACAAGGATTTTGTGTACCACTGATAATCTTATAGATAGTTATGTTAATTTCAATTAAAAAACATAAAAAGTGTATGTTTGTGTTCATATAAGAAAGTTATCATTTAAAACGTCTAACACATCAGCTTTTTAACATCAATTAACTTTAAATTAAATGCTTTTGTAACATATATATAATAGTCCCAGTAAGTTCAATTGACTCGTGCACAAACACATTCCATACATCAATAATATCTAATTGAATTACAATCAAATCATCATCTTACTGTGGATGAAAAATATACTTAAAACCATGTCAAATTACCACACCCACCTTTTTACAATAATAAGGGAACATCAAAAGTTGCCCTTAGAATAGTCAAATACTTTTGAAAACATTGCTGTAATAAAATCCTTCGAAGAATTTCACAAATCAGCATTTTAAAATGTAGGATAGAAACTGTACCAACGGCAACAAAAATATCGTTTTGCAAGAATATGGAAAAATAACATATTTTAGAAATTAATGAATACATGTTGACATGTTTTAAAAAACACAATTTTATTTTTTTGGTTTTGGTTGCCATAACAGTTTTGAAACATTTGAGAAAAACAAGAACATTTATGTACCTATCTTAAAAAGCAACTTATAATAAATCAGTTTCCACTAATGATCTTAAAATTAACATTTGTATTCATTTTTTACTTCCCTGAAGATTTAACATTGTAAACATGGACACAACACAATTAATATGTAATTAGTATGAAGCTCACATACATGTTATGTGCAACATATTCATTCATGTCAATTTAACATCAAAGTGGATTGACATCAGTATAAAGTGAATGTATTCTTTTTCTGACTGGAAAAGTACAGAACTAAATGTAAATTTTTAACACCAGATTGGATTGACATCTGTTTGATTCTAGACTTCAGTTATTCCTTGAAATACTCTGAAATAGAGGGAAATAAATAAGCATATACATGTAAAACCTCAACAATAAGACATCATTGGCTCCAGAGAAGTTTAACATTAATTTAAACAATTGCAATGTCTGAATCAACATTTGTGTATGTTTTGCTATGAAACATGTATTTAATAATCTGATTTATCAGTAAACTTTCTCATTAAATTCATGTTTATCCAGACCTATAAAATTTATTTAATATAACATCGCTGTGTTTTTATTGCGACTAATTATGTGCTGGCATTATTACGCTTCACAATGCTGCTTTCGATTTTGCCTAAGAACGAAAATGTTGGTCTTGATCAAGCTGATGATTGATCTGTTGATTTTATTGGAAAAATGAGGACGTCATTCATTCAAAGTTTGTATATGTTCACTAACCGTGATCTCCGATTGCATCTATATTGTTGCAGTATCCCCTCTGTTCCGCCAACTCTTCTTCTGTGCATGAACGATGCTTTTGAGTCTGTTTAACTGTTTTACGCTTTCGAAACCGTGCATTTTTACGGAGGATGTCAACAACGCGAAAAGCGGTCTATGTCGAAGGGAGGTAAATCTTGATGTCGCAAAAGTAAATAATACCGAAATACGAGTAAACAATATTAGCGGAATATAATTTATTATTAACAAATTGGAAGCGAGTTGCTACAGTAACGCTACAGTTCGTTGTTTAATACCATTTAATAGTTTATTGGGGCGACTTTAACATCGTCCCATCTTTAACAACATCCGAAAACGGGCTGCGCAAAAATATGCGCAGAGTGACGCTAATACGTCAGGAGTGGGCTACCCTTATTTAACCTCGCTAGAACAACAACCTCTCATCAACATCCAAACTTTGTGTATCCCGAAGATTTTTTCTTTCATTGTTTTTAATGTTAGAATATAGTACAGTAAGCCTCACTTAAAGACCACCTCAGTAATAATACCATGTCATCAATTTTCATTTAATCAACCCCAATATTAAGACCGGCACAATAATAAAACCAGTTTTCTAGGATCCCAATGGTGGTCTAATTATTGACGTTTTACTGCAGTTAGAATGTTCTAACAAGCGAACTTGAAGCAATGCCAAAAAATAGCTGAGGTTATGCGTCTGAGCATGGAGACCAGTCGCAAAACCCCAGCCTCTGATTAGTTGGTTTTGAGCAAAGTCATAAGATTGACCAATAGCAAGGCTGTACATTGAAACTGGTTTCAAAACTCGAATTCATAAGTCTGAACCAGTGTGCTTCGTAATGCGGTACTGAAACTGCTCAGGAAACTATAAATTTTGTAACTGAGTTCGTCTAATTATTGCAAAAAATGAAATAAAATCAGTCGTTTTAATTGTCATGTTTAGAAACCGTTTATCAGATAGATTGCAATAGATGATAAATACCGAGATAGCAAGTATGATGTGTCCGTATACATTGCAATCTCATTAAAATCAGCTCCAGTCGCACGCTCTTATACTATACGCTAACTGGATCTGATGACTGTCCCATACAGGTCGCGTTCAAGTGACCTTTGAGTAGTCAATCAAATCCTCGCCTGCAAAATGATGTGGTATAGAGTTATGAATATCCGTCAATCTCCGCCGAGCTCCGTAAATTCTATTTGAGCGAAGATCACCAAGACGTTCCTATTACGTATTTGTGACAATTTCAATATGACTGCGCCCATGGACACAACCGCAACTCCTACACGGCAATATTCTTTGGTTGATCGGTGTTGTTTGTGTGGCGTTTCTTTTTTTGGAAATTCTTACAACTGGAAGCGGCAGGAAGGACGTTAAAAAACAGTATAAACAATACAATATACAATACAAAATACTTTATTTAGGGGACAGCGATGTTTATTTATCCTCGTAGGAATTTCATTGATGACGATGAGATAGTACAATATAATGTGTATAATTGTAGATGAGGTTTTTGTTTTTTAATTAAACTATTTTGTGATATAACATGTGAATATACTTGTACTTCTAAGTACTCCGAAAACAGAAACTCCTAATAAACGATAACGACATTTTGAGAAAGACGACAAACACGGTTTTGTAAGGAGAAATTTCATTGGACCACAAACGAGCACCTGGTTACGCATATCTATTTTTAGAGAGGTTATATGAACGCGACCTCTTTCGGATTGTAGTAAAGGATTAACTAAATGACCCTAGAGATTCAGCACCTAGTGAAACCCCTGATAGTTATAGCTTACTGTCAACAGTACCAATAACTTTTTAGACACTGTGCAAAATAGTAGAGATGGCGTGATTATCGAAATTAATCGAAAACTTGTCGGCGACGATCGATTATAAATTATAATAATCTATTCAAATCGGAAGTTTGGCCTTTTTTGACATCTGTAAATTGTTCTATTTGTTCAAGCTATAGATAAAATCGTTATTTATACAAAATAAACATACAAAAGCAAAATAAATGTATTGAATGATAAAATGTTCTTTTGATATAAGAGTAATGTAAAACATTATAGATGTTAAATTTAGTAACAAAAGAGATAAATAAACTTGTATAAATAAAATTAGCTGTCAGCATTACACTTTTACTAAAAAAAACAAATATTTCGATTAATTCTGATTCGATTATATATTATGTGTTTTCAAACCAATCCAATAATCGATTATGAATTTTGTCCGATTATCCATCACTATGAAATATCACTGGCGGGTTAGCACTTTTGACCAAAATATATGTATATGGACATCGGTAATTGAGATTTATATGTATCGCAGGTTCGACGACTATCAAGCTAATGTGGAGGTAGACCAGATAACGTATATGTTAAGTATTTGGGATACAGCCGGGCACTCGGACTACGACAGATTGAGACCGCTGACTTATCCGCAAACAGTAAATATTATATTGGCTTATATTCCATTGTTCAATGTGCATGCGTGTACTTTATTAGCCAAATATGGAAATGTGTCATATTTACTAGGAGCATTCTACAATGCAGAAAACACTAGTTGTCTAGAGGATGAGCGCCTGATCCAAAGGTTGTGGGTTCGAATCCCGCTATAAAACGGCACCCGCCAGACCGGAAGACACTGTTCTGCATTAACGCCATTTTGTTCGCGCTACTTATCTTAAGATAGGGGCTACTTTTCCTACGTCTAAGAATCGGCACAGCTCCTTTCCATAAGTAGCACTCGGTAGAATTCAATGTTTCCTACCTAAAACGCACGCGCCTGGTTAGTTACATAGAAAGCAGTTATCGACAGTTATCAGTTTAAGTTATAAGAACGTAGTTCACAATTCATGCAATAAATAAGTACAAACTGTACTGACGTCAGAACATTGGAACGACATTTATATGTTTTTGTCATTATGCAGAACTATTAAATAGAGAATAAAGATTGCTTTACAAAAACCTTGGTAGGAGGGACAGATCCTATTAAATGAATGGTCTAATTATTTGTTGATACTTTGTACTTCAGGATGTTTTTATTATTTGTTTCTCCGTGGATTCTCGGGACAGTTTTGAGAAAGTCAGATTGAAGGTAACTACATTGTACAACCTTTTAAATTGATACTAATATGATCATTTTCAATAATTCAGGTTTGTCATCGATGTGGATCAAAATATTCGTAACAATAAAATGTTGTTTAGAATTTAATTAGTAGATGTGAAAACAACGTCTCTTATTCATGCACTTTTCATATTAATGAAAACGTGTATTTTACTTTTTAATGATATTATTATCCGAATTTTGTTTACACGAATTTGCTTATATAATAGAAACAAATAGCTTACTCCCCGCATCTTATTTAAGTAAGATTTTACTGTACCGAAACGGCGTAACTAGAATCCCCATCACAATTGGTCGAATCATAAAAAATATTAGGTTTTAGGGAACGCCACATACATAAGACAATGCCTTCCACACAGACCCCCGGGAAAACAACATTCTACAAAACATTAGGCACAGTTCAAGATTAAAAGGGATGCAAAGAATGGTCCTATCAACCATAAAACAACTAAGGACAACTAAGGGGGACAACAATGAGAAACAAACTTTATTTCGTTGCATATAAACATTTGCTTTTGCGTATAATGTCCTAGTTATAAAGAAGTATGTTATTTTATACAGTGGTACCCTGAAGTCAAACATCACTGCCCCAACACACCAATTGTCCTTGTTGGTACAAAGACAGACATTCGACAAGGAAAAGGTGAGGAAACCAAGGAAGAGATACAAGAAGTCGAAGTAAGTGACTGTACTTAATAAAAACTGAAATAATTGAATTTTGCACTTCATGCCTTTCATGTTGGTTGTATTTATGTCGACATGAGTTTGCATTTTTGAGAACATGCAACCTTGTCGTTGTGTTAACTTTCATTAATTCTACGGTATGGTAAGTGAGTGATTTTGATTTTAACTGTAAATGTTTAGATACAACTTTCACTATAAAGGAATGTTAGATTGCAGAAAGTAAGGGTTTTTGGTTTTTGTGTATTTTACATGCCATACTTTTATTGCAACGTCTCCAAAGCAATCATGCCTTAAATTTAAACTCCCAAAAATATCTCAACAAACCGCCAAAATGTATCGTCTCTTTAAAGAATTTGCTGTCAAGAGGTTGCACTTTTTGCATATATATTGCGCCTAACAAAGGATGTTGGTCCGGAGTGGTATTCCTATATCAACAAGGAATTGTATATGTCTCATCATTGACGTTGATGTGCATACTTCTATCAGAAAATCGAATCCCACAATTTGAATACAAGCATACAGTAGACGATTTGCTAAAACGCGACTTGTCCTGTGATGTGTTCTATCCATTAAATTCATCTGTTTGACGTCCTCTTTGATCCTGCTCAGTTATCCTTTATGGTCGGCCAGGCCATTCCTCGGCCCCTGTTCACTTACGTATTTACCTTATTCTCTGTCTTTAACATTGGTATTTCATTCTGAATTTGCAGGGACGGTCATTAGCCCAGGAAATTGGTGCATATAAGTATGTGGAATGCTCGGCAAAATTGCAAGTGGGTGTCAAAACTGTTTTTGACGAAGCAATAAAGGCCGTTTTCCAACCGGACAAAACCAAGTAGAAAAGAGGAAGATCGTGCATACTATTCTGAGAAAATGTGGATGCTAGAGCCAAAAGCAAATATACATCGTATAATCAACAATCAGATAATCTTGCTTGTTTTGCACAGTGCAATGTCTTCAGAGGAGCAACACCTTTTGGACGCATATTTTGACGGTTTTGGAGAGGGTACTGGCTCTGGAGAAGTTAAATTCTTCCTAAATTAATTCAATATGATTTTTGAACAGAATGTTGTTTTAACAAGAGAGGACCCCAGCCCCCCCCCCCTCCCCCCCCCTCCCCCCCCCCCCCCTATCTAAATAGGGGATTACCAGTGAATTATTACGTATGTGTTGATTTAAACAATGTAAACATCAAATGTGCGAAATAGTTTGGTGACTGTTTTCTCGACAAAAATTACGAAACAACGTTAAATTAACTTGTTCAGAACTGTCAATGGAACCAAAGGTGGAGCGTAGAATAGGTGCGATATCGCGATATTGTTATGCCTTTTCTGTTTCCACTTCTGCAGCTAGAAAAAACAAGTATATTCCTTGTTTAATGTTGAATTGTGAAATGCTTTACATGTTGTTACGTGTTTGGATGAATGTTAGCTACGTTTGCTTGAGATTTTTTTAATAAATGATTTAAACTTTAAATTTTAAAGTATTGTTCAATATTGACCATTGAGAGTTCAGCTTGTAGACGTGTTAAAAGATAAGGAAAATCAGTTGGCGCGTAGATCGTAGATCGTAGATCGTAGATAAACCAAATTTTGTCGACCTGGATCGTAGGTCGAAGATCAACCAAATTTGGTCGACCTGGGTCGTAGGTCGTAGATCAACCAAATTTGGTCGACCTGGGTCGTAGGTTATAGATCAACCAAACTGTGTCGACCTGGGTCGTACATCTTAGCTCGACCATTCATAAAAACTAAGATATGGCTGATATGGGTCGTACATCGTAGCGCGACCACAGAAATTAACATGAAGTATGGTTGATCTGGGTCGTACATCGAAGCGCGACCACTGAAAAAAAACATAACATATGGCTGATCTGGGTCGTACATCGTAGCGCGACCACTGAAAATAACATAAAATATGGTTGATATGGGTCGTACATCGTTGCGCGACCACTGAAAATAGCATAACATATGGTTGATACGGGTCGTACATCGTAGCGCGACCAGTGAAGATATCACGAAATATGGCTGATCTTGGTCGTACATCGTAGCGCGACCACAGAAATTAACATGAAGTATGGTTGATCTGGGTCGTACATCGTTGCGCGACCACTGAAAATAGCATAACATATGGTTGATATTGGTCGTACATCGTAGAGCGACCACTGAAAATAACATAAAATATGGTTGATCTGGGTCGTACATGGTAACGAGACCATTGAGAATAACATAAAATATAGTTGATCTGGGTCGTACATCGTAGCTCGACCATTCATAAAAACTAAGATATGGCTGATCTGGGTCGTACATCGTAGCTAGACCATTGAAGGTATCACGAAATATGGCTGATCTGGGTCGTACATCGTAGCGCGACCACAGAAATTAACATAAAGTATGGTTGATCTGGGTCGTACATCGTAGCGCGACCACTGAAAAAAACATAAATATGGTTGATATGGGTCGTACATCGTTGCGCGACCACTGAAAATAGCATGAAATATGGTTGATATGGGTCGTACATCGTAGCGCGACCACTGAAGATATCACGAAATATGGCTGATCTTGATCGTACAACTTAGCACGACCACTGAAAAAAACTTTACGTATGGTTGATCTAGGGCGTACATTTTAGCTCGACCATTTAAAATACCATGAAATAAGGCTGATCTGGGTCGTACATCGTAGCGCGACCAGTGATAACAACTTGAATATGGTTGATCTGGGTCGTACATAGTAGCGCGACCACTGAGAATAACATACAATATGGTTGATCTGGGTCGTACATCGTAGCGCGACCACTGAACAAAAACTTATATATGGTTGATCTGGGTCGTACATCGTAGCTCGACCATTTAAAATATCATGACATATGGCTGATCTGGGTCGTACATCGTAGCGCGACCACTGATAATAACATTAAATATGGTTGATCTGAGTCGTACATCGTAGATCGACCACTGAACAAAACATGAAATATGGCTGATCTGGGTCGTACATCGTAGCGCGACAACAGAAACTATCATAAAATATGGTTGATCTGGGTCGTAAATCGTAGCGCGACCACTGAAAAAACTTAACTATGGTTGTTCTGGGTCGTAGATTGTAGAGCAAACACTGCAAATAACATGAAATATGGTTGATCTGGGTCGTATATCGTAGCGCGATCACTGAAATAAACTTAAATATGGTTGATCGGGGTCGTACATGGTAGCGAGACCACTGAGAATAACATAAAATATGGTTGATCTGGGTCGTACATTGTAGCGCGAAATCTGCAAATAACATGAAATTTGGCTGATCTGGGTCGTACATCGTAGCGCGATCTCAGAAAAAAAGTACGATTAGTCCGCAGAACTGGTTTGCAAACTGGCGTCAGCAATGACGATGTCTACGATAAATTACAAAACAAATTTTAGAATATGCAAATAGAGAGTGATCGCAAGGCCTCAAACGAACAGTTGCTGTACTAACTAAGACGTAACTTATAATAATACCTTTGAGCCAGCTCACAACAAAGATGGCAATCATAAAAGTATTAGGACAAACTATAGATAGAGACAAAACATACACTTGGGCATATAACAAATATGTTATATGTAGGTGGACATACGAGCACGTGTAGTAGTGTATGCTCTTTGAAAAAAGATGTAATGTTTTCGTGTATGGTCTACTCCTTCCGTGGCATCTTGGTACGGTTATTTCTAATGTACCACTGATTCTTGTATGGATATTGTCAGCTGCTTGCGAAAGGGTAAGTTAGTTCTGGTTGATAATTAATTGCAGCCAAACAGGTTAGGTCCATAAAACTAAAACCAAGTACAGACTATGGTTACAATATCGACATGTTCATATTTATTACTGTGTTGTAGCATTAGCTTTGAAGAGTCTTGACTAGAATCGAATTAAACTTGCTCAAACGTAGTTATCGCGTTCTTAGTGTTACCCTTACCTTACAGTATGACAAAATACATTGTTTTTCATGTATGGCCATTTATTGAGTGTTCATCCGTATATACTTTCAACAGATGGATAAATATCCTCGGTATTAAATAAAAACAATTGATGCCGGCACAATTCTTATTCCACTGAATTTCGGTAAATTTACCAGCAGTCATATAACATCTCGGCATGTTGTTTATGTTGCACAACAAATCTTAACCTTCAGATCGCAACTAGTTTGCTGGCTTCAGATTGTGCCGACCCTCGTTTGTTCAAGATATGTCTTGTTTATTACTGGTTCTCATTATCTTTCTACGTTGAGTCAGAAAATATATGCATGTATGTTTTATACGATCCTGCATGAAGTTGGGTGTTTGAAAGCTTTAGGTATAGAACAGCATGAGTGTAAACAATGTCAGTCAATGGATAAGTTACATGTACAGTGTATTCCTTTCCAAACATACAACAAAACGCAAAGTGGCCAATTACAAAGTACAACTGTATTATAGTGTGTGTATGTATGTAAATACGCATGCTGTATAGTTTTTGTTTTCTCAACCGAGTATTATTGGTAATGAACTAATATCAAATATTATCATAGTTTATAAGACAAGACAACAGCCTTTCAGGACATTTTAGTGATGATTAATATTTAATACAGTACTATTCATACACATTAACAAGAAGAACATAATCTTCCTCAATTGTGAAATACAATCTAAACATGAAACTCCCTCTTAACGAACAAATGATGCACAACTTGTAACCAGTCAACAGACTAAAGCACCACCATCTGAAAGTACATATATTGTTGTTGTCAAACATTAAGGAAGCAAAAGACTTATAAATGGATACACCTACACATAACTGTACGAAAGACCGTTGGAGACATTTACACTTCCATATTTCACACCTAGTACAGATTGAATTCGTGAAGTTGAAATCGTGAATAATTGCGATGAATGCAGAGCAAGTCCATTATATCGAGAGTACAGAAAGCAAATGTCAAGTTAGCCCAGTCCAAGCACACCAGATTTCTTTCCATGAAGTATTTTTTCGTTGGATTCCTTCTGATATTATGTATGTTATCTTGTATGTGACGTCCCTGATGTATGCAAATAAGCAGGAATGTCAAACACCGAGGATATGAAATTGAAAACGCCCAGAAATTGCATCAATCAAATAAAACGTAGAATGGGTCGCGATTTTGAACCCGATGATGTTGAACCAATCCTGATAAAATATTGATATGAAATGTCGATTTTGTCAACAGTGCAGTCACTAACAGTCCGGGAATCTTATTATCACACTGTTAGTTAATGCACTCTAGTGTTCTACGACAATAAAGTCCCTCCCTTTTGGCGGCAAAATACTTGGAGGTTGTGTGTTTTAAGTCCGGTTGAGCCGTCCGTTCTCCGTGGCAATTTGACAGATGATACATAGTTATCCACAGTAAGTTGTTCTCCACGTGTGATTCCTGTGCCTGTGTTCCTACGGAGTAATAACGTTCTCAGACTTCCACTATCACGATATGTCTCCAATTTTCCTTAAACCTTTAGATAGACGTCGGAGTAATTGTATCCACGTACTCAATGCCCATTCAATGAAAATAACTGTAATATAGTTCGTACAGATAAAGTCATGGTTGTTTCCCTTGAAGCCGAATCGACCTTAAAACAGAACGGTTTTACCACCTCTCCGGGACCTTTATTCGTGTAGTTCGATGTTCACCCATTGTTAATCATTGTGTTATCATAGCAAAATATGGCCTTGTATGCGGGCAGTATTACGTCATGTACACTAAAAAAACAGTACGAGTCGGATTTGAAAGTAAGATAGCACCCCTGAACCGGAACTATATTCACTTATAACTCGTTATTTTTTAAATTGGGACTTCGTACACTACTTCCAGTTTTACCCCCTATTTTTAAGGCCTTATCACCGTGTATAATGCACATAAAAAATAAAAATGAAGAGGAAAAAGTACAAATGGTTGTAAAACTCTCTTTATTTTCAAAATATCTTCAGTAAAATTACAGATTATTTCATTAGCAAAACACACAAGCATGCAATATCTTAGAAAATGACCAAAAAAACTTAGAACGTTCTAAGAGAAATTGACCAAAATCCTTAGAACGTACTAAGAGAAAATGCCCCAAAAACCTTAAAACATTCTAAGAGAAATTGACCAAAAACCTTAGAACATTCTAAGAGAAGTTGGCTAGTAAATATATTTATTTACTTCACACAGTTATTACTGAATTAAAGCCGTAGTCACTCTTTCATACCGTATTATCAGTTATGCATTTTCGTAAAATATGTTTCTTATGTCAGAAAATCAACCTTTTAATAAAGGGAAGTAACTGCCATCAATGGAAATATACTTATCACTACAACCGTGCAAGAGTTTAGTTACTTGTTGAAGGCTATGTCAAATACATTAAGAATGGTTCAAGTGGAACAAAAACAACAACAACAACAACCAGCTCATATAAAAATATAATTACTAATGTAAAACATTGCAAATATGTACAACAAAAGTGTCATCAATAAACATATATCAAATCAGTTCATTAGTCCCAAATTTTACCGCTAACATTTTTCTCCCGAACAAGTATTTTTATGGCAAAAATCTCCTGTCGAATATACAGAACTATCAAACAGTGAATATTTAACGTGTCACCATTATTCACATTGGTGATAAAATTTAAAAAAAAAACACGCACATATACGTCGTTATGTAATGTCAAATCGCTGATTATGTCATCCTTGAAAATCATTTTATTGCGGAATCAAGACCAACTTATAAAAAATGCCCCGACTCAATTTTGGGCTGATCTATGAAAGACTTTTCGTGTGTAAAAATCTCCAAAAAAATAAACAATCGGTCTACAGACTCATCTAAAATTGTGGGCAGGTGTATCGCATACAACCATCCATGTACATGTCCATGGTGGGCAGGTGTATCGCATACAAACATCCATGTACATGTCCATTGTGGGCAGGTGTATCGCATACAAACATCCATGCCCATTGATTACAAATCCGATATAGTCTACCAAAATGTGTGCATTTCTCAACAATTTCCTTTCTCTTATTTTTTATTTCAGTTTGCGTATAAAGAATAATTACATTCTGATATAATCTTATAAGTCGATTTAGTAATAAGAGGCGATGTTTCGGAAATTCCTTGGTTTATAATGACAGGTAAATTAACTAGAAGTCTGGCAAAAAAATCGTTTGTCCTTATTTGTAATATAAACATGACTGTCAATGTAGCTTTTCAACTCTGGATTAATTAAAGTCTTGTCCAGTTCTTCTAAAACGACTAAGATCAGATTGATATCCCTGTCTCTCAAGAACTTTGCATGGGCCACTCTGAATTCAATATCGCACCAAGAACTTCTTCAGAAAAATCTCTATCTCCCAAGCACACTTTACGACTCCACGATTTTGATGACGTCATCGTCGTCTTCGCAAGAATGTGGCACAAAGATACCATACGTAAACTCATTTGTTGTTCGTTTTCGACAACAATATTTACAAACATCGAAATTTGAAATCAGCCATACCTGAGCATGAATCTTATAGTGATTCACTGTAATCGAAACTACAAGAAGACAAACGACGCTCCTTGTTGCTATTGCGACGATGATGTAGACAGAAAGATGGGTCGTACATACAAACTCAGAATCTGGTACATTCACTATGGTGACATCTCGACCTGGGCCACTGGCACAAAAGGTCTTGTCTTCATGGGCGACATGCTCATTAGCAACCAATGTTCAACCATAAAGTATGACAATCACAGACAAAGGGGTTTCCATACTAAGTAAAGATTTGCCCATCGCTGAAGTTTGAAATGACTTTGGTATATAGGCAAGCTTGTTCTCGTGTAAATATATACTAGAAATTCTCTCTGATTGTGGTATAATGGCGGAATCTATGACCGAAAGTCCACAGCCCGATACGTCGAGTGTCGTGACATTGCTAATATACTCTCTGGGGGACAACCTCTCTAAAGTGTCTGTATTCATGTCAATAGATAGTTCAGTTGCTTTCGGACAGTACAGTGGTAACTCAATCTTGTCGTAGTTCTGACTACAGTGCACGGTAATTAAGTCCAGATTAATGGTCAAAATACATTTGCAGCCAGCCAGAAGGACATTGCTCGGCTACCGAACAATTGAAATCATTTAAATTCACTTCTCTAATTTATTTTCAGTTCAGACTCTGCGGATGTCCGCACGTTATCGAAAACACCGGGTTATCAATGTCCACTGGATGAAATCTTCGCAGCAACTTCGCTGGCTCATATAAACTGCAATCACAGATAAATGGATTAAACCGCAGATCGAATCAAGAGTTCCACAAGTTGAATAAAGTTATAACGTTGGTCACGTTGAAAATAATGTGTATTTATAGTCGTAAATTTATTATGAACAAGTATCAGTCCTACACACGTGTTCCTGGATACATCGTTAATGGTGATGTTATACGAATTCGTAATCAAATTGATTTGTTCCATGAAGCATTGACTGTAAGATTCAAACTCTCGTGCAATTTCACTCTTGCGACCAGACTTGAATCAAGCACTGTTAATTTATTGTATCCAATATGAATGTAACGTAATTTATCCATTTTTTTACTAAATGTGCCATTTTCAATTATAGTCAATGAATTATTCATTATGTAAAAATATCTGACGTTTCTTAAACAGTCTATATGTCCTCTTTTAAGAACCGTTATACTATTAAGATCCAAATTTACTGTCACTAAGTTTGAACAAAAGGTGGGTTCCAATCTACCAATCTACTAAAGTTAGCTTCGGATATGCTATTTTCGGACAAGTCTAAATGTTTAAGATTTCTCAATATGTTCATATAACTAGGAATTTCCACCAAATCACTTCCAGTGTAATACAACTGTGTTGCATTTGCGTATTTTTTCATACAATTCTTTGCTTCCTCTCGATCCGAATTTGAAATTCTTAAAACGTCTGCTGTATGCTTGCACACTGTTTCGTTATAGTCAGGAAAAGCACCAGAATGCTCAAATAACATGAATAGCAACAACACTACCAAAAAACACTAATCGTATTTACATACAAACGACATCGTTGTGTTAACTTAAATAATGTCTTCCACAGGAACAAAATTTAGATCTTCTGGAAAGCATAATTATCATATATAACTAATCTGGTTTGACTTGTAACTGTCTGTGGCTCAAGACGTCATCCATATCTACAATAGAAAATACATTGCATTGTCATTGTGTACATCGATAAAGGATTCAATCATATTTCAACATTCGACTATATTAGGGAGCTCATCCGATAAGCTCAAACGGTGGAGCCTTCGGCTTCCATCTGAAGGTCGTAGGTTCGATTCTCAGGCGAGTCGCCCTGACGTTTTTATTGAAGACAACAATGAATTTAAGTCATTTGTTCTTCCTCCTATTTGAATGATATGGGGTTGTTCCTTTCTACAGTCCTCATCGGGAGTTGGAACCTTCGACAAACATTACAGAAAAAAAGGAGGTGCAAGGGCAAACATGTATAGGAACAGGGGTGCAAAGAATAGTCCGGTCGACCATAAGAAACACCATTTAGGGGCAACGAGGGGGTATTTAATGGATGGAATTACAACACGGAACAAGTCAGTTATAATAACTTAACATAGATCTAAAACATAAATAGAAATAATAACAATACAGCGATTTATAGCCTTGGAACTGTCAATAAATTAACAGCTAGCTAACTTCACACTAAATCCCTATATGGCCATGTATTTCCGACATATACACATAAATTGACTAAGTAGGCTGTAACTAATCATTAAAAGCAATTAACCATTGCGTATACATTAACATATACACTGTATGTAATACAGTACGAAGAAACAATCAGTATCTACTCAGGAACTAAATAATTAAAATCAGAACGCGAAATATACACACACAATCCTCATTACGACTATACTAAAGGAGCATCAAGTTGTGTTATAAATCAGTAGAACGTCATAGCTCTAAGTTTTGAATAATACCAAATGATCTTAAATAAAAAGGGGATGAACATTATATTTACATTTTCAGAGATGTATTAAAAATCGTTATTCACAACCGATCAAAATCAATGTTGTTAGAATATTACTTTTTTATGTTCCTTTGACCATATATTCTAACAACATTATTGACAAGACCAACACATTAATGTAAATGATGAAATTAAATATAAAGCGGTGCGGAGCTAATGGAAAATGTTAATGCAAAGAGAGACTGTGGTAAAGTGTTGGATTAAGCAGTGGACGTATGCTTAATGATATTTAAGGTCATTCCATGTTCAAAGACACGCATTCACGAAGAGATATGGTCATAATAAAAAGTGTTTGTTTGGCACGACCCTACCTACCCATGAAAAAGGTCCCTACAGAAACATTGAGGGTTTGAATGAGAAAGATTTAGCAGCGTGTGTACAGTAAACACTAGTACGACCATAACAATAATAAATAAAGGGTTAATTACCTAAATTACCATTAAATTTCGTATACATTTGTATATAGAAATAGAACACTATTCAGTGACTAGTCTGTATGTTAGACTATCTACATTTATTTGGTTCTGTGGAAAATAAATGCGTGTAGATACAAGATGTATTTAACAGTATGATACAAATTTTGTAGCTTTAAACTGAGAACTAGTGTAAAATTTTGAACCGTAACATAACTTTCAGAATACCGACAAACAAAATCTCCCATCATCAATCGATTTCGATTCAGCTAATTTTAATATAAAACATCATTTTAATGTGAAAAAAACATTTTAATAATTTGCAAGTTGTTTAGCAGTTTTCTACCAGAATCGATATGCAGTAAAACCTCAATTAAAGACCACCTCAATAACAAAAAAGACAAACCAGACTTGACGAAAATGTTTGCAGCGGCAAAAGAAACTCAAGAAGTAGCAAAAGCAGCAGCGGCTTCCAGCAAGAAACACTACTCCGCATTGGACCTGTTTCGCACAAAGTCGAGCGCTAAAATGACAGTTGGTCTGTTGTTTGCATGGTAACGACTATGTATATACATAGTATGTACGGTTAAACCTCAATAATGCGACCTCCCTTGAGCCCTTGAAAACTGGTTTTATTATTGAGATGACCTTCATATTGACGTTAAATAAAGAGCAAACTGGACTTGATACTTGTGTTCTTAATGTTGAGATGGTCTTATTATTGAAGTGGTCTTTCAGTGAGGTTTTACTGTATTATATCACATTAGAACTTTAGTAAAACCTGTCTTAAGCATCCAGTCATACTATTCATTAAAATATTGACTCTTAAACAGATACACTGTAGCTATTCAATACAGATATATTCGTCTATGTTTTTCATTGCATATACAGTCAAATCTGTCTTACGCAGCCAGTCAATGGATATTTAAGATGATGCTAAAAACAAGTGACTGCTAAATATAGTTGTAGTTATTATAAAATTGGCATGTTGAAATTCTTTAATAGTGTCACTTAAAACAGTTGGCGGCTTAATTTACGTGACCACTAAAACAGATTCAACTGTATTACAGATGTATATGTACATAAAACTTAATGGTTCTTCAAATAACATTGACCGCTTTGTTATTCATTATAAATTTCTGAGTAATCTATATGCGTAATCGCATTTAGCTGGTAGGCTTAGACTTTCAATAACAAGTTCTTGTTCAACTGATTTTGTAAAAAACAAGATTGTTGAATTCAAGGTAAATCAAAATCAGTCGCATGAAGCTGTTAAAATCGATAAATTACTGAAAACCTGTTCTGTTTGACTATATTTGTATTTTTTTCAACCATCATTTATCAGATTTATGTTGTCGTGCCTGACTAGTCTTTCTTATCATGGTCAAAAACATACATCTCAGTCTAACTAGTCTAACAACGCAAGTGTCTGAAAGGTTGGTTATGAGCGCAGTTTTGATATTGACCAATTGCAATGTTGCATTCATAGACTGTTCCAGAAACTAATTTTAAACATTGAACCTTGTGCACATATCAAGGTTGGGTTTAACCATCACGTATATATATATTTTAGGTTTGCAGCAAGTTATGGATACTATGGCATAACATTTGGAGTAAAAAAATTGTCAGGTGATTTATACCTGAATATGTTTTTAATCAGCATCGTTGAAAGCCCGGCTGTGATTTTAACAGCAGTTCTGGTCAGTTGGTAAGTTGTTCTATTGGTTTGAAACGTTCTTGCGCATTCATCAAAATATCCCACGCAGTGGTCTCCCTTTATAGTAAAAATATACCGCTAAGGGAGATAAGCGTGGTGAGGAGTTGGTATTTATCATTGTCTGTTATATTTTCAAAAGACTCTGAGTACAATTTTATAGAGTGCTCGTGTTGTTTCCTCCCCAGTTTAGGCCTATTGTTGCCGACTGTCTTGACTTGTCCTGTGGACTTTCCATCAATTTATCCCACCGGTTTGTCTTCTTTGATTCTCCTAGTTATCCCTTATGATCGGCCAGGCCATTCCTTGCACCCCTGTTTCCCTTACATATGTCCCCTTACGCCTCTTCAAATGCCTTATGTTTTATGGGTTGTAGTTTTCCCGGAGGTCTGTGTGGATATATGTATGTCGCGTTCCCTGTAGCAACTGATTCTCTCTCCTTAATCAAGTTTAGAACTGTTTGATAAGATTATGAAGTTTTTGTTGTAAGAAACTCGCTGGCTATATTGTGATGATTGGCTTAGTTTACATGACGTCACCATTGCCTTACCGTGACGTATGTTTCTATAATCATGACGTTAGAGCAAACACCGACATCATGCGAAAAGTTTGCATTCAAACGTGCATTATTTGACTACTCCTCCGAAAGTTAACAACATTATTTATAATCACCATACACATTTCCAGGTTTGGTAGGAAGAAGGTCACGTTTGCGTTTTATCTTTTGGCGGGAATAACGGGTATAGCAGTTGGCGTCATTCGATATACAGGTATAACTGTATTTTGTTAAACGGACTGGATTTTGTCAATGTTACCACTTGTGTTTAGCTTATTTTGTGTTTAACTATTTCAATAAGTTTGTGTAAATTTGTGTTTATTTCTCGTCGCCACCGGTTTCCCATATCGGCGACGCCTCCGGAAGAATGTTAGTCATTTTAGATTTTTGGAGGATAGTGCATGATACAGGAGATGCCACAGTTTCAGAAGCACCCCTGGTTCTTTTACGTGCCCGATGTAAAGCATCGTACACGGGACCTCAATTTTCAAAGTCTCGTCCTAAGTGAGTAATGTCAGTGGAGGAGCGGGGGATCGAACCTGGATTACTATTCTAGCGCTTTAGTACTGGACCACGGAACCGCAACTCAATAAGTTTCTCTTTCATGTACATTTGTACATAATATAACACAAAATTTATGTTAAATTTACGACATTCTACCACAATCGGCATATCTCGGGTTCTTTCCTATTCACGACATATCATGACATTTTCCGGTAGATTATGGAACGACCCGAAGTTTGCCCATTTATGTTACCTCAGTGTACGTAATTGACGACATTTATTTTTGTCTAGATGCTCCAATAGATGGACAAATCACTAACATCATTGCATTGCTGGCTAAGTTGAGTGTCGCGTGTGGATGGCAAGCAATGATAGTCTACACAACGGAGCTGTACCCCACTGTCGTGCGGTGAGATTCTTGTTTAAGTGACATAAAAAGTGTTTATTTATTATAGTGTCACCCCTATTTAAAGGGCCAGCCATTTCTGACTTATGAGACACCTACTTTCTCAGCACGTTTACTTCCCGATTCATATACTTTAATGCCATACACCAGGCACCAGGCACACGGTAACTATTATTTAACTAGCTGGCATATCAGAACGGCCCCCTATCGGGATTCGAACCTTCGACCTCCCGCTCCCAAAGCGGATTCCTTAACCACTCGGCCAAGGAAGACATAATAATGTGCGATGTTTGTATTAGACTCGCTTAATGCCATCAATATAGACAAACTATGTTGTCGCTTTTAAAACATAAATGAAAGACATATGTCTCGAAACTTGTCCAAGTGAACAATTGTGAAGCGTGGGTGAAATGTGAAGCGGGGTAGATCGAGGGGTAGAGCGCCTGACTCATGATCCCGATAGTCGTAAGTTAGAACTCCGCTGTGGGGGTTGATTACAAACTTCCCAATTCCTGAATTAGGTGCGAGTATTGGTTATTAACCCAGGAAACGCTCATCGGGAGTGATTAACATAAGACGGAAGAAAACGTTTCACAATTGACGTAAAATAAATAAGTTTGAATAATTGTCTCCCGTCAGTCATGTTGAGGTATTGAGTCACAACTGGGTATATTAATTGTGTTGCTAAATATTTGATTCTGGCGCTCGGAGGCCGAATATAATGAAATATTTGCAAAATTATTATATCTATTGTACAACTCTACTTTGTAGATTAGTGTGTAAAAAATATGTTAGCCTCAAATGTTGAATGTGTATCTAATGATTCATGCGCACGAACATACTGTAATAAAGTATTTTGACTGAACTTAAGTAAAATCTGTTAACACAGTTATCACAAATACTTAAATGCGAATTAAATTCCAACCCATTATACATTAGTAAGGCTGCATATTCACAAAGACATCAAGTCCCCTCGCTCAGATTTGAAATCCAATCAATTTATTTAATACTTCTGTGTTATTCACAAAAATCATCTTTTGCACTAAAATATTTCACGTTGGTCTGAAACACCGGCGATACTTGGGAATAATGCTTGAATACAGATTTGAATATAACAACTTTAATCGAATATCATTTTCATTTATTATATCGATGTTATAAGCAAATTATAGACAAAATTTCTCTTGTTAATAGTTGTGTATCTATACCTCTATGTAACTGTTTCCATTTCAGAACAATAGCTTACGGTGTACACACTACCTCAGCTCAAGTAGGTGGAATGGTCGCACCGCAGATTGTATTTCTGGTTAGCTATATTATAATCCTTAACCTTTGTACTGTCTTACAAGTATTTATGGAGAGGTATCTTGAACTTCTATCACGATAGTATATTTCCGGTGGATACTTCGTGTTTTCCGGAATATTTCGACTTCTTTCGACAGTCTTCGTTATTTTCCGGAATTGTTCGCCTACTTCAATTAGTTGACGTAAATTTACGGATTAATTCGTCTAGTTACGGCTATTTTCGTAATTTTCCAGTAATATTGTGTCGGATTTATTGCCAATTTTGATCAATATGTAAGATAAATACGTCATTTAGTGGACCAAACTTTTGTTCCTTGGTTTCAAACCATTTCGAATTCGTTGTTCTGTGAGTAACGGATGACCGTTCTCCACATTAAGTGTTTGAAGTCCAATGTATTGAAGGGTGTAGATTCAGTCATCCCATACCGTCCAACACTTTTTTGCCCGGGGGTCAAGCTCACGAATGCATCACATAGATAAGTAAATTATTGTTGCTTTTTTCTAGGATGATGAAATCCCGGGTATCTTGTATTTCCTTAGCGGTGTTCTGATGATGATATCCGCTGTGATAATGTTGATGTTCCGGGAAACCAAAGATGCTGCACTTGGCGATACACTGGAAGATGAGGTTGTGGTTGCGGTAGACAATAAAAGAGATAAAATAATTGACAGAAATAAAGATAAAACATCAACTGATTCAGACACTAAGTTGTGAACCATTCATGCGATCAATTAAATCCTCGCCTCATTTGGCTTTTGTGATGACATGTCCAATATACAGTGCAACCTCTAGAACAACACCCTTATGGCGAAACAGATTTGTTGTATTATCTATGTACATGTATCCATCTACGCATGCTCAGATATACTATTTACTCTTGTACACTGCGGATCCGTGGTCCAGTGGTAACGCGCCGGACTAGTAATCCAGGGATCGCAGGTTCGATTCCCCGCTCCATCACTGACAGTAATAACAGTCTTTCGGCAGACTCTTTAAAACCCGAGGTCCCGTGTATAATGCTTTACATCGAGCACGTAAAAGAACCAGGGGTGCTTCTGGAACTGGGGCATCTCCTGTATCATGCTCTATCCTTCAAAAATCTAAAATGACTAACATTCTTCCGGAGGCGTCGCCCATATGGGCGACGATAAATAAACGCATATACAAAACAAAAGGTACACTGCTAGTCTATATGAATACGTACTTAAAGACAAGCATTGTGGGTATTTGAAGACGTACTTTAAGACAAGCATTGTGTGTATCTGAAGACGTACTTTAAGACAAGCATTGTGTGTATCTGAAGACGTACTTAAAGACAAGCATTGTGTGTATCTGAAGACGTACTTAAAGACAAGCATTGTGTGTATCTGAAGACGTACTTTAAGACAAGCATTGTGTGTATCTGAAGACGTACTTAAAGACAAGCATTGTGTGTATCTGAAGACGTACTTAAAGACAAGCATTGCCGTCTTGCACGGTTTCCTCCCTTCCCAAATCTTCCTTTTCATCGTCTTTTCATTTTGTTCTCGAAATTTTGTAGCGTAAAAATCTTTATCAACCGGAAGTAAGATACGAAATGCAAAGGGAAGTCACTCGTGGTAAAAACAATTAAAAATAATTTGCTAGTATTACTGTTCTTGGTTCAATAGATACAGTCCAATTAATCTGACACTGGGTCGAGCAATGCTAGTACTAACTGCATAATTCCGATCTTAGCCAAGGGAACGATCGGTACCAGTTTAACGACAGTGATATGTCGCGACAGGGGAGTGAATCCACGTTTCACAACAAACGAGACAAACGCCCTGACATTAAACTACCGGATCGCCGGTTATCAAGGTAGATGGGTAAATGAAATAATGAAGTAAATATCACACAATGATCATTTAGAATTGACCATTTTATTCAAATATTCATCCTCACGTGACATTCGAGAAAAAAGGGGAGGTAAGCGTGAGAAGTCCAATTGTTTTACAACTGAATGAACTTAACAGTGGAAACATCTTATTCATGATTTATCAAAATTATGCATGCAATCTTGCGAAATATATTTACTTAGTCAATTTTTGTAGAAATCAAACCAATGAATGAAAATTATGTAAAATTTGAGATGCTCTTTGAAAATCCATGTATTTTTCTTCTACATTATAATTGTATAGTAGAATTGACTTTTGTTACGGCTGTAAACATTGTAAAATTCTTTACGCAATAAAATGATATTGTATTGTATTGTATTGTATTTAAATAACTTGTAATTGTGAATCATGGGCCATGATAATGCCTTAAAATCTAAATAAAGTTTCTAACTATCTATAACGCCATTACCAGGATCGGGGTTTTCCGTGAGTCATCGGTTAATTTCCGATATTTGATTCATATATACATTCTAAACATGTCGATATTTCAAAACCAATGTTTGTTGTCAGCGTCAACAATTTAACATTTATGTTTTCAATATGCATTACACGTCGATTTCTTTCGATTTAAAGAACTAAAGAACCACAATAATTGAAAATTATTTTCGTTGATGCGAACTTCAAACAAGTTGCAACTCAAATTCATGTATGTACGAAAAAGCAAATTGAATAAACACGCATTACTTTGAAGTGTGTGTAAATATAACTTCCTTTCTGGGGAAAATTCAGCAATTTCGGGAACACTTAAATATGCACGTGCAAGTTATTTTAAGATATAAGAATGAATAATGTCTATTAATAGGTCAGGGTAATACACATTTGCAAGTAAGGGGATAAACCGCTACGCTCCGAATAGTATCATCAACATGTGGAGTAAACTTCCTCATAAAGTTTTCGTAAAATTCCCGATTGAATTGTTTTTTCTATTCAAAACGGAAATAAAAAGAACTTCTCCGTAACCTCGTGTAGTTAACCGTACGTATCGCTCTCATATGACAACTATGTGTGAGAAAGTAATAGTGATATTTCCCAGAAACTGTGAGACTACTCAGTACAGTATAACCTTTCTGTTGTGATCACCAAACAGAAATAAATAACACATGGCTTAACCAAAGAATGTACAGTGAAACCTCAATAATAAGCCCAACCTTAGGACCCTTGAAAACTGGTCTTAGTGTTGAGGAGGTTTTTATATTGATGTTGATTAAAGAGCAGAACGGTCAAATGGGCTTGAAAAATGTGGTTTTAATATTTAGGTGGTCTTAATATTGAGGTGGTCTTTAAGTGAGGTTTTACTGTGTATATCAAAATGATTTGGTGTTGTCACTGAAAATGGCTGCGGTGAGCTACCTACTGGTTCCTTACATGTATCATTCATAATAATGAATAAATAAGTGGAGAAGCAGAAAACTTCATAAACAAAGTGCACAACCATCCAAAAGGAATAAAGAAATATGAAAATAGCGCCTTCCTTGACCAATTAATCATAGTAAAGCTAGGGACTGCAAATCATGTTCGAGTATTCGACCTATCTCTGTTCGAGTGAACTACTGTTAGATAATATGAAATTAGAAGAGATTTTGCAGGGACTTAAGAATCTGTTCGAGGTATCTACTGTTTTCGAGCCAAAACTGTTCGATATTTCGTAGTTCTACTGTACAAAAGGAATTAGACACACACGTTTGTGCTGGGTGGAAATAGTAGTACCGCCTTGGAATGGTTTATTGCAAAATCACAATCGGAGGTTCAAACTTGGTTTAAGGGTGCACCCAACCATTTATGCAACAATCTTCTTCGCCAATTTACTTATTGGAAAATCTTCATTTAGCAATTGGAAATTCACCATATACATTCGCCATTTACTTACCAAACATTCGCCATTTACTTATCCAACATTCGCTATTTACTTATCCAACATTCGCCATTTACTTATCCAACATTCGCTATTTACTTATCCAACATTCGCCATTTACTTATCCAACATTCGCTATTTACTTATCCAACATTCGCTATTTACTTATCCAACATTCGCCATTTACTTATCCAACATTCGCCACTTAGTTAGATCACCCCGTACAACCAGCTGTATCGATGGCTGTTCTGTAGATTGATGGCTGTGCTATGTGTATGATGCGGTATATAATCTGTTTTCTCGGTAACTATGGCACTCACTCACACACAAACGATATGTAGAAATTGCTTGTTCTTTGCTTAAACGATACCTGGTTGTACGGGGTGTAGATGCTGATTTTCATTAGAATACAAATTCTATATTATATTGTGTACATGAATAATGGCCATTATATCTACAAACTTTCTCACACAATGTAGGCTGAATTGAAGTTTTCCCATTCATAAGGAAAATAACATGTTGCGACAATTTTGCGACTCGTGTAATAACCCTACTTTAACACATTGTTTTAGTCACTTAAGAGACAATTGGTATCAATAAGTTACAATTTAAAAAGTCACTGCTCTCAAGATACAGGAAAATATTTGTTTCCTTTTTGAGTGTGTATTGCAAATAAAAGAGCAAAATGTTCGATTATGTATTTGTTTTGCAAAAATATTGAAACAGATATGCGTGTAGTTATTGATATACATATATTCTATGACCACTCTGTGCTGGACTTGTCGTAGTTTTATTTTACCGTCTACGAAACCGCATTGCTCCAAAGTAAGACGGCGGGGAGGATGAATCATATGAGATTATCACGAGTTCTCTCCCTTTATCCCTTCTGAAGTTCTCTCCCTTTATCCCTTCTATAGTATTCGTATATATAGTACTATATAAAACTTATTATATAATTACATAATTATGTAATTACCTATGTACTATAGAAGGGATAATGGGAGAGCAGTCTAGGGGCGATAAAGGGAGACAACTCGTGACAATCTCCTGTGGATTAAACAAAGACATTTCCACAAAATGCTCTCAAAATCGTAAATGATTAATTGTTATACATGTAGAATTAACACAACAAAAAGTAGATGTTGTAATGTATCAAGTGTAACCCACTCCTCGTCAAATAAAAATTCTTAAGTCAGAATGTAGGGATTGGTATATGAAGGCCTTATTTTGTGATTGCGGTTTAGTCATACTGGAGAGGTCATCAAACGTGATTAATAATAGGCCATCCTTAAATAATTGTTTGTTTGTGGTTACGCGACCCGGAATTTGAACAGTGGGTGGGTATGTAGTTTTTTTTAGTTTAGTACGATAATGGCTAAAAGACTGCGGCATTTGTCATGAGTCGGTCGCGTCACGGCTAAAAAACATTTTTTAAATGATGGTCTGAGTTGTCATAACTTTCTTCACAATGGATGAAAATAGAGTTCGAAAATAACTACAAACTCTATTTCTTGACTACAGTAAGCCTTTCTTTGTCAAACTCGCACATACTAACCTAGTTAAGACATCTGCATGGTGTCGGTGCACAATCACTGGCCAGAGTCTATTTCTCCATCTGTCTTCACTTTGTTATCTATCGGCATGTTTTTTTTTAATATACTGGGCGAAAGTGCTAACCCACAAGCAATATTTTACATACAGTCGAACCTCGATACTTGGTATCATCATGCAGGGCTCTAGAAATTATCTTTAAATACAATTGTGCCGGACTAGTGTACGTGTTAAATTTCACTTGTCAGAAAAGGAGGCTAGTTGTACGAGCATTGAATAGAGTATGGATTAACAGATAAGTATGCGTAGTCCAACTCAACTGTTGTTAGCCCGAATCGGCAATCAGACTTGCCCAGGACGTCGGGCTAGTGAATTTCTAGAGCCATGTCATCCGAAATAAATATCAGGTCGCTATGTATCTTCTCAGCACGTCGAATCGAAATTGGCTAATCGAAACCATGTTTTATTCGAAATTAATCGTTTCAGATCAATAAATGGAATAATGAAGTGAAGATTCTAAAATGCACAATGTCGGGTCAGCTCTTTCGACTAGTAAACATAACGTTCGAATGGAAAAGATATGTCTTTTAAAACATTGCAAATATGTATGAAAAGCGAACTCTCTACGGCTTAATCGGTCGATTTGACGTATATATATATATATATTTTGAAATATCAACGAGTTTTTTAACACGCTTGCCGTATTATAGAGCTGTTTTAACACGCTTGCCGTATTATAGAGCTGTTTTAACACGCTTGCCGTATTATAGAGCTGTTTTAACACGCTTGTCGTATTATAGAGCTGTTTTAACACGCTTGCCGTATTATAGAGCTGTTTTAACACGCTTGCCGTATTATAGAGCTGTTTTAACACGCTTGCCGTATTATAGAGCTGTTTTAACACGCTTGCCGTATTATAGAGCTGTTTTAACACGCTTGCCGTATTATAGAGCTGTTTTAACACACTTACGGTATTATAGAGCTGTTTTAACACGCTTGCCGTATTATAGAGCTGTTTTAACACGCTTGTCGTATTATAGAGCTGTTTTAAGTAGAAATACATGCCTAGTAAGTTCTTAATGTCTTTTTCAATTCATCTACTCACATCGGGAGAAAACACTTAAAATCGAAAGTAAGAATCGATTACACTGTGAAAAAATACGTCTTCTCCTTAATACAATAAAACGATCAAGTCCACACGGAAAAAAACAACACTTTGCGATTCCCCCGCTTTGAGCCTCTAGTAAACGCACGACAGCAACTTTGAAGGAGAACTTATTTCTATCGATGTGTCACTTCCATAAAGTCTTAATATAGTAATTTGCATATGTTTTATTCGCAATACATATGATTCATACAAACATACAGTTATGGATAATATAGAGTACCGAAATATTCCAAGGTTAATGGTCACTTCTTAATACAATACAGATTCGTTGAGAAGAAAAATAAGAATCTACAAATCAGGTTTCTGAACTTGTTATAAAGTGTACCGTCATGTGTTTTGCTTTTATGGATACTGTTTTATATTTCGCGATACATTAAAATGAGCTAAATAGATTGACGTTTTCGGAAAAGAAATGGATAACAGATGGAACGTTAGATAATATGAGACACGGCGTAGTTAATTGGTACGTGTTCAGTTTGTTTTGGGAATAATGAACGTATCGTTGGAAAGACAGCTCATGTAGATTCCGAGGCCAGATACGGTGGCGTTGTATAAAACTAAAGTTTCTATCGGTCCATTTGGTTTTGTTTTCCCTAAATTCAATGTCCGTCTGGTTATGTTAAGATTTTAATTAAGAGCTTAATCATGTTTGGTAATTTGTGTTTACTTTGTTCCAACTTTTTGCATTCTTAGTGTTTCATACATTGTATATTTCAGTAGTGTAGTCTTGTTTTTGTGGGTTTTCGTGGTTGTCGTTGTTGTGATGAATTGCTGCTGTTGTTGTTGATCATGATGCTATTTTGTCGTTGTGTTTGTTGTTGCTGCTATGGTTGTTTTGTTTCTGTTACTGCTAATGGTTTTTGTTGTTTCTGCAGCTGTTGTTTTGATTTTGTTGCTGCTCCTGGTTTTGTTGTATTTGCTGCTGCTGCTGCTGCTGTATTTTCCGTTTTTGTGTTGTTTTTGTTATGTTGGTGTTGCTGCTGTTGCTGATGTTTTTTCTCCTGTTGATGTTTTATTTGATGTTGCTGCTGTTTTTTCTGTTGCTGCTGTCTTTAATGTTGATGCATTTATTTGCTTTTGCTGCTGTTTTCCTATTGCTGTTGTTTTCCTTTTGCCACTGTTTTAGCTGTTGCTGTTGTTTTGAGTGGTGCTGCTGGTTTTCCCTATAGCTGTTGCTTCTGTTGCTGCTGTTTTCCTGTTGCTGCTGTTGCTACTGTTGTAGCTGTTGCTGTTGTTTTGAGTGGTGCTGCTGGTTTTCCCTATAGCTGTTGCTGCTGTTGGTGCTGTTTTTCCTGTTGTTGCTGTTGCTACTGTTTCTACTGTTTTTGTCAACATCTTTGTCTTCGATTCTTTTCGAAGTTTCCATTACGTTGTATTTGTCACTCTAAAATCGTACATATATGGCGATGACTATCAATGTTTGTTTGCATTGTTCAGATATGTTTTTCTTAAACTTGTTCAATAGTTACAAACCATTGCGTTTATGCGATGCGGACTGGTTTAATTGACGTAAACTTTACTTTTGTCAAATATAAAATATAATTGCAAATATACAAGTACAAATATTGCCAAGCGATTAATGAAACATGAAAAAATGAATGCATATCATGAAAACATAATATGAAAACATAGCTTGAACACATAGTAGCACATTGTTTGAAACAAATATTGAATGAAAACAACGATTGAAAACATTGTATGAGAATATAGAAGTAACACATGGCATGAAACCATAGCATGAAAACAATATATGACAACATTTAGAAATGGAAATGGAAGGTGACAATACATGTAAACAAATCATGGGAATTATGAAAGCAGTAATTGAGGATGATGTACGTGTTAAGCGATTGAGGTACATGTATTTATATTTAAGAAAGTCTACCTTTTTTTAGTATATTTTTTCAACACATAGAAATTTATCGACAATTTATTCACTGAAACATACAACTGAATTATACATGACATTTCATGAATAAACATGCATGGTATGTGAAATTTGAAAAAAAGAATGTCATTCTTATCAACATGTCTGTGTTGTTAAATCATTTGCGCAAACAACTGTTAATAGAATGTTTATATGTTTCTAATTGGGAACTAGACACATGTACGTCATTAATTAAATCAAATACAAATTAATAGACCAGGTAGACATGAAACAATATATTAATCTTCACCATGAAAGAAATAATCCAAATATCATTTCTCTATTGTTTAACAAAATGTTTATAATCTAATTTAATCGCGTGTGTTGTATTCATAAATATTGAAGGTAGCTAATTGATATTATGTAAATATATTTATGTTTTGAAAAAAGAACAACACAGTATAAATCCGATACGGCTTTCATTGTCGATTTATCCATTATATGGGGTATAGGGTGGGAAGGTTGTAGTTGTTTAAATCATATTTTCAATTACGAACGGATGAATAGGTTCTATACCACACCCATATAACGGATATTTAGGTAAACACAATAATGAAGAAATAGCGAATTTGAGTTATAGCTATTGAATTATGTAAAATGTTTATTTATTTTTATGCGTTATGGTTTTCTTGGGATAACGCAAGTCGATGTCGCCAATTTTAACAGGTAAATTATTGCATTTAAATTACTTGTTGGTGATTCATCTATTATAGCAGTAAATATTTGTTTTGCTTAAGCAATTTAGGCAGTGTTTTGTTTCTCTAGCCATTTTTGTGTGTTTTTGACTGCTACTATACTCTGTTGTTATTGTTTATACTGTTGTTAAATTTGCTGCTGTTGTGTATATTTTTGCTGCTCCTATTGTTGTTGCTGTTAATACTGGTGTTGCTGCTGCTATTGTTGTTGCTGTTAATACTGGTGTTGCTGCTGCTATTGTTGTTGCTGTTAATACTGGTGTTGCTGCTGCTATTGTTGTTGCTGTTAATACTGGTGTTGCTGCTGCTATTGTTGTTGCTGTTAATACTGGTGTTGCTACTGCTATTGTTGTTGCTGTTAATACTGGTGTTGCTGCTGCTATTGTTGTGCTGTTAATACTGGTGTTGCTGCTGATATTGTTGTTGCTGTTAATACTGGTGTTGCTACTGCTATTGTTGTGCTGTTAATACTGGTGTTGCTGCTGCTATTGTTGTTGCTGTTAATACTGGTGTTGCTGCTGCTATTGTTGTGCTGTTAATACTGGTGTTGCTGCTGCTATTGTTGTTGCTGTTAATACTGGTGTTGCTGCTGCTATTGTTGTTGCTGTTAATACTGGTGTTGCTGCTCCTATTGTTGTTGCTGTTAATACTGGTGTTGCAGCTGCTGTTGTTTTGTGCTCCTTTTTGCTGTCCCTTATGTTGTTTTTATGCAGATGCCGTAGTTTTTGTAATGTAGTATTTGTTTATTGTTATTACAGTAGAGCAAAATTCCATTTTTTCCAGAAGTAAGGCCATACCGTTTATTTTTTTTGTTAAGCGTTAACTTCGATTCACGAATCCTAGCTACTGATTCGTAAAAACACACAAAGTCGTTTCGAAAAAAATCGATAATAGACGATGTATAATTTCACATGTTTACATGAGGTTAACATTATAAAAACAAAAGAAAACAACTTCTTTCGTTATTAAACATTTAGAAGTTTAACAGAAAAACTGATTACTTTTCACTCACTATTTTCAAATATGCAAGTTATCAAAATGTTTACCAAATCATTAAGTAAAAACGACACAGCGGTTACTTCCCTTGGCCACTTTTTTGCGCTACCGGACGCTTAACAAAAATATGTAACAGCATGGCCTAAACATTTACCACCAATTTAACCTCTCCAAAGCAACAACCTCTCAATATGTATGCGTTGCTTTAGAGTGATTGCACTGTAGTGTAAGGTGGGCCCATATTAAGCAATATTTTACGATACAATAATAACCATCAGTTCGATTAAGACATAACTGGCTATGCGTGCAAGTTTGCACGAGACCTATGCATTTATAACATATTTAACGCGAGATACAAAACGAGATAAAGCTCAATAAATTAAACATAACGTCATTGATATTTGCCTATTAGCCCCATGTAAGGGGCAAAACGCATTGTGATAAGGAGCAATAACCTCTAAACATAATATAGTTATAAATAACTTCTGGTAAAATGTAGTACAATTTCGCGATCATGTAAGCACTACATAAATACCGTCAAACAAACGCACGAATGGCAAAAATCGAGAATACACCTTACCCTAAGTGTTTAAGTGTGGGAAAGTACAATGCATATCATATAATTAGCGTTTAGATAATGTAGTCATATGTGTTATTACTTTTTGTAGTTTAGTCACCTAGCTGTGCATTAGACATGCATAAGTGCATTGACATCTTTGTTAACTTTGACGGTCATTTGTTGGAAAACGGAGAGTGCAACCACTTCAAAGCCTAGGAAAAAGCAAATTCCGGATGTTGATGAGAGGTAAATGCACCATAGGTTAATTTGGTAGTAAATATTGTCAACGAGAAAATTGATAAATGTTGTTGAAGGGATGTTGCTATACAACAGACGACCGCTATAGAGAGGTTGTACTGTGTTGTTCGCCTGTTACTTGTAATAGACGGCCGCTCTTGAGTTCTTACCTTCGCGCTACGTATATTAAGAACTGGTCAACTGTTAGTAAAGTCACTATGCAAACAGTTAACGATATTTTTGTTACAATTTTATATCTAAGTATTTTAAGTTTCAAGAACTAATTAAAAATGACCTTGGTTGAAATTTGAAAATTCCCCTTTAAATCCCCAGGTTATTAAAGTCACTATGCATACAGTTAAAGAGAGATTTTTGTTACAATTTTATATCTTACTCATTTTAAGTTTCAACAATTATTCAAAATGACCTTGGTTGAAATTTGAAAATTCCCCTTTAATTCCCCTAGTTAGTATAGTAAAGGGATGTTTGTTACAATTTTAATCTAAGTCGTTTTAAGTTTCATGTATTTGCGGCAAAATGACCTTGGTTGAAAATTAAAAAAAATCCCCTTTCTTGATTATCAGTGTGTAATACGATCTCTGTCTGAGTTGATATGGAATAATCAACATGTCAACATATTGTTCCATTTATAAACATTTGTTCCAATTTAATCACTGAAACAATGTAAAATTCTTCACGGAGAACGAGGAAGTTATACAGTGCGGGCATGTGCAATATGTACAGTAAAGCCTCGATAATAAGATCACTATCGGGACCCTTGAATACATGTTTTCATATTGCGATGGTCGTCTTATTGAGATTGAATAAAGAGCAAAACAGTGAAAATGGACTTGAAAATTGTGTTCTTAATTTCGAGGTGGTCTTGTTATTGAGGTGGTCTTTAATTGAGGTTTTACTGTATATCGAATCTGGTAGAAAACTGCCAAACAACTTGCAAATTATTAAAATGCTTTTTTCACATTAAAATGATGTTTTATATTAAAATTAGGTGAATCGAAATCGATTGATGATAGGAGATTTTGTTTGTCAGTATTCTGAAAGTTATGTTACGGTTCTAACGTTTACACTAGTGCTCAGTTGAAAGCTACAAATTGTGTATCATACCGTTGAATACATCTCGTATCAACCAGCATTTATTTTCCACAGAACCAAATAAATGTAGATATTCTAACAGACAGACAAGTAACTGAAAAGTGTTCTATATCTATATATACAAATGTAGATCAGGCCATCCTTATTGTTCGTTTGGCATACAATTAGGTGTGTAGGTAATTAGTCCTTTATTTATTATTGTTATGGTCGTACTAGTGTTAACTGTACACACGTTGCTAAATATTTCTCATTCAAACCCCTCAAAGTTTTGGTAGGGACCATTCTCATGGGAAGGTAGGGTTGTGCCAAACAAACACTTTTTATTAGGATCATATCTCTTCGTGAATGCGTGTCTTCGAACATGGAATGACATTAAATATCATTAAGCATACGTCCACTGCTTAATCCAACACTTTACCACCGTCTCTTTGCATTAACTTTTTCATTGGCTCCGCACCGCTTTATATTTAATTCTATTATTTACATTAATGTGTTGGTCTTGTCAATTCTGTTGTTATAAGGTCAAAAGAACATAAAAAGTAACATTCGAACAACATTGATTTTGATCGGTTGTAAATAACGATTTTTAATACATCTCTGAAAATGTAAATAAAATGTTCATCCCCTTTTTATTTAAGATCATTTGGTATTATTCAAAACTTAGAGCTATGACGTTCTACTGATTTATAATACAACTTGATGCTACTTTAGTATAGTCGTAATGAGTTTTGTGTGTGTATATTTCGCGTTCTGATTTTAATTATTTAGTTCCTGAGTAAATACTGATTGTTTCTTCGAACTGGATTACATACAGTGTATAAGTTAATGTATAACGCAATGGTTAATTGCGTTTAATGATTAGTTACACCCTACTTAGTCAATTTATGTGTATATGACGGAAATACATGGCCATATAGTGGTTAAGTGTGAGGTAAGATAACTGTTAAATCTATTTAAACCCCCAGTATTTTACTGACAGTTCCAATGCTGTAAATTGCTGTATTGCTATTATTTATATTTATGCTTGAGATCAATGGTAAGTTCCATGTATAGTTCTTTCACTTATACTATTCATGTTCTTTTCTCCCCCTTTTGGCCTATTGTAACTGACTTGTTCCGTGTTGTAATTCCATCCATTAAATACTCCCTCGTTGTCCCTAATGGTGTTTATTATGGTCGGCCAGACCATTCTTTGCAAACCTTTACCCCTATACATGTTTGCCCTTTTTCTGTATTGTAGGTCGAAGGTCCCAACTCCCGATGAGGACTGAAGAAAGGAACAACCCCATATAAATCAAAGAGGAGGAAGAACAAATGACTTAAATTCATTGTTGTCTTCAATACAAAACGTCAGGGAGAATATGCGACTCGCCCGAGAATCGAACCTACGACCTTCAGATGGAAGCCGAAGGCTCCACCGTTTGAGCTTATCGGATGAGCTCCCTAATATAGTCGAATGTTGAAATATGATTGAATCCTTTATCGCTGTACAAAATGACAATGCAATGTATTTTCTATTGTAGATATGGATGACGACTTGAGCCACAGATAGTTTCTAATCAAAACAGATTAGTTATATTTGATATGCTTTTCAAACATTATTGAACTAAACACTATGATGTCGTCTGTATGTAAATACAATTGGTATGTTGAGGTGATGGTGTTGTTATTCATGCTGTGTGAGCATTCTGGTGTTTTTACTGACTATAACGAAACATTGTGCAAATATACAGCCGACGTTTTAAGAATTTCAAATTCGGATCCAGAGGAAGCAAAGAGTTGTATGAAAAGATACGCAAATGCAACACAGCTGTATTACACTGCAAGTAATTTGGTGGAAATTCCTAGTTATATAAACATATTGAGAAATCTTAACCATTTAGACTTGTCCGAAAACATTATCTCCGAAGCTAACTTTAGTAAATTGGATCCCAACATTTGTTCAAACTTAGTGACAGTAAATTTGAATTTTAATAATATAACCATTCTTAAAAGAGGACAAATAGACTGTTTAACAAACGTCAGCTATTTTTACATAATGAATAATTCATTGACTATAATTGAAAATGGCACATTTAGTGAAAAAATGGATAAAATACGTTACATTCATATTGGATACAATAAATTAACAGTGTTTGATACAAGCCTGGTCGCACGAGTGAAATTGCACGGGAGTTTGAAACTGACAGTCAATGCGTCATGGAACAATATCAATTTGATTACGAATTCGTATAACATTACCATTAACGATGTATCAAAGAACACGTGTGTAGGACTCATACTTGTTCATAATAATTTCACTACTATAAATACACATTATTTGTTGAAGATTTTCAACGTAACAAACGTTATAACATTATTCAACTTGTGGAACTCTGGATTCGATTTGCGGTTTAATCCATTTATCTGTGATTGCAGTTTATATGAGCCAGCGAAGTTGCTAAGAAGATTTCATCCCATGGACCCTGATAACCCGGTGTTTTCGATAACGTGCGGACATCCGCAGAGTCTGAACGGAAAATTAATTAGAGAAGTGAATTTAAATGATTTCAATTGTTCGGTAGTTGAGCAATGTCCTCCTGGCTGCACATGTATTTTGACAATTAATATGGACTTAATTACCGTGCACTGTAGTCAAAACTACGACAAGATTGAGTTACCAATGTACTGTCCGAAAGCAACTGAACTATCTATTGACATGAATACAAACACTTTAGAGAGCTTGTCCCCCAGAGAGTATATGAGCAATGTCACGACACTCGACGTATCGGGCTGTGGACTTTCTGTCATAGATTCCGCTATTATACCGCAATTGGAGAGAATTTCTAGCATATTTTTACACGACAACAAGCTTGCCTATATACCAAAGTCATTTAAAAAGTTGAATTTCAACGATGGGCAAATCTTGACCTTGTATGGAAACCCTTTTGTCTGTGATTGTCATACTATATGGATGAAACATTGGTTGCTATTGAGCAATAAAACTGTTGCCCATGAAGACAAGACCTTTTGTGCGACTGGCCCAGGTCGAGGAGTCGCCATAGTGAATGTACCAGATTCGGAGTTCGTATGTACGACCCGACTTTCTGTCTTCGTCATCGTCGCTATAGCAACAGGGAGCGTCATTTTTCTTCTTGTAGTTTCGATTACAGTGAATCACTATAAGATTCATGCTCAGATATGGCTGATATCAAATTTCGATGTTTGTAAATATTGTTGTCGACAACGAACAACAAATGAGTTTACGTATGATATCTTTGTGCCACATTCTTGCGAAGACGACGATGACGTCATCAAAATCGTGGAGTCGTTGGAGAAGCACTCCCCACCATATAAAGTGTGCTTGGGAGAAAGAAATTTTCCATTGGGAAAAACTATCACGGAAAATATTCTGCACGCGATCAAATCAAGCCATACAACATTGCTTATCGTTTCAAACAATTTCTTAAGAAGTTCTTGGTGCGATATGGAATTCAGAGAAGCCCATACGAGGTTCTTGAGAGACAGGGATATCAATCTGATTTTAGTCGTTCTAGAAGAACTGGACAAGACTTTAATTAATCCAGAGTTAAAAAGCTACATGGACACTCATGTGTTTATTAAATATAAGGACACACGATTTTTTGCCAGACTTCTAGTTAATTTACCTGTCATTTTAAACCAAGAAATCAACGAAACATCGCCCCTTATTACTAAATCGACCTAACTATGACACTGTGTGTTGATAAAACTATGCGTGATATGTTAGTATTAATCATACAATTTCGATTAAGCATAATATTTTGCTATCTTTGTTGCTGCTGCTGCTGTTAACTTTGTTGTTGAAGTTGTTGTTTTAAAAATATAAGAATGTAAATATTTATACGCGAACTGAAATAAAAGATAAAAGAAAGGCAATTGTTGGGCAATGCACATACTTTTGTTGACTATATCGGATTTGTAATCAATGGACATGGATGATGGTATGCGATACACCTGCCCACCATTTCAGATGAGTCTGCAGACCGATTGGTTAAGATTCTTTTAGATTTTTAAACAGCCCAAAATTGAGTCGGGCCATATTTATAAGTTGGTCTGGATTCCGCAAACAAATGATTTTCAAGGATGAAATAATCAGCGATTTGACATTACATAACGAAGTATATGTACGTGTTTTTTTTTAATGTATCACCAATGTGAACAATTGTGACACTATAAATATTCATTGTTTGCGTAGGGACATACATCTGCATATTTGACTGGGGATTTAGCAATAAAAATACTCGTTCGGGAGAAAAATGTTGGCTGTAAAATTTGGCACTAATGAACTGATTGTACTTTTATATATATATATTGATGAGACTTTTTTTGTACATATTTCCAATGTTTTACATTAGTATTTATATTTTTGTATGAGCTGGTTGTTGTTGTTATTTTTGTTCCACTTTAAGGTAAACATTATGAACTATTCTTAATGTATTTGACATAGCCTTCATCAAGAAACATAACTCTTGCACTGTTGTAGTGATAAGTTTATTTCCATTGATTGCAGTTACTTCCCTTTATTAAAAGATTGATTTTCTGACAAAAGAAAAATATTTTACGAAAATGCATAACTGATAGAACGGTATAAAAGAGTGACTACGGCTTTAACTCAGTAATTACTGTGTTAAGTAAATAAATATAAGTGAATATAGTTCTGGGTCGGTGGTGCTATGTTACTTTCAAATCCAACTCGTTCTGTTTTTTAGTGTACATGACGTGATACTGCCCGCACATAAGGCCGTATTTTGCTATGATAACACAATGATTTACATTATCTCTCAAAGCTGAATTCACATGGGTCAACATCGAACTACACGTATAAAGGTCCCGGAGAGGTGGTAAAACCTTTCTGTTTGAAGTTCGATTCGGATTAAAGGGAAACAACCATGAATTCATCTGTACGAACTATAGTACAGTTAGTTTCATTGAATGGGCATTGAGTACGTGGATAAATTTGTCCGACGTCCTATCTAAAAGTTTAAGGAAAATTGGAAATATAACTTGATAGTGGAAATCTGAGAAAGTTGTTTCTCAGTATGAACACAGGCACGTGAATCACATGCGGAGTACAACTTACTGTGGATAACTATGTATCATCGCTCAAATTGCCACGGAGAACGGACGACTCAACCGGACTTCAAACACACAACCTCCGGATTTGAAGTAGTCTGCTCTACCGTCTGAGCTAACCTGGCGGGCCTGAATCACTATAAGGTTTCATCTCATATATTTCTGGTACATTTGCATAGAACTTAAAGAAATCTGCCGCGAAAATGCGTTGTTTTTCCGGTTGCTGCTGATGCTGCTCTTTGTTGCTGTTCTATTTTACCGCCGTATTCGTCGGCATCTTAGTCTTCGCTTCTGTTCGAGGGTTTCATTACGTGCATTGCCTTGTGTTGTATTTGTCACTCTAGAATCGTACATAAATAGCGATGAATATCGATGTTTTTTTCCATTGTTCAGAAATGTTCTACTTAAACTTGTTCAACAATTGCAAACCAGTGGGTTTATACAGAATAGGTTATTGATATAATATAAAGTATAAATATAGCTATGCAAACAAATGAAACATGACAAATATTGAAGTAGAGAAAGAATGAATGCAAAGTATTTATTAGTAAATATGTTCAACAGATTGAAAATTATCGACAATTTAAACACTGAAACATACAACTGAATCATACATGACGTTTTCTGAATATAAATGCATGGTACATGTATTTTGAAAAAAACAACATACAGTAAAACTTCGAAACCGTCGGACCTAGCAATTAGTTCGAGCCATCTATTGTTCGAGGCATTTACGGTATACGCGTATATGTCCTAACTGACAGTCAAAGCGCAGAAAAGGGCCCATTAGATACACGAATCACAATTCAATTTTTTTACCCTATATCATTTTTTTCCTCTACGAAAAGTATTTTGAAATGAAGCTATGGTGCATAGTTTTCAGGTATGGCGTTTTGAAAATACATCGTACTATGTGCATAGCTTGTCATGTTTTATGGATGGTATAACGTCGCAAAACACCCATACTTAATTTCAGCTATGTTTGAAATCATTTGACATGTTGAATGATTCATTGAAATACTTGATTGAGATTGATATATCCACCTTTCGTCCAGTGCCCCTGCTGTAAAAAATGCAAATAAATGAAAAAACATGCATATAAATGATTTTGGCATAAGTGCATACTTATGCAGTGAAATTATCAAAATATCAGTAAAATTCTAAGAAATAAAATATCTAATGCATTTTCTGCACAGTGTAATTTTGCTGTAATTTCTACATCTATTTAAGAATGATCTGTAGGTCAAAATCTTAAGTTAAGTTAAGTTAAGTTAATTCTATGCAATGCTTTCATACAGTTTTAATTAAACGAGAGGCGTCTATAGCGGTGCATATTCTGAATTTCTACAATTTCTATAACGACTAAACATATTATAATGATAATTTATGCAAGAATTCAAATATCAACCAATATTTAACAAAGCATATAGTTTGCATATCGCATTGCAAATCTTCCTTTTATGAAAGGAGCATAAATATGTTGGTCTCTTATAACGTATGATTTTGGACTATGCATTGAATTTTCAAGTTTACATAACTTTCATAAAATATTGTAGCTTAAATTACTCTGCAAAGTCGAAAAGAATGAATTCAGACATTATATATTACATCGCGATAACGCAAACAACCTCTAGCGAACTTATTCAAATTACTGAAAGAATGTCTTGCCTATTGAATTTTAATGGAGCAATCCTCTCCAGTCCGCAATCTCCTCTAATCCGAACTTTATACTTTGTCCGAGGGGTGTTCGTATTAGGGAGTTTCCACTGTACATGTACAACTGGCATGTAATTATCACGATAATAATAACATGTGTCGCCAATCTAACCCGTCAACAAATAATACTATATTAAGCGGTCAATGAAAGGTGTGAATTATTGTATTGTTCGACCTATCTATGGTAAACAATGAATGAAATGACTAGGGACCACACATCCTGTTCGAGTGTTCGACCTATCTCTGTTCGAGTGATCTACTGTTAGATGATATGAAATAAGAAGGGGTTTCACCGGGACTTAAGAACATGTTCGAGGTATCTACTGTGTTCGAGCCAAAACTGTTCGAGGTTTCGAAGTTTTACTGTATTATCAACATGTCTAAGTTATTCAGTTATGTGCGCAAGCAAATGTGTACAAATGTTTTGTATGTTTCTAATTGGGAACTAGATACAAGTAGGTCATTATTAAAACCAGTGCACACTTATAGACCCGGAAGACGTAATAGTATGTATTATTATTCCATCACAAAAACGACAAAGTATTTGAAATAAGTTTTAACTATTCATTCATTAACGTATGGCGATACTTTGTCAATGGCTGGTGAAATTGATACAATTATAATAGCATTAAATTGTTTAGGTGTAAGTTACATGTATGTCCCGGCATCGACCACATACTGTTATGATAGAATACGCCTCAACAAACGGCAAATTGTAGCATCAATAAAATAACAAACGACATGAAAACAACTAAGAAAAATCAGCTCTGACAACAGCCGCTGAAAAATGTCTTGGACTTTTCAGATAACCGCACGGTATTGTGGTCTATACGATCCTCCATAAACTATCGTAGTTTGTCCAACCTGAAAACTGTGTAGCTGCTAGCCTGATATTATGAAAATACTGCAAGAGACTTTGCGCTTCCCCTGGGTGTCTTTCAACATACACCGACATGAATATAATGAATGCATCAGACCAAGGTTCGATCCTCTCCGAGAGCTTTGGTAATTCGTATTTTAACGACACCACAAGTTCTCCTCTTACCAACTGAATTTTTTGCTTTTGAACTTCTCCCGGATTTTTTTTCAATAATGAACAAAATTCTACAAATACATTAGCCCAATTGTTTTCTTTGATCGCAACTGGGACATGTTCTGTTAGCATAACTCCGGTACAAGTAGCAGTCATGCCATTATCAATTAAAATTAAAATGTTGATAGAGTTGTCACTTGTACCTGGCTGAATATTGCCCGACAGTTGAATCGTGTCTGGCGTCCCCCTGTCATGTGCCTCCTGGTTAGATCCCGAGGGAAACTCGTCACCGGATTCCCCACCTCGCCTGTCTCGTTTGTGAGGAACTGTTTGCTTCGGCGTCTCTAGCGGGCGCCGACTTTTTCTCAACATCTTTTGCTGGGTTGTGTTGATTGTTGATTATATGTAAATGAACCAAATGAGCTAAATTAGAAAAATTGTTTTAAAATTAACTACGAAACTACAAACACCTCACTTGATTCTACCGCGCAGAAAACAAACAACGATTCAATCATTTATTTTTAATTAAGTTATGCAGATCAATATGGCCATAAATTAATATACTAGTTCATAGCTCAGCGTTCAAGTGTAATTTAAAAATCTGCACAGGCACGACACGTGTTTCTTTTTAAAACATCAGTTTAAATAGCTATTTATCTATTTTTAAAACAAACACATGATACAAATCAAACTCTTATTATAATGTTATGATTTATGATACTAAATCAAGCCCCTAGTGTCTAGTGTAACTTCATAATTTACACAGCACGCCACGTTTTTAGTTGTTTCCGTTAAATTATACGATTAAGATGACGTGTTACTTTGGGGCTTGCTGTTCGAAGAAAGAAAGATTCCAAGCTGTGCAGCCTCTTATATAGCGTGCTAAATATAGCTCGCTGGATAATTACTAATCGTCGCGTAGTATTGATTTACCTCGTTTCTGGATGGAATAATAGTTTAACCTTGAGCAATTAAACTCGGTAATCTTCGCCAAGTAAGAAAATCCAAAGTGCATGTGTCTTGTGTTTAACATTCATGCATTGTTTTTGTTTATGTGTGTTGCATTAATAAATATTGAATGTGGGTAATTGAAATTAATATTTAAATATGTTTATGTTTTGAAACAGAACATAGGCTATTGAATTATGTGAAATGTTATTAATTATTATGTGTTAGGGTTTTCTATGGATAATGAAAGGCGAAGTCGCCAATTTTAAAAGGTAATTTATTGAGTTTAAATTACTTGACTGTTAATGATGCATGCATTATAGCAGTATATACGCTATAAGTGTTGTGTTGCTGATGGATCAGCTATTGATAGTTATGCTGCAGTTGTTTTTGCTGGTATTGTTATTGCTGAAGCAATTATGGCTGTTTTGTTTGTGTCTGCTTTCGTTGTGGTGTTTTTGTGGTTGCTACTACCGATGTTTAGCTGCTTCTATTGTTGTGTTTTGTTCTTGCTGATGTTGTTTTATGCTGATGCCATAGTTTGTGCTATGTGGTACTTGTTTATTTATATTGCTGTAGATTAAAACACCTTTTTCACGAAATACTCCAAAACAACAACAACATATACTACCAAATTAATCTTCATATAGTAAACCTCCTCATGCTGCCAGTAAGCCCTCGAATATTCTGCTGAGGGATTCGATCCAATTCCTCCAGTAGTACTTGTCTGAGTTACCTGGTCATTGTTAGCTGAACAGGTCGGGGGCTGATATGGCTACATGAAGCTTGTCCCAGACGTGCACTATCGGATTAACACCAGGAGATTGAGCGGACCTGTCCACCGGACTATGGTTGTTGTCTCTAGGTACTTGTTGATTACACATGCCTTATGTGCACGGGCATTGTCGTCCATGAAAATGGAATCTGGACCAATAGCACCTGCGTACGGGAGAACATAAACATGCAGAATTTCATTTACATACCATACAGCTGTAAGCGGGACGTTCTCAATAATATGCAGATCCGTCTTTCCCTGAACGCTGATGCCAGCCCACACCATAATGGAACCCCCGCTTGTAACGATCATGTTCACCTATAGAGACAGGCGCAAATCGCTTTTTTCTTATTCTCCAGACTCTCACCCACCAATCTGTGAAATCAACACAGAATCTGGACTCATCAGAGAAGAGGACCGGTGTCCCATCATGAAGGGTCCAAGTGACAGGGCCCATTCCTGACGCTCCCTAATGTGATGTTGCTGCAAAATGTTGCGGATGGCTGGCCTTCGAGAACTCATACCAGCATCATGGAGACGATTCCTGACCGTTTGCGTTAATACAGTTGGATAATGTATATACTTCTCAAAGTTTTATGAGGGTCACTATGTCTTTCTGTATGACATTGTTACTTGTTGTGGTTGAAACTGTTTTGAATCCTTTATCTATTAAATTTCAATCTTTTCTTTTACTAACGATCTGCACAAATGCTGAGAATAACGAACCACTGAAGCGTAACGAATGCAAGAATGAGGAGGTGAAGGTCATATTTTAACATTACATAGGTACATGCAAGAATGAGGAGGTGAAGGTCATATTTTAACATTACATAGGTACATGCAAGAATGAGGAGGTGAAGGTCATATTTTAACATTACATTGGTACATGCAAGAATGAGGAGGTGAAGGTCATATTTTAACATTCCATTGGTACATGCAAGAATGAGGAGGTGAAGGTCATATTTTAACATTCCATTGGTACATGCTTTACAAATATAAATGAACAATTAATATCAGTTTTCCATATTTCATAATGTATATAACAACTAACACAATATACAATAAAAACAACAAGAAATCACTGCCTATGGCAATTCCCGTAGCATTCGTAAGAAACCGACTGTTATATAAGGAAATCTTATAAGGATTCCCTGTTGCTATCAATAAGCTAGTGAATATCAGTGAAACAAATTTTACATATCGCATATTACGGACTTGCGAATGCACTCCTAGACCAATCTGAAAATGCTTTTTTATAGATTATATAATAATCACAATTACGCAGCGCATTGGAAGTAATGTTATGGCACGAGCAAGTACTAGCAAAATGACATAAAATTGCTGTCAAATCAGACAAAACATTTTGATAGGGGATCATTTCGAACAAAACACGTTTATAGGTCACGATACACATCACGTGGTACCAACTGTACTATCATTATGTTGTAATTGCTCTGATGTGTTATTGGTCGAATTGTACGGAGTTTGTGCCAATGGGATGGCCGCCACCACTGTGATATTGGGAGTAATCTTGTTATTTGATTTTATAGGAAATTTTCCCGGTTCCTTCAGTCTTTTATGTGCTGGTGTGAAGCAGACCTCACCTTCATTTTTCATCAGCATTGTCTGTATTTCATTTGGAACGCAACCTGGTGGCGGGGGCTGAAATATATAACATCAAAGTACTTTTATGATATTTACCATAAGTAAAACTCAATGAAATAAAGTACCTACGAATTTGCTGTAACTGGTACCTTATTATAGAATTCAACCGACTTCAGTATTCACAACTGACAGTGAGTATTTTCACTTGATCGGAGACCGAAAGATTAGAATCTGCGGTGGTATTCACGAAATATCCTAAGGTTAAGATTTTCATTAAAAGTAATATTTTCCTTAATATCCAAAATATTTTCCTTAAATATTTAGAAAATACTTAAGTGGTATTCACTAAATGTCTTATCTTAAGAATGTCCTTATACATGTACATGGCATTTTATTTCTTAAAAAATGAGGTAGCGTCCATTTTCCTAAGATGAAATTAATATTTTCCTTAAAGTTAAGAGTTTCTTTTGCTATGGGAAACCTTAAAATGTTTCGTGAATACCACCCAGGTACTTTTCTTGTTCAAATACAAGCAGGAAAGTTGCCTGAAAATATATTCCATTTATTTCTAGTACGGACACATTACATTATTTATCCATTCAAGTGTCAGTCACCAGATCGTTAACTTATTTTTTCTCGTATACACCTACTTTGTTTTAATGTTGTTTCGTAACATTCTGTGATAATCTTTTTTATTACCATATCTACATTAGATGTGAAAGACGATTTCACGATTTCAACTTCACGAATAAATGATTTCAACTTCATGGAGATGAAATCGCGGAATTCATAAAGTTGAAATCGTGAATTCGTGAAATTGAATTCGTGAATTCATGAAGATGAACATGTCAATTCATTCATTTGAATTTGAGAATTCTTGAAGCTGAAATGTCACCATTAGGCTTTCGTAAATATCAGGGGAAGTGTGTTAAAGTGATGCTATGTATATGATCATTTCGCGTAATACCCTCTAATGTCCAAATTGGACAAGTCATCGGTATGTTAAACACTGCGGAACACCAAATGCAACACACATGATCATTCTGTCCTTACAAATATTAATACTACCAGAGTACACAGTTACGTTTGCTAACTCGAAGTGCTAATTTACTGCAGAAAACAATATATTTTAATATTGTTAATGTCTGACTTACATGTATTTGAAGCTTTGAAACTCCATCAAACCTCGCCCCTCGACAAAATATATTTCCTGGCTGTCCAATATACAATGCTGTTTTCTTTTTCCTTGCATGACCGGACGTTGTTCTTTGACAGGACTCTCCAGGTGATACGCAGTTGTCTGCCCATTTACTGTCCTCTGGAAAAAAACACACTACGGAATGTGAATTTAATGATAAACGAAATGCATTTACCCGTAGTTTGTTGTATGTACATAGTTAAAGTTCACTTGGGTTAACTGATGTTCTTTATTATTCAAGAACATGTATAGAACATGTTCTTCACACAAGGGTATGAGTAATGTTTAGTTAATACTATACGGTCTTCTCTCTTGAGAGGTCCTCTTTTTATCGAAAAGGTAAAACATCGTGTTTACTTAAACATAAATGTTTACAGTGTATTGACGGTTCAGGGTTTAAATTCATCGATTTTATATTTCTGATTTGTTTACAAATACATTTATAATAGATTCGGCTGAAAGGTCATTGGTAGTTTATATTTGTTACACACTATCTTTGCTGACCTAGAAATTCATCTACACTTGCCCTTTTAAAACTCAATAACTTATCTCACTACACATTTGTTAAAAACTTTAAGGAACGATGTAATTTTGAAAACTCCCAGTTATTTACTAAATTATGATGAAAATCCTCATCTTGCACAGACAGAGATTGATTGATCAACTGGTTCTACCGTTTGTTAATGTTTTACTTGCCTACACAATGATTTTTGTGTAAAGGATAATTTGGTTATACATGCGTATTTTATATTTAAATTGTTCTTCGAAAACATCACAGGTTTATAAGCAACTCACAAAACAAACACCACATACATTACAGTAAATATTTATAACCGTTGAAATAAAGTAGATACTGATCAAACTGTTAAGGCAGTTAGCAATCCATAAATAACCAACTGTAAACATCGTTCTTGGCCATAAATCTGGCTTTCATACGTACAAAGACATCGCGGGGTTCGAACTCACGACCTTGGGATCAGGAGTCAGGCGCTCTATCCCAAAATCACTGTGCCTCCTACCACTGTGCCTCCTAATCATTTCATTTAACTCGTATATCCAATACTATATAATAGATGGAATTCAGTTAAAAGGATTAAATACTTTTGCATGTACATGTATTCATTAAAATTTCATTCATTTACAAACTGCCAATACCTCTTCCTTTGATTCCCATTGATATACCCTGATACGAATCCGATTTTTAATCCGATAACCACAGTTTATTCATCTTACAATATGACAATATGAGCCTATAATGTATAAGCTACAGAAAAATAAAAATGACTACTGGTTTTTTAAAACCATTTTGCAGCACAAATTCAAGCTAAGCATTAAAGTATTCAGCATAAAAAAGTGCAAAGAAAGCGTTTTCAGTATATCATAATGATATTTCGTAATTAGTGAAAAATTAAGAAAATATAATCACCCATTTATTTCCGTGTTTAATTTCGATCGTATAATCTACCAAAGAATTCAACACTATTCCGATTTGATGTATTAAGTCATGTACTAAATATACCGACAAGTGCACGTAAATCTTATAATCAATAAAATGGATCGTTGTGTTAAAGGTACATAGTCTTTCTTTTTGAAAAAAATATCCTTAGTCATACATATAAGAAAATCGATGGTGATAGCCTCCCTTCAGATACTCTACAACACTGCAAGTAAAGTAAAAGTAAAGTGTTTATTTATTATAGTGTCACCCCTATTTAAAGGGCCAGCCAATTTGACTTATTTTGTACTTTCTGAGCACATTCACTTCCCGATTCATATCCTTTTAATGCCAGGCACCAGACAGGTAGGCACACGGTAACCATTATTTAACTAGCTGGCGGCTCACCAACCGGCCATATCAGAACGGACCCCTGCCGGGATTCAAACCTTCGACCTCCCGCTAAAAATACGAACAATGTTTCTGAGTACGTCTGTATAAAAGTTCTAAATGTATATTTTGCTCGCTTTATTATTCATTTGTTTACCTTAACAAACATGAAAAATGTACTTTATCTATGTAAAACTTCAATAAATATGTATTATCTCAGAATACATTTTTAATGAAGTTCTCTGTATTTGTCGAAAAAAGACGTTTCTATTATCATAAAAAACACACAACAAGACCAGTGTTTTAACAAGCAGGTGTTTATACTAGTTTTGTCTGTTAGTAATATGATTGAACACAATTGATTTAAACGGTTATACATGACACTGGTTCTTAGAAATAATGTTTAAGACTATGTAACAACAATACTGGATGAAGCCCTTTAAAAATATTTTGGTTCAGATGAGCCCGATACATCTTCATCATGCCATTTTCTAAATATCATTTTTTGGCATATTTCGATGAAAAATAAGAATATCTACCTTTAACGGGTATGCATGCATGTAACTGATCATGTGGTTTACATTTTGAAATAGTGCCTAATTATGTAAATAGTATTGTGAAATGCCGTTGTTTTGCTATTGAACAATATGTACAATAGTGTTCAAATATTTAAACACCCATCATTCGATATTTCAAAAGTTATTGTATGGAAAATGATCGCTGCCAAAGTTACATTAAACTTGATGACCTTTGAATTTACAACTTTTAATTACAATAAACATTATTGAAGCGTTGTTTATGAGTTCTTAATATCAGTTTATGACATCCGTTAGCCATCAAATTACTTCATGTGTTGTTAATTATGGGAAATGCTTTGTTCTAATTCTCACATTGATGTCTACTTGGGTCTACTTGAAACTTGTACACATACACTTATCTTTATATTTTCCTTATTGTATACTTGAAATCACCATGCATTGTCAAGTACTTGTACGAGGGGTGTTCGAAAAGTTTCGTGAAAAGTGTCATATCTCCGTTATTTGAAATACACGAAACTTTTCGAACACCTCTCGTAATTTGATATGCGTTATTCTGTATTATCAAAGGAGACATGGCATTTTTACCGAAACTTTTCGAACATCCCTCGTAATTTGATATGCGTTGTACTGTTTCTTTTGCTAATATGTCAGTAGCATGATTAATGTGACGTTTATAACATTTCTTCCACATATATAGCAACTTTCTTTCGTTCGGAATATGTGTATTTATGTAGAAAAAGGAATCACCAGGAACAAAGCACTACTCATTTTGCAGTCGGAATGCTGAAGACAGGATAACGCATACGCTTACAAGTAATTAACAATGCATGGTTACTTTTTATTGTGTAACCAATGTTGTCTTTTCTGCAAAGTAACTGCTATAATATGTTGCCCTCCAATGTATATGAAACAAATGAAGTAACATCTGGTATAAACATACACAGTATTTATCAATAATCTTCTAGATACGTGATGTGGGCATTCTATTGCGCGTATTTATTTCAGTTTTATGTTACACCTTTAACTGGTGGTGTTGAGTTAAGATTATGGACATTATCGTGCATAAAATCTTTTCTAAACAAAGTAATAGAGTATTTTTCGGAAAAGCCGTACTAAAACGGTTTTGCTATTTGCATATCAGTGTTGTGCAAACAAAACAAATCTGACATTAACCACCAAGGCAATATCTCTTGAACCGAACAACGTTTGTAATCTTGACGCGGATTGGTTAATATTTCGATAAAGGGTACGTTACCTTACTGAAATCCATTTTGGATCTGGAGTGACAAGCTATCGTAACATCACGGTACTTTTTATGTTGCACAACAAATCATAACCTTCAAATTCACCCAGGACTCGAATATTCGACCTTAAAATTTGGCGGTCGAGTGGTACATCGTTTGAGCTTACCGGTCGGTTTCCCTCGTACTGTCGAATGCTGATATATGATCGAATTCTTTCTTTACCTTTGTACAAAATGTCAATGCAATTTGTCTTCTATTGTAGCTATGGATGACGTTTTGTGTCACAGACAGTCGAAAGGCCAAATATATTAGTTCCATACTCAATTCATTCCAAAGGATCTACATTTTGACGACATTATTGAACTAAACACTACGATGTCGACAGTATGTAAATACTATTGGTGTTTTGTGGTGACGTTGTTTTTTTTAAGGTCATGTGAGTATTCCGGTGTTTTTCCTGACTATAAGAAAACAATGTGCAAATATACAGCCGACGTTTTAAGAATTACCAATCCGATACCAGAGGAAGCTAAGAATTGTATGAAACAATACGCAAATGCAACACAGCTGTATTACACTGGAAGTAAGTTGGAGGAAATTCCTAGTTATATAAACATATTGAAAAACCTTAAACATTTAGACTTGTCCGAAAATAGGATATCAGAAGCCAATTTCAGTAAATTGGACTCTAAGATTTGTGCAAAGTTAGTCACAGTAAATTTGGATCTGAATAATATAACCGTTCTTAAAAGAGGACGTATAGACTGTTTAAGAAGTGTCAGAGATTTTTACATAATGAATAATTCATTGACTATAATTGAAAATGACACATTTAGTGAAAAAATGGATCAATTACGTTATATTCATGTTGGGTATAACAAATTAACAGTGTTTGATACAAGCCTGATCGCACGAGTGAAATTGCACAAGAGTATGAGTCTGACAGTCAATGCTTCATGGAACAATATCAATTTGTTTACGAATTCGTATAACATTACCATTAACGATGTATCCAAAAACATGAGTCTATTAGTTGTATTTGTTCATAATAATTTTACTACTATAAATACAAATTATTTGTTTAAGATTTTCAACGTGACAAACATTTTAACATTATTCAACTTGTGGAACTCTGGATTCGATCTGCGGTTTAATCCATTTATCTGTGATTGCAGTTTATATGAGCTAGGAAAGGTGCTACGAAGATTTCATTCAATGGACCCTGATAACCCGGTGTTTTCGATAACATGCGGACATCCGCAGAGCCTGAACGGAAAATTGATTAGAGAAGTGAATTTAAATGATTTCAATTGTACGGTAGCTGAGCAATGTCCTTCTGGCTGCATATGTATTTTGACAATTAACATGGACTTAATTACCGTGCACTGTAGTCAGAACTACGACAAGATTGAGTTACCACTGTACTGTCCGAAAGCAACTGAACTATCTATTGACATGAATACAGACAATTTAGAGAGCTTGTCCCCCAGAGAGTATATGAGCAATGTCACGACACTCGACGTATCGGGCTGTGGACTTTCGGTCATAGATTCCGCCATTAAGCCGCAATTGGAGAGAATTTCTAATATATATTTACACGACAACAAGCTTGCCTATATACCAAAGTCATTCGAAAAGTTGAACTTCAGCGATGTGCAAATTTTGACCTTGTATGGAAACCCCTTTGTCTGTGATTGTCATACTTTTTGGATGAAACATTGGTTGCTAATGAGCAATAAAACTGTCGCCCATGAAGACAAGACCTTTTGTGCGACTGGCCCAGGTCGAGGAGTCGCCATAGTGGATGTACCAGATTCGGAGTTCGTATGTACGACCCAACTTTCTGTCTACGTCATCGTCGCTATAGTAACAGGGAGCGTCGTTTTTCTTATTTTAGTTTCGGTTACAGTGAATCACTATAAGATTCATGCTCAGATATGGCTGATATCAAATTTCGACGTTTGTAAATATTGTTGTCGAAAACGAACAACAAATGAGTTTACGTATGATATCTTTGTGCCACATTCTTGCGAAGACGACGATGACGTCATCAAAATCGTGGAGTCGCTGGAGAAGCACTCCCCACCATATAAAGTGTGCTTGGGAGAAAGGGATTTTCCATTGGGAAAAACTATCACGGAAAATATTCTGCACGCGATCAAATCAAGCCATACAACATTGCTTATCGTTTCAAACAATTTCTTAAGAAGTTCTTGGTGCGATATGGAGTTCAGAGAGGCCCATACGAGGTTCTTGAGAGACAGGGATATCAATCTGATTTTAGTCGTTCTAGAAGAACTGGACAAGACTTTAATTAATCCAGAGTTAAAAAGCTACATGGACACTCATGTTTTTATTAAATATAAGGACAAACATTTTTTTGCCAGACTTCTAGTTAATTTACCTGTCATTATAAACCAAGGAATCACCGAAACATCGCCACTTATTACTAAATCCACCTAACGATATGCAATCAATGGACATGGATGTTTGTATGCGATACACCTGCCCACAAATTTAGATGTCTAGATTGGTTTTGCGAATTTTAGACAAAAATACCTTCATAGAACAGCCCAAAACTTTATTCGGGGCCATTTTTTATCAGTCGGTCTGGATTCATTAAACAAACGATTTTCAAGGATGGCCTAATCATCGATTTGATATTACATAATAAAGTATTGTTGTTATTTTATCACCAATGTGAACAGCTGTGACACTATCAATATTTACTGTTTGATAGTTTTGTAAAGGGGCATATATCTATATATCTGACAGGGGATTTTAGCCATTAAATTAAATGTTTCTGAGAAAAAAATGGTGGTAAAATTTGGGACTAAAGAATTTATCACACATGTACGTATATTTATGAGAATTTGTTGCATACACTTGCAATGTTTTACATTAAAATTTAATATATATGATATTATGAGCTGGTTGTTGTTTTGTTCCGCTCGTAGGTATAAATTAAGAACTAATCAAAATTGATAACCTTAAACGGGGAGCTTAACTCATGCATCGTTGTAGTGATAAGTTGCTTTCAATTGATTGCAGTAACCTCCCTTTATTACAATCTTTTGACGTAAGGGTAACCATTTGGCGAAATTGTATAACTGATAGGACAGCATGAAAGATTGATTACGGAATGAACTAAGTATTAACTCTATTTAGTAAATACAGATAAGTTAATATAGTTCGATTTCTGGTCAATGGTATTTATTTACTTTCAAAACTGAATCAGTGTCAGCGTTCATGACGTATTAATGCCAGAACACAAGGTCACATTTTGCTGATAACAACAATTATTTCCATTTTTCTCTAAGCTAAATCCCCATGGGAGTTGTGTAACTATAACAACAGACAAAATGTAGTCAATTAATTAAAATATTACAATAGTTTTACAGTAAAATCACATCAAATAAAAGTTTGAAAGATTTGAAGAGAGTGTCAGTAGAATTATATACAACACAGATGATATTATTTTATCGAATCACAAGATTAGGTGCAATCCTAGTGCTTTTGGCTGCGAATGATTTGTAGACAAACAACCAGGTGTATACTGAAATGAAATTAAGTTTATTTGTTATATGGCTGATGAGTTTATTTTGCAGAGAAGTCTCATAGTATACATTATATTTAATCCGAAAATGGTGTATATTAGAAAGAAGTTACTTTTAATATGGAATATGGAGATATATTGATAACTTCACCAGATTTTGAATCATCATCATTAGAACCACCCTCATACTAAATGTATTAAACCAGGAAGTTTTGTAAGATTCTATTATGTTATAATATAACAATACATCATTCCATTAATTGATTAATGTATAACAAATGTACTTTACCACGCACAGGAAAAAACCAAGACTATACATGAAATAACACACCAATCAATAAATAAAGAATAGGAAAAACCAAGTGTGGTCAGCGGGAAGTAACTCATTCAGAGTGGTCGAAAGAAAGTAACTCGCTCACTTAAATATACACCTCTCTCCTAAATGTTTTGACATTATGAGTGTCATAATTAGAAAGAATAAGCGAATGATTTATTTTACACACAACTTATGCATTTTTAGCCCGCTTGATTGTTTTGTAAACGAAGACAAGGGCTATATATACCGAGCAACTGTAAAAACGAATCTTTTTATGTATTTATGCTTCGTCTGGTATGATCGTTTTCTCGTCTGGCAGCACTGTGGGCTTCTTGTAAGAAGGTTACAAAAATATCTTCCCTCTCAATTTGTAACGATAGCCAGCTGAGTTTGCCTCGTTTCTTTTCTCAAAGTTTCGAAGTTTCGTAGAGGCAACCTATACTGTATGTGCTGTTTATGTGAGCTTAGGAGAAGACAGTGCTGGGTGAAAACAAACTACCTGGTACTGGAGTGATATGTTATCAGACGAGGCTTTTTGCACTTTTTATTGTGTAAGCAATGAATATTATCTATTCTTCAAAGTAAAAATATGTCGCCATCTAATGTATATATGCAATCCGCAGAATCAGCTTTCTTACATATTTATACTGTCACGTAGAAGCTAGCTACACATTGAACACTCCAGTTCCTGCATGCGTCCGAAACAAGAGGCTCGATGGAGGGAATATTCAAGCGTGTAAATTAAAAGCCATAGCAATAAAATTCCTTTTATCCGTGTAACAAATACACATATTCCATTGTACAGCATGGACTTTGGGTTTCTCTTGTCATGTTGGAGAACGCAAGCCATCTCTCAGCGTGAAATGGTAAGTCTTAACTGAACTCCGAACAAAATACAAACACCATTTTGCGATGGGCAAGACTTGCAATAGAGATTTATTTGACATTTGGCATATATGCTTATCATAATTAATGTACATGTACTATCATACAGACATTGCATAATTAAATCAATTCATGATGCAATTTTCTAGTCCTTTCATTTTAGCCACACTACATACAATGTATATCATCATAAAAAATTAAAGTACATCATTATGATATTTGCAAAGTGCTTTCATTTTAGACACGATGATTTAGGGAACGTGACATTGAATGTATAAACATAAAAGAAAGATAACTTCTTCCGCATAAGCACCATGTGCGTATAAATAAACGCCTAACGTAGAAACGATTGGTCAGGTTAAAAAACAGAGATAAAATTTCATTTGCATGAAATGTAAAAACACTCTGGAAAACTGTTCATCTCGAATCTACGTGTATGTTCTTAACTACACAACAAAGTGAACGGTATGTATAAAATCACATATAATCACAAAATATCAACTCGCCTATATTCAATAGGTCTACTATCAATAGATTGACATTGACAATATCATTTAAAAGTGAACCAACATTCGAATTTGAATAAAAAATAGGTGTGTCTCTATCGAAGTCGTACTCTGAACTGATCTACCCCGTGCTAGATTCCCGCCTAAACCTGTTTGACCACTCACGAATCACGTGACCCTACGCACCAGTGATTCGTCCAATATTACACAATTTCTTTGTTCGGTTAAGACATACGTTCTGTGGCTATACTCCGTAACGCTCAGAACTTAAAAATATCAATTCAGAAGCCCAGTGTACCTGAGCAATAAATTACATAGAACGAGACTGTGTGTGCCTCTATAACTCAGTCGGTTAAACGTTCGGTATTTAGATGTATTATTGTAAAGTTAAGCACCAGTTCGACTCTCACCCGAGGTATTCTTTACTTTTTTAATTGTTTGTAAATATACTCCGCACCACAGACGTTCATCAGATAGCAATATACCGGTTCAATACCCAGAAAGTTATTCTTTTTGCCGAAAGATCAAATTCAAGCCAAAGCTTGAAAAAAGACTCATCTGCGTCACGTGGTCATTTAAAATGTAATCCGTCCATTGTTCTTGCTTTTATTTCATTCAGTATCCTGCCGACAATATCGCGTCTCTCAGAATGCAGTGATGTCAACAATGTAATCGACATTACACAATATGAGAGTAACGCAACTCTGAAACAATTGACATATATGTAAAAAGTAACGTTTTCAACACCAAATGCAATGACGGGATTATAAAAAATTAAATCTCCAATTTATCCGAAAAAAGCAAGTATGACTATTCATTGATTGTATACATTCCAAGACAATATCTTTATAAATAACGCATTTAATACTACCAAATAATCAGTGATTTCAATCCTACTGACTTAATGACATGCATCATAGTGACTGTATTTACAATGAACAATTTATCGGATTAGCGAACTGTATAATTCCTGTTGCAATTCGATGTACAAACAAGAATACGTAAGTAACGGTATATTTACGATATAATTATATTTCCGCCAAAAGCAAACAGTGTTATTTAAGTTCATAGATTAATTCAAAAACGTTGTATTGACGTAAACTGTTTATTACCTCCCTTGTTTACAGACATGGTATTTCTAGATTTTGGCATTAGGAATAAATTATCAGGAATCAAATTTCATATCAGATACAAGAACAAAACAAATTTTGGCCATTGATAGGAAGAACTGAATTTTCAGAAAAGTGTGTCGAAATGCATTAACCAGGATAATATATTTACACCAAGCTTGGGGCGTAGGGGGTGTATTATACCGTATTGATTTAACCATCCTAAATGTAGTTACTGCATTTGGTGATAGTGTTTTTGTTCAAACAACCAACATGGAGTTGTTCACTTAATGTGTGCATTTCCAACTGCGTTTGTACAATTTCATTTACTTTTAGTTCACTCCGCCTCTTCCTGTGTCTTACATCAAATAAGTATCCAGAATCTTTCAAATGTCTGGTCAACTAACCCATTTATTATGGCATTTCGCACAATATCTATTAAGTGTTTTCATTAAGTAAATCTGGTAAGTGATTAATATGACTGTAAACTATAAGCCGGTTATAACTCACATATTAGAATTATAAACAAATTATAAACTATAGTAAAATCTTCTCTATATTATGACCAAATAATCTGAAACGATCAACGTATAATTGACATGTTTACATCGATATTTTTTCGATATTCAATTAATTTGAATCATAAAAATACAGTCTCCCGTGGTCGAGTGGTTATGGCATCCGCCTTGGTCTAAGGTTCGAAACCCGGTAGGGGTCCGTTCTGATATGGCCGGATAGTGAGCCACCAGCTAATTAAATAATGATTATCCTGTTTCTACAAATGCCTGGGGCCTGATATTTAATGATAGGAATAAATAAAGACTTCTTAAATAATACAGCTTATTGCAATACAAATCCATAGAATATGTATCGAACTTCGGAGAAACTGTCAGAAACAGTACTGGTGTATTAGCACTTTGAACCAGTAAATAACTATACTGTCTAATTTATTCATAGTTGGTCGCGTGTTATATTTGTGCATGGCTTTTTTTTTTAATTCCAACGAACATGACTACATTATCAGTGACATTAATTTACTTAAACTATTCAATGTCACGCTGTACATAAAGTCTTAATTTAATTAACAAGTGAATATTTAATTACCAAATGCATCGTTATCTGTTGTTACACACACTGTTTAATAATAAGTCCACAGGGATTCGTAAGTACAAAAACAATAAATGAAATATTCTACATTAATGTTTACAATTTGGCGATCACACATTACTGAGCAGGACAGAGCATCTCGGTTACCTGGTTTTAAAGAAAAAAGTAGGATTTTACAAAAGATATAAACAATCATACAGTGAGTTTCAACATTTCTTCTTCCCAAAAGGGATATTCAACCAAGATATCGATTATGATTGAAATTTCATCGATTTTTCTGTTGTTGATTAATCAATCAGGTCAAGCAGTCTGCATAAAAAACAACAATTATGCTTAGCGTTAGCCCGGCTAAAAATGCACATTTTTAATGACCGGAAACACTTAAGTTATGCGCGTGCGCGCTGACGGATATTACGGGTTTGACGGATTTTACGCGACACCGAGTTTAGTTTAAACATATTTTATTTACATACTATGAACATCATAATAATACAATACAATATACAACATTTTACATAAAACGTGTTTGTTCAGTAGTAAATGTGAAAAAGGATGAGACCGAAAGCCACATACCTCATATAGGTCTTCTCCTGAATATTGTACATTTCCAACAGGTACGAGATTGGTTTAGGTGAATATAATGATTACAAAACTGTTTAAACTCTATTGTAAGTGTTGAAAAAATAAGCGTTGTTGAAAAATAACTTAGAGAAAAGAAAAGAGAGGAGGGGGGAGAGAGAGAGAGAGAGAGAGAGAGAGAGAGCAAAGTGTAATGTTTAACAAGGAAGTTGTTACACATGTTCGACTTATAGCGTAAAACATTTGATGTCTTCTATGTATTTGTAAACTGATCTAAAAAATAAGTACATCGGTTTCAATTTTATACCTTGGGCACCGAAAAGTAAAACTTTTGTGTCAAGACGAATATTTATGTTTTTAATATTTATGTTTTTAAGATTTGACAAAAGAACTTGCCTTTTGTGTCTTTTTTGTGTCTATTTAAAGGACAATACAAGAAAAATGGTCTGTTAATTCGAAATTACCACAATTACACATAGGGGATTCAATAATATTTTTAACTAACAAATGGAATTTTAATATGCTGAATCCTGTTCTCAGTCTTGTGTGATGAGCCTCCTGGGGCATAGACAGTAATAGGTAGTGACAGGATTGTTAATAGAACGCTTAAAATATTGAGAGTTGAAGATTCTTAGCTATTGGAAGGTAGCTGGTTCCATGCTCGAATTGCTGATGGAAAAAAGGCGTTATAAAAATGACTTGTTCTGCATCGGAAAGGGGTAATGTTATCTATAGTACGTAAATTATAGCGCGGTGTGTCAGATCTTCTTGGCAATGTTGTATATAAGTACTCGCCGGGCGTAAGACCATTATTTATCTTAAACATTAATTTAGTTTACGTCTATCACTTCTTTCCTGCAGACTTTCCCATCCAGTTTCTGAATTTAAGTTATCAAGTGATACTAGTTTTGTTGTTCCAGTCGCTATTCTAGCAGCTTCGATTTGTATTTTGTCACGTTCTTGTTTTTCGTATGCTGTGCAATTGTCAAAGATAGTATCGCCATACTCTAGCAGGGGCCAAATATATGATAGATAATTAAAATTTTATCATAAAATGATTTATGGACGAAATGGTTCGTCCCCATTTCTGTTACGCCCGGTTCGGCACGAACAGGCGTTTATCCATTCCGAAAGCATGAGCCTTGCGCATGCGCATGTAAGTTAATTTACATAACAAAGGATGACGCTAATTATACGCTATTACGACTTATCTTTAATTTTAGACATTTTACTGTTAAATCTTTATTTTTATTATTTGTGTTATTTGCATAGACACGATGGGTCCGTTTTATCAACGTACTTAATACGCACGAAATATTGATAAAACGAGCCCGATAAGTTGATAACAAAGACGTTTTAGGCTTATGTTATCTTCAATTATCTTTTCTGTATCAAAAGATTAGTCGCCAGTATGAACAATAATATGACATTTGTCTACCACGTATGATTCAAGCTGTCAGTTGCTTGCGAAAGAACATGTTAATACAAGTCTGGTTGGTAACCCAGGATACACTGGTAAGGTCAACTGATCGTTGCATATAAATATTGTTACAAACGGCGTGACTTCAAAACAACTAACGCATTAGCAAATCATAAAATAATGTATACTGAACTGAACATTTAAATCATGTGTGCAAAACTGGATAACAACCTAGATAAGAATACAATTAAATCACATCTATCACCAACCCACCGAGATAATAAACAAAAAGAGAGACAGGTTGTATACTTATCTATCTAAAACAAAATACGACTGGTTGTTGTGGAAATGTTAGATTAAATATACTGATCAAAAGAGATAGCCCGTCATTTATATTCCTCTCCACAGCTTAACAAAGTGATCCGGTGCGATAAACGCAATTTTAAAAGATTAATTTTACTTCGACATTTTTTTCAATCAAAATCAACAAAAGTTTGTTATAGTAACTGTGTGAAAAAGTAATAAAAAAGTAGAATTTTTGTTTAGGTTTATAACTTAACATACGGTGTAGAGTGGTAATAACACCCATATATTATTTTCGATATTTCTTTAGGCAATAACAACTCACGTGTGTGCGACGTCACAACAAAACAAACGTAACGTAGACGCGCTCAAATCATGTTGACATTGTTAAATATTTATTTTGTACGCAATTCGACATATTGTTTCATAGAAAAGTAATGTCTTGTTAACTTGAATATGGTATGTGATATAATCATTTGAATTCGTATGTTGTGGCTGAAAGTTAAAAAGAAAATTGTCGGAACTACTTTTGGTTACCAAAAGCCGAATTACACTCGTCATACTTTGCTTGCATTTATGGGGGTTAATGAAATTTTTGGGCGAAAATCAGCAGTTTCTGTCGTTATGTCATAAATAGAATCTTACATTATTGTTCATTTTTATTGAATTTATTAAACTCATCATCTAAATCCGATAAAAACTCGACAAAGCCTCGTTTCTACCGTTTTTAGATGCCTCGTTTAATAAATTCAATAAATAATGACCACTCATGTAAGATCATCTATATATTCAATACATTTAAAAAAAAGTACAATGCAAGTTTTCTAAATTTGTGCAGCCTTACATAGGGATACGAGACAAGAAATTTACATTATATTATGTTTGTTCTCCCTGTACGCTAAACAACATTATTGTTTTACATCAAACGAGTTTTGAAATGCAATAACGTGAACTTTAACAAGCATTGCCAGGTCTAATATAGTACGTTCCAAAATGTGTTGAGTATACATTGGACATTCCAGTTATTGCATGCCTGGTTTTAGGTTACTAAGTATAACGTGACTCCTAATATATTTTATCAGCATTTAGACCTGTAATTTTACCTGTCAATGTGTGGGCATGTGCATAGCTTTATGGAATTTTATTGATACGTGAATGTGCATAAACATATGGATAATTGCGTACAGTTATAATTATATTAATTCATAGTTTTATCGATCAATGAATAGTTTCATGGATATATACATACTTTTATGAAAAGGTGCTAATTAACTTATCATTGAATAACTGTTTTTGTAACGGAATTTAATTTGTACGCCGATTTATCCTCTTTATTTAGCTATTTTCCCCATGTGAATATCCCTCTTTGTCTAGCCTTACATTCATTTATTTAACCCCCATTGTCGATTCTTTGCCGTGTAGTTAAATCTCGCGGAATTATTCTGTTTACAACCCAGCAAGGGTGACGTGTCAGTTGTCATGCATAATCGACGCATTGAACCTATGAGGTATCATTACAGTCGTGCTTATATTATTAGAATTATTTACACTGCTTTATAACGTTCAACAAAATATTAATTTAGGGAACTTAATTTTGGCTCTTGAGTGTAGTATTGCGAATATGCTTATTTAGGCTACCGTGAAACATCAACATTAATATCACAGAAGAAATCGGTCTTAGTGTGAGGTGGTCTGATTAAAGTGTTAAATTAGTTCATGTTAATATTGTCATATTAATGAGGGGGTCTTTAAGCGATGTTTTACTGCATTTATTGTATAAATGTATGTATTGATATTGCGAAAAGTGATAAGGGTTTAGTTTAACCTCGAACCAATGGAGCCCTTTGACCCTTTATATTTCAAAGGCATGACTGTGGACATGTATGTGCGTTTATAAAGACTATGTTGTTGTTCATGCTTTTCTGGCCAAAACAGGTATATCAAATACTGACACATACCACATGTTCATGCCTGACTTCCTCGAGCAGCATGGCACTGTTCATTTACCTCTTTGCTATGGTAGTTTCCAACCACCACAGTTACATTCAGTTTCACAAAACGACTTTTCATAAGTGGGATACCAACGCGTTTCTGAACCGGGACTAGCCTATTTGGGACATATTAACGAACGTATGAATTATCTGTTACCTTATTTAGAAATTCAGAGATGATTTATGCTGGGAATGTTATTAGGTGCCATTATGTACACATGTACATATATCGCTCATTATAAATGTTTCATTTCAGCGATTACCACACTGAATAGCATATACACAAAGCTCAGGAGATTGTCACGTGTTGTCTTTTCGCGGCTGAACTCGCACTCCAAACATCAAATTATAATCGTAAAAAAATGCTCGAAATGCACATGTTGAAAACCTCGTCTATTTGCTTTAACTCCGGAAGACGGCAATATATTACGTAACACTGCAAACAAAAAAACATCCCCACATGAATCAAAGATAGAGGGGGGGGAATAAATTTGATTTTATTATCTTCTTTAAAAATGTCAGGAAGAATATATGCCTTATCCGGGAATCGAAACTGCAACATTAAAGTTAGAGCTGACAGGGCGGACTCCCTCATACTGTCGAATGTTGAAATATGATCGAATCCTTCTTTATCGCTGAACTACATGTCAATGCAATTTATCTTCTATTGTAGCAATGGTTGACGTCTTTCAAGAGCTACAAGCAGTCGCAAGGTCAAACTATTATATAGATTAGCTCAATACTCAATTCTTTCCAAAAGATCTAAATTTTGCTAGTGCGGACCTCATTATTGAACTCAACACTACGATGTCGTGTGTACGTAAATCCGATTGGCGTTTTGTGGTAATGTTGTTGCTATTCATTTTATTTGAGCATTCTGGTGCTTTTCCTGACTATAACAAAGCAGTGTGCAAATATACAGCAGACGTTTTAAGAATTTCAAATTCGGATCCAGAGGAAGCAAAGAATTGTATGAAAAGATACGAAAATGCAACACAGCTGTTTTACACTGGAAGTAACTTGGTGGAAATTCCTAGTTATATAACCATATTGAAAAACCTTAAACATTTAGACTTGTCCGAAAATAGCATATCTGAAGCCAATTTCAGTAATTTGGACTCCACGATGTGTGCAAAGTTAATGTCAGTAAAGTTGGATCTTAATAATATAACCGTTCTTAACAGAGGACATATAGACTGTTTAAGGAGTGTCAGTTCTTTTTACATAAGGAATAATTCATTGACTATAATTGAAAATGGCACATTTAGTGAAAAACTGAGTAAATTACGTTATATTGACATTGCATACAACAAATTAACAGTGTTTGATTCAAGTCTGATCGCACAAGTGAAATTGCACGAGAGTATGAATATGAAAGTCAATGCCTCATGGAACAATATCAATTTGTTTACGAATTCGTATAACATCACCATTAACGATCTGTCCAAGAACATATGTGTATATATTGTACTTGTTCATAATAATTTTACGACTATAAATACACACTATTTGTTTAAGATTTTCAACGTGACGGACGTTGCAACATTGTTGACTAACTTGTGGAACTCTGGATTCGATCTGCGGTTTAATCCATTGATCTGTGATTGCAGTTTATATAAGCTAGCAATTTTGCTGAACGCATCTTATCTTATGGAACCAGACAACCCGGTGTTTTCGCTAACGTGCGGACATCCGCAGAGTCTGAACGGAAAATTAATCAGAAAAGTGAATTTAAATGATTTCAATTGTTCGGTAGCCGAGCAATGCCCTCCTGGCTGTAAATGTACTTTGACCATTCATCTGCATTTAATTACTGTGCGCTGTAGTCGCAACTACGACAATGTTACGTTACCACTGTACTGTCCGAGAGCAACTGAACTATCTATTGACATCAATACAGACACTTTAAAGAGATTGTCCCCCAGAGAGTATATGAGCAATGTCACGACACTGGACGTATCCGGCTGTGGAATTTCGGTCATAGATGCCGCTTTTACACGACAATTGGAGAGAATTTCAAAAATATATTTACACGACAACAAGCTTGCCTGTATACCAAAGTCATTTCAAACGTTGAACTTCAGCAATGGGCAAATCTTGACTTTGTATGGAAACCCTTTTGTCTGTGACTGTCATTCTATATGGTTGAAAAAATGGTTGTTATTGAGCAATAAAAATGTCGCCCATGAAGACAAGACATTTTGTGCTACTGGCCCAGGTCGAGGTGTCGCCATAGTGAATGTACCAGATTCGGAGTTTGTATGTACGACCCGTCTTTCTGTCTACGTCATCGTCGCTATAGCAACAGGGAGCGTCGTTTTTCTTATTGTAGCTTCAGTTACAGTGAATCACTATAAGACACATGCTCAAGTGTGGCTGATATCAAACTTCGATGTTTTTAAATATTGTTGTCGAAAACGAACAACAAATGAGTTTACGTATGATATCTTTGTGCCACATTCTTGCGAAGACGATGAATATGTCACCAAAATCGTGGAGGCGTTGGAGAAGCACTGTCCACCATATAAAGTGTGTTTGGGAGAAAGAGATTTTCCATTGGGAAAAACTATCACGGAAAATATCCTACACGCCGTCAAATCCAGCCATACAACATTGCTAATCGTTTCAAACAATTTCTTAAGAAGTTCTTGGTGCGATATGGAATTCAGAGAAGCCCATACGAGGTTCTTGAGAGACAGGGATATCAATCTGATCTTAGTCGTTTTAGAAGAACTGGACAAGACTTTAATTAATCCAGAGTTGAAATGCTACATGGACAGTCATGTCTATATAAAATATAAGGACAGACGATTCTTTGGCAGACTTCTAGTTAATTTACCTGTCATGATAAACCATAGAATCTCCGAAACATCGCCCCTTATTACTAAATCCACCTAACGATGAAAAAATGTGCTGATAAAATTATGCCTATTATCTTAATATTAATCAGACAGTTTCAATTTTTTTATAATGAAGTATAATTATGTATGTGTTTTTTTGTTTTTACTTGATCACCAGTATGCCTTTTATTTTAATATTTATCGTACAATTTCATAAATTTATAAATGAAGTATAATAATGTATTTTTTTAGGTAATTACCAATGTGAACACTTGTGTCACTTCAAATATTCACTGTTTCATAGTTTTCATAGAGACATACATCGGTATATCTTTCTCTGCGCACTTAAGCCCTTGATATATTTGGTCGAGAGTAAAATATGGGACTAATAAAATTATTTTATATACATGTATATATGTATATTGGTGAGACTTTTGTTGCAAACATTTGCAATGTTTTACATTAACAATTATACTTTCATATGAGCTGGTTGTTGTTGTTTTTGTTCCATTCGTAGGTAATCATTGTCAACTATTTTTAAAATATTTCACTTAACTAAACCCTTGCACGGTTGTAGTAATATGTGTATTTCATGTATTACAGTTACTCCCATTTATTAAGGTAGTCCGTCCATCATTGGTAAAAGTACTCCGTCCATAACGCTAAAAAATGCAAATTACTGTGTTTATGAGGTCGACATCCGTCGCCGCGTATATTTTACCTAACGCACTTTATGGTATTTCCATCGACCCGGTATGTCCCCCGCACCCCATAAATGGACTTTGTAGAACCGAAGGGGGGAATTTACCTGAAAGTAATGCAGTTTATGCCAAACAGACAATTTTGAACAAAACAACGGTCCCTGCACAGTGCCAATGAGACTCATCGTACAGATACCTTTTTCCTGGCATCTAACTACATCCTAGTTACATACCACTACTATGTTAGGTGGTAAACACTGTAAAGCATTTCTGTTTTTACCCGGTTGGACGAGGGATCGAAACGACGTCCTCCAGATTTGTAGTCAGCTGCGTTAACAATTGAGCCACTGGGCCATAACGCTGGGTATTTTCCCTCCTATATATATGGTAACTAAACATAATTAAAATAAATTTCTAAATTTTATAATTTATGTTAAATTTAATTTCATAGCAGCTGCAAGTTAATTTTCTTATATTTAACAACAATGAACTTTATTGGCTATAAATAAATCATACTTTTGAAACAAATAAGCAAAATTGCAAATTCCACTTTCATCATGTGTATGTGAAATTTAGGGCTTACAGACTTTTCAACCCTAAGACTATTTGACCCCACTTTTGAAATGAAGACTTTTCAACCCCAGGACTTTTCAACCCCTGATTTCAAGACTTTTCAACCCCTACCTGTTGAGACTTTTCAACCCCTAGTTTGAATATTTTCAACCCCTACATGCAAATAGATCCTTTATTTTTTTTAAATATTATTGATGTGTTTTTTTGTGTATATATGCTTCATAAGTATTCATTTTGGAATGTAAATAAACTTAAAAAATTAAACTTAAACAACGTGTTTGTCAACATTTTTCCAGGTAACAAATGTGATAATTGTCCAATTAAAAACATATTTGAGGGGATGAAAAGTCTTAGGCTAATTAGGGGTTGAAAATGACAGTGGGGTTGAAAAGTCTTGGATATTTTACCTTAGGGGTTGATAAGTCTTGGGGTTGAAAAGTCTCGATACCAATTTTAGGAAGCATTCTGTTCAAAATGAAATTTTGCAAAAACCAGACGGTAAATTTGATATAGTCAAATAATTTTCAATGAAGACAATACGACGCCCAACTGATATTTGGGTTTTCATAGTCAATATTTTTTGTTACAAATGTCCCGCCCAAATATTTCCGACTTTTCTTAAATTTGTGGAACGGTAAAAATATGAAAAATTTAAATTTTATCCGCATTATTATATAGATTGAAACAACAACTGGTTCATATTTCGCATACATTATGCTAATGATGGACGGCTTACCTTAAACGGTCGAATTTCTGACATAAGGGAAACTATTTGGCGAAATTGCATGATAGGACAGCATGAACGAGTGACTATTGAATAAACTTTTTAATTACTATTGGAAATCTGAGAAAGGTATAACACAATATGAACACAGAATCAGAGGGCAAATTCCTTGTGATGAATAAGCGTCATCTGTTAGATTGCAACAGAAAATATAAGGCTCAACCGGACTCCAAGCACACGACTTTCGGATTGGAAGTAGATTGCTCTACCGTCTGAGCTAACCAGGCGGATCTGTATCCCTATAAAGACATTCTCTGTATTCGATTGTTTTCGAGACTATCATTACGTACATTGCATAACGTTGTATTTGTCACTCTAGATTCGTACAGTTATGGTGATGAATATGGGGTGTGACTGCATCGTTCAGACATGTTCTTCTTAAACTTGTTCAATAAGTACATACCATACCATGAGGTGTACGCGATGAAACATGCCTCAGTTGTTAAGATACTCGCGCAAGCAAATGTTCATAAAAGGTTGTGTATGTTCATAATTGGGAACGAGAGACATTTTTGTCGTTATTGGAGCCAATGCATACCAGTAGACCCGGAAGACATTATAAAAGTAATTAATATTCACCAAGAACGAAATAATCCATAGGTCATGAGTCTATAGATCTAATTCAGCTTTGTTAATGTGTATTGCATTTACATAAATATTGAATGTCGCGAATTAAAATTGATTTATATATTTTTTTATATTTTGAAAAAGAACATCACGGTATCTTAAGAATTATGTGACTGGATGTTTATTAACTATTACGTGTTATGGTTTTCTTGGAATAATGAAAGGCGATGGCGCCAATTCTGCCAGTAAATTATTTGAGTTTAAGTCAATTGTTCGTGCATGTATTCTAGCAGTCATTACGTTATTAGTGTTGTGTTGTTAATATAATTGCTATTGTTGGTACTGCTATTGTTGTTTTGTTTGGGTTACATACAGTCAAAGAGATTTGTTCAATTATATACATAATGCTTCTTATTTAAAGTAATCAGTGTTATAAGTAGTATTATCATAAAGACACCTGAACATGAGCAGTACTGTAGTGACTGTCAGGTACGTATATAAAATATACCTCCTTGAATATTAATGTTTACGTTGGCAATCACTTTTGCTGGAATAAAAGTGATATATACGCCCATTATTCAAACGTTTCCATGAAGCAAACGCTGTCACTTATAGAGTATTTTGTTATCTCTGTGACAATAAATTAAACTAGGTGGAGTGTTTTATAAACGTGGGTTGATAGCCACTCAATAAGTTGATAACAAAGAAGTTTTAGGCTTGTTATATCTTGAATTCACTTTTATGTAAAACAAGATTAGTCACCGCTTTAAAAAATCTCGATGATCCCCGTGATAATATCACTGATAATGCATCCTGAGACGCTTATCTACCACATATGATTCAAATGGAAAGCTGCCGGTTGCTTGCTAAAGAACAGGTTAATACTAGCCTGGTTTGGTTATTCAGGAAACACTAGTAAGGTCAACTGACCGCTGCACATATATATTGTTGAAAACGGCGTGACTTCAACACAACTAACGCGTTAGCAAATCATAAACTATTTTATACTGAACTGAACATTTAAATCATGTTTCGTTCACGAGTAAACAAAACTCAACAACAGCCTGATAAGAATACGAGTAAAGCACATTTGTCAACCAACCATCGATATCAAACAGATAAAGGTTGTGGTGGAAATGCCTGAAAAGTATACTGATCAAAAGAAATAACCCGTCATATATACTTGAATTTCTCTCCAAATCGTACCAGAGTGATCTGATGCGAAAACGCAATTTTGAAAGATTTGCATCGACTTTTTTTCAATAGTTCAATGTATTTGTAAACAAACAGTAATGGTTTACTGCATCCAAAATCAACAGAAGTTTGTTCCAGTAACTGTGTGAAAAGCACTGAAATGTTAGCATTTTTGACGAGTTTTTATATTATGTACTCAGTATATACAAAAACGCACAAAACGATTTTCTCAAGATATTTTACTAATATAGGGACACTAGATATGAACTGCTCACATTATTTCATGTTAATGCAACCTATAATATATATTATATTGAACACAGTGATTATTTTCATATAAAGATGCGTCAAAATGCGATAAAATGACACTTAAGAAACATTTCGCTGGTCAAAAACTGTATATGCATTACATTTAAGAAAGTGCAATGCAAGTTTTCTCAATTTTTGGAGACTTACATAGGGATACGAGAAAATATATATACATTATATTATGTCATGTTTGTTCACCCTGTACGCTAAACAACATTACTTTTCATATCAAACGAGTTTTGAAATGCAATAAATTGACCATTAACAAACATTGACAGGCCTAAAATAGTGCGTTTTTAAATGTGTTGAGTATACATTGGAAATTCCCCTCCTTACATGCCTGGTTTTATTTTACTAAATATAACGTGACAACTAATATAGTGTATCTGCATTTAGTATAAAATGTTACCTGTCAATGTGTGGGTATGTGCATAACTTTATGGACTTTGATAGTTTTATTGATACGTGAATGTGCATTATACAATATGGATAACTGCGTAGACTTATAGATTAATGAATAGTTTTATGGATACATTTGTATATACTGTACATAATTTTATGGAAAAATGCATAGTTTTATTGGTACGTGTATAACTATGTGTATATTTAATCTGGCAAACATACTGTCATATATAATCTAGCGAGAATACGTAGTTATGAGATGTAGTCTCTCAGGTTTCCAGCACCAGTGCCTCTAAATCAGTCTTCGAATTTATTTATGTTAGTACTGTTTTTATCAACAGTTTGAGCTCCTGCGATATATTTTCTATTATATCTAGATCAGGATTTAAAGATGACCAGTATGAAATTTTAAATTCTTTATCAGAATTTTAATTTGCTAGATTTGTATCATGACATGGAGCATTGTTGTCCTGTAAGATCAAATAGCTATTTGCAAAATATCTAGCTAGATCTACTGCAGGGCACCCACTTAAATCATGAGTTTGATTACATTTATCGTTGTTAATATTTCCTTTTATAGAAATAAGCGTATCTACTCCATTAAAATACACCCAAAATCATAACACTAGCCACAGATTAACGTTCAAACATACGCCATGTGACGACGTATTTTGCTTCCATCCATTTCGGAAATTAATCTCTAACTAATCATTGGAATTTTGTTTCATAAAATTTAAATTGTTCGCCGATTTATCCTCGTTATTTCATGTCTGTGAAGTTGGCTGTTAGTTGTTAGTTGTTAATTCAGATGTTCGTTCCCGAGTACATAGCTATTAGTTGTTACTTCAGATGTTTATTCGAAAAAAACAAAGCCAGAAGTTACATGTGAGTTCGGATATGATGGAATGAATACACAGCTATTAGTTGTGAGTTCAGATGTTTATTCGAAAAAAACATAGCCTGAAGTTAGATGTGCGTTCGGGTATGATGGAGCGAATACACAGCTATCAGTTGTGAGTTCAGATGTTTATTCGGAGAAACATAGCCAGAAGTTAGATGTGCGTTCGGATATGATGGAATAAATACCCAGGTATTAGTTGTTCAGATGTTTATTCGCATAATATTATGATGTAGCGAATACACAGCTAGTAGTTGTCAGTTCAGATGTTTATTCGAAAATGCATCTCCAGAATTCAGATTTGAATTCGGATATGTAGCAGATGTTAGATGGTAGACCATATATTCGTTCCCGAACTTCTATCAAACATTTACGAAACCAATTTAGTTCGTTGGTATACAAATGTAAAAGTCGCAGAAGATTCACTGTTCATATATATAATTATGAGTAATTCGAACGACATTTAGCAGTTGAGCACTCTTTCCACGATGACGTTTGGCTTGCTTCCAAAAACAAAAGAGAAGCGTCTAGTGATATTTTCCAATTCGGTACCACCAACTTCACTTAACATTTGAATTGTCAAAACGTGTGCGTTCTTCCATTGTCATATTGCCGACAACCTGGGGTTCAGAACAGGACCACTGGCTTTATTTAGAAGTATGGCATGCTTACTCTGAACTATTCATTATTTAGCAATGATGTAGTCTATGAAACCATTGACTTAAAAACACAAATCAAGTACACTTTTCAATAAAACCGAACCGGAACACATTAGAATGTAAACATTGCGTTGTTATTCAACACACCAAGATATTTCTTAACTATGGCGAACAGTTGATAGAAGTGAGTTTTACAAATCAAAGATACACTGTAACATTCAGATGTTTGAAAACATGTCAGAAATGTACATATTAAAAGAAATCTGGAGAATATTTAATTGTTAATGCACATTTGCGACCAAATAATGCATGCAAATAGTGCGTTTTCTGCAATTATATATACATTCATGCTTCCGTGATTAGCTGAGGCCACGCCCTCATCTTCGACACCAAGTACACAAGTGTTCAGTACAATTTACCATCTTAAGATTAATTAATCGTCATACGGGTCGTCCTAGTCATATTAAATTAATAAAGTTCAATAAACGTTTTAGCGATTGCAATTTATTTTTGATATCACAAGGAAATTACTGACTTCACAAGAAATAATTTGAACTATACTATATTGCGTTATAGCCATTTTTTCTGATCTTTTAAAAAGATATATTGAAAAGAAAAAAACTTAGTACACAAATTTCAATCTGGCTTCAGAGCTGAAACTGCATTGACATCTATAGTAGACAGGTTGATAAATGCCATCAATGGAAGTACAATTGTCGGAGCAGTCTTTCTGGATTTGTCAAAGGCATTTGATCTAGTGAAATATTCAACTCTTCTTGACAAATACATATCAAATAATTTCAATCCATCATCACTTCAGTGGTTCAAATTGTATTCTACAAACATATATCAAAGGGTATGTGTATCTAGAAAGCTATCAGAAGCACATCAGTCGTCACTCAAGGGTCTGTCCGTGGGCCTATACTGTTTATTATGTACATCAATGATATGCTATTTGAACTCACAGAAATCTTACTGCCATGTTTGGTAATGACACCACCCTAAGAGCTTTTGCTAAATCTTATGATGAAATTCAAAATAACCTTCAAATGTTTTAAGAAACAAGCATTTGTTTTAGGCAATAAATCTTGTTACTCAAAGATTTATGATAAGCAAACACATATCGAGACCGACGCACTGAAATAAGGTTTATGACGGTCTAATCTAATATCTGGCTATGAATTCGAGTTCGATAACTAAGGTTAGGACAAACATCTAACAGTTGTGAATTCTCTACTTGATATTCGAAATGACATCTAACTTCAGGCATTCTTGAATTAGTTTCTGAATAAACAATTCGGGATAGAACCTCTGAACTACCAACCAACAGCTGTGCATTAGCTACATCATATCCAAACTCAAATCTAACTTCTGGCTATGCATTTTCGAATTAACTTCTGAACAAACATCTTACAACTGCGAATTCGGGAACGAACATTTGAACTAACAACTAATGGCTATGCATTCGCTTACATCATATCCGAACTCTCATCTAACTTCTAACTATGCATTTTCGAATAAACATCTGACATATCAACTAATAGCTGCGTATTCGCTCCATCATATGCAAATAAACATTTGAACTAATAACTGTGTATTCGCTACATCATATCCAAACTCACATATAACTTTCGGGCAATGTTTTTTTCGAATAAACATCTGAACTCACAACTACAAGCTGTGTTTTCGCTGCCTCATATGCGAATAAATATTTGAAGTAACAACTAATAGCTGTGAATTCGCTACATCATATTCGAACTCACATCTAACTTCTTGCAATGTTTTTTTCGAATAAACATCTGAATTAACAACTACTAGCTGTGTATTCGCTACATCATAATATTATGCGAATAAACATCTGAACAACTAATACATGGGTATTTATTCCATCATATCCGAACGCACATCTAACTTCTGGCTATGTTTTTCGAATAAACATCTGAACTCACAACTACTAGCTGTGTTTTCGCTGCATCAAATGCGAATAAACATCCGAACTAACAAGTAATAGCTGTGTATTCATTCCATCATATTTAACTCACATCTCACGCCTGGCTAGGTTTTTTGAATAAATATCTGAACTCACAACTACTAGTTGTGTATTCGCCTCATCATACGCGAATAAACATTTGAACTAACAACTAATTGCTGTGTATTCATTCCATCAAGTTCGAAGTGCAGTAGTTAAATCTCGCGGAATTATTCTGTCAGTTTACACGTCACCAAGGATAACGCGCGGTGCATCAGTTGTTATGCATACTCGACTCATTAATCCTATGAAGTATCATTATAGTCGAGATTGTATTATTAGAATAATTACCCTGAAAAATGCGGACACTTTATAACGTTCAACAGCCTATTAATTTAGGGAACATAATTTTGGCTAGTAGTTATAGTATTACGAATTTACTTATTTAGACTATAATTATCGCTGCACATGTCAATGCAACTTATCTTCTATTGTAGCTATGGTTGACGTGTTGAGTTACAGACAGTCGAAAGGCCAAACAGATTAGCTCCATACTCATTTCTTTCCAAAAGATCTTAATTTTGCTACTGCGGACGTCGTTATTGAACTAAACACTATGATGCCGTCTGTATGTAAATACAATTGGTGTTTTGTGTTGATGGTGTTGTTATTAATGCTGTGTGAGCATTCTGGTGCTTTTCCTGACTATAACGAAACAGTGTGCAAATACACAGCCGACGATTTAAGAATTTCAAATTCGACTCCAGCGGATGCAAAGAATTGTATGAAAAAATACGCAAATGCAACACAACTGTTTTACACTGGAAGTAATTTGGTGGAAATTCCTAGTTATATAAATATATTGAAAACCCTTAAACATTTAGACTTGTCCAAAAACAGCATATCCGAAGTTAATTTCAGTAAATTGGACTCCAAAATTTGTTCCAACTTAGTGACAGTAAATTTGAATTTTAATAATATAACCGTTCTTAAAAGAGGACATATAGACTGTTTAAGAAGTGTGAGTTCTTTTTACATAATGAATAATTCATTGAGTATAATTGAAAATGGCACATTTAGTGAAAAACTGAGTAAATTACGTTATATTCATGTTGGGTGTAACGAACTAACACAGCTGGATTCAAGCTTGTTCGCGCAAGTGAAATTGCATGAGAACTTGATGGTGAGAGTCAATGCTTCATGGAACGATATCAATATGATAACAAATTCATATAACCTCACAATTAACGATCTATCCAATACCACGTGTATAGGACTTGCCCTTGTTCATAACAATTTTACGACCATAAATCCACACTATTTGTTTACGCTTTTCAACGTGACGGACAAAACAACATTGTGGACTAACTTGGATAACTCTGGATTCGATCTGCGGTTTAATCCGTTTATCTGTGATTGCAGTTTATATGAACTAGCGAAGTTACTTAAAATATTTCATTCAATGGACCCTGATAACCCGGTGTTTTCGATAACATGCGGACATCCGCAGAGTCTGAACGGAAAATTAATCAGAGAAGTGAATTTAAATGATTTCAATTGTTCGGTATCCGAGCAATGTCCCTCTGGCTGTAAATGTATTTTGACCATTAATCTGGACTTAATTACCGTGCACTGTAGTCAGAACTACGACAAGATTGAGTTACCACTGTGCTGTCCGAAAGCAACTGAACTATCTTTTGACATGAATACAGACAATTTAGAGAGGTTGCCCCCCTGAGAGTATATGAGCAATGTCACGACACTCGACGTATCGGGCTGTGGAATTTCTGTCATAGATTCCGCCATTATACCGCAATTCGAGAGAATTTCACATTTATATTTACACGACAACAAGCTTGCCTATATACCAAAGTCATTCCAAACGTTGAACTTTAGCTATGGGCAAATTTGGACCTTGTATGGAAACCCTTTTGTCTGTGATTGTCATACGATATGGATGAAAAAATGGTTGCTAATGAGCAATAAAACTGTCGCCCATGAAGACAAGACCTTTTGTGCTACTGGCCCAGGTCGAGGTGTCGCTATAGTGAATGTACCAGATTCGGAGTTCGTATGTAAGACCCAACTTTCTGTCTACGTCATCGTCGCTATAGCAACAGGGAGCGTCGTTTGTCTTATTGTAGTTTCGGTTACAGTGAATCACTATAAGACACATGCTCAAGTGTGGCTGATATCAAATTTCGACGTTTGTAAATATTGTTGTCGAAAACGAACAACAAATGAATTTACTTATGATATATTTGTGCCACATTCTTGCGAAGACGACGATGACGTCATCAAAATCGTGGAGTCGTTGGAGAAGCACTCCCCACCATATAAAGTGTGCTTGGGAGAAAGAGATTTTCCATTGGGAAAAACTATCACGGAAAATATTCTGCACGCGATCAAATCCAGTCATACAACATTGCTAATCGTTTCAAACAATTTCTTAAGAAGTTCTTGGTGCGATATGGAATTCAGAGAAGCCCATACGAGGTTCTTGAGAGACAGGGATATCAATCTGATTTTAGTCGTTCTAGAAGAACTGGACAAGACTTTAATTAATCCAGAGTTGAAAAGCTACATGGACACTCATGTTTTTATTAAATATAAGGATAAACGATTTTTTGCCAGACTTCTAGTTAATCTACCTGTCATGATAAACCAAGGAATCTCAGAAACATCACCCCTTATTACTAAATAGACCTAACGATGACAAAACGCGTTGGTAAAATTATGCCTATTATCTTAATATTAATCAGACAGTTTCAATTATTTTATAATCATATAATCGGAAGTGTGAACAATTGTGACACTACACATATTCACTGTTTCTTAGTTTTTATAGAGATATATATATCTGTACATCTGTATATCTGACTCTGGGCATTTTAGCTCTAAAAATATTTGGTCGGGAGTAAACAATGGGACTAATGAAATTATTTTATATACATGTATATGTATATTGATGAGCTTTTTGTTGCAAACATTTACAATGGTTTACATTAATAATTATACTTTCATATGACCTTGTTGTTGTTTTTGTTCCACTCGTAGGTAATCATTATGAACTATTCTTAATACATTTGTATATGTAACTTAACCTTCAACGGGAAGCTTAACTCTTGCATTGTTGTAGTGATAAATTTATTTCCATTTATTGCAGTTACCTCCCTTTTTTCAAAGGGTTGATTTTGACATAACGGAAAATATTTTGCGAAGTTGCGTAACTGACAGGTCAGAATGCAAGAGTATCTACAGGTATACTGTTTAGTAATTACTTTAAAGTGAATAAAGGTCGATTTCTGGTCAAGGGTGTAATATTACTTTCAAATCTGATTTACTGTTTTTCGTCAGGTCCAAAACCTACTTATCAATCAGGGAAATGGTACATGGCGAAAGACTGCCCGACCACAGGGTAATATTTTGATTAGAAACACAATGATTTCCACCATCTCTCAAGCTGAACTCCAACGGATAAAAATCGAACTGCATGTACAGAGGTCTTGGAGAGGTGGCAATACATATACTCTGTTGGACGTGTGACTGGGAATAAAGGGAAACAACAAAATAGTAATCTGTACAAACCAGTTATTTCCCTTGAACTAGCATCGAGTAAGCGAATAAAATTTCTCCGACGTCCCATCTAAAAGTTTCGGGAAAATTTGAAACAAACGTGATATTGGAAATATGGGAGAGGTATAACACAATATGACCACAGGCTTCTCAAAGGTGGAGGACAAATTACTTTGGATAAATATGCATCATCTGTCAATATGCCACTTAAAATATCCGGCTCAACTGTACTCCAAGCCCACGACTTTCGGATTGGAAGTAGACTGTTCTACCGTCTGAGCTAACATCTCTTATGTACGTATATTTTGGTACATTTGCATAGAAACAAAGATCACTACATCTGACATAAGATTTATTGCCACAAAACTGAATGTGCGGTCTGCGATAAATAATCATTACTACGGTCGATTAACTTGAAATATGTCACTTTTAGACCATTTTCTCGTTAAGAGAACTATGTAGTATATAACGACCTTGTTTAAACTATACAGGATGCAGAAACAAGTTTGATCTTGTAAAGCAATGTAAATCTTCATAAACACATTGTTAGACTTTTGCAAAACTATTTTTAGCGATGATATATATGAAACTGAAACTCATGCGTGTATTAAGGTTTTGTCAAGTAGCGCGCACTTGGGATAGTTTTGTATTCTTTAGTACTATACCAGTTATCTGGAAGACTGAAATACAGTTGCTTAACAAACATGGCAAACAGTAAAACGCGGTTAAGGAAACCTCTTATTAACGACCCTCCCTTAAGCAAAAACCTGTCTTAAACAACCGAATAATTTGTTCTGTAGTAAGAGTTAACTGACGACAACCACAAATGTACTTATCTCCATGTAGATTTACTACCAACTTATCCTCTCTAGAGCAACAACCTCTCTTGAACAACAACCTTTCTGAAAAAAATATTAATTTTCTCGAAGTAAATATTTACTGGCAATTAAACCTCTCTAGACATAAAACCTCTATACAGCAGCCAAAATTTTCATTTTAATTTAATAACAATATACAGTAAAATCTCATTTAAAGACCACCTCAATATTAAGAACACCTCAATATTAAGAACACAATTTTCAAGTTCATTTTCACTGTTTTACCTCTTTATTCAACCTCAATATTAAGACCACCTCAATAAGAAGACCGTTTTCAAGGTTCTATTATTTGAGGTTTCATTGTATACGGTTGCACCAGATAATGGGAATGTAATAACATTCGATGGTCTTATTATTGAGGTTTTACTGTATGACTCGAAGAATATTTTGGTGAAATGAAGTGTTAAGCCATACCAAATATAGATGTATGTTAAGCGTTCCCAAGCAGGTAATTTCTCGGCAGTCTGATCGAAAAACAAATCTCCGTAAAATATGAACACGACAACCTTGGCCTATTTTGCCGAATTACAATATGTCAGGTATTCAATGAAAATGTTCAAAATCATTAAATCTAGTCCTGTACTTGGCGTTGTGTTTTTGTCAACTAAAAAGGTCGTATTTCATGTCTTGTTGTACAATGTCTTTGTTTGTGGAAAGAAATATGTTGTAGATACAAAAGAAAAATGTTGTTTTTCAGCGACACTTTGGTGGTGTTTTTTTTTCCTGACTGATAAGTAGATTTTGGACCTGACGCTTAACATGGATAGAATTTGGTATGTCAAAAAATACTTACTACTTGGTAGAATTATTGATGAAAAATAGAATGGTGTGTTTCCTTTACTTAGTAAATATTTATGAACATAAAATGTACGTATTCTATAAAGTCGCAAACAACTGTGTTAGTGAAGAAAACAAATTGGATTTTACGAATTATTGAATTACTCGGTACAGTGGTCTCTTATGTTGGGAAGTTGAACAGCGGGGATTGTCACATATACACTATTCATATTTGGTGATTGTAATTGCAACAGCTATCTTATCACCTTGACTATTAAACAACCAATCAAGATAAAACTCCTTAGCAATATGATTCTGCAAAGTCAACACAGTGAACACTATATTGCTTCTTCACAACCTCCCTTGCTTATAAGTAAATGTCATTATTCTTTATTGCAAGATCAATTCGAATTTAAAACAATTCCTTCTAATGATGATCCTAATTACTTTGATTCTACTCAATCTATGCTAACACTCCCAGTACTTTGATTCTACTCAATCTATGCTAGCACTCCCAGTACTTTGATTCTACTCAATCTATGCTAGCACTCCCAGTACTTTGATTCTACTCAATCTATGTTAGCACTCCCAGTACTTTGATTCTACTCAATCTATGCTAGCACTCCCAGTACTTTGATTCTACACAATCTTTGGTGCAGGATCAATTCGTGGATATCGCAATCGGCCAATTCCGACATTGTTCGGGTTAGTCTTCGTGCGTTTCTGGGAATTTCCGTAGACAAAAAATAAACAAAAAGCATTTCCTTTTAAAATATATTAGTATACAAGTAACATTACCCTCCACCACTTTTTATTATTAGTATTACTGTGTTTATGAGGTCGCCCGTCGCCGCGCACATTTTTTTTAATGCACTTTATGGTATTTTGGTCGACCCGGTATGTCCCCCGCACACCATAAACAGACATTTGAAACCGAAGGGAAAAATTTACCTGCCAGTAAAGCAGTATAGGTCAAACAGACAATTTTGAAGCCAAAGACGGTCACTGCACAGTGCCAATGAGACCCATCGTACAGTTACCAATTTTCCTGGCATCTTACCAATACTTTCCTGGAATCTACCCAGTACTTTCCTGGTTACATGCCAGTACTTTGGTGGGAAACACTGGCTAGACGAGGGATCGAACCGACGACCTTCGGATTGGTAGTCAGCAGCGTTAACCACTGAGCCACCTATTACCCTCCACCACGTTTGTTTGTTATTTTTGTTTATAAGGTCATCAGTCACCATGTACACGTAGGTACTTAAAGGCATTTTTGTTGACCCATACCCTCCACCACTCTTGCTTGCGTTTGCTATATAAATGTCTTTAATTAATTCAAACGGGTTTAAAATGTGCTTATATGAAAGGGAGGTAATTCAACAAACTGGTGCAGTCCGGGTGTTTATTAAATTTGGAATATTTCAGTCTTAATGGTTCGATTTTTCTGTTATTTTCTTATTCTAACTTTTTATCCCGTAACAGTATGGTACTAAACGGCATACACATCATGATACGCTCCCTGTCTGGTTTCCTCCTGTTCCTTCATAGAAACATGTTCAACAAAGTTTAGAATTTCACGAATCGATCTATGAAATTAATAATTAAGGGTCTTGGTTAGAACCTATTTGTAGTAACCGTACGGTGGTTGTAAACAATATTAAATTGCACTAACAATAATTTAATCATAAACAACTCAATTCATTAATGTTAGGATACTTGTGGAAAACAGACAAGGAGCGTATCATGACCGTGCGACCACATACACGCATCATGCAGTTTGTTTGTCTCTAACAAGAGACAAACAGAAATAAATGCGTAAAGACGACTCCACAAACCCCTGACAAAGACAACGGCTATCCCTTCTTATCTAGGAGGGAAGAAGGGATATGGGGAAACAACCGCCGACGTAGCCAAGTGCTAAGTAAAATAACATAAGTTTAACATAACATATTTGCTCTTTACAATGTATACAATGTATATTGTTATGGCTATAAATGTTGTAACATTTAATGCTGAATAAAACTTATGTTATGTTTTTAAAAAAAAAAAAAAAAAAAAAGCAAAATGCGCCCTGCGCTGGACTATACAGTTAGTTGTTGATACAAAACTGACACCTTATATACAACTGCTAAATAACATGTGAACGACTTTGAAAGACATCGACTTGTCAATACATTAGATAATCTTATTTTCGAAAACTCCAGTTTAGTATTGTATGCTATGTATTTATATGGGAAGCTTACGTGTGAATTTAACCACGTGTTTTCAAAGTTTCGTGACAACTGGGCGTATAATGAAATAGAAATATACAAACGTATCCCATTTAAGTTTATTTAAGTCTATGTTTACCTCCCCGTAGTTAATATTAGTCACCGGGGCATATAACGAAAACGATTCGTCACCATGTATTAGCGCTATCCTTTTCACACTCTTTTATAACTAACATCATTTATGCATGTCTAGTTACCTGCGATATCGTCTTGACATAAGTAAGATGAGGAAAGAACAAAGCTAGCAGACTAAGAACAGAGATAAAGACCACGTTTTGAATGTTGTATTATGGTGATATAAATAGGAAAATGGCAATTTAAAACTGAGGGAAAACAACGTAATCGGTGTAAAATAAATCGTGTATGGCCTGTCGTTCGGTCTACAGGGTGGTAAAAATTTTCATTCACAAAGTTTGAATTTTAAAAAAAATCTAAACGCCCTTTACATCTTTGTCGCTATGAATCAATAGTTTAAGTCTGTTTGAGAACTCTAAATACAACAGATATTCATGATAAAAGCAGTATCTTTCATGAACAGAAAAAGCCAGTATGCACACTTAGTCTATTGTTCTCATTTTATCTAAATTCAAGCTTTGTGAACAATCTTTCTTAACGCCCTGTATATGCATTGTGTATGAAGAAAGCAGTACAGAGTGACATGCAGAGCTATCAAGGATTTTGAGTAAAAAATCTAGAATTGTATATGTGTTACGCGGCCCAAATCGGTACCCGCACGTAACGTAGTGGAGGCAACAGTGATCCATAACCAGGGATGTGATGATGGCACGATAAAACGACAATAGCACAGTTCCGTTGATAATCAAATTTAATAACAGTGAACAAAGTCTGCAGAGTGATAATAACGTTCACAGTAAAGTATATTCAATAATAATCACTAAATTAAGTTTCACATACACAAAGTTTTAGTGTTTAAATCACAAAGAAAACACAAATTAAAAATAGTCACAACGACAAATGTCACTTAGACAATTTCCTAAAAGTCTCTCCTCACAACCTGTTGTATATGCTTTTATTTTGTCGTCGCCACCGGTTTCCCATATGGGCGACGCCTCCGGAAGAATGTTAGTCATATTAGATTTTTGGAGGATAGTGCGTGATACAGGAGATGCCCCAGTTCCAGAAGCACCCCTGGTTCTTTTACGTGCTCGATGTAAAGCATTAACACGGGACCTCGGTTTTTAAAGTCTCGTCCGAAAGACTGTTAGTACGGTCAGTGATGGAGCGGGGAATCGAACCAGCGATCCCTGGATTACAACAGATATTCATGCGTTTTACCACTGGACTACTGATCCTCACAACCAATATCATTTCTTTTATTTAATGTCTTAACAAATTACCCGCGAAAGAGGGGAGGTGTCATGCGTTAATCACGTGATTCTAATTAACAAATGAAATGGCGGTTTTAACAAAATAAAGGATCAATGGGCGTGTTCTTCATTATTTCATAATACATACAAAAACCTTTGTCTTGCATAGAGACTGTTTCCCCACAGAAGCCACATAAATGTTACGCCGAAACCATAGACGCGTATTTGTCTATCAATTAGGTAATTAAACTGTCGATTCAAATATACTTATATAGATAAAGATTATCATTCAACAAACATGTCATCGGTTTACAACTTAAACATTTATGGTTACTTAATAGTATCAATCGAAACAAAGAACGTTTATAAGTCATAGTAATGCGTTGCTATAGTATCGTGAAGGACCCAAATAATACAAAGAAGTTTATAAATTATAGAAACAAAATAACTTTCAAAATCTGAGGAATTGATATAAATCATGAAAACAATTTGACGCTAAATTGACAAATTTTAGCCTTGTAATATATGCATAAATTTATGACCGTATATTCATTAATCAAGGTCATATGTATCTATGTTTAGCACCCTCGGCGGGTAGGTTTTGGGCAATTTGGTGCACACAATAAATCGGAAAATGTCAAAAATCCCCTTTAACTATATTAACATAAGGACATTACCTTGTAGTTCGTATTTGATTATCATGATGATGAGGATTGTTGTTTTCCCGGAGGTCTGTGTGGGGAGGCACTGTCTTATGTATGTGACGTTAGCTTGTAGTTCGTATTTGATGTCTTGATCATGTGCCTTATGTTTAATGGATTGTTGTTTTCCCGGAGGTCTGTGTGGGGAGGCACTGTCTTATGTATGTGACGTTAGCTTGTAGTTCGTATTTGATGTCTTGATCATGTGCCTTATGTTTAATGGATTGTTGTTTTCCCGGAGGTCTGTGTGGGGAGGCACTGTCTTATGTATGTGACGTTAGCTTGTAGTTCGTATTTGATGTCTTGATCATGTGCCTTATGTTTAATGGATTGTTGTTTTCCCGGAGGTCTGTGTGGGGAGGCACTGTCTTATGTATGTGACGTTAGCTTGTAGTTCGTATTTGATGTCTTGATCATGTGCCTTATGTTTAATGGAGTGTTGTTATCCCGGAAGTCTGTGTGGGGAAGTCTGTGTGGGGAGGTCTGTGTGGGGAGGTCTGTGTGGGGAGGCACTGTCTTATGTATGTGAGGTTCCCGTATCTCTCTCTGTTGATGTATAATGTTAGTGGGGAGAAATATGCTGTAGATACAAAAGATAAATTGTGTTGTTTTTATCGACACTTTGTTTTTTACCTGCATGATAAGATCGTAGGTAGGTTCCGAAAAATTAACCTGCCGCTAAACATAGATAGAATTTGGTATGGCATAAGCGTAAAGACGTGATAAAAATAGAAAATGATTTGATTCAGTCTGGGATTGTTAATTCATTTTCTGACTGGGTGGAAGCAAAAAGATCGATAAAATTTAAAGATGTATCTGGCTCTTCTGAACATAAATGTTTTAATGGGCTTCATCCGGCCATTATTGTTGTTATATATTCTAAAATACCATTAATTAGAACCATTGCCATGTACTCGTATAACCGTATAAAACAATCTTGTTTAATCATATAACTAACATACAAAACCAGTAAAAATACAACCGCTTGTAGAAAGACTGGATTTTTTTTTAATTTTATGACAATACAAACGTCTTTTTTTCGACAAATACAGAGAAATACATTATAAACTGGACAACTACAGACATAATGTGAGGTAATGAAACAATTGACAATACAACAGTAAATATAATTATAGTTTTTCTCCAGGACAAAACGCATTTAATTTTTAAGGCAGATTACTTTCATGTAAATAATATCACATGATGCTAATTATACCCAATATTTTTTTTACCACATGCAGTATATTATTGAACGAAATTATTTTTTTTAAATGCGATATATTGTTTAAGTTCATATATAGTTTTTTTGTGTATATATTTCTTATAGATTTTTTTAAAGTCGATAAATATTATTTTTTGAACAAGTATTTTCTTTTAGTCCATAAATATTTTTATCGAATAAATATATTGCAAATATAGAACACATATTTTCCTATTTTAGTTCATATATATTTTTTATTGAATAAATATATTTGACATAGATTATTGCAACGTTGGTCCTGCCATAATCCATAAATATTTGTATCGAATAAATATATTGCAAATATAGAACACATATTTTCTTATTTTAGTCCATAAATATGTTTATCGAATAAATATATTGCAATTATAGAACACATATTTTCTTATTTTAGTTCATCTATATTTTTTTCATGCCATACCTGGCCATTCATGCACCTGTTTAAAAAATAAATTTACCCTTTTGGCGCCCGACGAAAATGTTGTGTATAAATTAATCATGTTATCTCGTAAATTCGACATGCTGATCCCACTCGCGTTTGTGTTAGTACATCGAGTGCGAACGTGTACAATAACAAGCTCTAAATGAGCAAGGTTAAAAACTACATCTGGATTACAGGTCACAGTGACTGTCATTGATAAACAGAATAAGCATACAGTAAAACCTCGATCATAAGACCACCTCAAAATTAAGAACGCAATGTTCAAGTCCATTTTCACTGTTTTGCTCTTTGTTCAACCTCAATATTAAGTCCACGTCAGTATTAAGACCAGTGTTCAAAGGTCCCAATGGTGGTCTTATTATTTGAGGTTTCATTGTATACGGTTGCACCAGGTAATGTCAATAATATAAATGTTTAAAACAATTGACTGACCGTCAACAATTCCATAGCGAGCCTCTTTTGTCAACAACCTCTCGTCATTAACAGAATCGTGTTTTTTTCGGAAATAAGAATGAACCTATATAAAGCATCCACCTCTCAACAACGACCATACTTTGTTTCTCCTAGTGACTGTTGGTCGCTCTGGAGAGGTTGCACTATATATTATAGTATTATGTTATATGGCATTCAATTACCAATTCTCAAGGTGAAATAAAAACAAGTTTATGGTTATTAGCATATTACAACCGTTTTTAAATACATGTTTTAAAATTCTAGTTTCGAATAATAATAATAGTTTTATTTATAGAAGGTATCTCATAAAATTATTAAACGCTAAACTTATCTAACATTACGCCGCGTGAAAAATGGCATACATTCTTCCAAATTATGAGGAAAAAAACAGATATAAAAATTGCTTTTAACTTTTCAAGGATACATATTTAGAAAAATATGTACATGTATTTAGGTTTACAAATTAAAATAATGGCAATTGTACCGAGTCAAGGGACACGATTTAGGAAATAAATTATACAAACAATTATATGTACAATATGTAAACACTATTCATAGATAGATATTTTATTGGCATATTGAACATTGAAAAGATTTTTTACAAAGCAGTATAACTCATTATTATAACAATGAGCAGCGAGCCAAATGGCGAGAAAGCATGTATTTTTTATTGTGAGTTTTAGAAATTTCAATATATCGAGATATTAAGCATGTTTATGTTTAGTCGTTTTATAATAGTCAGAACATGATTTTGATATTTGTACATGCGTTCTCGGGAGAGACAGTGTATGCAGTAAACCGGCAAAATCAAATTTCATGACATAGAATACACATTACTATTGCCAAAACAACTTTTCAAGACAAAAACTCATCATACAAGACCGTCTCCCATGGCCGAGTGGTTAAGGCATCCGCCTTGGTAGTGGAAGGTCAAAGGTTTGAATCCCGGTAAGAGTCCATTCTGATATGGCCGGTTGGTGAGCCGCCAGCTAGTTAAATATTGGTTACCGTGTGCCTACCTACCTGGTGCCTGGCATTAAATGATAGTAATCAGGAAGTAAATGTGCTGAGAAAGTAGGTGTCTCATAAGTCAGAAATGGCTGGCCTTTTAATAGGGGTGACACTATATCAAATCAACAATAGTGATTATAAATATCAATCAAGTGATGATATTTCAAATATTTTGGTCAAGTTTAGTTTGTAATAGTATTTCTTAAACAGATTTAGATCGATTGTATCATGCGTCCTTGTGGAGCCTTGTATCAAATACACATACGCTGAAAGCAAATTGTTAGTGATAGATCTTAAGTTGTATTTTGTATGTTTTGACGTGTTTCTCTGATTTAAGATCAAAATGTATTTAAAAATATACTACTACACATGGCCCACGAAACAGAAATTCTCTAATCTAATGACTGTAACATCAAAAAATATTGTCACTAATTTGCCCAAATATAATTATATTCTATACCAATCTTATTAGAATTTAAATATTTTATGTTCATATTTAGATATAATATATATACATGTATAAACATCGTTGTAACGTCACGTGCTCTTCCGAAAATATGTGCCTTTTGTCACATAAATTTTGAATATTTGCTATAAAACGTGTTGATATTTTTTAACGCATTAAACTGTTTGTAGTTGTAGTTTATCAACTAACGAAAGTATTTAGGGGTTAGGTTATTGTTGGAAGACACTACTAAAGTTTTCATCAACTTATCAAAGTGGACATTGGACTAACTTCCGCGTTTTAATAGTTTCATATCGCGGAAAATTAAATTACCGTATACAGTAAAACCTCAATGATAAGACCAGAGTTTCTGTTTTTCACTTAAACTGAGTCTAATTGTTCATTATTATGCAATGTTTGTTTTAATAGATTGTGTTGTGGGTTCTGTAGAGTTTGCAACAAATGTGCATGAGTTGTGCTACTGACAGTTTTACAAATATTACAATATCAGTGCCTATTTAGTAAAGCATTTGGGCGTATTCCTTACATGGGTTCTGATAATTCAAATACAAATTCTTTATTGAGACTCATTTGTTAGCTTTTGCCTTTAACATTAATATCTCCAAATATGTCATTTAAATACATGTTTTATTATCTTCATTCGTGAGCGATAAGACATTTCTCTTATAGGGCATTTCCCTGACCACCAATAGGATAGTCAGAGCCACAACATACACTGTTGTACATGTCTGTGTTATTAAACATATTTTAAGTTTATCTGGCATTCAGTTGACTTGGCATGAGCTATTGGGATTCCATGAATTACCAACCATTTCTCCACATATTGGAACAATTAGTTCATGAGTCAGAAGAGACAAACAGACAATGGATGCATTGTTTTCATTCTAAAGAATGTAGAGAATATAATGATCAGTAATCTATTAATAATTTAATAGATATATAGTACACATAAGTCATTTTAGTAGTTGGGTTTTAAGACAAATAAATAGCCAGAGTTTTATGAAGTGACTATTCCAGCTATTAGGGCGGAGCAAGACACCAGGCTGACACCTCGATCGCACCATCGACCTTCCGAAATGTCAGGGGCAGTAATTTGACATCAGCTACCATAACCACTCGACCATGGATGCCCCAATAAGTCTTTAATTATGTAATGTGTGTACGGTTAAACCTCACTGAAAGACCACCTCAATAATATGACCACTTCAATATTAAGACAACATTTTTCATAGTTTTTGCACCAGTTTGATTCCACTCATTCTGGCAAGAAATACATTGCCTCAATCGGATCACCTCGACTATGTTTTTAAAAAATAAACCTAGGAAGTAACAGGGGGAAAGTAGTTCCAACCAATATGGCTGCCTATGTGAATGAATGTAGTCTCTTTTGGAAAGTATAACAGAAATATTCTGAATATTAGGAATACAAAACATTTAGATAGTGTTGAATAGTGTTTCCCTTGACATATGTCTTATAGTTAACATTGTAGGAAAACCGCATCACGTACCGAAATTTAAGATATTTTCATACACGACCCTTCGAGGTCAACTTCCTAGCTGTGCGGAAAATACCGAGATGTTGCGTTTGATATAACCTTTTGTTAAAATTTAAAAGTTTAAAAGTATTAATATTTTGCCCCAGAGAGGGGCAGCGGTCCGACTTAGGGAAATTAGGAAATTTGTCTTTTTTTGGGTTCTAATTCCCAACAGTGGGAGATGCTAATTCCCCACTTCCTGTAACTATCAAAATCCGGCCTCAGTATATGTCTCGGGACCCGGAATTATTCGGCTTGTTCAAAATCCCACCTGTCGGGAATTGTCTCCTGTCTACACTCCAGTGTATCCCCCTAGGGCAAAACATTGCATAAAAAGTGCATAATTTTGACCCTTATGCAAGCAGTAAACATATACAGTGTACTTTATTGTACATATTCCTAAATTTTAAATACAGTAAAATCTAAATAATGAGATCACCCATGGGACTCTTAAACACTGGTCATAATATTTGATTAATAATTGAAGTTGAAGAAAGAGAAAATCAGTGAACATGGACTTGAAAAGTGTATTCTTAATTTTTAGGTGGTCTTATAAATGAGGTGGCCTCACTATGTATAGTCAATTACAACATATGTTTTTACATAGATAGTATCAGAATATATATATTTAGTTCCGGTTCAAGTTATTTTAAGTGCAAACTGCTAAAACGAATGTATTTACTCTACTTGCAAAAGTAACATCAAATAAACCTATGTATGTGTATGTAATAATCTTAATGGTTATAGTTGCTGCCTACTAATTAGTCAATGTGTGTGCATAATTTTAGAAATCAATTACCATATAGCGGTTAAGTGTGAGGTTAGCTAGCTGTTAACTCGATTTAAACCCCCAGTATGTATACTGGCCATTCCAAGCATTTATATCACGGTGTGGTTGTTATTCCTTATTATGTTTTAGATGTGTGTAAAAGTCCCCTTCCCCCATCTGAAGTTGACATGATATAATATTCATGTTCTTTTCTCCCCTTTTAGTACCCCGGGGCTACTGGCTTTGTTGCCTTGTCCTTTGATGTGATCCATCCATTCCCCTGTTGTTCCCCTAATTACCCATGGTTGTTTTGATAGTCGGCCAGACCATTACCCAAACCCCCCCCTCCCCCCTCCCCATACATCGTACATGTTGACCCCTGTACCTCCCAAGTCACTAATGTATCGGAGGCTGAAGTTGCCCTGGGGTCTGTGTGGGAAGGGATTGTCTTGTGTATGCGATGTTCACTGTAAAAACAGCATAATCTCTCTTACACTGAAAAAAGCAATGTTTCGAAGGAAATAATAGTATATCAATAAAAGCATGTTTCTTTGTCAGCGTGTTTTTCCGCAGTGTCGCTATAAAATGCCTCGCACAACCGATAAACTTCCATAGGTTTTAACATAGTACATGTACATTTAAACGATATCAATATGTGATACATTTAATTGATTCAGCTTTATAAGCCTGGATGTGGTATAGATATATTTTACATTACAATCATTATCGTTATATTACATGCAACTTGTGCGCGCGCATGCTAAAAGTCGAAACTAAAAGTAGGTTTTTCAGTCTGTGCTATTTTTAGCGTCATACTTGTAGGCTAAATTTAGCAATTTTTACTTGTAAACTGATACGTTCGTTAGCGGTTCACTCGAGATTTTATACGTGGAAAAGTGATTTTTTACTTCTTTGCAACATATCTGTGCTAATAATATTAAGGTTATTGTGATTGTTTGTAACTTGTGTGTGACATTTGGAGAGAAGTGAACGAGTTAGTGTTGGACGCTTTAATAAACACTTGTTTGTAAACGCGAGAAGGATAGCCTACAGATGTTATAGCACAGTGGATAGTATAGTTTATATTCGCAGCAAGATTTGGGATAGTTTATTAAAATACTTTGCATACAAGTGTTAGTTTGTCACGATTTTTTAGTGCAAGCATCTTGTTGTTAAGTTGTTGGTTCCTAAATTGGCGGGCGAATCTTTATGGGCTGTTATGAGTTTGTGTCATGCGCAATGGATTACTTCCGCAGCCTTTAGATCGATGGCGATATAAGCTAACAAAGAATGGCCATAGCGAGTCAGTCATATTTACACGAGTTACAAAGTACTACTAACGGAACAATTACCTATAGCAGCAGCAACAACAACGCAATTCCCTGGTATGATGATGATGACGATGCATCGTTTGAAGTTAGTGAGGTTCCAAATGCATTCTCTAGTGATATTAACCTTGCTGAAGCCATTAATTCCATACAAAGAGAACATTCGTTTACGAATCCAAACAACGTTACCGACACTGATGAGGATGGTGACAGTACTAGAGATAGTGGAACTACGGGAGAGAATACAGGAACCAACAACCTTAAACAAGATCTTCGAACCAAGATTCAGACACGAAGATTATCACAGGGGGTTGGAGAACTCAGTGTCACATTTGAGCCTCCGAAGTCATATCCAGTGAGTAAAAAACATAGCTTACGTTCTCTGTACTAATCATTGCGGCGACTTATTGGAAACTCTGTCAATAATTACTGATTGTATGCGCTTTTCGTGATTCAATGTTATGTAGCAGTGAATGCTAGTTTTGTATTTCTATGTAGGAAGTAGCGTCTGTGAAGCATTTATTGCAATGTTTGTTTTCTGTAACATAGTATGCATTGGTTTGTCCAATATCCTAAGAACGCATTGTGAGACCGTGTAACGTTTATACCGCGCTGCAGCTGTCGTTATCGGGAGATGTTTGTTCCGTAAACTGAGCCTATACATACTTTCATATGTATCCTTGGCTTTTGTCTTTGTTTGTTCCCGTTGCTTTTTTTGGTTTAAGAATTGTTTGTGCATTTCGCGTGTTAGGCCAAAATTACAAAAACAAAAACAATATATTCGCTGTCTACCTATTTACCCGACAAATACTGCTCCGCTCCAAAAACGTTCGGCCCTAAGCAGGAACTAATTTAGCTTTTGTCAATTGAACAACGTAATTATGAAAAATACCTACCTATCTACACACCCACGTCACCGGCTTAGCTCTGAAGACTGCTGCCAAATGAGATTTTAATCACGGTGACATTACCCAACCGCGCGTATTACATTACACCTGATTAGTATCAACTGTATTAAATAGAATTGTCTTTGTTTATTAACTAAATGGTGACAATCATAACGACGTAAGTCCTTTGAATCAAAATAATAAATGATAGCTAAATATCACATTGCAAAATTTAATACTAAAAACTACCAAAGAGGCATTAGATTATGGCATCTGAAAAATGAACGAGCCAAATTAAATTCTCGACAATTTATTGTTATCGATATTAAAAACTATTTTATTCACAAATGAAATAATGATAAATAAACATAATTTGGAAGGCATGTGACGTAGTTTTTCTGTCGTAGTTTTTCTGTCGTTATTTATTTGCTTTTAAAAAGAGAATTATATGTGCCTGTATGGTTTTGTCGTTTGTTTGGGTGTTTTTTTACAAATTTTCGAGCTCGCCCGGTTTGCCGTGTGGGTAGAGCACGTTTGTGCCAATTTTGAAGACGTTGGTTCGACCCCCCAGGCGAGGGGTATGTTCTCCGCGTAAATCTATTTTAAGGATTTCACACTCAAAAAAACTTTGTAGTTTCCATCGAATATATATGGCAACTAACACAATTAAGATATATTTCTTAATTCTTTATATGTTAAATTTAATTTCACAGCGGTTGCAAGTTATTTTATATTATTGGTAGTCATACACAATATAGTTTTAAAAGGTGTTTTTATTGCGAAAATAGAAAAAAGCATGTAATTATTGATTAAGGAAGGTAATTAACTTAAATACTTCAAAATATTTTTTTTTAAATATTAATTTAAATAGAAGTGACATAATTAAGCGACAATATCAATTTTTCTTATGTTTTACAACTACAATGAACTTAATTTGCCATACTTTTGAATGAAATAAGCAAAATTGCAAATTTCAGTTTCAACATGCGTTGGAATAATTTAGGCAGCATTCTGTTCAAAATGATATTTTTCAAAAACTGGACGGTAAATGTCTCTGAAATTTGGATACTGTTCATGTTATATGATACAAATAATTTTAATTGAAGACAATTAGATGTCCAACTGATATCTGTGTTTTCTAACAGAGTCAATATTTGTATGTTCAAATAAAATATTCCTATTTTTAAATATTTTATGACACCTATGTTCCCCTCCCCTAAAAACGATGTTTTGATTCGTTTCAAATATTTATTACAGATGGTTTCACTACATGAATATATCACATAAACAAGAAAATAAATGTAACTTTCAAAACATATGTTTATTTTAACGGCTGCTTTTTTCAGAGAAGAAAAATGGCCATTACTTTTTTTAAAAAGTAAAACATTTAAAAAAATCAATTTTTATCCGCATTATTAAATAGATTGAATAAATAAAACAATAATTGTTGCCGCAAACATTATGTCAATTAGGGTGTGAAATCCTTAAGATGATATATCCAACGACATTTGTCCTCTGTCTCAAATTCAAGCAAGGAAGTTGTCAGAACGGGCTAGTACTGGTTGGTAACCCGGGAACACTGGTGTTAGGCCAACCGATCGGGGTAAAAAACTGAAATGTACAATTTTGTGAAAAGTGGCTTGAACCCCCCCCCCCTCGCCACACACAGACACACACTCAACAATACAAATGTTTGAGTCAGTTTCACCAGTACCTTTTGGATCTACAGGAATAACGTACATGTACGAGGCGGATTTCACCAAGAAATGGCTTGGAGTACATTTTGTAAACAGAAATTCACAATAGTTCATGGCTTAATATATACCGTCTCACATGGCCGAGTGGTGAATGCCTTGGGAGCAAAAAGCTGAAGTTTCGAATGCCGGTTGGGGTCTGTTCTGATATGACCGGTTGGTGAGCCGTCAGCTAGTTAAAATAATGGTTACCGTGTGCCTGTCTGCTTGGTGCCTGGCATTAATATGGAAGCCCTAGAGGGACATTTAGAATTAATATTTAAAACTTATTATTTAATTCTTAATATTTAAAATTTAGGCATGTCAAAGAAGCAAACTACTACAACCTATCAGACTGGTAATGTAAATTTCCATTGCAAATCAATGATCATACCAGTTAGATGGCGGTGGCCCCAAAACACTCATCTTCAAATCAAGGCTTTTAATTAAAGATATACAGTAACTAAATGCCCATGGGCAACATGTCGAGTCTGCTGGCATGAAGAGAATGCTTATTTTATAGCAGGCGCTGAGAACTGCATCAAAAAGGGTATATACATGTAGGTATAAAAAAAATACCTCTAAGTGTGACCTTGACCTTTGAGCATGGGTTTTTCGTGCGACACACCGACTCATGGTGGTGAACAATCGTACCAAGTTATTTTAAATTAGTTTAAATTTTAAATATTAAATTTTAAATATTAAATATTAGATATTAAATATTAAATATTAAATATTAAATATTAAATATTAGATATTAAATTTTAAATTTTAATTATTAAATTTTAAATATTAAATTTTAAATATTAAATTTTTAATATTAATTTTTTAATATTAAAATTTAAATTTTTAATATTAAAATTTATATTTTAAGGTAGCTCGCGGGTTTCCCCTAGAAATCGGGTCATTTTTTAAAAGGCAACGCGGACTGTAGAAAAAATACGATGAAGAGAATTAAATTTTAAATATTAAGAATTAAATTTTAAATAATAAGTTTTAAATTTTAAATATTAATTTCGAATGTCCCTCCAGGGCTTCCATTCATTAAGGATAAGACTCTGGAAGTAAATGTGGTCAAAATGTATGTGTCTCATAAGTCAAAAAAGGCTGGCTCTTTAAATAGTGGTGACAGTATAATAAATAAACATTTTACTTACTTATATGTAATAAATACTGTTTACGGGAAGACTGTATAAGTCATTGGCTTCCGGTTTTATCTTTTTTATATTCACTATTGAACAAACATTTTATGCAAAATATTGTATACTGTATTTAATTATTAAGTTGTTCGTTGAATGTAAATAAAATATGTTTAAACTAATGAATAGATATAATATGGTCACGAGTTTTGATCTAATTGCCGGTCAAGTCTAAAAAATGTTGTCTAGAACTCACTTTTCATCAACTTATTAAAACCGCAATTACTTGAAAGGAAAATCATTTCCATCGAAACAATAGTAGGTTGGTTTTTTTGTCTTCCTTGAAAGATGTGCGGAAACAAATAGGAGCATGAAATGACAAAATAACGATACGTGAAAGATTTTTTTGAAATATAATGAAAACTATATTAATTACTCAGCTTTACCTTCGTGTCTTGCTGTCTTGAATAAGAGGCAACCGAATGCTTGGAAATCTTGAAAGATTGAACCCAATCGTGATAATATAACTGTTTTTATTTGCAAAGGTTTCGTTGTGACATTCTCGCTTTATTGACTTCAGATTTCTTTTGTTTATAGTTAAGTGTCAATTAGTTTTGCATAAGCAACATTTTAAGCTTTTTTCCGCCAATCTCCTTAATAAAATAAATTAGCGCTGCTGCGGGATTTACAACCACTTCTGTAAGTGACATCACTTCAAGAAAACGCATTTGCAAGCAGGAAACAATATTTACTCCATATGGTCACTTGGTTTTCATATTGCCATATGGGGCAAGTATTGCTTACTGTCAGTACATAGTGACTTCACATGTGACGTTTTCTGGAAATTACGTCACATAAAGAAGAGGTTGGAAATCGTGCAGCGGCGCTCTAATATGTTTTACAACTTGTTGTCAAGAAGCTCTGCAATAGCGACATTTTAGTCGTCAATCAGGATGTATTAGATATCCGTCTATCTCCTGATTGTACCCTATGGAGGTTTGTCATTGCCACATTTCATGTGTTTTTCTGTCAATTTCCGATTTATTTTACACTTTGGTGTCAGGTAGGTTTGCTATAGCAACATTTCAGATGTCTTTCCGTCAATCTCCGTTTTATTTTACACTTTGGTGTCAGGTAATTGCCATAGCAACATTCTTGGTGGATTTCCGTCATTTTCCGGGGTTTTTACACTTTGGTGTCAGGTAGCTTTGCTATAGCAACATTTCAGACGTCTTTCCGTCAATCTCCGTTTTATTTTACACTTTGGTGTCAGGTAATTGCCATAGCAACATTCTTGGTGGATTTCGTCATTTTCCGGGTTTTTTACACTTTGGTGTCAGGTAGCTTTGCTATAGCAACATTTCAGACGTCTTTCCGTCAAGCTCCGTTTTATTTTACACTTTGGTGTCAGGCAGCTTTGCCATGGCAACATTCTTGGCGGATTTCCGTCATTTTCCGGGTTTTTTACACTTTGGTGTCGGGTAGCTTTGACATAGCAACATTCTTGGCGGATTTCCGTCATTTTGCGTTTTTTTGTACAATTCTGTGTTAAGGAGCTTTCCACATTTTTAGGCGGATTTACGTCAATCTGGAAATTTGATGGAAATCAGAGATGTTGTTATTGGCAGTCCTTATGACTCCTTTTGGTACAAACGTACAGTCAGACAAGTGTACTTTATTATTTAGTTGTCAAGTGAAGAACGAGTCAAAGTGGAAACACGCAAAAGGAGGAATCGAGATTCTGCCAACAAGAGCCGCATGAAGCGCAAACGATATGAAGATACTCTTTTAGAGGTATGCTGTCTGATACCATAATTATTTAGTTATGTACAGTACTGCCTCTTCAGAGCAGCACCCTTTTGGAGATGCAATTTTTTGGCCGATGTTGAGAGGTCGTTGCTCTAGAAAGGTTAAATTGGTAGTAAAATTTTACTTCACGAAAATGGATAACATTGTTGCAGAGAGGTTGTTGCTATAAAGAGATCCACTCTGGAGAGGTTGTACTGTATAATAAATCGATTGTTTTTGTGCTGGAAGAATTTATAAATTAATAATGTTCTGTGTAATGTTTTCCTGTTCACCAAGTTTTAGTGTTTCTAAGGCCATAATTAAAAACAAATATTTGGCATAACCCTATCTACCCATGAACATTGCCCCTACTCAAACACTTTTTGAGCGATCTGAGTGGCACTATTAGCAGAATGTTTAAAGTCCATAAAAAAACAATGACCTACCTACCTAAATACCCATCTAAATTGTGCTAGGTAAGGTTATGCCCAAATCAAACAATGTTTAAGGATGGCCAAATAAGCTTAATCTACCTGCCCTGTGTTCAGTTACGGCTAACAGTCGCTCACGTTTTGTATTGTATCCCTTGCCCATCGTATCACATTGGCTGCACACGGGAACCAAATTGCAAAACGTTACGAAACGTTACGAAACGATAGCCTCAAATACCTTTACTGAACGCAGGGCTGTGCTCCAGACCGGAATTGAGAAAGAAGCGGTACTGGATTTGAAAAAAGACTTTATACCAATGGTACTGAGACCTTGTAAGGGTATAGAAATGAAACAATTTTAGCTGGTTTTCGGGTTACTGTGTTTGGAGTCCAGTCTAAATGCTTAAACATCTGATTGGTTGTTTCTGAGCTCATTCAAACAATTGACCAATGGCAAGACTGCATTCTGAGAATGATATTCAAAAATCAGTTTTATGATTTTGGGCCCAGCAGGAAACCTAGCATGTTATTCACACAACGCAAGCAACCTGCATAAGGCAGTCTGTAATTGCCAATCGGTAATTTGTATAAAAAGTACGTTTTCGTATGTATATTTTGTATACACATATACTGCATATGTTGTATAATTAGATACTTATCATTTATAAATGTTGTTCATGTATTTTCAATAGTTTGTCTTGTGACTAGACATTTCAATTCAATTTAACAATAGATCGTAACAAAAGTCATAATGTGGTCACAAACATATGATCAGTAGATCAGATGATATCTAACAAATATACAAATATACAGCATCGTGGATACAATTCATATGGTTTGATTAATCACACTGCGAACTTACGTTTTATTAATGAAAAAGTAAGTTGTAAGTGAGTCATTATGACATAAGTCGGGGAAATCATCTTTCAAAGGAAGCTATTTCTTATGAACTTTTAAAAGGGGATGTCGTAGTTGGTAGAGCGTAGATACAAATACATGTACATTGTTTTATTCATTTATTTATTTGTTTCATGCGTTTTTTATTATTTTATTTTTTTATTTATTTATCTATAATTTTATTTGTTTATCTGTTATTTTATTTATTCATTTTTTCATTTATTTCTTCATTTATTCATTTATTTATTATTTTATTATTTTATTTATTTGATCGGTAGAACGTCAGTCTCCTGATTCGGAGATTAATTGATTCTGAAGAAAGTTTGTCTCAAAACTGGTCCTGAAAATACTGTCGTATTAATGAGGTGGTTTTAATTACGATGTGGTTTTGTCATGATGTTTACTATACATAATTACAATGGTATGTGGTAGATGATAACCTATGAGATTAAATGCTATAATGAAATATTTAATATTTATTTCTAGAACATGCTGTATTTATGACGTTTACTTAAGTTGTTTCGTCGAACAAAGGACATAGTTTGACTATGACTGTGCGCTATATTTTGCAGACAGGTCAGCTACGAAACTGGGGTATTATTCAATGTACAAGGTTCAATTATTTTCTGAAATAAGATAGAACGTGTATGACGCAGTTCAGCCAATCAGGAGAGCAGTACTGTGGGTAGTCAAGCGCGTCTACATAAGCACCGGCTAAATTTCGATCTAAATGACAATATTTGCCCCCAACCTACTGCTGACAAGGAAGATAAACGTTGTCTAAAGAAGATGTTAAGACTATCACCCCAAACTTGAATTAAGCAAAGTCATTGTAGTTTTATTGGTTAATATTTTGTGAAAATAGAATCAATAAACCTGGCTTCTTTAACCTATGTCACATACAGTGTATATTAAAAACTCTCGAATCAATGAAGGCGTAAAATGATTAGACACTATTTGTACCGTAATCCTCGCTGTACTTTGTGTTGAATCCGTTTGACTATCGCAACTGTAGAAAACATATTAAAATATTGACTTTGTCTGATTAACAGAACATTGATAAACATTGTTTCATTTTGATGCATAAAGTACACAAAACTGCGACAATAATTCGTCAGTAATTAAAAGTCAAGTTACAGTCTGTAAGTACGAGTAGCACACTCATACGTATATCTACATTCAAACAACAATTTTGGCAATTTATTCCTTTCCAGACCAGCGTTTACAACGTGCTTTTTTAAACAAATCAGTGTCCAGTTTACAAACGAAGTTCGGTTTGCTTCGACATTTAACTTTACATATGATTGGCTTACGCACCGCTAAAGCTACCACAATACGGTTGCGCCGAAAAAAGTGACAACATTTTGCTCAGGTTCGAAACGTGCGGTACAGTTAAACCTCAATAATGATATCACCTCTGGTTCTGAAGAAAGTCGGTCTTAGGTGGGACGTGACCTGAATATCGAGTTAAAAGATTGAAGAAAAAATAAAGACTAGTCCATGAAAATATGGTCATATAAATGAAGTGGTTTTAATTTCGAGATCGCCTTTTAAATGACGTTTTATTGTAATGTTGTTCGCTTGCTGCATTTAATATTGGGAATTCAGCGGTCAGTCGGATTGAACCAAATTCAAAATTCTAGTTAACAAATTAAACTGCAAACATTATTCTAGTGTAAGGTCTAGTATAAACATCCTTTGATGCAATGTACCCTCGATTTCATACGATAGAATCTGATTTATATCTGTAAGTACGTACTTATAGTACATGTATGTATATAATAACATAATAGCATAATACAGTACAACCTCTCCATAGCAACACACTTCGCATGACGCGCATTTTAACTTTTGTTAAGAGGGTGTTGTTTTAGAGTGGATAAAATGACTACATGAAAAATCTAAAATGTTGTTGAAGAGAGGGTGCTGCTCTAGAGGGGTTAAAAATCTACAGAAAAATTCGATACTGTATACATGTATCTATACTAGTCAAAAGTAAAAGTACTCCCAGAACCAGTTCAGTTCACGTAGTCTCTGAAAGCTCCCGGATACGTCGTCCGTTGATGTTGATTACAGTAAAACTTCAACATTTATAGCTCAGATGAATGAAACTATGGCAATAATCGATGTAAAACTGGTCAATTCACGTTCATCGTTTCAAATTTCTTTGTCATGATACAGTGAAGATTCTCAAAATACAAAATGGCGGGTTAGCTCTTTTAACCAGTATATATACCTACAGTAAAACCTCAATAATAAGACCACCATAGTGACCTTTAAAACCGGTCTTCTTATAGAGGTGGTCTTATTGTCGAGGTTGAATAAAGAGCACATAAGTGAAAACGGACTTGGAATGTGTGTTCTTATTATTGAGGTGGTATTTAACCAAGGTTAACTTTACGCTGAGACACAATTGTTCATATGTTGTGATCAAAATATGCTTGCATGAATACTTTCGTACAATCTTGCGTAAATTAAAGTTTTAACAGCTTGAAGTATGGCTCAGTATAAATTTAAACACATTTATTACTTTATTATTACACTCTACTTATTTCAAAAAGACGAGATCGATTTGGTAGATGTTTCTCAGTGTAGAGTTGTACTCTTAATAATATTTGCGTAAATAATTGACGCGTCGTCTGCATTTTTTCAGATTAACTATAATGATTGCTACACCAAGTGCAGTGCGGCAGCTATAAATAAACCCGAAACTGAAAGTAGGATTTCGCGGAATGTCTATTTTTATACTAGATCTATTTGGGATTTCAGAATGCCACTTGTTTTGACGAGAAAACGATAATATATGGAAATAGTTTCATTATCAGTTTTATATTTTCTCTTTAAGGAAGTCAAAAGGAGGGAAGAAAAAAACGATAAGCTGGAAGAGGAGATAATGACTTTAAAAAAAACCAAACACACGTTTCAAAAAATTCTGGACAACCACGTGTCTACATATCATCAGACGACAAGCACTACCACAACGCCAGCGTCTTTTAGAAGTCCTCGCAGTTTCCTCGATGGGGCAAATGTTTTAGAAAGGATTAATGAAGACAGACCATCATTTCACTGAGATGAATCTTTGACTATCTCACATTATCATTAGTAAACAATGAGTAACGATGTATCAGAACTTTTATGAATCTTTGATTACCTCTATAGTGTATAACTTGTCTAGTAAGCTCTACTTGCAAAAGACCAGATAGCTTATGTGATGGCGAATTGTCCGTCCGTGCTTGCGTGCGTGCGTCGATCTATTAATTTTTATTTCAAACGACATCTCCTAAATCGCTTTGCCAATTTTGACTTACCTTCACAGAAATCTTACTTGGGTGGTCCTCTTTTGAAGTGGTATCATATTTAAAGGGTTATGATAGGTCACGGGAGCTAAACTAGAATTTAAAATTGAAGAGTTTGAAAGTCTTCTGAACCATAAGTCCGGCCAGAGCTTTCATAATTAGTTATTTAGTATGTAACATTGTCTAGTGGTCCCCTGCAGTTTTATATAGCGTTATAAGGGAAACCCTCGAACATTATATTGTCCGGAAAAAAGTTTATCAAAGGACCATGTGCACAACGTAGCCAGTAGAGCGTCACCATGTGCACAACGTAGCCAGTAGAGCGCCAGGCCCTCTCGTTTTTAAAGGTGTAGACAAGAATGATTGACCACATTGTGTAAAGCTGTCTGTGATAGGAAATGAATGTGGATGTGCGTTTGTAACAATATAGTATGCATGTATAGTTTCATGTTTTACAAACAATAGTGATATAATTATTGCACGCTCGTGACTTGCTACTTTGAATGACTTTACATAAGTCAATAGGTTATTGCTCTAAAGTGTGGCTTTGTGTCATTCACAACGCGATACAGTGCAACCTCTCTAGAGCAACATATTTATGAGTACGATCGTTTGGCTGATACTCAGAGGTTCCGGCTCCATGGAGGTTATAGTGATAGTACACTTGTAAATGCTACTAAAGAAAATTAGATATTGTTCATGCACCGGACAAGCAATTTACGTTAGGATGATCCAGCTACGTTTAAGGCAGCGGATCTAAGTCAACCTTCGGAGTCAAATTTATATTGCCAAATTATCAAGGGAGTCAGGACCCCCTCGGGATCCGCCCATGCTGTTCTTGGGGTCGCTCTGGTAAGGTTGCACTTTGCGTATATACATGTATAAATATTTTACATTTTTTTCTCTTCCGCCTAGCTGAATACAAACATTGTACCTACCTTAAATATTTGATCGCAATTATGAAAGGATTATTACTTTACAAGATATATGGTTCTGTAGCTTAATGGCTCCTATCACATCAATGTCATTTTCAAATCAAATTGATAATGACAAAATGTTGATTTATTACATATCTATTTAAGGCTGAAAATTGGTCTTATCTTAAATATGCAAAGGGCACAGACGGATTCTGTATTATTTATTATGTTATGTATGTATTTGAATTTGAATTAAAGTGATTAAATAAAAAAGGGGTTTTATTTAAATGAACTCCTTTCCTTACATACCCAAGCTGTAATAACATAGGTAGTAAGGGAATAAAGAAAGATTCGGGTCGTTACGTTGAAAGCATTAAAACATGTATTTTTAGTGGTTTGTATTTTGTATCTTATTGCACGGTGTATTGATTAATCAACGCCGAGCATATTGAATCCTGGTAGCGCTGTTGTTCAATGGGCTCGGATTTGAATAAAAATCCTTTCGATTGTTTTTATCTCGTTTCCAAAAATCCTTTCCATTAACATTTGCCGTTTTTGCGCATGCGTTAATATTGCGGAACCAAGAGATTTCCTTTTGGCAAGCAGACCATTTTGCTTTTTATTTCGGCTGGGAAAACATGCATTCATGTACAGCACAACCTGTCTAGAGTGACCCTCCCAAGCAAGAAAGTACCACTCTAGACATATCCTTTCCAGCAGTAAGGATTTACAATCATTTTAACCTTTCCAGAGTAACAACCTCTCTACAACAGCCAACAGCCAATATTTGTTGCTATGGAGAGGTTGTCCTGTGTGCGATTTTGGGCCTTTTTAAACCTAACATGTTATTACATGTAGAATGTTAAGTTTGCCGTTCATGTCCTTTCCGTTTCATGTGCATGTATTTATGTAAAATGATTCTTGTTATTGAATATATAATGTAATAACTTTATGTAAATTATGTAAAAAATAAATTGATTTAAAATATGATTATGATTCTAAGATTTCAACTTTCTGTGTGCGATTTGGGGCCTTTTTAAACCTAATGTTATTACATGTAGAATGTTAAGTTTGCCGTTCATGTCCTTTCCGTTTGATGTCCATGTATTTATGTAAAATGATTATTATTATTGAATATATAATGTAATAACTTTATGTAAATTATGTAAAAAATAAATTGATTTAAAATATGATTATGATTCTAAGATTTCAACTTGTTTTCGTGTAATGCTCGACTGTGCATACCTACCATCAGTGGTTCATGTTCACGCTACCCTGGTACCCGTTTATAATATACTTCGCGCCATTAAAAGCGCAACTAAAAATTGTCCGTGTCAACACGGTGACATTATAAAGAAATAATTATATTCTAATTCTCAAACATTTTCTAAACTTAATTATTCAGATATGAATGCTATGGCCATAATTCTTTGAAGAATTATTTACTCATTCGTAACAATAAAACGGTTTAAACAGTTGTAACAAAATGAAGACTAAAGTGATATAGTTGCGTTTTTAATGGTGTTAAGTATACATATTGATCCCAGCATGAAACGCTCCCTTGCTGATGAAAATTAACTTCCACATGAATGTTTAATCATTTTCTGTAAATTTACGTTTGAATTTATTCAGAATTAAACCGACAATATGCATTCGTTGAAACATAATAATTATGGGGATAGCGGATACATTTTAACTGCACTGCATGAAATATTATCGGAAAGTGCAAATTGACCGCAAATTGTTTGTAAAAATATATTACGTTTCACAATAAAATCATAATAATATGTCGCTTTGTTTGACTGATTACCTGATGTTATGATAACAAGTACAGAATAGTGTAGTCGTATTTGGGTTAGTACAATCACTGAGGCGAAACCACGTGCTTTGTGACGTCATTTTTGCTTTGTTGACGAAGGTTTCTTTAATTGTTAGAAAAAAACTAAGGCAATCTGGAATACACGGAAGCCGACTAGCGGATGAACCAAATAGGCCTTCAGGGGCGTACCTGGACGGTTTTGAAGTGTACGCCAAGTGTAGGCATCGTAGGCTGCGAATGGGGGTAGGTGTGAGAGGTTTGGGGGTCTGTCCCAAGAAATATTGAAAATTAGGAGGCCAGTGGTGCATTTTCATGCTATATTTCAGTGGCATTTTTTTGTCATTATCATACTATACTTAAATTACAGTGGCAAACAACTGATATATTCTGGCGAATTTGCCCATAACCCCATTCCCCTCAGCCTTCAGTTTTTATTGCATTTTTGGATTTTTTATTTTTCTGACGAATTGTACGCATTGGTGTACGTGCGTATGCCTGGATACGCGCCTGGCCTTGTGGATTGTGTTATACGTCGTATAAACACATGTTGAGAAATAAAAAAAGTTACCTCGACATAAAATCTGACAAAGTTCGGACGTCTGCGGTAGCTAATATGACGCCACACACCACGTGGTTTCCACACACTGATCTCGCCTCCACTCATAGATACAAATATCGCTTTGACAATCTGCTGAGAAATGAACAAGAAATATCTTGAAAAAGGATGGTCGGCGCAATTTGAAGATTAAGATGTTTTGTGCAACATAAACATTGCCGAGATGTTACGATTGCTGTTCACTCCAGATCCAAAATGGATTTCGGTAAATTCACCGAAATTCAGTGGATTTCGGTAAGGTAACGTAGGCCTACCCTTTATTGAAAGGTTAACCATTCTGCGTCAAGGTCACCCTCGTCGTTCGGTTGAAGAGAAATTGCCTTAGTGGTTCAAGTAAGATTTGATTGGTTTACACAACACTGATCAATATGCAAACAGCAATACCATGTTAGTACGGCCGCGCCGAAAAAAGGAATCTCGACTTAAAATCAGACAAAGTTCGGACGTCTGTGGTAGTTAATATGACGTCACAAGCCACGTGGTTTCCCCCGCACTCGCCTCAACTCATAGATATGAATATCGCTTTGACAATGTTTGAGCGGGTATGAGAAAACAATGTAGCGCAAAACCTTATCAATATCCGATACCAGTGCTTTATCAATAGTGTTTATCAATCAAAATAGTGAGTCATACGTTGTGATTGTAAAACCTCAATAATATGCCTATCAGTAGTTCTGAGGCAGGGGCGTATATTCCTATAGGCCTTGTAGGCCGCGGCATACACTTTTTTTTCAAAAAATCGGAAATAAAATGGCTAAAAAACTGCAATAAGATATTTAATGTAAGTGCCTTATGTTATTGTAAGCATATTTACAGGAACGAAATATACACCCGAAAACGCATCTCTGACGATCTAGCTACAAAAATATTACTTTGCCTACACATCAATTTCGGCTAAGCTACGCCCCTGTGAGGAAAGCCGTGTCTAAGTTGTTAAGTGCTCTGATTATATTAAACAAATATTAAAAGCATGACCATGAAAAATTCGGTCTTCTAAATGAGGTGATCTTAATTTCGAGGTTGTCTTTAAGCGGGGTATTACTGTACTGTGTCTAAAGTATGGATACAATGATAACTAATCGAACACACTACTTGTCATTGAAGATAATTTAATGGTCCTCAACAGTAGAAACATTTGAGTTATCGTTGGTTATGTATACTAGTCAAATAAGCTAACCCGCAATTTTGTATATCGAGAATCTTCAAAGCATTATGAAAAAGTAATTTGAAATGATAAACTTGAATTGACAGTTGTACACCGACTTTGTTCAAATCATTTGAATCATAAATATTACAGCTTAATGTATTCAAAATCAACAGAGTAATGTATCCAGTAGTTTTTAGAAAGTATGTGAACTGGTATTGACGGTTAGCACTTTTGACCAGAATAAAATTATGTATTCTTCACTGTGAGTCCTACGTCCCCGGGACCGAAGCATGAACGTTGTACATGTTCAATTTTGAGACACGGGCTGTACGGCGCCCCTACGTGTCCAAAAGTCTTCGAAAAGTTGTGCCTGCACGGCATGCGGTGGGAATACTCTCGGACTCTCAATGATTTGGCATTTAATGGTCCGTAAGCATTACGTAAATACATGTACTCCGACACAGTATTGTAAGTGTTTGCATTTACTGCTGAAGTAGGAAGGTTAAAGGTAGATTTACTATCAAAATATGCCGCGTAATAATTTTGAGAAAATGACAAGTTAATGCCTTCACACAGACATACTCACACAGACATGCATTGTAACTTTTATTAAAAAAATCCTGGAACTGCAAACACGAGTCCCCAGGCTGGCGCTAACTCGGCGCGTAGGTCAGGTTAGAAATATCGCTATCGGACACTTGTCTTTGTAGTTTTGGTAAACATGTAAGAAAAGTGACAATGTAGTGTTATAGAGTACATCTGTATGAAGTAAATTGCCATCAATTTTCTCATATTTATCACTAAGAATATTTTGTCAAAAAAGTATGACTATGTACCTTTAACATTATACATTTTTTGTATATGAACTGTTTAACCACAAAATACGTGGTACATGAATCACTTCCAATGAAGTGATAAGTTATATAATGTTTCCTGGTGAAATTAAACTCGTATTGTACATTCGTGCATAACATTTGTTTCATTGAAAACAAAGTTTTTTACTAAAGGCGATATTTTATTACATTGTGTGTTAAGATATGCTGAATAATAGAGCAATAAACAATAGAATATACTGTCATTACCTCATAATTTGAATTTATGAATTAATACAATTATTTGAAATATTTGATTGGTTGTCAATGTGCAGTATGTACCCCTTACTCCTGGCTGAACATGTATTTCAAACCGATGTGTCACAACTTGTGCCTTAACATCCAACGACACAGGACCACGGTGAATTTTTAAATACCTGCATATGCTATAGACTTAGTACACCATTCTATCTCACCATACAGACAAATAGGATCTCACCATGCAGACAACACAGGGTTCTGTCATTCAAATATCACATCGCCACTAAAAGCGTTTGGGGCCTTTGAGTCTCAAACAAGGCATGGCACTACCCTTCAAACAACATGGGGTCTCGCGCCGCCACGACACAAGGTCTCGTCGCGCAAAATATATCCTTAAACAACATTCGACCTTGTCCCTCATGGAAAATGGGATTTTGTCCCTCAAACAACAAAGGGTATCGCTGCTCAAACAATATGAAGTATTGCAATTCATACAGCAGACGGCATCCCCCCCTCATACAGCATAGTGCCACGCCCTCATACATCATAAACCATGCCCCACAAACAGCATAGGCTCTTTACCTTTAACAACATAGGGTCACACACCCTCAAATAGAATAGGGCGTCTCTACTCAAACCACATAATGCTTGTCCCTCAGATAACCTGGGTTCTTGTCCTTGAAACAGCATAGGGTCTCACCTGTCAAACAGCATGGTATATTGCCCCTCAAATAGTATTGGACTTCACCCCGAACACAGAATAGGCACTCAAACAGCATGTATACTTGTCCCTCAAACAGCATGTGTACTTGCCCCTCAAAAAGCAAGTGTACTTGTCCCTCAAACAGCATGTGTACTTGTCCCTCAAACAGCATGTATACTTGTCCCTCAAACAGCATGTGTACTTGCCCCTCAAACAGCATGTGTACTTGTCCCTCAAACAACATGTATACTTGTCCCTCAAACAGCATGTATACTTGTCCCTCAAACAGCATGTGTACTTGCCCCTCAAAAAGCAAGTGTACTTGTCCCTCAAACAGCATATGTACTTGTCTCTCAAACAGCATGTGTACTTGTCCCTCAAACAGCATGTGTACTTGTCCCTCAAACAGCATGTATACTTGTCCCTCAAACAGCATGTGTACTTGCCCCTCAAACAGCATGTGTACTTGTCCCTCAAACAACATGAGTACTTGCCCTCAAACAGCATGTGTATTTGCCCCTCAAACAACATGAGTACTTGCCCTCAAACAGCATGTGTATTTGCCCCTCAAACAACATGAGTACTTGCCCCTCAAACAGCACGAGTATTTGCCCCTCAAACAACATGTGTACTTGTCCCTCAAACAGCATGTGCACTTGTCCCTTAAACAACGTATGTACTTGTCCCTCAAACAGCATATGTACTTGTCCCTCAAACAGCATATGTACTTGTCCCTCAAACAGCATATGTACTTGTCCCTCAAACAGCATGTGTATTTGTCTCTCAAACAGCATATGTACTTGTCCCTCAAACAGCATGTGTATTTGTCCCTCAAACAGCATGTATACTTGTCCCTCAAACAGCATATGTACGTGTCCCTCAAACAGCATATGTACTTGTCCCTCAAACAGCATATGTACTTGTCTCTCAAACAGCGTAGAACCTCATCAGGGAAACAATCACAGTGTACACCACACAACTCTCTCAAGAAACAGCATCTAAGAAAACAATACATTATCTTACCTTACAAAATAGTACGGAAACTTTGAACAAATGCAAGTTTGCATTGTTGGACATTAAATACGAATACTGACGAAGATTGGTCCTTCAAACGGAACTTAATACAATAAGGATTCAACGAATGAGTTGTATTGTTTTAGAGTATGCAAGTTATCAACTGCACGAAACTATGTCAAGTACGTGTGCATACATATCTTATACTAGTAAGCCATATGTTATATGGTGGTACAGATTGTCTAGGTATTATGACTTCCTGTTCGGTTGTGTAAACTTATTCTAGCACTTATAACGTTGGGTTGATTTCATTCCAGAATCACACCATCAAATATATTGTGAGTTCCAACAATTTATGTCAGTTGGTTGAGGAAGGGGTCAGTGGGGTCAGTTGGTTGAGGAAGGGGTCAGTGGGATCAGGGGGATCCAGCTCCTGGTAAGGTAGCAGATCTAAGCCAGCCATTGGAGTCCATATATTTTACAATGCAATGCGTTTTCTTGTAGTGTAATATGCTAACTTTGCACCCAAACAGTGAGGCCCTTATTATTTGGACCCCTCTTGATCTAGGATTTGACATGGACAACCCTTTTTGCCAAAATCTCAGGGGTTCCGGACCTCGGTGCCCTTCTGGAACCGGGCATGTATGCACTATTTAAAGCTTGTTCTTATTAATGTTAAGTCAACACAGTCGCACCAGGTCAAACCGTTTAAGAAAATAGTTGTAAATATTTGACTCCAGAAAAGAAGTATGGCATACAACCAAACATTGACGAGTATCTTGGAGGTGTGAACTAAGGTTTCAAGTTAACTAATTTTAGTTTAATCTCAAAACAGGTTCCCATTTTTTCTGTTAATTTTAATATTTGTTTTTGAAAAAAATAATCACTAAACTGCATTTGACATGCTTACTTACTTAGTTTGATTGATAAGTGGACGTAAGTAAAAGGTTGACAGTTTATTATGCGTTAATAGACAACGTCGGATATAAATGTTTTATCAACTTCATAAAGTTGAAACCTATAGGTCACTGTAGTGTGCTTCTGTGGCTCGCCGTGAATAATGATGATAAAATGTTCCTTAATTTCTCATTTGTCAAAGCACTTGTTAAGCTGATATAAGTGCAGCAGCCTGTGTGATACTGTTTTAATTGTATTGTTGTCCTTGTTACAAGACAATACTCCTAATCAGTGCATGTTTTATTTGAGTTTGAAAATAGTTGATAAAACACTACTTCTAACTGTTTTAATGGAGATTCATGATCTACGTTGTTTATGAGATACACGAGTATACGTTGTTATTATATCGTACTAGTAATTCATTATGCAGATCTAGATATAGCTATATATACCTGTATAATCTTTTTTGCATTTTACTTAAAGTGTCTTAACTTTGTTAAGGTAAAACTAGTGATTTGCGGTCTTTCTTTCTTGTTTGAACTCATCTTATTCTCAAATACAATTATAACAAATATCAGATTTACAGAGTGCTAGTAACATGCTTGTCTTTTTTTCAGATACGAATTTGTACATTATTTCCATACGTTTGTCAACATTCCTTAGTATTTACGTAATTATCTTAAATTCTTAACTGTATGCTGACTCAAGATGATTTGCTGATGATTTGTTTGTTTACTTTTGTATTGTTTAATGTTGTTCATTGTACATTCTGCTCTCCATGAATGGAGGAAATAAAATGTGTATAGCAGCAGGGCCGGAAGACATCGCACTTGAGGCGTGCAGGGCCTGGTGGGGGTAGTTATCATTTATCACTTATGTTTAAGCGATACACATTTGAAGGGGAGTTGTGAAAATTTGACGCCTGAAATATCTTAATTCTTTATTTTGTTCTTAAATAATTTTAACCAGTTTAATAATTTATGGAAAGGAATGTAATAGGCCTATAGATCTAGTTTTGCAAGATAAAAGCATTTTTTTCCATATCCAGCCTACATTAATATTTTCCGTAAAATAAAATGTTTACATCAAAAGTACGATATATAATAATTTGACATCAGACGAATGTGCACACACTTTACGGGAAACCCAATGTGGCGATGGTAATTGAAACTAAATGCTAAAAATGTTTATTGTAAAACTAAATTGAAATGGTTATGATATGTAACACTGGATATGTTTTGTTATTAGATATTAAAAAAGGCTTATTTTACTTCGCCACCGGAAATCCGACATGGTCTAGTACATTTCCCGGGTTATCTTCGTATGAAATGTAACCAATATTAGCAAGAACGACGGGAGGGTTTTCTCCGGGAGGGGCTGTGTCCATCTTGGCAAAAAAGACGGGGGGATTTATCCGAGAGGGGTTTTGTCCGGTAGGGAGTGTGTCCATCTTGGCAAAAAAGAAGGGGGCTTTGTCCGCGAGGGCTTTTGTCTGGGATGAGATATGTCCATCTTGGCAAGAAAGACTGGGGGTTTGTCCGCGAGGGGTTTTGTCTGGGAGGGGATGTGTCCATCTTGGCAAAATAGACCGCCGATTTGTCCTTGACAAGAAAGACGGTGGATTTGTCCGGGAGGGGTTGCGTCCATCTTGGCAAGAAAGACGGGGGATTTTTCCGGGAAGGGTTTTGTCCATCTTGGCAAAACGACGGGACGGAATTTGTGCGTGAGTGGATATGTCAAAATTTGAAAGAACGATCGGAGAGCATTTTCTCAATACATGTTTCCATATTGCTATTGACAACAGTTTAATCTCTGTGTAATAATTTCTTCTTGCGTATTGGCTGTTTCAAAATGACATATGATATAGAAAAAATATTATCTAATGGAAAACAGGTGGTGCGATTCTTTTTATGCTGAGTATATGTATTTGCGTAGATAGTACAGTAAAATCTCTCATTTAAAGTCCATCACAAAATTAAGACTATCTCGCTAATAAGGACGTATTTTCGTAAACCAATTTTCATTATTTCTTCCGCATTTAAACTCAATAATCAGACCCAATACCACGACTCAGACCGACTAGTTTCAGAACCAATTTTGGTCTCACATAATAGTGAGTTTGTGATAAACTGTAATTCTTCGAAATGATCAGAAATGTTTACCCACAAAACCCATTCATTGGAACAAATGGGTATTTATAATTCACTAAAATATGTACATGATGAACATTTATTTTCTGAATTATTACTTGTTGGTTAAATAAGGTTTCTTGAAAGTATACGCAGCGTGGGCTCTGCTCACGTTGAATGCATTGCGGGCACATGTATTATTCATCTAAATTCGGTGAAATTATTTTGACAACTATACCAGATACAAAATAATCGAGTACAGTAAAACCACACTTAAAGACCACCTCAATAATAAGACAACCTCGAAATTAAGAACATATTTTGTCCAGTCCATTATCACAGTTTTTCTCTTTATTCAACCTCAAACAGAAGACCACCTCAATAAGGAGACCAGTTTTCAAGGGTATCAATGGTGGTCTTATAATTGAGGTTTTACGGTAGATTGATAAAATATTATATTTTAATTTAGTAAAACATAATCATAGAGAGAGAAATAAGAGATTAAATTTGTCTCGACAGAGTAATTCAGTTGATAGAGTACTTGACTGGCACTCTGAGGGTTGTGGGTTCGAACATAAGCTTAGACGTATGTTCTTTGTGACACTTTGATGGGAGGTTGTACATCCAAGGGCATATGGCCTCCACCTCTGAATCTCAGTCTAGTCGTGACTGATTGGTTACCCAGGAACATCGGTCAGTCAACTGACCACTGTATATATCTCAAATACCGTTTGAAAAACGGCATGAAAAGTCCACCCCACAGGAGATTGTCACGAGTTATCTCCCTTTCCCCTTCTCTACTTTATCGCTTCTAAAGTATGTAGGACTATATGTAGTATATATGTATTTATATATATATTACTTGTACATATACATGTACATATACTAAAAGGGATAAATGGAGATAACTATATGGGATAAAGGGAGAGAACTCGTGACAATCTCCTGTGGGTTTGGTTTTATCATTTCTAGAGTTATCTCCCTTTATCCCTATAGTATATGTGGTATGAAGTACTACATATCCATATACAATATAGAAATATACTATAGAAGGGACAAAGGGAGATACCTCTTTAATTACTGGCTTTTTAATACATATAAATTCCCAATGTCCAATTCCTTAATTTATATGATACACTTTTGTACAATTAAAAGCAGTGTGACTCCATCCAACAATTCAGTAATTATGACCATTCTCGAACATGTGACCTTACAGTTGGATTGTTAGGGGGGTTTATGTAAGAATACAAAATCATTTCATCTGAGATGGGCAAGCAGTGTCGACCCCTCGTTAACTCCCCCCACCCCCCCCCCCACCCCCTCCTTCTTATAACACATGTTTTTCTATAAATCAAAGACCTAAATACCATATTTAGGTATTTGTATAAATGTATAATAAAAACGTCTTAACGAAGGGGAGTAAGTCATTGTTAGTAAATCTTAGTCTTGTCGGATTAGTCTCCCTTTAAATAGGCTAAAACAGGTGTACTTGACGCAAAGGGTTTAATATAGGGTATTAACAACCAACATTACCCAATGTTTGCAATACAGGGTATGCTAACAAATACGAAAATTATAGAAAGTATAAGAATTGATCGTTCACAGAGGGCTAAAATTATTACAGCTGGTTATCAGACAAAAACGTTTTGACCAGACACATATATAGATCGAGCTTGACTCTACTATTTAAAGAAAAACTTTAGATCTACATTTCGATCTTATTTGAAGAAAAACTCGAGACATAATTGCATGTGTTATTTTGACGTAGACCTGTTGATTCTCTAGATTTTTGAATAATTTTCGTTGATCTAGATCTATTCAAGAATGAATAGAAATTTGATCAGAACTTATATGATGTCGTTGAAAATGTCTGGTGGTGTCCCTTTTTGTCCGTCAACATAATTAGGGTTTGATAAAAACATGTCTGGAAAACAACAGATGAGAATAATCCGAAGAACGATCGCTGATAAAGATTGATTATGAAATGGTTTACATATTTCGCAACCTCATAGGTTTACCGTATCCCATTGGATGCCTCTGGGTTGTGACGTCAAAATGTCAAATAAAGATCATTGCGCATGCGTGACGCTTGGATTGTCCTCTACGAATTGATTGTGACCTCCATCGGCAAAGGTTTCTGACCAAGAGAAGAAAATGAAGTGGTTTTTAACTTGTTTAATCGGAGCTGTAGCTCTTTTCTTCGTAATTGAACAAGGTAAGGATTTTGTTTTATGATGTATTGTGTAATTTTGCTTCTGCTTGCATGGATTTTCCATACCCATGACGGGCGATCTCAACCTCCAATATTTCGAGTCTGCTCGGAGACTTAAAATGTGCTCATGATAATCGCTGATATTAATGAACGCTGTACAATGAACGTGAGTGACAGTATATGGAAAGTTTGAACGTATTAATTCATTATTTATATATGTACATTCTGTTAATAATCAAAATCGTTGGGGAAAAATATTCTTCGATACTCTGTGGCGGTGTGCAGGTAAATTTCTCCACGGATGGTGACTGTGGAAATTTTCTTTACCAATTGTTAATTTTAACAGCGAATACTGACTTTACAGTGTACTGTTTCGGTTCATTTAAATACTGTGTACTAAATTGTTTCATTTTCAGCAATGTTTCGGAGTTTTATTTTAATTCTCGTTCTCTGTGCCCCAATGTCCTAATCAGGTCACTCGAGTCCTAGACCTTTAATACCCTTAGGTGAGAAAACGACACAAAGACGGTCTGCTGACAAGAATGATTTGTGTAGACAACTGTGTATACTGGACTATTATGTCATAAAACTATTTATTTTGCTAAGGGATTGTAAATAATGGACACTTGTGTGTCAAGGTTTGCCCCCTTGGCATTGTGCTGGGAAATTTATTGTTAGATGTGGAAGGTGATAACCCTATGCAATATTGCATAATGTCCCATAAATATGTATAGTTGGTGGCCTATCTGTCATATCAGTTTGAACAATAGATGCATTTATGTAGTTTTATCTCTGGTGTGTGTGAAACTTTAAGTCTCTGACCAGGGTGTATATAATCCCATTATTTTCATTTATTGGGGAATTCCCAAACTGTTCGAATAGGGCTTTAATTTATTTCCTTAAGTATTATCACTTATAAGTTATATATGCTTTAATTAAGAGGAATATAATCACTTTGATACCTTATACAGCGTGTCAGGCAACTTTTCAATTCACACAGCTTCTGCTACAACTGCTAGTGTATTGATTTTTAAACAAAACGAACCATGAGGGAAATAATATGCATTATTCAACCTTGCTATTTTTACTGTTATATAGATCTATAGTTGCTGTTATTTTTGTTTAATTAAACTGTAGTAAAGTTTATTCAAGGTTTAGTCATTGTGTAAATGTAATTAATCTATATGAAGTGACTAAATAACGAGGATGAATCAATTGTTGGAAATTTGTTGCATTTATAATTTAAATACTATAGATAATCATTCTTGATAGGGTCTAAGTAACAATTACAATTGTAGAAACTAGGATACTGAAGGATTGTACTTACAATAAGTCAGAGTTACACATTCGTATTACCGCAACTTGAATCAGTAAAATTGCAAATACCTTTGTTCTCTTAGTTCTTGACAAATTTTCTGTGCATGCCTTTTCCGCCCATTTTGGAAAAAAACCTTAGATAAATTTGCCAAGTTGGGGAGAAATTAATCGCTGTTTGCATTGGAAAACTCTTGGTGGTGAATGACTCTGAAGACCTTTAGAACATATTACTTAAAAATACCATTCTGCTCTCAAATTTAATATTCCCAACTGGAATATATTGATTCATTCAATACTTCAACAGTCTATCTATAGGCATTGTAGTCTTTCACAGCTGGATCAATGTGACAGACATCCATTCATAATAGTTTAATTATGTCTATTTATGTGGCAAATACTGTTGGTGAGATGAAAGGTAATTGTGTAGATGAAGTATTATTTAATATTACACAATTTCCATAAAGAATTTTGTTTGTTTTCTTACAAGTTCCATTCTGTACTGCAATTTGATTTAAATACATGGTATAAACATAGCATTCTATACAATAAACTTGGTGGTAACTGCAGTGCTGTTGTAAGCCTCGTGGTCTTAACTTTTTCTGGGGGGTCGGGGAAGCTTAATGGTTTTTTCTGGGTCTTTTTTCTAAATTGTCTCAAAATAGCTAATTTTCTTCTACAATTGCATACATCGATCAAATTAATAACTTATTCAGGGATTTCCCTGACTCCCTTTTATTTCTAGGGACTCCCCCATTTTCCTCTTATTGTGCATCCCTGGGATCCCTTAGAAAAACCTTAGTCAAGTATAAACTGCATATCTAGGACCCTACAAATGTATTAAGGATCCCCAGTTTGTCAAACATGAGGGTCCAAGGACCTCAAGCTGAATAATCCTAGGGAAACCCCTGCTTATTTATCCAATCTGGCTTCCAAATTCTGAAAATTAGATCTAGTCTAGTGTTTAAAACAGCCAATTCAATTTGTATTCAATGACTTGGTAAATTTCTTTTTTTTTATTCTCCAGTTGAAGTTTCATGAGTTAACATGATTGACCTTCATGGTTTGTCCTTTAGTTTGTACCAGTTTCTAGTTTGATTGTCATGATAAACTTGCATGGTTTACCCTTGTATGACAGGTTTAGCCAGAGGCAAATTATCTAGTCTACCTGTGTACACTGCCATATATACCTCATTGTCTATCTTGGCAGGAAACTGTCAGTTGTAATTTATTATTACACCATATAGTTTCATTTGTATGCTCTTCAGACACTGTTGCTATATATATATATTTCATGAGATTTGTTCATTTTGTACAAACACAACGGAAACAAGGTTCACATGATTCATAAAATAATGTCAAGATTTACATAGTTTCCTAGTATGTGGTGTAATTGTCCATAAAACGGGTTGATTTTAGACAGGACGATTAAAACGAATCGGTCGTAAGACTTTCAAATTGAAGACTGCGAGTAATAAAATCCTTGATTGACATGAGATTTTTACATATAGAATGTTTGTTGTGATTACTTACTTTTGTATTAAATTTTGATATCAAAAAGGAAAAAATCAATGAAAACAGTCCCAACAATCAATTATCAAGCCGTTATATTCATTGCTGTATACATGTAGGGCTTTTTAAGCTGTTTTTATAGCCGTTATTCAATTATATTTCGAATGCCAAAAATATATTTTTTTTCCCAGTTTGAATGTAAAAATTCCCAATAAATCTGAAGAAAAAATTTGGTTAAATTTCTCTCACAGGCAGGTAATATAAATAGGACGTGTCCATTATTAAACTAGTCTCTACATCCTTTACTTTATTCCCAATATTTTGCTGTAATTGATATATATTTTTTCCCAATTTCTAAGTTAAACGCGCAAAAATCCCAATTTGAAGGGTATGGGTCATCTTCCCAAAATAAACCCTGACATGTGATGTACATGTTGTCTCCTGTAATTCATAAACTGGTGAAATTGGTTAATTATACTCTTGTCATACCGGTACATAATAATTTGCATGACAGAGCTGTAAATGTATGAAAATAAAAATCTGTGTATGTCCTTTTGAATAATATCACTGAAATGAGTATTAAATAATTAACATTTTCTCACTAATTGTGCATTCAGATTTCCTTTGGCAAAAAAGTAATTTTTGAAGATTATATTTGAATGGTGTTTAACTGTTAGGGTGGGGCCATTAAAATGATCTTCATCTTTGGCTATTTGATAACACCAAGCTCATTTTAATTCGGATATATATTCTGTTGTGATGAGTGTACATGTATTAATTTCAAATATAATTCTTATAATTTAAAGGTAAACTTATTACTAAACTTGTTGATTAGAATATTAATTGCTTTCATTTTGGTACCCCTGGTTGCTTTAGTTCTCAATATGTTTCTTTTCCAAATTTCAATATTGATCACATATTTCTTAAGCAAAAGTTCTTGTATTCAAAGCATCTGAACCATAACCGATGGTAAATATGTCAATAATTGAACGTAATCATTATCTATCGGTGAATGGTAGTAATGTATGGGTAATCCCAGCAGTGTCCTTCTGATTCAGAAAGAAAAGTTAAAAGTTTCCTTCATTTAAATATCGTATGATATGCAATAAATCATAAAGTACTTGCCAAACTAACTGAAATTTATAAACCTTTACATATGCCTACCACTATGTTTGTCAAAACTTAAAAAAGTCCTTAAAATGTTGAAAAGTGCTTGCGTTTATGTCATACTTCTAAATGTATTGGAAAGTCTTGAAAACACCAAAATAGTCCTTGGATAATAAATCTTTGGAAATCCACCATGAAAATACCACGAGTCCTAGAACTTAATCAGGTCCTACAAGTACTGTATATATATATTTTTCATGTTTGTTTAGGTAAACAAATGAACAAAATCTGAGCATAATTAATATTACTTTTAATTTTCTCATATTTTTCAGGTGCTGCTATCCGTTGTTTCGTATGCAACTCCTACTTCCAGAAGTCATGCGGTGATTGGTTTGATAACGGTACATACAGTACTGATGAATGTGATGCAGGTGTGACCATGTGCAGGAAGATTGTCCAAGAAGGTGCGTATTTGTTGCATTGGTGTAGTTTTCTGCATCCTCGGTACCCAGGCTATTCATAACATATATATAATACCCTGGACAAACTGACTGTAAAGATCTCATACTCTTGAATAACTAATGATGTAAAAATTAGCTGCTTGATTGGTCGCATGACGCACACCTCATGCAATATGGAAATTGTCGAGAAGTGGAATGAAGATGAAATCGTGGTTCTGAGCGATCCAATAAGATTGCAGCTTTCAGCTTTGTTGAATTTGCTGATTGCTCTTCACCAGGGAGATTCCTTCTTTTTTGTTATCGTTAATTTCATTGGTCGAGAAGTTTTGCTAGCTAATTTTCCCAGGTATCATATATGTTATGAAAAGCCTGGGTATCAAGGACGAGTTTGCTGTACACACTAGAATGTTGTTTACCAGAGATATGTAAGTTCTGTCAAAAAACATGGCCACCAGGGGGCATTGCCTTCGTGCCTATATGTATATAGCGGAAACTATTAATGACATCTTCTCAACTGCTGAATGGATGTTTATTGAACCTAAACCTATTTATTGGCACATTTGTCTAATTCAGTAAGAATGGCAGTGTACACGGTCAGTTGTGCGATATAGGGCAATCATGGCTCTTGTTTTTTGTAAGTTTGGACTTTGAGACATAGTATATACTGTAGACCACTTGAAATGAAAATTTATGCCTAGTACTCCAGGAAACTCATCAAACTACTATGACTAATTCAGTGTTGAAATACAAAAACCATATACTGCTGACTTTAATGTGGTTTATCTTTGTTTAGAAGTACAATCAGACTCATGAGAATGTTTCTGTGTTACTTAATTGCCTATAACAGGGCTCTAGAAATCCACTAACCCTACGTCCCGGACAAGTCTTAATTGCTCATTCGGGCTACCAACAGTTAGGTTGAAGTTAGTCCAGGACAAGTCTGAGTTTTAAAGCTAATTTAGTAATTAGCATTAGACAGTATAAATATCAAAGGAAATCATGTAACCAATGCCTTGAAATCGGTGAACATCCAAATTTTCTCGAACAAGCCAAATTTAACATGTTCACTTGTCCAGAGCAAGTGCATTTTTAAAACATTTCTAGATCTCTTCTATTATCAGGGGTTCCACAAGTTGCTGAATTTCAGGGGTCGTTTTGTTAATTTTTTACCGGATTTTACTGTTTTTTAGCCAACTTACCTATAATTTGACCCCTCCGCCAGAATCCTGAGAGTAGAAATATGGCTCTTTGGAAATTCCAGGAATCAAAGGGTCAATTCAAGGATCAAATGGAACCCCTGCATTATTAACTCTGATGTGTTGACTCGGATTTGTCTCAATATTTTTCTCTTCAATTGATGTATTGTGTGTTTTTTCCAGTTTATTACAACGATCAGTGGAACGTCCGATACATCAGACAGTGTGCCCAATCCGGAGAAGTCGGTGCTGACGAGGGACGTGAATGTGTGGAACGTACCGGTACATACCGTGTCAAGATGCGTTACTGCCACTGCGATAACCAGGAAGGTTGTAACGGTGCCGAATCCGTCAGCGTACCGATGATAATGATGATTTTACCAGCTCTTACAACTATTGGAATGCTCTTCAAAAGATTATAACATCTATTTTAGTATTTTATAGATATTTCTTAAATACTGATTGTGAAGAACTATGCAAAGGCATGTAAAGGCTGTGAATTACCTTGAAAATTATAAAAATTGGAATAAATTACTTTTTTGTGACTAATGGCTATGTGACTGACTGTTCGAGCAGCAGCATAAGATTTTTTATATAAATGAGATGAGTTTGGAAGATCACATATTGTTGTTCATGATTAATTGTTCTAATTAACATTCTAAAAATCTGTCATTTGAACAAATTTGCCATGCTCTATGTATTGTTAACGTTTAATCACATCAATTTCAACTCACTCATTGGCTCAATAATTGTGTGCACATGTAGGAAGAATTTTATGAAATCATTTGTTGTCACTATTTCTCCAAAGAAAATGCAATAATCTGTTTATTTGTTTAGTTTAGTCATTTTCCAAAAATTACACATTATTTTTCTACATCGGCAGTATTTTTAGACTATGAAACCTCAAGTTAATCATATCATGTTTTAAAGAAGTTTTGTATGAAATATTTAGTGCCATTTGTCATTCTTGAACTGATTTGTTCTTTTTAGTTTCATTAAAATGTGATGTTTTTTATCAGAGTTATAACTTTGATGTATATAAGTCATTAAACTAACCTGGCATTCCTTACTTTTTTCCTTTTAATCTAAACTTCTTTGTGTTCATAACTGTAACCTTAAATTTGTCTTTGTTACATTACTTATGTGTGTCTGTCTGATTGAAATACTCAAAACAATTGAGTGACCATTGGTCAAGAATTTACTAGAGGATGATAACAGTTTTATATTTCAAATTCTACGTTGATATCAGATCTGTGTTTCACGTTACTCTGGGAGTATAAAACATGTTATCTAAAGAGTTGTATTGTAATAAAGTGTTGGCGAGTCGTAAATCTCATTTTTATGTTTGGTATGAAAGTTTAAAAAGTTCACGGGTTATCTGAGGTTCTATATTTGGGCTTGTGTGCAACTCGAGGATATAAATTTGCGTGTATGAATTCAAACATTTGAATGAAGTGGCTCTATAAAAAGATTGTTATATTGTACATACTAGAAGCTTTGGCATAGATACTGGGCAAACATTCCATATACAATGGCTTTCCATTTAACAAATTTATGACCCAAAATGGCTACATACAAAATACAAACTAAAAATGTTATACATTGGCCTATATTATCAACATGAGCTTTTTCTGATACATCACAAAGTAAAGGCCTCTTTCATTATTTAAAATGCTCAAAGATCATTAGACTGAACTGCAACTGCTGTAAAAGTTTCATAAAGATCTATCATATCTTGGACATTTTTAGAAAAAAGTTATTTATTTATAGCAATTTTTATCTGGTTACAAGCATTTTGTGTGAAAGTGCAATAGGCTTTCTGTGTTGCGTGCAAGGATGTGTGTGAGTGTACGTGTTTGGTCCCTGTCCTGCAGTGCGGACATACCAAAGTCAGGTATATACTGTATGGTGATCGTTTTTGCTTCATTTTTGTAGTCTAGACTTGTTTTATGTGACAAATATATGTAAAATATACTTGCTTTTATACACAGAGTTACGTCCACATGTTTATTTTGTATGTTACCGGAGGCTTGAAATAATCATAGAAGATTTGTGTATTGAAAATACGTAAAAGATCTTTGCACCTTTCAGACTGGAAGTTTAGGGGTCTTGACTTTTGAGGTCACAGTCTTTTAACCATGGAAATGACTGTTGTGTACAATCTAAATTCTGATTTTGGATTTTAAATAAATTATTAAGTGCATCATAAAACATGTCATGTTAATACTTCAAGCCCATATAGTTGGTAATGGTGTTTTTCAAATTGAAAATTATAACATTGAATAGTATTGAACATCACATTTCTTCCAAGTTAATTTTACTTTTTCTCTACAAGTCAATGCAGGAATTAATTGATCTTTTTTTTGTTGATAAAGTTACATGGAAATATTCCTTACTGCATATATAACCTACAACAATTGTTTATTCTTTATTAGTCAGAAATAAAAAATACATAAAACTGTTCATGCATTTATTGTATAACTTTCCCTGTATCACCAACTTGTAAATAATTGTTGTTTTATACTGTTTTAACTTTTATTATAACAAATACATACACAAACATATTACTTAGATAAGACGGTGAGCAAGTACATTTGAAAAAAATTGAATTTTGAAACTAGAATTTTATCTGAAAGAGTTTTTTGCCCTTACTTGTTCACTGACCATATTTAAGTTGATTATAACACTATTGTAGTTTAGTACATCAGTTTATACCTTGTGAATTGTTATATAATGATTTTCAAGACCAAATAAAATTTAGGATCAAATGTTTACGAGTTTATTTTATGTTTATTTTATGCTTTGTTAAACACTCAACTGCAAAGGTGCAAACAATGAGTAGTTGTGATTGATGACATTGCATTTATAAAACAAGGAAACGAATTTCAATATACAGTAAAACCTCAATAATACGACCACCATTGGGACCCTTGAAGGCTGGTCTTCTTATTGATGTGGTCTTAATATTGGGGTTGAATAAAGAGCAAAACAGTCGAAATGGACTTGAAAATTGTATTCATAATTTTGAGGGGGTCTTATTATTGAGGTGGTCTTAAAGTGAAGTTTTACTGTAATATACTGTTTAAAGGCCCAATAAGGGTAGTTTTTATCCATTCAAACAACATCAATTGTAACATGTACCTGTGTAAGGAACAATTTACACTCCTTAACTGATGGTTATCAATAATTTTCCTTTTCTCAAAGTACGCTACGAAAGACATTATATCTTGTTTAAAAAATACGTCGTGTTTGACCATGTCGCGTTTTCCAATAATATCCGATGTGTTTCCATGACCGTCTGTGTGCGACATAAATAATCATCAGAACACTGGAACAAAAGTATTGATGACGTCAAACTCTCAAGTACAACAGCAACTCATATTTCAAATTGCCAGCACCTGATGAGTGCGCACATATTTTATGCAATTAGAAATATCGGCATACAGCGAAAGACTGTAAACAAAAACGTGAGAAATTAGCTTAAATTAACCAATCAACAAGATAAGAAATAATTACTTTTTGCACGGATATTGCACAACTTGGTTCGTAAATAACTGAGGTTTAGGGTATACTTCAGGGGCGTAGCTTAGCTGAAATTGGTGTGTACCTAGTTTTAGGCGGTTCCGGGAGAATGGTCCCCCGGATTATATTTAGTTAGGTCGTCAGAGATGCGTTTTGGTGTAGATTTCATTTCGGTAAATATGACTACAATAACATCAAAAACATACCGGTGCATTAAATATCTTATTCCAGGTTTTATTCCTAAAAAAGTGCAGGCCGCGGACTACACAGCCTTCTTAATATCTAAATATAGAGGTTGAATAAAGAGCAACACAGTGGAAAATGGAGTTGAACATTTTTGTTCTTAATGTTGAGATGGTCTTTGTTATTGAGGTGGTCTTTTTAGGTGAGGTTTTACCGTACATTGTATATTGATTATTTATGGACGAAAGTTGTTTGTTTTGTAACAGAACGGCATGAATTTAACTTTCATTCGTGGGTAAACCATTGCTGCCTCTTTGTAATCTGAAAGACGAAGCCCAGTTTGTGAAAGTTTCGTGACTCGCATCGTGGTGTGGTAGTGTAGTTCATCTATTAATTAATTCGTACACGTAACCTATAATTGTTAACGACATAACTAACACTGCAATTCACTCAGTGGTCCGGTTCGGCATCTTGTCTTGAATTCAGACATGTCATCTACCGGGAAAAGGGGTGTTTTGGGGACAGAAAAATGCCCATGTTGATAAGAGGTTTCTTAAATGTGGAGCAGTGGAGTAGCTAGATGAAAATTAAGTGCACGCAAGTAATGCAGAAAGCATGATCCGAAGCACATTGTTACATAAGCCTCTAATTTACATTTTTGAGATACTTACATTTTCATATTTGCTTAAGGGCCGCTACACCCCTGTTTAAATATGCCACGGATCCTAGGACCAATATATACATGTATATTGGTCCCAGGCTGATCTAAAAATATAATACGCTTAATTTATTATCATCTCCGTGAATATGGGATGTGATTTATTTGCACGTGAAGTGCCGAGTTAATTGTTAATTTTCAGACTATATTTACCTCAAAACAATCGAAAGATGTTTAATATTGTCTCAACGCAAGTTTACAAACGATCGAAACTATTTGAAAAATATATTTTGAAATGCATTATTTAATTATAAGGTGCCTTTATAATAAACACAACGTTGAACACTGCTAAATGAATGTACGTCATGAGAAACTGTCATGTAGTTGCTAAATGTTGTAATTACGAAAGTATTTCGCAACAAACCACTTAATCTACGCTTCAACATAGCTATTGTTTAAATGCAGCAACTATCTCATTAATTTTCACCGCGCGTTCGGTTTAACCTTAAGGCGCCCCAAGCGAACGCATGCGTAGTAGCGTCACCTACCGGCTCGCTAGATTTACCTGTAAAGCGATCACGTGACAAGTTGATAAATGCTCTGAAGCGGAACGCAGGTGAGAAAGCGCCACCAAGGTAAACGACATCCGCCAAAATGGCGACCAGGAAAACAACATACCTGGCTATATGGCTAGGTTTGTTACTTTGTGTGGAAAAAGGTACGTTACATTTATACCAATATTTAAACAAGTCAGTTAAATATAAGATAACATCACGTGTCACCCAAACACCTGTGTTAATTCCAGGTGTGCATTTTTCGATTTCGGTCCAAATTTTTGAAAGCAGGAAATGTAAAGACGTGACTCATATTTGCTTACGACCTCCTTTTTCGTGAAGTTTCGAATAGTTCCGTATGGCGAACAATATGTTTACTCATTAGTATATCACTCAGTCCTTTCCTTCTTTTGTATAATCTATAGATATATATACCTGAATAATATCAGAAAGGGAGACAATCGCGTAATGTTTCTGTAGTGATGTGGAGCCGCCCGGTAGAGCGCCGTACTAGTGTTTAGGGGGTCGTGGGTCCGAGCCCCACATCGGGCGCACTTTTCCCCTTGATTTACTTTAATGGTGGCAGCGGTGGTTGAGCCTCAAATGCTGGAAGGGGGAGGAGTGTAGTGATGTGGGGTTGTGTGCCCGGTTAGCTCAGTCGGTAGAGCGCCGTACTAGTGTTTAGGGGGTCGTGGGTTCGAACCCCACATCAGGCGCACTTTCCCCTTGATTTACTTTATTTCAAATTGCAGGTTCGATCCCCCACTCAACTAACCACAAACAATACCAACAGTCTATTGGATGAGACAAAAATCGAGGTCCCATGTACCATGCGTTACATCGGGCATGTAAAAGAACTATAGGTGCTTTTACTGGGCATCTTCTGTTTCCTGCATTATCCTCCATAAATATAAAATGACTAACATTCTTCCGGGGGCGTCACACACATGGGAAACCAGTGGCGACGATAAATAAACGCAAATTTATACAATATGTTTCATGGATTTAACTATTGGTTACATGTTGAGATGTCATAAGTGTATGTTTTTTTCTTTTGCAGGCTTTGCAATTCAGTGCTTCCAGTGTGACAGTAATGAGAATCCAGATCTGTGTCCCCAAGAATCCCCGTTTGATCCTACCATCAACGCTATGGTTGATTGCAACAGTTTTGAGGCAAACACACCTGGACAGTTTTGTGTGAAGATTTATCAAGAGAGCCCAGGATGTAAGTTGTACAAGACAACATTATAGGAAAAATCAACTATAATGTACATAGGACTTCATCCTATTCCAGTATCACTGATATATAATGGAAACAAATTTATTTTCAAAATCTTTATTGTGATTGTAATGCACTTGCCCCAGGGGCGGGAGTGGGATAGATGGGACTTTAGGTAAATGATTCCTGACAGATGGGAACTTGACATGCTGAATGATTTCAAGTCCCGTATATTCAATAGAATCCAGAAATGGGGAATAAGCATCTCCTACTGTCGAGATTTAGAGAAAATGCTTGGTCCCAAAAAGAGAAATTATCTTAAATTTTATAGGTCATCCCACCTCCTCCAGGCAAAATATTGACAACGACTCATATTAGGCTTAAAACATGTCTGTTCCCTTATACTTGACTGTCCCCAATTGTTTTACTTTCAGTCCAAATGGCAAAAAATCATGAAAAAAAAATCAGACAAACACAGCTCTGACCCTTTACAGATGTCTGTAAAAAAAAAATCATTACCTTCTGAACCAACTTTTTTCAGCATGACACAGAAATATTTTTCTAGGCCTTAATATAAGTTGTAAATCAACTGTTTTCAGGAAATATGACTGTATGCAGGGGGTTCACTAATTCTTGAAGTAAAAGGCAATTCACCAAAAGTAGGCGAGTGTCTTGGGGTACTCCTCTTAATTATGATAATTCATACAAGAAAAGTAGCCAGGTGATGATTCTTAAGTTACTGGGTATTTTTACTGGTTCTTTTAGACGCCCCTGTTGATCTTCAGCAGTTGGTGTTTGGTTTCTTTGTTCAAATATACCCGGAATGTACAAGAGAGGTAACCGATCTATCACTTAATTTTATTGCCGAATATAGACTGTTCCCCCTTATCAAACTGTCAATTTTCCCCAAAAAATTTTTTTCCCAATTCTTTGTTCAATGTTTCTCTGGATTTCAAATAACTGAATTTTGGTTGAAAGCATACTTCTTGTGAAACTCGTTTAATTTTTTGGATGCATAATTCATTTACCAGGTAACTCTTTTATTCTGTTACTATGACTTGTCTCCCTTTCCCCAATGCAATTCTGTCACTTTATACAGTGTTCAGAGTGTTTCCTGCCCAATTTTGGCCTATTGTGGCCAGTTGTCTTGAATTGTCCTGTGAGCTTTTCCATCCATTAATTCCCACCTCCCCCTCCTTTTACTGTCCACTTTGATTCTCTTATTCCTTATGGTCTGTTGGGCCGTTCCTTGTGCCTCTGTTCCTTAATATGTGTACAGTTTGACTTCCTTAGGTGCGTTATGTTTTGTGGATTGTTGTTTTTCCTGAGGTCTGCGTGGGGAGGTATTGTCTTGTGTATGTGGCGTTCCCCGTAGTTACGTATTCTCTCTGTTTTATTGTTAACTTACTTTATTTTTGATTTTCAGTCGGTGCTTGGATTAAGCAAACTCGACGTTGTGCGTCAAGAACGGATCAGGGCGTGGCATGGGGTTGCAGATGGTCATGGGATAATGTAGGCGTATTTAAAAACACTTGTTACTGTGAAAGTGATGGTTGCAACAGTTCGTCCTCTGTGTCGGTGAATATGTTACTGGCTTCAATTCTTGTTGTGTCCAGTTTATTGTTCAAGCAACTTCTGTGATCAGGAATGGAGAAAATGAGTTAGCAACGCCAACATACAGATTTTCCCTCAATTAATTTTTCGAAGATTATTTAGACGAAAAGTCTGCATTATCGACAAATAACATTCCAGAATATAATCATTTTGTTTGTTCCGGATAATGTTTTCTTATTAAATCTACAAGTTCATTTCATTAGCTTTAAATTTATAATTATAAAAATTGACTTTTTTCCTAAACTTTCTTCATGAAATCCTGAGTATATAATATGGAGAACAATGGAATTGTGTTGTCATTATGGGAGTCTTCAAGAAATTATATTCTATAATTGGACTTGTAATCTTGAGACTTATTCAATTTGTGTGACTTCGTAAACATGATAGGGTATAAATGTTGAATACTTGTCAGAGAGACTGGGGATTGAAAGATGATTGTGTGAGTGACTGATACATTACAACTTCTTGAAATGTCATTACAGTTTTGTTTAATACTTGTTGGCAAGATGTGTTGATTTTAAGAACTTTTAACATAATCTCCACCAAAAAAGCTATCAAAAGTTAACAGTTTTTTATATAAAGTTGTCATTCATTACAAGGATTTTTATATCAAACTGTCAATGAAATAGTTATTGCAAATTGATGATTAGAATGCTAATCTGTAACAGAGAGTATTTTGCATAGAAACTTTTCATGGTAATCATAATGTGAGGGGTAATCCAGACCTTTTTCTGTCCATTTTGGGAAAAAGACCTGAGATAAATAGGTAAAATTTGCCAATTTGGGAAAAAAAAAATCGTTTCAACTCAAATTTTTGGAATTTTCATAGTTTAAAAATGAACCTGATTTTCTTATCTAAATTTGATATAAAAAAGCATTCTTATCTATATTTCATTATATCAACTGTCCAATATAACGGGTCGCTCCAGCAGACGATTATTCGGTAGGTTCTTCTGATTGGGAATTTTTTTCTGATTGGCAAAAAAGCCATCTATTTGGGAATGGGACAGATAGTATGACCTGTGAGAACTATAGAAAAAAGACCTGTTAGATCTGTCCACCAATTCAAATTCTTAGTATCTTAAAACAGCAATAGTGGACTGAGTCATTATGCCATTGTAAGATACACCAGTATAGTGCTTAAATGTTATAGGGCTTGTTTGTGTGAAAGACTATGAATGGATGTCTGCTTGTGATTTTTTTTCTATTGCTGATCAATTTATTGATTTATCGCCAATATATCAAATGCATATCAAATCTGTATATAATTTGTGAAAGTTGTGTATATAGTGTATAATATATATAGATATTTTTAATTAAAGCATGCCATGTTAACCTAAAAATACTAAATTGAATATATTTTTATAGCATTTTATCACCATTCATCATTTTCATTGTATAATTTAACATTCCAGAATACTAGATTTTTACTCTTTCTAACATTCCAGCTCTGTTTGGCAACATTTTATCAATACTAGTGATATTTTATTATTCTTCATAGTCAATTTCATTTTTCATACAAATCTTCAGAAACCCAAGGAGGGAAAATCTTACTATCATTAAGAGAAAATAAGTGATAGATTTCTTGCTATGGGTCCCTGAAATAATGTTGTCTTCAAACTGTTATTTTTATTGTTGACGCCACTAAATTTTCTCGATTCGGGCTTGTAAAATCTGGAGAATAAATAGTTTGGAACAATACTATCAAATTATTTTTTTGGTGAAATAAAGAAATATCATCTAAGAAGTTTAGTTCAACTCGTGTTTAACAATTGTATATCCTATTCAAAAACATGTTTAAAACATGCAAATGCTTGGATACTATTTTTAATTTTTTCGGAGAATTTGTTAATTCCAAAATTATTATATGAAATATTATTGTCATGTTGTGTAGATAGCTTTTATGTAAATATCACATTTTTTGTACTTCATAATACTACAGTCAGTGAAAATAAATGGTCAAAATCTAAATGGTCAAGTATTTTATGTCATAATAATGTGTCCAACTTATAATTACCAACTCATTGTTTTAAAAGGAATGCGAGTGATTGGAAATTCACATTTTTACAATTAAGAATTGGTTAACTGGCCCACCTTTTTACAATAAAGATTGGGTTAATCGGCTCCAGATTTCTCTTTTTAATTACATTATTGTGAAGTCAAGTGTTCATATATCACACTCGATCTTTTGAATTTTAAAATTTAAATGTCGTCTCTAAATACAGTGCAACCTTTCCAGAACAGCCCCCTCTTGAACAACAACAGTATCAGTTTTCTGCAGTAAAATTTTACACCCATTTTAAACTCTCGAGAACGACAACCTCTTCACGCTGTCAAATTTTACACCCAATTAAGCCTCTCCAGGGCAACAACCTCTGAATTACATCCAAAACGTGCTTCTCCAAAATAGCGTTCCTTTGGAGAGGTTGCACTGAAATTGGTAATAGTTTCAACTCTGTAAACTTTAATGTGAATGGCTTCGAGTCACAAAGATAACTAAGAAAGTACATAGTTTAACACTGATTTAATTTCATCACAGAATGATAACAACAATACAAAATCATTATTTACAACTTCAAATGCTTTAATATTATATATAATGCCACAACAGCATCTATATTTCCTATCGAAATTCAAAAATATCTAATTCAAATGTCCGGTTCAATAACAAGAAGAAATCTTCGTTACATAGTTCTCTAAATCTTCATACGGTACAGTCACATTCTTCTAAGAATGGGTAATATTTCAAATCCAATTTCACATTCATCATATTTAAAACTAATAAAAAAGTTATTAAGAACTTTCCCCAGTTTTGTAACATGATCAATTCTGCTTACAAAAGTAACTCACAACTTCTGTAAAAAACATTTTTTCATACTTACAGAAAATTTTAAAATTTTCTAGTCAAAACATTGCCGAATATATACAGCATCAAAAATGGACTCGAATACAGCAAACTTTGAGGTAAACAAACTGTTCTCAAGCAATCAAGTACATATTGTAGACAGTGCAATGTACTACATCAAAAGATATATCAACACTTCAACTTTTGCAGAAATAAGTCAATACCTACAATCAAACAAACATGTATAAGTCACAATATTATATAAATATATATGTAAAATACTTTCACAAGAATCATAAGTATCACAGACGGACATACAGCAGGAAAAATATAACAATTATAAAACATTACAAAATATATAAACATTTGGCATGTACAAACAGCAGTAGGTTTTATAAAGGCAACATTAGTGAGTTATTTCTTTTATTGGAATGAATACATGTATCTAATTACCGTTTAAGTGGTAAAGTTTGCGATGTGGAAATGTTTGCAAAATTCGAGGGTTCAGCGCAAGACTATCGTAACTCCAATGTATTTATATAGGACATGTGATAGTCTTGCATTGAACCCTTTTCAACCCTCAAGAAAGTAAGAAAAATATGCGCTTAAGTTTCCGGGTCAGTATATGTTTCATACTTGACTGTTACACACATCTATTTTCATTTCGGTGATTCGCAAACATTTCCTTCCTAAAAATCGCCAATTAGTCAACTTTTTGACTCAGGGGGAAATATTCACTTATACAGTGGTATATGGAAAGCTAAATCAATGAAAAATTGTACCAAAAATGTAAAAAAATCTCAAATTTATCATAAAAAATGTTTTAATTGAAAATTCTGTATTCGTGTAAGATCCTGATCGGAATAAAGGAACTTCATTTCAATGATAGACGTGTAATATCATAATTTATGGGAAATATTCTTATCGCCGGTTGTATAAGTAATAAAATGTTGGATAATAAATTACATAAACATAGTCAAAGCCTTCATTCAGAAGGTATTACATGTTGATTATTAATTCGAGAAGTGTTTCTAAGTAATTATTTATATATTAATTTTTATCTGATTCATGAACAGACAAAGGATTAGATAACGTAGGAAAACATAGAAAAAAGAAATAAATACGTAAATGCATCCTAAAATACAAGAATGATTAATTTGACACTTTTAGGAAAATGAAGTCAATATATATAATCAAACGTAACACTAAAACAGTGATTCAAAAAATAGCACACAGAAAAAAGCGAGATATTTGGCAAAGATGGTAAATGAAAACATTTTTAGACCAGTGGACGGATTAGTAGAGAAAAAGCATGAACGTTTATAAAGCACAAAAACACGAGCAATTCGCTAGAACATGAAAGTACGAGTACATCAAAGTTCATGGATAAAAATAAATAAGCACAAAGATTTATAACAAAAAGTGATAGTAAATATTTCAAGCAAACAAACGCAGAATATTATCATATGATTACAGATTTATTACAATCAAAGACGTGTTACATAAACTTGAAGTCTTATATTGTGGACGGTTAATTGATATTATGTGCAGTTTACAATGGTATTATAATCAGCAGGTTCACAAAAGTCAAATTCATTCCAAATCACATAATTCCAAACAAATTTCATCAAAGTCACATAAAAGCTTGCATTCCAGTTTTTAATCATCTAGCTGACACAGAGCAGCTACGCCTCTATTGATCCAGTGAGCCTCTGGTTTATCTGACGGAATCTCAATGTAAAGTACAAAGTTTGTAGAGTGACCAGTAGTGGACAGAACACCACGTCTGGCGGTTGTCTTGTATACTGGACATTTGTAGACGGGTAATTGTTTAAATTTCGACATTTCATTAGGGCGGAACCACATTACTGGCAAGGGATCGAATAGAATTTTCGGTAAGGATTCTCCAATGACCTTTGCTTCTCTATCCCATCGAGAGCCTTCCATAAACAGACCCTGAAATACACAAAAATATTCGAACATTAAAAAAAAATATACTGCATAAGTGTTAAAGTTTGCGAGGTGGTAAAGTTTGCGAATTTCGCGAATGCAAAAAATTCGCAAACATTTTCCACAGCATAAATTTCCACTTCCACCAAAGTATATTCTTCCTACACACTGAGTTGCCAATACTTGGGAAGTCTGGCTCCCCATGGAGTCACATCTTAAGTACTGCATGGCTTATAAAATCAGGGAGTTATACCTTAACTTTTGGAGCATAAAATAAAACTAAGAAATTTTCCATCTTATCGACAAGCGATATTATCCACTTATACGGTAAACACATTAAAGAAGCCTCAAACATATTTAGGCTACATCATGTAACACACACAGCACTACTTTATACAACTTTGAACATATTTTTTCCTTTTGCAAGAACAAATGTTAGCCAGGGGCCTTATTCACCAACCCTTTAAGACAGAAACTCAAAATTAGGGATTTATTGCTATTAGTAGGGCTAGTAGGGATGTTTCTTACCTTTAAAATATCAAATGTGGTAATACCTATAATTCACCTCACTGTTCACGCTTCATGATTAGACAGGTGAAATAAATATTTTGTGTTAACACTTCCGATTTTGGAAAAAAGTAGGGTAAGTAGGGACCAATTAAAAAATTAGGGAAAAGTAGGGAAAAGTAGGGCCCGCTTGGCAGCCTGTGTAAGTTGTAGATCTAAAAATTATTGAAAAAAAATCTTACATAAATCAGAGCACCATCTTCGGGTTTCTTCAGACCATCTCTCTCATCACTCATAACTTCAAACTCAAATCCAACCGTATCAATAGGAATGGTGTATTTTCTGGCATAGTTCTGGGCAACACCTGTAAAAATAATACATCAAACCATTCAAATTCTATCAATTCATTTCATCAAAATAATTTTATAAAGACAGTGAAGCAAGTTTCATTTACAGCCCTGCATTCAGTTACGGCTAACAGTTGCGAATGTTATGAAACTGTTTTGTTTTGTATCCCTGACCCACTATATCACATTCACTATACACGGGGAACCAAATTACAAATGTTACGAAACGTTAGCCGCAAACATCTTTACTGAACGCAGAACTCGAATACAAGCCCACAGGAGATTGTCACGAGATAAAGAGAGAGAACTGATGACAATCTCCTGCGTACAAGCCTGTAGCTACACATAGGGACTTCGGAGGCATTCTTGCCAAGAAAAATTATGATATTGCCATGTTTTCCTTTACTTTGGAACCTGAAGACATGGCAAAGGTAAGTGCATCTGTTTGCCTAAATGGAGCTATTGGCCGAAGTAAAGATATCAGCCATGTTGCAACTTTTTGTGAAGACTAGTCACCGAATTTTCACCATTTCCATACTCATTCATATTAAATGGTAATTAACATAGTAATGATGTTTTATTATTTATTCAGTGCAATTCTCAGACATATCCACAAGTCATACACATATTGTAGACCAGTTTTCAGAGACTTGTCTTCAAACATATGGTAGACTTTGAATGTTAATACAGTAAAACCACCTCAATAATAAGTCAAAACAATTCAAGTCCATTTTCACTGTTTTGCTCTTATTGCAACCTCAATATTAAGAACACTTCAATAAGACGACCAGTTTTCAAGGGTCCCAATGGTGGTCTTATTATTGAGGTTTTACTGTATATCTTTACCATTCAGTAGAGTGAAATATTACCACATACCAGTGAGGAAAGACTGTGTGAAGTAGAATCCAGACAACCAGAATGATTCTGGAGCTCCACTTTCAATCCAATCTCTGAAGAACTTCAATCTGTAATGGTACAAACATGTACAGTCAACACTGTCATTCATACATTCATTACAACAAAATATTCACTTAACAACACTAATCTGTTTAGAATGAATCTACATCATTACAAATCATGTCAGTGATCAAATTCAATATAATGACATGTTAAGAACAGCAAAATACGAATCATGTCAGTGATCAAATTCAATATAATGACATGTTCTGTACAGCAGCATACAAATCATGTCAGTGATCAAATTCAATATAATGACATGTTCTGTACAGCAACATACAAATCATGTCAGTGATCAAATTCAATATAATGACATGTTCTGTACAGCAACATACGAATCATGTCAGTGATCAAATTCAATATAATGACATGTTCAGTACAGCAACATACGAATCATGTCAGTGATCAAATTCAATATTTTGACATGTTCAGAACAGCAACGTACAACTCATGTCAGTGATCAAATTCAATATAATGACATGTTCAGTACAGTAACGTACGAACCTATAGATAGGTAGGGAAATATTTTTTGTTCATATACACTGTATTGACAATCAATATAATTTTATGACAAACTGGCAGATAAAATCATACTGAATCTCTAGCATATTATAACAATATAACTCTTTTAATAAAAGTTCACACTAGCCGCAAATCATGTGACTTATAAATTATGGTGAATCAGCTGTCGGACAGGCATTTTAATTTTAGAGTAGCCAATAGGTAAGCTCATTCCATAAAGCATTGGACTGCATACAGCCATTATTTTCAGTTTGAGGGTAAGTATGGCGGGTCCTTTTGATAGGGGACATTGCATCATGAATCACCAAATTTGGGTATTTATAAGGCTAAAACTTTAAATAATTTTACTGAACGGGATTTTTCTTTCTAAGTAGGGAGTAAATATATACTTCTTTTTTTGGGGAATGGAGCCCCATATGAGCCCCAAATCTGTCATAAGGGCCAACATATCAGGATGCGGAAGGTCTGAAAACAGGGATTCGTTTGTCTCCACCTGTGATTTACATGGGGAAGTTGTCAGTTACTTGTGGAACAACAGTTTAGTACTGGTGGGTAACCCAAGAACACTGGTTAGGTCAACTGACCGCTGTATATAACTGAAATATTACTGATGACGCTGCATTGAATTCCCACACACACAAAGATGATAATCCGCCATACTCTTTTTAGAACAAAACATATGCTGTATTTGAGCACCATGGCTCCTTAAAGACTTACCTCGCCAATAAATCAGTCACATAGCTACCCAGTGGCTTCAGTGAAGGGTATGATTTAGCTGCCCACATAGCCGGCACTTTACCATTCATCATACTGGTAAAGACTTCCTCAAGTTCTGATGACATCACAACAAGGCCCTTGATGGCTTTCTGAAGGTTCTGTAGGGATGCTCTGACAACTTTTGTTAAACCATTGAAACGAATCAACTCCTGTCTGAGTACTGTGTTCATTGATTCGTCATAGACCACAGGGTACTTCCTAATAACCTGTCATGAAATAGAAATACATAAGATTATTTGTTTGTTGCACACCCACTCACTAACAATGGGTCGCATAGGAAAGTCAAAAGTTTTCAGATTTTTTCAAAATCATGTAAGAGTTTTGCTGAGAAAAAGGTCTTGCAAGGATAAGCCAACAAAAAATAGAACCAAGACCAATATTGGCAAAAGTTCTTGCATGGAAAAGCCAACAAAAAATGGAGCCAAGAGCAATATTGGAAAAAGTTCTAGCATGGAAAAGCCAACAAAAATGGAGCCAAGAGCAATATTGGAAAAAGTTCTAGCATGGAAAAGCCAACAAAAATGGAGCCAAGACCAATATTGGCAAAAGTTCTTGCATGGAAAAGCCAACAAAAAATAGAACCAAGACCAATATTGGCAAAAGTTCTTGCATGGAAAAGCCAACAAAAATGGAGCCAAGAGCAATATTGGAAAAAGTTCTAGCATGGAAAAGCCAACAAAAAATGGAGCCAAGACCAATATTGGAAAAAGTTATTGCATGGAAAAGCCAACAAAAAATGGAGCCAAGACCAATATTGGAAAAAGTTATTGCATGGAAAAGCCAACAAAAAATGGAGCCAAGACCAATATTGGAAAAAGTTATTGCATGGAAAAGCCAACAAAAAATGGAGCCAAGACCAATATTGGAAAAAGTTATTGCATGGAAAAGCCAACAAAAAATGGAGCCAAGACCAATATTGGCAAAAGTTCTTGCATGGAAAAGCCAACAAAAATTGGAGCCAAGACCAATATTGGAAAAAGTTCTAGCATGGAAAAGCCAACAAAAAATGGAGCCAAGACCAATATTGGAAAAAGTTATTGCATGGAAAAGCCAACAAAAAATGGAGCCAAGACCAATATTGGAAAAAGTTATTGCATGGAAAAGCCAACAAAAAATGGAGCCAAGACCAATATTGGAAAAAGTTATTGCATGGAAAAGCCAACAAAAAATGGAGCCAAGACCAATATTGGAAAAAGTTATTGCATGGAAAAGCCAACAAAAAATGGAGCCAAGACCAATATTGGCAAAAGTTCTTGCATGGAAAAGCCAACAAAAATTGGAGCCAAGACCAATATTGGAAAAAGTTCTAGCATGGAAAAGCCAACAAAAAATGGAGCCAAGACCAATATTGGAAAAAGTTATTGCATGGAAAAGCCAACAAAAAATGGAGCCAAGACCAATATTGGAAAAAGTTATTGCATGGAAAAGCCAACAAAAAATTGGAGCCAAGACCAATATTGGAAAAAGTTATTGCATGGAAAAGCCAACAAAAAATGGAGCCAAGAGCAATATTGGCAAAAGTTCTAGCATGGAAAAGCCAACAAAAATTAGAGCCAAGACCAATATTGGAAAAAGTTATTGCATGGAACAGCCAACAAAAATTAGACTCGATCTGTGCGGAAAAAATGGCCATAATAATAAAATCTAATAGGTCATTCTGAAGCATAATAGACTCCATTCTAATTGAACGATATATTTTAACAAAACTGGTACGATTTTAAAACAGAAAGTAAAAATATTTTACCATTTCCAAATCAAAGTCGCTTGGCAATTTGCCAAGAATATCAGCAGATAACTCTTGTATGACATCACCAGCAGATTTACCTCCCTTGCCAGATTGTCTTGGTAAAGTCAGAAGAATACTGTCGAACAACTGTAATGAAAAGAAAAATGAAGTAAATGCTAAATGCACCATAAAAACTGACATCAAAACCAATATATATGGCCATCCAATTAAGGGGCATGATTCTGATGATTTATTTTTAAACAAAATTCTTTCCAATAAATTAAAATCCATCCTTCGTCACATAAAAAAGTCAACAGCATTGTTAGTGCAGGGACTGAAGTAATAAATTCCAGTTTCTGATTGGCTGATTCTGCATACAGTCTACAAATTGACCAATGGCATGGCTGCTTTCCAAGAATGGTTTCCAAACTAAGGTATATAACCTTCGGACCAGATCAAGGAATAAATTGGTTTTAGAGGAAATACATGTAATAGTTAAGTCCTGGGTTTGGCACAAAATAATACACAACAGCCTTTTTTACTAGGGCTGTGATGAAACATGTGTTTGTCAGTTCAGTTTCAATTACTACCCCTTTGGTTATTCAGTTTGATTATATAAATATATGAAATACATCAAATTCTCAATAACCGATAGTTCAGTTATGACCAGACATGAACATTTGACTAGGTAAGAAGAATTAGAACGATGTGTAATAATATAAAATAAAATAGAGCAAAGACTAGAACTAAAACTTCATGTCCCATAATAAAAATGTCCCATAATACAAATAAACAGTTCAAACAGCTGTATAAACTTATGAGTTCTCTGACTAGAATATTGCTTCAGGAATAAGGTTATCTGATGTACCAAATTCAAATATTCATAAGGCATTACTGAACTGAACCATGAGAGAAAGGAACAAAAAATAATTGAATTTCGGTTAATCATCGCAGCATTACATTTTACCGAAACTGAGTTCTAGCAGACTCCCTTGAACTGTCAAAGAGTGGATGTTCAAAGACTGGTTTCAAAAGCTTTAAGGTGATACATGCAAGACAAAGAAAAAAATCCTTTGCACTTACAATCTGTGTCTCCTGGTTGTCCTTGGTGATGTCAGCATTCTCATGAAGACCAAATACTTCAGGGTTAGGGTTCAATGGTAGAGATCTGATGTAATCTATGTAACCTTGATATTGTGAGTGTGGTGGCGCATAGTACAAGCCACTCGCGGAGAATCTGCAACAGACAGAATTTCATTACAAACTGTATGCATGACATAAGGTGTACATTATATCAGAAAATATGGAAACAATTTTTATTCACATTATGCCCGCGTGTACCTGCGCACAGTTCCTTGCCCTCTGTGGAGGCAAAAATTTTAAGTTATTTTGAATCCATTGTGAAAGAAAGTGTTTACATCGATTAATCACTTTCGATGACTGCTTCCTGAGTTACTAACCTGTACTCACTACTAATTCGGGGATTGTGAAGCTAGAGGCTCAACCCATAGTGGGATTCAAACTAGTGACCCTTGGATCAGGAGGCATATACATTACGCAGCAGATACACTTGCTTCATTTTACAACTTGATATACCAACTATGCCATACCCTTAAAACATTGTTCATGGCATTGAAAGCTAATGTAGTTTAGCAATTGGAGTTTACAGGAGCTAATCAAGCAGATTTGCACTCGTTTTTATTTCTATCAAACAATTAGACAGGATATCCCCTTTGCACATACCTGTAGCTATCGTCATCAACAATTGACTGGCAGAAGAAAATTGACAGAAGTGAGACAAGCAGACGTCGATCCTTGTCGTCTGTTACACGACCGCCATAGTTACATTCACCAGTCAAGTACACCAAAGCTGGTAAGGGTAATTCTTCATAGTCATTCAGGAACATCTAAAGTAGAAAAAAATTAATGAGTACAACAATCTGACTGACATGTACAACTTTACATAGAAGGGTGAAAGCAAAACAAGTATATCTTCTGCTTTATTTATATACTGATAGACTGCTTTCACTTTTACTCATCAATATGGTGTGATTCATAAGGACAAGTTCATGGCTGTGTTTTTTTCTGAACCAATAGCCATGTTAACAGAGTAAGAAAAAGACTATTAAGATAATTTAACAAAACTTATGCCATTATATATGAACAGACGGTTGGACTAGCTTCAACATTGAAAGTGAATCTTAAACGTCGAAGGACTGCGATTGACAGTAACATCTCACTTTAAGACCACCTCATTAATAAGACCATAAATGATGGACCACTTTTTAATTTTTTTTAAGTATATATTGTAAATCCAAAATCAGACCTGACTCGCAACTAAAATCAACTTCCTATAGAACCTCATGTGGTCTTTTTTATAGAGGTGTCACTGTACTAGGTATATTCATTATTAAGACAAAGTTTATTTTCGGTTTGTATATCCAGACAGACAATCAGACGGAAGGTCAGACAGACTGACTGACGAGAAAACAAAACTTCTTGTAGGATAGAATACGAAATAACACATACCAGCATCTGCCTTAAACTGATACGTAGATCCGATTCATTGAATTCATACGGAATATTCCAACCAAGTGGACCAAACTTCCTTCTCTCTTGTACCAAGGCATGGAAGAAACAGAGGCCCACCAACATCTTGTTGAATCGGTCAGGCTAAACAACAAAAAAAGGTAAAAATGTTAAATAAATAATAAAGTCATAGTACGAAATACAAAGGTAGACATATAGATAAAGCTATATTGGCATTTTATAACAAAACATTAAGAATAACATACCAGTCGAGTCATGTTAAGTGGTTACCAACAGAAGAAGAGATCCGCAAGCATATGCATTAACTCGTCTGCGGCATACATTTTCATCGGGGCTTATTAGGGCCTGTCATTCATACAATCAATATCGATATATCGACAATTTTTTTCTGTCAAATGATATTCAATACACACTTATAAATATCAATATCATGGTTGGAAAATACAGGAGAATGGGTATAGTCTAAAAATATGCCAAAATAGCGTAACATCGCCTTATAGTCAGTCGCATGTTAAACAGTGCTATAGTGCATTCCAAATGTTGGTAATATAATATAATATAATACTGTGAAGTTAAAATATGGATTAATTACTTAAATGGTCATAAAAATAAATGTTGAACATGAACACAGAAAAATAGGACTTAATTGTCTATTAAAGGAATTTAAAAATATAGTCAATATATCGTCAATATTTGTCTTTTGATATACCAATATTGTCGATATGCAAAAATCTGCATCAATGACAGCCACAATGACAGCCACAATGACAGCCATAGGACTGTCTCAGAAACTGATTTGAACACAATATTTGCTGACATTTTTGCAACCAGAGGCTGAAGCCGACAATCAAGCCACAACTAATTAGCACTTCACTTATTCAAAACAGACAGGCTAATTAGCTGATTTAATTTCGAAGAGAGAATTGAGAGTATGACGCAAAGATGCAGTGACAATGGTTTCACACAAAAGACTCATTACTTAATAACAATGGATATTAAAGGAAAAATGATATTGCACTTACCCTTGTGCAGCCATTGAAGAAGTTAGGATCGGATATCGGGTCATTCAAGAATGATCTCAACAGGTTTGATTTCAGTCCCTTCGGAGGTTCGTTTGTCATCTTTACACCTATACGGAGATAAAGACATTATATTATATGAGCTATTCAGCAACACAGCCTGTATCAGGTGACCAAAAAATCCATTTTCGGGTTTAACATTTTCTAACAGATATATTTTTCTAGTTTCATTGAATATCAAAATATTAAAATCAGACAACTACGTTCCTTGTTATAGTGATTCAAATATTACAAACAAAATTGAAAAGTAACCTACAAAATGATGTCGCATCAAAAACGTTTTACTCAAATGTACCTTAATTCTTAAAAATTTCATAACATTGGTTAATACAGGTTCTGTCGTGTAAGCGTCCATATATATTGTATATATAACAGCAGCGATATTCTGAGCAATTTACTTCAGGGAATTGCATATCAATCAAAATGAGGCAAATTATAACACATTAATGAAAGATTGACCGTGAATAAAATGTAACACTGAACGAATATATCATAGAATATTTCATTTTTTGTTACCATGGCAACATGAAGACTCAAACTGAGTGTTACTTAACAATATATAGGATATATTGACACAATATATACACTGAATTGGTGCTGTACTGTAACACAATAGTTCACTTGAAGACTGTACATGTGTACACTGTATCTTGAAGTAATATCATGGTTTAGAAATTTATTAAAATATTTTAACATCGCAAATCTACAAACAAGATTATCAGTAGAACCAATGGATGCTATACAGAGCATGTGAAAAAAACATCTACCAGTCTCAAAACTAAAGCCTCTGATTGGTTGTATCTGAGTACAGTCTAAAATGACCGATGACAAGGCTGCATTGTGAGTGGTCTCCCAACTCAGTTTTAAGATCTTAGATGGAAGTCTCACTACCAGAGAACTAACAAAAGCCAACAAGATTATTAAACAACACATGACAGTGTTTCTGCAGCAGTCATGCATAAACAAGAAATTGGCAATGCCCACAAATCACGTTTTCAACCTAGTTATATGTAACCAAGGCTCTATTTGTATAATATATACATGATGATCATCAATGCTGCAAAGGTGCTGTAGGTGATACATGCATACACACACTCACACTTAGGTATATTATATATATTGTATATATATATATGCAACAACTATACAAGTTTGATGTCAATACACCCATGCATAGCGAAGATATTAAGTAGAAACTGATTTTTTAATTTTTAGTGACCTTAACCTTGGACAGAACGTACCCAATAGCAATTGATGTCAATATGATGAACGAAACTAAAGTTATTCGCCGGAAACCAAATTGCTAATTTTAGTAACCTTGACCTTTGACGGAACTACTCCAAAAACAATCCCAAGCAAGCTCTCCACATGTCAATACGATAAATGAAAATAAAGTTATTTGCCGGAAACCAAATTTCTATTTTTAGTGACAGTGACGTTGACCTTTGGCGGAACGAACCCAAAAGCAATCATGAGCGAGCTCTCCACATGTTCTTACTATACACCAAGTTTGGTTATAATATGATCAATAAACTCAAGTTATTCGCCGGAAACCCCCAGTTTGAAGCCCGCCCGGCCGCCCAACGACACACACAATTCTAATAACCTGGTTTTCTTCGAAAACCTGGTTAATAAATAAAGTACAAATGTGCTCATGTGTATATAAAATGTAAAATTAAGACATAAATCGACTTTGATCAAATTTACAATATTGTTTGAAACAGCACAACAAAAACATACTAAGATCTGTAAAATAAGTTGCAGAAAAATGAAGAGGAAATACAGAATATAAAGTTAAATATTCATAGAAAGTTTTACATGTATTTTGAAATAAACAATCAAACTACTGGTATGAAAAACATATTTAATAACTAAGTGCTTCCATGAAGAACCAATATTGTTATTTGAGGTCAACAGCAGATAACACTGATTTTAGATACTTAACTAAGTAATTTTTGAAACTTAAATCATTAAATGATCAACACATTTTCGATCTATAAAAAAAATCTCTGCACTATTTTAAGAACTGAATCTAGGATAATCTGTGATAAGTTAAAGTAAATGGAGAACAATATGCAATAAATTTAACGATCATTAAAAAAGGAAAGTTAGGTTATCTTAAAAAAAATATATTTTGAGGTACACTAACTGATCAATCAAAATTGACCGCGACTAAAATTCATTATGGATTCTGAACTAAATACTTTGTGTCATTTTCCCAGCTTGTGACAGGGGTACAAAAAAGTATATAAAAAATGGATTAACCAGGCCCCAAATACCTGTATATTGTGTGTAGGGGGACATTATAGCTATAGATAAAATTTGTTCATGTTAATAGTATCTATTATCAACCTTCACTATAAAGTAGAAATATCGACCTACCATTTTGTAGGATAGAAACAGGGAACTGGTCTGATGGGTAACTAGTTAACCACAGTCTGAAATTCTCGTGCGTTTCCTCGGGTCTAATGACCTCCTCGCAGATTTTCTCCAATTTTGGCATCCAACTGGTTGCCAAGTGACAATTCTGCAGAACTACCCAGGTACCATCCTTGATTGCTTTCTCTATCATCTTCGCAGCTATTGGACCCTAGAAACAGAAGAAAAGGGGCTATTAATATTCTGATTCTAAATATGCAGTCATTTGAATCTTCTAAACTTTGATGTAACCACTCGAGAGCAACATCCTTGCATACCAGAACCAGGATGTTTCCAAGGGTGCTGGAAAACTCTATCTTACACCCACGTAACATCGAATAATAACTTGTATGAATTTGTAAAACAAGCGACGTTTGTAAAACATTATGCCCCCTGTGACATTTGACCCTGTGACCCCAAAATCAATAGGGTTCCTTTGCTACCCAAGATGAATGTGTGGACCAAGTTTGAGGATGATAGGTCAAGGGGATCTTCAGTTATTGATCGGAAACGAAAAGGTTACTGACGGACCGACGTACGGATGTACAGACCGACATGTGCAAACCAATATGCCCTCTTTTCTTCGAAAGGGGGCATAATAATACGTTAATATAAGTAAGCAGTCCTTGAATATTGTCCTTTATTTGTTAAAAAAGGTATGCAAGAAAAAGGATCTTTTGCTGGCTTCGTATTTGGATGGAAACATCTAGCACTTGGGTAATTGTTCACATGGTCACTTGGCAAAGCCTTGTTCCCACTAAAACAGTAACCCCAGTGCCAGATATTGCTATTCATACCGGAAGCCAGTGAAAGATTCTTATAATCCAAAATGTTGGCTGTTGTTGAGAGGTTGTTGCTCTAGAGAGGTTTTAACTGAAACAAACCAATGTCTGTTCCAAAAGCTACCATGCATTCTCAACCAGTAAATGTCCAAAAACAAATTCTGTCAGTCAGATGAAGAGAAAAGTTTTTTTCACATCAGGCAGTCGGTGAAATCATTTCATGAAGTTTGGCCTTTACAGTGTACCTGCTTTATACTATGATCAAGGTCCAGGATTACAATGGACACTTACACTCAGCAATCCCTAATCACAAATTTTGCTCTTATGAGTCAAATAGTGACTCAAATTGAGTGTGAATAATGTAAAATGAGTGCTGAAAATTCTTTGTGGTCCGTTTTCTTACAGATTTGAGTAAAATATAAGATATGGGAGTAATTATTAAGTCCGAGTGTGGAGTGTGGCACTCAAACCCAATAATTACTCTCATACATGATCATTATCCTAAAATCTCTTAGAAAATAGACGAAAAGTGATATTCGGCACTCATTTCACATTTTCATGCATTTTCCCCACTAAAATTTCCGCTATCAGACAAATAAGAACAAAATTGTGATATATGAGATTTAAGTGCCGAGTGTTAGTATCTGTTATGATCCTGGGTCCAGAGATATGGCAAGACTATATTACCTGTCCTTGACCTAGCGAAATCGTCTGTATTTCTCCTTTGGCTTGACTCAAGCCCCTATCCTCAGCGAACTTGAGAAGGGCTGCCATGGGGTCAGCACCTGGGGATAGCACAAAGATAAGGGGAGCGCAGCAGTTGGAATCGGCAAATGAGCCCACAAGGTCAAAGGTTGGGGGTTCAATGTACGTCTGTCCGAGGTTGTTCACGATGAATTCCTGTACAGCCGGCACCATTTTGTCCGGCCTGAAACATCTGAGTACGACCATTTTATCCATGCCTTGTAGGACATCAAACGGAGACGGGTATTTCTCATTCTGTGGCTGCGGAGAATCATACATCTTCTTCCATTCACGAATATTTTCATTTACATCTGAAACACATAGTTGTTGAAACATGATGACATTTACAATGCAAACGCTAGCCTCTTATAGTTTGGTAAAATCTAAACATCATGGAAAGGGTCCAATGCGGCAAAGGTCATGGTCACACCTAACAGGACGCCAGGGGCCTTATTGTAACTGATATACAATAAAACCTCACTTAAAGACCACCTCAAAATTAAGACCAGCTAATAAAAAAATACCGTATTTTCATGGACAAGTTATATTTTTTCCTCCATAATTTTTTTTGATAATCAGAACACCTCTCAACAGAGATTGACCTTTTTATCAGATCACATCACAAAGGTTATGATCATACCGAACAGGATGCCAGGGGCCTTATTCATAAACATTCGGTCTTAGATCTAAAATGTTAAATGTTCTTTTTACTCCTATGTTGTTATAACAGTATAGATTTTAATAAAAATCGGCACAAGTGTACAGAGGGTAACAACAAGTATTCAGACAAAATGTCTTTTTTTTAAAATAAATTGAGAACAAAATTAAGGCTGGTAAATATAAATTCTGCACATTTTAGTCTAAGTTTCTGATTTTAAGTGATTGTGAATTAGCCCCCTGCAACTAGTTATTAAGGAAGCAGACTGCATAGCGATTTACATAAACGTAATAAGTTAATTACAACTGAGCTAAGATATATATGGTATGTACAGTAAAACACATTTAACTTCCATGATTTTACTAGATTAGCAGACAACCTTGTAACTTAGACTGACTTTCTTCAGAACCATCTGATGATCTTGTTATCAAGGTCTTGCTGTATATACAACACAAAGCAACTACTACTAAATTATAAAAAGAAAATATACATTTATTCTCTCATACAAATTTTTTCCAGACACAAATGATTTTCAAGCATACTTACGTTGCCACAAGCCCTTCAGCGAGGATATACTCGAAGCCCTCACGGCCTCTCCCCATGATTTATCACTCAACCATTCAGGGGCAGGATTTGGATGGGGGTTTTCAAGGGCCACACCTCCGGTTAGAAGGAATCGCCATATGTCTTCATCGACGCGGCCCCTAAAAGAAAACGGACATAAATCGTAATATAACATTTATTGCTTCTCATACTGAATTTGATTCCAAATGGTTTTACAAACAACAATGAAAGCAACTGAAAGTATTAATGCATATATATAAATTAGAACTTAAGTTAATATTTTAACACTGGATAATACGAATCAGTACAAGGTATATTAGTATAATGTAGCAAGTTAAGATTAATTTTACATACACATTGTTACTTGTTAAACATATGATATTAGTTCACACTTTAATCAGAATTTTAATCAAGCAGGGTAAACAAGTATTTCATACTATGGATAATAATGAATTAAAAACAATATCTGTCTAATTGTAACTGATATACAATAAAACCTCACTTCAAGACCCTCTAATAAAAAAATACTGTATTTTCATGGACAAGTTATATTTTTTCCTCCATAATTGTTTTCGATAATCAGATCACCTCTCAACAGAGATTGACCTTTTTATCACATCACATGATCACAACCATGACCGACTTGCTACAGAACCAATGGTGGTCTATATATTGAGGGTTCACTGTATATGTAAATGCTGATTATTCAGAGGTCAACAAAGACTGGGGGTTAGGCTCAAAACAATTGTAACTCTCTTTTGGTAAGTGCCAAAAATGCACCTATCAATATTTTGCCCAGGGGTTGGGGCCATGACCCAAGATGAATTAGACATTTAGTCCTTTTTGGGGGTCTAATTCTCCACCCTTAAGCCAAGCATTTCATCTAAATCCCCGCAGTGGGAGTTGCTAATTCCTCACTTCATACGGCATGTAAAATACCCACCTGTCGAGAATCGTCTTCTGTCAAAAGTCCATCATATCCCCCCCTGGCAAAATATTGATAAGTGCTTAACAAACAAGTTACAAAGGTGTTGCACCAAACTTGGAAATATGAAAATTTTCTACATCGTACAAGCAAGTAAGAGCAAGACTCTTTTAACTACGCCTGAAAATAGCAGCAACAGTCTAGCATTTAAGCCTAAATAAGAAATATCTAGAATTTGGCGCCAAACTATTGTACACGATCCTTTGAGAACATGAGATACAGCTGTTTTACACTTAATCCTCGATATCGTTCATTGTTTACACTATAATGATTTCAATGAATGTCTACATACACAAGTAAATGGACTTAAATCTAAATGAAAAGAAAACTAAACAGAAATGATGAAAATACCCAAAGAAGTAATGTTTCAGTTACCAAGTACATGTGTAGTATACAGTTCATAATGGTCTGTCCCCTGACAGGGCTAATACAGTCAACTCTTGTTACACGGACATTGGTGACAACGGAACATTTGTTTTAATGACAAGTCTGGTTGGAACGAACCTGCACGTTGTGGCATAGATCAAATTCAATATAACGACATATTCAGTACACCACTACATAAAGTTGGGGAAAAATGATGGTCGTTATACTGAGAGTTGACTGTAGAGAAAATAATGATGGGACAAGTTGTATGGTAGTAGTCTCATTTACAATGGATGGAAAAATGCAGAACTTCTATTTATTCAAAATATGGTTACTACAATGTATTAATGAGAGAAGCAGGAAAATGCGTAAAATTCCTTAAAAAATAAAAATCCTGAAAAGAGGGCCAAGGAAGCAAAGGGACGGCAACATTCACAGAACAGGGCATCCCCACACAGACCCCTATGGTGCATTGTTTGGTAAACACTGGTATTTCTTTTTCCAATTAAATTTTTCCGGCCTATTGCCTAATTTATATTTTGAAGAAATGGTACCAACCTAAATTAATAAAGAAACACTAAACAATTTCACTAGCAACACAGATACACACACAAATTTACACAGAGAAGGACTGATACTGGTTCAGTCATGTATAATTATGTAGTATACATATTGCCATATTGAACATGTATATTTTGTGTTTTCAAATATAATTGAATGTACTAATATACATTGCTAAAGCAACACCCAGCCACCAACATAAGCACAAAAAAAATGTTTTTCAACGACAGTGCAAAAGCATCTACTACTAAACTCTTACATTATTCATAAATGACACAAAGGTGTATGGAAGACCCATTGCTAGAGCTACAATCCAGCAGATATAAAGGAAGTTTGGAGACATTCTGGCGGGGATAAAGATGTTGGAATTTCTTGCATTATTTATCGGAAACCTGAAGACATGTTTACTAAGTCAAGAGCCTCTGTTTACCTCAGTAATTGTACATGTCTGTACATACTATTATTATCAATGCAGAAAGCAATACATGGATAATGTCATTATCATAAAAGAATAAATTCTAGGCAAACTAGGGTGGTAATGCTTCAAAAATCTTGGAGGACAACCACAGCCTTTAAGGTGCTTAGTCATGATTTTTGTCAAAGTATGCTTTTAGTCATAAATATGAGAAAGTTGGTGGTTAATGCCTTCATACAGATTTACTCTACAACACTGCATTGTCACTTTTCTCATATGTTTCCCATAACCCAAAATACATGAGCCTGATACCAGTATTTTGTATCCAGACCTACTTGGCAAGCGAGTGATAGCATAGGATATACATGTATCGGACCTATATTTTGCAGTTCCAGGTACACAAATGTAACTTGTAAGAAAAGTTATAATGCTGTGTTTTAGAGAATGTCTGTATAAAGGCATTAAGATGACATTGTCTTAAAATTATCAACTTCCATATTTTGATAGAAACTTTGACTATCTACCTTTAACAGTCCCTAAAAATGTAGCTCAGTATTCCATAAGCTGAAAGCAAGTAAAATGGAACCGTTCTCTCTAAAACAGCATCTAGAAAAGGTATAAAAATCTAATTCTGTATCACTCTAAGTAAGATATCTAGAATACTCTGAAAATATTATTTTCGTGAGAACTTACGCAGCGGGGTTATGTCTGGTGAATTGAAAACAAACAACAGTGCAAGTTAATCACATACAATATAAAAACATTTCAGAGTTCACCAAACTGATCCAGTCTTAAGCCGACCGAAAAAAAAATTGCATTTTTTTGCCAGACCAAATTAATTTTTACCCGACATGTCAGGCTGTCAAACACATTTGGGGAACTCTGATAAATATTTGTGTGTTTCATCAGTTAAATCATTACTATAGAATATTTAGTAACTTCCAAAATAGTATCGCTAATATACTAAATGGGAATTAATTCTATCAACATTGGTAAATATGCCGGCTTCATACCTGACAAATTAAGCTTTACTGTTTTAAATTAGTTAACAGCACTAAAAATGAATGGTATCTTGCTTTAGAATAAAATAATTTCAGAATTTCAAAAATTACATCGCAAATATACTAATTGAATTTTATCAACATAGGTAAAAATACTGGCTTCAAGACTGACATATCAATTTTTATTGTTTTAAATTAATAAACAGCACTAAAAAATAATGGACTCTTAATTATAAGCTTAAACCACTATTTTCTGTTTGAAATTTTAAAATCCATGAATGAAACACAACATTCAAAGCACATTGACACATAAAATGAAGTTTAGTAATAGCAAATTCATCAACGATGATTAATCAACAAAAGCAAAACACAGAAAACTCTTTGAAACAACAAACGGCTCAAACGGCAGCAACAATTGCAACAACAATTTCAGTCCTACACAGCGACTCACTAAATTAAGCTGAACAAGAAACTTTGCTCCAATGCGGCTGCTTGCTAGAATTTACGCAAAATAAGGACAAGGAAACTTCTGTCAACAGGAGATTATCAAGAGTTCTATCCCATTATCGATCCCTTCTATATGCAGTACATTTAAAAACCCACAATTTTGTCCCGTTCATTTTGAAACTCATTTTATATGAAAATACCTGTTGATTGCAGGGGTGTCAATAAGAGCCGGGAGCCGGTCAAATTACCCGGTAACTTAAGCATCATCACCCGGCTACTTTTCCAAAATGAGTGATCATAATTAAGGGGAGTACCCCCAGATCCCCGCCTACTTTCGATGATGTCCCTGCTTATTCAAATTAGTGACACCCTCTGTGATAGCAATTGGATATAGCATACATGTTGCACAAACATGAAACAGTATTGTTAAGTCCTGTTCTTGTATTCCTATCTTAGTCCACGAAACTTGAGAGAATCTTTAGTGTGCATTTCTAAATGTACCGAGTATATATACCTTCTATAGTATATGTAGATGTATACTTAAGACAGAATGTAGAAGGGGAGAGAACTTGTGACAATCTCCTGTGCTTCTGTCCGACACAGGGGCTGTCCAGACTTAAACAGAATAACGACAAAAGTTTCAGTCCAACACAGTGGTTTGCCAGAAGCTCAACAACAAGTCCGGTCTAAAACAGCTGCCTGCTATAATTGGCTGGACAACAACAAGAACACAGCAGGAAGCTTGACAACAACAACAATAACGTCAGTCCAAAACTGCGGCTTGCTAGAAATAAGCTGAAGCTAGAGTTTTAACAGACCATGTACCCATTTGTTCTAAAAGTATATAAAAATTCTGGTTTCAGTTGTGCATAGTAACTTACCCTCTACTTTTTGCTCTAATCAAATAGCATTATAGAACAATGTAGACATCTTGATATATATATAGTTAAACAGTTAAACAAGATTCACAGTAAAGCCACAGTATCAGATGTGTCACATGCTACCATGGTCAGTACAGCTTTCATTCTTACACAATAATCATTGTAAGCTGAACCAGTGTTGTCATGACTATGACAAGCAGCCCAAGTACAGAACCAGCATCAAGTATAGCCCCAAGTACAATGCCAAACTCAGTCCAACCCAAAGTACAGCCCCAAGTTCAGCCCCAGCCCAAAGTACAGCCCCAAGTAAAGGCCCCAAGTACAGCCCCAGGCTTTGTCTCCATATAAGCTTGTTACACACTAAGTTTGGTCAGAACAGGTCATTCCACACCGAAGTTGTTGGCTGGAAACTGTTTTCTTATGATTTTTGTGTACCATGCAAGCAACCCCATATAAAGGACTAGGTCTCCCTTAATACTTGCTATACTTCCAGTTTGGTCAGAATGTGTTATTCTAAACTTGATCAATTTGCTAGAAACTGTGTTTCTATTTTTACTAACAGTGACCTTGACCCAAAAGACCCCAAATACAACCCCAAGTCTGGTGGAACCTGGTAAATAACCTGAATTGAACAATGCATGTACACATTGGGAATAGATTTTTGTACAGCATAGCAAAACATATACCTGAATTTTATAATTTGTGGAATCGAAACATATTTTTCACCTCATAAATATTCATAGAACATCATAGAATATCATAAATATTCATAGAACATCATAAATATTCATAGAACAATGGACATAAAAGCCACACTCAGACAGGGTTTTTTCTTTACAATACATTATATGCAAAGCTGAAATTAACGGTCAATATAACAATCAGGCAAACACAGTGGGCTACAAAGCAATATTAGTACAACAATTTTAACTAAGTTAGAGATATGGTAGAAAACTAAATTGCATTATCAGTGGGATTAAAATGTTCAGCAATTAGTACACTAACTGCCAAGCCTGGAAAGTAAGACATGTTATAATGTACATTGAAGTCAGAACAGTTTTGTATTTTATGCTAAAACACTCAAAGTACTTGCAAGCGTAACCATGGAGATAAAACAAAAATAAAACTTTTTAACATACTGGCTTTTGTTACACTCACTCATAAACAGATGTTACTCAACAGAAGTTTATGTCATCACTGAAATTAAGTACTGGACAAGAAAATAATATCAGAAACAATCACATCAAAATTTTTAATTCTTCTAATACAAAGTTGATTCAAAATTTATGACCGTAATGCTTCTTAGAGTAAACTGTAATCAAAACCCACCAAAATATGTTGAGAAAATTCTGAATAAATTCGTCAACTGAGAATTTTAACCTTATTTTCCCGAATTGATAAAAAACAGTGGAGATTACTTACTGTCCTTTCAGGATGTTGACACACAAGACGAAAGAGAACAAGAGTTTGTCTTTCTCAAACAACGATCTACAAACATTTTTGTATATACTGTTGGTGAAATGATCATTCAGATTGAATATTCTCTCCTCCAGCTCATTGGATGGTTGACTGTTCATAATAGACTACAAATAGAACAATATATAGTAAATGTAATATATAGTAATATATAGTAATATATAGTAGAAGGTATGATTTAAAAATTACAATTATTGTTTGCATTATATTGCAGTCTTTACTAGTAGTATTGTATCATTTTGATCCTGATTTGCTGTTGTGAAGTTTACTTTTGGCTTACAATTTAATTAATTAATGTTTCAGAATTATAATTACTAATATTTAATGTATTTATAATAATAGTAGTGATAATAATGATAATAATCAGAACATATTATTATCAGTCACAGAGTACTGCATTGCCATTGGTCAATGTCGGGACTGTGCTCAGAACCAACCAATCAGATGCTTGAGTTGCGAGACTGGTCTTCAAACTCAGATCTACAACCTCAGATCCAACTATTGGTCTGATTTAGAGAGAGCTTCAAGATATTCATAGGCAAGTTCACAGACTGTATTCCAGTACCGAATTAAGGACTACAGAATTTCACTTACCTGTAAATACAGGTTAATGAACCATGTCAGTGAATACTGATACATAGGTTCGATATTGGCCAAGTCCGAGATACAGAAGAAGAGAATGGACGAGTGCACGGCGACAGGTTTGTATCCATTTCTCGTCTCATCAATCATCACTTCAGTCTGTGTAGCAATCTCTTGTTTAGCTGCGATCTCTTCAGCTAACACCTTAGATGATGACAAAACCTTGATTGCTGTCTCATCTTCCAGAATATTACCCTGAAAAGGTAGAAATAAAATTAGAATGAGACATAATACAAGACACTTCTGAGCCAGTTGAATATTACAAGTACATGTATATCCAAGTGTGTCAAAATGATAGTACATGTATAAGCACAGTGTGTCAAAATACAAGAAAAATTGAGTCCCTTAAAATCACAGCAAGTCAAATATACTGTATAAGTGGATAATATTGTGTCGAAAAGTTTGCAAATGGCCTATTCCAGACGTTTTGCGTGTGGAAATGTTTGCGAATCACCGAAATCACTTTGTTCATAATATCTACACATCATAAAAATCGCTAGTATATAATTGATTGTACGTTATATTTATGTCTTAATCGAGGAGTGCATATTGACAGTTTTTCATCAAATTCTGAGACGTTTACATCCGCTTTTCAAAACCGTGGTAAAAATATTGGTAGCTAGAAGTGGAAATTTACGCTGTTGAAAATGTTTGCGAAATTTATGCATTCGCAAAATTGGCAAACTTAACCACTTATAGAGTATGTAGATTCAGACCAAGTCAAAATAGAGTTATCTACATATAAAATATTACTTCTAGGAGCAAAAGTTGTATTCTAGTCATTCATTTTACACCTCGGCATTAGTTGCTCTGCCTCATGATATACATTTCAGACAGAATTGTTTATGAATCAAAATGCTTTTATACCTAAAATACAGTTTAAACACAAATTAATGATGAAAATAATTCCAATGTCGACATTAATTTTTAAATTACATTCGCAAATAGTTCCATCTAGATCTTTCATACTAACCTCCGACGATGACAAAACTTCAAGAATTTTATCTTCGATCTCCTTTAGTTGTTTCTGATTAGCAGCACTTTCCAAGATAAGTTCATTCTTCTTCTCTTCAAGCTCTGGTTTCTCCTTGGCAGCTACAATACCCAGTAACTGATCTTCTAAACCTTGAGGGGTGATCATGAAGTTCACCAAACATACCTGGAAGTCGGAACCAACATTTGATCACATTTGAGGGATGACCCAAAATTTCCCGAAACAAATTTCTTATATATAAGTACATGTATTGGGTATACATTACTCAATTTTAACCATAATTTTACAATGGTGTTAACTTGGGTATTACTATTCTTGAAGAAATGAGTTCATGCGACTGACATAAATGTTACAGAATGGTTCAGATTTAAGAAAAAATGCTACAGTCACAAATCTAAAAGCAACCAGCAACCAATACGGATTGGGACAAATATCTAATCATGCGATACAAACAACAATATACCAGTAACATTGTGCTAGAATCGCAATGAAAACAAAGACAGGATTAAATGTCTGAATTTCAATGGATCAAAAGTACCGCTGGTAAAACCCCATTTTTAGCGAATTCCTGATTTCATCTATTGAACCATATGTTTTAAGGAACAACTTCATACCTTGACGGCCACTTCAGGCAGATAATGTGGACTTCTCAGTGTTGTTGTGATGTAAAGACGGAAATCTTTCGAGTACTCAATCACACTGTCACCGAGTTTTATGTAGTCGACACCCTGTTGTCTGAAGGTCAGTTTCTGTAATACTGGTTCCAGGATTGGATCTAGCTCTTCAGCAACATTTTCAATTAAGACTGGGGAACCGAACTGTATGGCATTCTCAAGATTCCTCAAATAATTGGCATCAGAAAGTTTCAACACGCCAAGCTTATTCTGACGTTCCAAATTTTTCACCCACTTGTTAGCTTGACCTTGAGGGTCGATCATTAAGGGCCATCTCCTGGAGTTGTACACTATGATACCATTGTCTATACTAAAGTTATCTACTGGCAAACCGGCAATATTCCAGGCACGGATCTTGACTGGATCTCCCAATGTCTGGTTCAAGGAAAATACATCAGAGCACGGGATATCTCTTGTCTTACATTCTTTCAGCCAATCTGCGGTAATATCCTGAAAAAATATTATGGGGTCAAAACCATCAAATTTGTTTATAACACATTGTAAATTTAAATAGATTTCTTCTATAACGTTTTACAATACTATATCAGCAGGCTGTCAAAAGTAGGGATAAAGTAGGACTTTTTTTTTTAAACTAGGGCAATAGAACGTAATATGTATGCTGAACATCTTTAATACTTTTTGAAGAAATTCTCACCGATCAGTTTGTAAATGGTACAAACAGCCATTTTATGCATTAAGAGACATTCAATAAATGAAACAGATAACCAGTACTTACATTTCTGAAATCTACGGTGAATGCACCAAGATAGGCAACTACACCAGAAGACAGTAACACGTCTCCTGTGATGTTTGTGTATTTTTCACCGAGAGTTTTAGCGGCGTCCGTCCATCTGTCCTTCTCCCCGCCAAGTCCTCCGATCAGTTTTTCTGCCCTGTCTAATTTCTTTGAACATAGATCGATATTTTTTTCCAATTCATTCTTCTTCTTTGTCATTGTTTCAAATTCGTCATTCAACGCTTGCAGTTTGTCAGTTACCTGTAATAAAAGGGAGGTGACTGTGTTAAACATAAATTTCTACAAGGGAGGTAATAAGGTTCATATCACTCTTTTCCAATAAGGAAATTCCTATATATGATACCCATTTCACAGAATTTCACATTTTTGTAAATTTTAAGAACCAGCCTGCTTAACAACAATAATTAAGACACTAAATACAAAATTTTATTCAAAGTTAGCCCTTGTGTGCACTGTGTCGATTGGTTAATATGTTCTTAAACACGTTTTTATTGGCTGAAAACCTCACAAATTTTTACAAATGCAGCAAATAAAAACGGACTATAAGTATTACCTAACTTATCAATCATTTATGGTATCTGAAACGGACAATGTTGGTAATCTTAACAAACCTCTTTAAGCTGAGCTCTTTTTTCATTGAGTTTATCCATCTGTACTGCCAGCTCTGATTCAGCTCCAGCCAGTTTGATCTTCTTGGGAGCAACAACTTTAGCGACCTTGTCATATATGTCCATAGCTTTTACCCATCGACACAACCCTTCACAAGCTGTCGAGGCATTCTTGATGACAGTTGGATCGAATTCGGGGTTGGGAATGTATCTAATGAAAGAAGAAATGGCATGTAATTATTTTATGATATGACATATTTACAGAACAACTTATCCAGAGCAACACCCTTTGAAAGGTGCAAATTTTGGCTGTTGTTGAGAGGTTGTTGCTCTAGAGAGGTGCATTGACAGGATTCATTTTGTGTCCAAAAATTAGACATACCTATCCATCCCATAAATGATGTGGGCAACCAAACTCAACAAGGAAGGCCTACATTTTTATTGATTTTTGTCAATTAATATGCCTTTTTCTGATTTCATTAACAAAATGTGTATCATATCTCTTCATTCTAACAATGATTATCCACTCAATGCTTACAGCTCTAGGCATGATGCTCTAGGGCGGAGCGCTAGACTCCTGATCTGATAGGTATAAGATTGAATCCCACCATAAGCAAGATTTGTATTATTCATTTATTATAGTGTCACCCCTATTTAAAGCGCCAGCCATTTCCGACTTATGAGACTCCTACTTTCTGAGTACATTTGCTTCTCGAGTCCAGTCCTTTAATGCCAGGCACCAGGCAGGTAGACGTACTGTAACCATTATTTAATTAGCTGGTGGCTCACCAAGCAGTCATATCAGAATGGACCCCTGCCAGGATTATAACCTTCGACTTCCGACTCCCAAGTCAGATGCCTTAACCACTGGGCCACCGGAGACGGTGTATGCCGTCTTCATGATTCCTAAAGTTTCAGGACTGGTTAGGTAACCAGGACACAGTCATCGAGAGTGTTGATATGAATTGCATGAATCTATTCTACAACCGATGTACCATAGTAAGATGAAACTAAACTATGCTTACTTGTCTCTAATCTTTTTGATAACGGCAGGAGCGATGTTGTCCTTATCGTAACTCTTCAGTTTGTCGAGGAACTTCATGTCGCCGAGTACTTTCTGAGACGGACCCCAGTAATCTTCAACCATCTTTCCAGTACCGGTGGGATCTGGCTTTCTCTCTGGTTTGTATCCCAACATCACACAGATAGATTCCATTACCAACTTCACCAATGGTGGGGGATTCTAAGTAACAGAAAACCAAGTATTATAGTTTCATAAACAGCTCATAATCACAGCTGACAATCAGATATAATTGGATAGCCTGTTTTGATTAATTATCAATGTTATAGTCCAAGACTGTACAAATCAAGGGAGTCAAAAAGAGCTGGGAGCCCTTAAAATTACGCAGAACCTTCAGCATCATCATCGGGCTACTTTGTTTGTATGAATGATCATAGTTAAGGGGAGTACCCCACAGATCCCCGCTTACAATTGATGATTTCCCCAATTCAAACACCCATGACAAATAGGAAAATATTTCTACTTGAATGCATTGAACCATTATATCATACAACCGCAGATACAATTGTGCAGCTTGTATTGCTATTTATAGAATACCTAAAAACAGAAAATTTTGCTTATTGTCAGAATAATCAGACATTTTGCTTCTGTGCATGAGTGATTTCCCTTTGCGCTATTCAATGAGCAACATGTAGTGACGATAAATTCCCGAAAAGCGCAATCGATTATAACCAACCTCTGCATTGAACAATCAAATTTCGATAATACTCAATCATTGTTGACTCCTTTCCAAATATACACCCCGAATACTAAGAAATATTTAATCAGGATATTGAGGGTGAAAGCATCAATACGCAAATAAATAAATACATATAGTAAAACCTCACTTAAAGACCACCTCAATAATAAGACCACCTCAAAATTAAGAACAAAACTATCGAGTCCATTTTTATTGTTTTGCACTTTATTCAACCCCAATATTAAGACCAGTTTTCAAGGGTCATATTGTAGTCATATTATTGAGGTTTTACTGTAGACCTTTTTCGCGATAATGATGGATACCTACCTTCATAGATTTGACTAGAGTGATATCTGTAGGTTTGAGTGTGTTGAGAGCTTGTATAGCAGCCTCTAGAGCTGGAATAGCTTCAGCAAGATCACTCTCACATTCATCCTTGATAGCTTGAGCAGCAGCAGCTGCCTCATTGGCAATAGCTTCATCAGCGGCAACAACCTGTAAAAACAAAACTAGCATCATTCGTCTTGAAACATTAATTGCTGTTATTTTAACAGTTTTTGGGAGGGGTCGTCTCAGTGACACAGTTGGTATAGTCATAATCAATAATTCAGTGCTAGGCGCTGTCTTCATAGGAGTCATAGGTAAGAATCCCAGGGGTCACTTATAAATCTCGAAATCATATAAAATCATTCAGACTTGATGCAACCACTGAATGCAACAGTTAAGCAGAATGTTGAGTTCGCCTTACTCCTGAGCGTGGCACATCATTGAGTATCATATAAGTATCAATGTAGGAATGAGTGTCAGTATCAACTCAGTGAAATTAGCCAGAGCTGATCAATCAAACAGCTTTTTTTCTAGGATCAATTCCTTCAGCTTCAAGATGATACAGATTCTTAACATTCCAGTAACAAAACACTGCAATATCAGTATGTTTTTTTATTTAAATTTTAATTAACAGTCGGACCTCGCTCATTCAAATTCAGATAATAATACATTATTTCGAATAAACCATATCAATTTGACGTGCCTAGTATACATCGGGACCTGATATCTATTTCTGATTATACTAAGTCTTCGGATAAAAGTTTGTCGAATAAACGATGTCCGACTGTAAAAACATTTAATAATAGGCTGCTAATAAGTATAAACCAGTGCATTTCAAAGAACTTGTAATTAATTGTATCCTGGCAACTTTTCTTACCTCCTTCTTGGCCTCAACTTCGACCGTATCCTGCTCAATCTTTATCATAAGTTTTTCCGTTTCAGCAGAAGTTTTGATAAGTTCTGGCTGCAAATCTCTCAGTTCCTGTTGCATGACCGACACTTGCGATGCAGCGAACTCCAGTTTCTCTAAACCAGTCAGATAACGCTGACGTAGCAGCATGATGGCGTCACGTTTAACTCCAAGCAATTTCTTGAATGTCAGAATTAACTCCAAGTACGAGGTCGGTGTCACATAGTTATGACGACGTAACATATCATAGAATCTGTAAGATAAAAAAAACATCTGATCTTAAAAAAAAAGTCTTGCTATTTGCTTTGGTGTTACATGTATGTCTAAAATTTAGTTAACATACTTTTACCTGCATTTTGTAAGCATTTTATTACTCAAAATGAAACTTTCGAAACTTTGAGTTTGAGAAAGATCTCAAATGTCAAATATGGAATTGGAACATAAAGCTCTCATTCTTTCCTCTAACCAAATACTAAGACCCCCATTGGTTCTGAAGAAAGTCGGTCTTAGCAGTGAGATGGTCTGATTATCAAATCAAATATAGAATAAATATAGAAAAACTAGATGCTTTCCATAGGAAACGGATGTCCGCGCTATGGGCTTTTTCAGTAGAATGTAAATACTTTGTTTGTAAAGGCCAAATAATTTTGAAGCAATATTAATTGGAAAACCAAATTTATTAAGTAAAAAAAGGGCCACAACTCCTCCAAAAATCAGTGAATTGTAACCGTTATCTAACTTGACCTGTATTTTATTATCCTATACGTATGTGCCCAATATGAATTGAATCCACCCATTCTTTCAAAAGTTATTGATCGGAAACCAATTTTGCAAGGACGGACAGAAGGACAAACCGATGGACAGGGGTAAAACTTCATGCCCCATCACCATTCAGATCTCATCAATACCTCTAACCAAATGCACTGAAACCTGAATACTAAAACCACCCTCTCTTCTGAAGAAAGTTTGTCTTTACTTTTTGGCCCAAATTTTGAGGTGGTCTTTTAAATGAGGATGTGTAGATCATGGAATAATGATGTATATACCTTTCTGATAAATTGAAGACACTCTCATGGAACATTTTACACATACTGACAACACCAATTCTTATTGTATCTTCCAATTCCACATCCTCTAAGAACTTGTTAGCAACCATCTCCAAGGCATCAGAAGGCCAGGTCTAAAATAAGAAATAATTATCTTGAAAAAAGATGGTCGTGCATTTTGAAGGGTAAGACTTGTTGTGCAACATAAAAAATTGTCGAGATGTTATGATTGCTGGTCACTCCAGATCCAAAATGGATTTCGGTAATTCACTGAAATTCAGTGGATTTCGGTCAGGTAACAGACCCCTTATCCTAAGGTTAACCAATCAGTGTCATGGTTACAAACGTATTTAGGTTGAACAGAAGTTGGTTTAGTGGTTAAAGTAAGATTTGATTGGTTTACACAACACTGATATGCAAATTGCAAAGCCATGTTAGTACATTATAAAAAATATAATTCAGATGTCATTTGCTGACGGGAAGACAGCAAGACTATCTGTAGTAGGTAGCCAAATAGCCAGTGGTTAATAAAACTCTAATCTGATGACTAAAATTTGTCGAAACTGTTTCAAAATAGTCCATTCTATAATAACAGCACAAGTTTATCAAAGTAATATAGCTTATAAATCAAATCTGGCAACCAACTTGTGACAACAAGCACCAGTCAAGTACAGGTTGGTAACCAAGAAACAAAATAAATTGTTCCATGAAACACCACGCCTCCCCACACAGACCCCCAACAAAACAACAGATTACAAAACATAAGGAGGAGGTGCAAAGGTAAACATGTATGGGTATATGGGTTAACTTATTTTTCTGGAGGAAATCATTGATTACGTCAGTTAGACATAAGAATGATTTTTTACTTCAACACTCGATTCATCACTTCAAAATGCCCATATACCAAATACGATGTTGATTTTGGAATGCATCATTCATTTTTGCAAAATAGGTTATAAGCTCAAATAACTATTTAATATCAATCTCTAGATTTTGTGCATGGCTATATAATTGTTATGTCTTCTTGGATATTACTAAAACATAAATATTATATTTTCGAAACTACTCTCATGACAACTTTTGTCAATAAGGGTGATAAATCAACAAAAAACCATTTAGAGCTGTCAATTCTTGAAAGAAGGCTATTCAACATGTCAACACTGACTTTCCAATCAGACTGGTCCACCAATCATACCATCTGTCAACTACCAGTTAACTTGACTGGTTTAAAAGTCTTCACAAAACTGATTTAGACTGGTATACCTATTTTGTTGAAGCTACTAAATGACTAAATGAAATTACCTGGAACCAATCTATGGTACAACAGTTAATGAGAGATGGGAACATTCTCAGTCTGTTTCTGAAAGCATCTCCAATCGGACTCATCGCCAAGACGATATGAAGATTCTGTCTGACACGTTCAATGAAATAATTGTACATCGCTAATGGTGTGGCCTCCATTTTTCTTCCCTGTAAAAATGTAATCAACACCATATTTTAACCGAACATATATATTCATATACTGAGGTAGGACAAACCCCTCTCCAGCCTCCCATTGAGTTTTGTTAAGGTGTACAAAACCTACTACATGTATAATTGATACTGGTAGGACAAAACCTCTCCCTCAGGGGTTGAAACATGCAAATGTTAAAACAATATGTTGACTACTATAAATGCACTAGCGTATCCAGGGGTGGGGCAGAATTCCCCAACATTACATGTATATCTGAGTATAAATACGAAAAATATACAGTGGTCTTAAATTATAAGATTTTAAAATAAGCGATTCTGATTTATTGTAGCATTATATATAATGATGATGTTTATAAACAAAGAATAAAACACAGTCATTGTCGTTTTATAAGGCTTGAGCAAAAACAAAAAATGACCATAAAGTTACGTCCACCCCTCCTAAGCCAAATCCTGGAACCGCCCTTGAAATGTTATTTGTCTACTGAACAGACATACTGGCTTGAAAATAGAATATAATCACTTAAATAGCATTTCATATCCACATGGTTAAGGAGGGCTTTTGTTCTACCAGTAAAATTGTGGAAAGGATTTAGTCCATCTTAGTAAAAAATGATGCGAGGGATTTTGTCGGGAAGGGGTTTTAATGTCTGTCTCTGATGGGGACAGACAGCATTTCTGCAAGTACTAAAAAGACAAGAAGACAGATTAAAGACATACATTTCTAACATAACAATTCTTCTAATTACATGCATTTTCAATTGTAAATTATTCACATTCATGTTTATAAAAAAATATTGAAATCAAATATATTACGCATGAAATAAATATATGTGGTTATACTTCTAATACTCTATATAAACATTCCAGAACATATTTAATACGATATCAAGTAAAACAGAGAAATACATGTATCTAAAAAACTGATTTGATTTTTTGTTTTCTATTTAAATGTCTCCATTACTTAAGAAAGTAAAATATTAAAATATTTGGTACAGTACAAAAGGGTTCACAATGCTGTACAAGGTTTTCACGTGACAACAATATTTACGATGCCTAATTTTTACACTTAATACATAGCACACTATGACATCATGCCACAATACAGCAAAATACAGTAAAAGGGAAACTGCATTAAAGCTGAAATTTTCATTATGTAGGTATGACCTATATTCACATTTGTCTAAAATATCATACAGACAAATATTCTGACCAAGTTTCATGAAGATTGGATAAAAACTGTTGAATTTATGACAGGAATAAAAAACTTTAACACAAATTTTGTTCATAAGATTTGACCTAGTGACCTAGTTTTAGACCCGAGATGACCCATATTTACATTTGTCTAAGAAAACATGCAGACAAATATTGTGTCCAAGTTTCATGAAGATTGGATAGAAACTGTTTTTTGAATTCATGACAGGGAAAAAAATTAACGACATCCGACTGCCTGAAAGCCCACCCGGTTTTAACCAATCTTATAAGAAGTAATTTTTGCTTGAAAATCCAGCTAAAAATTATTAAATAAATGAACCTATACCTTTTACGAATGAATTTTTTGTATCTCATCTTTTATTTCAATGAATGTTGCGGCAGATCAACGATTGGACCTTGAATACATGTATTATCAAAACATAGTACTTAACCAGTTTAAGTTTTGAAAAGCAACTTAGTCATAAAGACCACCATCAAAATTGGCAGTTTTTGGTCATAATAATATATTGATTTTAAGTTTGTTAAGATCTTTTTCTTTTTTTTAGACATCTTTTTTATATTTTATATATACACAATGATGATCTTAGATAACTATCACAGTGGACTATTGACCAAGCTTCCTTATCAACCAATCAAAAAACAGTATTTCCTTAACAACATATCCAGAATCAGCATGATTCCATTACAACCAATCAAAAATCATTATGCTTCTTTATCAGCCAATAAAAAAACCCAGAATATCTTGTAAACAACCAATCAGAAATCAGCTTACAGAAAATTAAAATAAACTAACCAATAATCATGCAAATCAAATATGGGTATTCTTCAAGTAGTCTTAAATTTAATAACACCACAAACATGCCACATAATTCTACATTCACAACTCAGTACCATGCTTTGTACAATAAACGATAATGACAATTTTTAAACAACATTCAGGTGCAGCGTAATAATCACCCCAGCATACAAATCACTATCGTAAGAGTAAGTAGGAACATCATTGCTATTGCTTGGACTTGGAGCATTTGTTCCACCTTCCAACATTTGTACCTCACTCAATGCAATCTCTTTATCTTTCTTTTCACTCTTTACAAAGAATTTATACATAAACAATTAATATGTTTTTACTAAGAATTAGAAATAACATATACAGTCATTGTAAAAAATCATTTAGTATGTAGAAACACATTTAAATGAAGATCCCAATTTGTACCTATCAAGTTACACAAGTCAAGTGTAGACTGTTTGTAGAAAAGACAAAATATTGAAAAAAATCTTATGTAAAAGACAATATTCTCATTAATGGAAGCATGACCCGTTCATGAAAATTTAATCTAGTCTTTAGTTTAAACTTTATTTTATTATTTTATTTATATTTATTTTATATCGATTGTAAAACAAGTAAACAACTTATATCAATCACTCTTGATGAGTGCTTCCTGGGTTACTTTTTATTGTACATCGATTGTGAAACATGTTTACAACTTATACTTATCACTCTCAATGACTGCTTCATGGCTACCAACCAGTACTCACGCCAAATTTAGGGATTGTAAAGTCCGTGATCAAACCCTGTTCATTGCAGAGCTTGATCTTGCAACCTTCGGATCAGAAAGCAGGTGGTCTACCCCTTGACCACAGCACCTTCTTGCTTCTTGGGTTACTAACCAGTAATCAAGCCAAATTCAATAATTGTGAAGAGTTTGCGGTTCTATCACGCCAAAGGTTGGATTCGAACCCTTGACCAGCAGATCAGGTGTCAGGCACTCAGCTCTGATACTACCTGTGTCTAGTCCTTGAACACAATACATAGTAACTACTGATTTAAAAAATGTAGACAGCAGTATTTTAGCTCACAGCAAAATAAACTGAACAGTCGGCCCCTTTGACAATGTATTACAGTCTGTAATCCAGTAGTAAAAGGGGCCAAATGTCTGAATTTAGACATTTTGGGGTCATGGCATCACACCCTTTAGTGTATCTTAATACAATATTTCAGTTCAGTGATTATTTTAAACAATCAAGGGTTGTTGCAAAACTATTGTAACTCAGTTTTGATAAAGAAGCAGATACATCAGTTTTGGGTCAACCCTCGAAATGATATTTTGCAAGGTATAAAGCAATTGGATAGAAACAACAATAACACCAACCATTTTTGCCTTTAAAGCCTGAAAAATGAGACTGCCAGTGTAATACAAAGAACATAGCCTATCAAACATAGCCTATCATTTCCATATAGGCTTTCATATCTATATAATTAAGAAAATGTCATTAATTTATATCCACAATTAAATTCCCATGTATGTCACAACTGAGTAGGAACAAAAACTGTACCGGAAGGGGAGATAAATCTGTCATGAATGAAGCTGAAATCCTGGAAAACAATACTTAGACATCATTTTACTAATATATATTATATACATTTTACAACCAAGTAAACTCGACTTCTCTATATCGAAGGGTAAAAGCAAAATTAGTCTATATGCATTTTAATAATAAGCAGAAAGACAGTTTTGGATACATCCCTCGACTTTCCCACAAAATATTATAACAACAGACTGTAAATTTTGTAATAACTGCCCCTGAAGGCATTGCATTTTGGAAAGAGCAGGCTTTTATTACAAACTTTACGGTATCTACTATTATTAATAAATTGATGTTTCAAAAGTACGAAGTGGACCTACTTTTCAAAGTACCCATGGATGTTTAAAACAGCAGTAACCAAACCAATCATATTAATTATAAATTAACTCTGGAAATAGTTGTTTAACGCAACCATTCCTAACAACCATTTACCTCTTGTCTAGCTACAGCCTGCATCTTCTCAATTACTTCAGCTTTTTCATCTTGGGCAAACAGATTTGGGACATCACCAGTGTTTAGAATCATACTGATATCTTCCATGAAAGATTCATCCTTGATCTGCGTATCAGCAAACAGGAATACTGTTGGTTTACCTTCGTTACCGGTCTTCAAAAACAACTGAAAAACAAAGTTTACTTAGTAATAAATAACCAAATCGTAAAAGAATTTCACAAACAGCGTAACCTCAATAATATAACCACCACTGGTTCTGAAGAAGTCCATCTTATTTGCGAGGTTGTTTGCAATACTGGTCCATGAAAGCATGGTCCTATTAACAAGGTGGTCTTAATTTTCAAATGACAAGATATTTAATAGCCTGACGAGACCGTCACCATGGAGACTTGAAATTCCTACCAGAACAAACAACACTGACCCTAGGGATTTGACAAAACTCCCGGGCTCAATTTAGATAAGAAATTTTGCAGATGGGTCAAAATCCCTTCTGCAAGAGAGGGGAAAAAACATTGTTTGTGCATTTAGTCAAATATGGAGAATTTAGCCAAGCGCGGTACTGATAACTTGAAATGTATTAATGTAAAGGAAAAAACACATCATCTCTAACAAATATGTGCAAACAAATTAAAACAACTCGTACCTTTTTAATATCTTCTCGCCATTCAGTAGGCGTATAATTTCTCGTGATCTCAATCTGGAAGAGATCGAAGTCTGCCATGAAAGCTGCCAGTTTGGCGGCACTCTGTCTTCCACTACCACCAATACCTGGAATCATACAAAGAACACTTATCGTCAAATTCCCATCTCTGTAGTGTCAGAGTAATAAGTTAGGGATAGTGACGTAACTCTCTTAAAACCAAGACATCGAAGTTTTGTTAGAGAAAATACAATCTAGTAAATTGGAGTTCAGTAAGTTTTTATGCCTCTTGGCCATTCTTCTAAGTGTCAGGCCTCTCTGTCCGTGTGTGCGTAAAATTGGTTTTCAACCAATAACTCTTAAAGGGATGGATGGAATCAGTAGGCACATAAGCAATGAATAATTAAATACAGTCAAGTTCGATTTCCATAACAATCCACCAATTTTTTTAGGAATTTTGGCCTTTTAACCCATAGCGGGGCATCTGCGTCCGATGGACACATCTAGGTGAATATGCTTTCGTATACAGCTCGTTTTATGTTGAACTCACCTCATGACCTTGAACCAGCGTGGCCAAATAATGTATCATCCCGCACCTAGTCTCAATATGGCCAACAAAGAACACACCTACGATTAACAGACGACCAGAAATTGTATCAATTACCACAGATATGTCTCTTAACACCAGCAATTTCCTGAATGTAAGGTCAGGTGACTGGCTATGAAGCATGCAAAGTACTACTTACCAACTAAGAGGGCGTGGCCATTGTCTTGTAGTAACACGCGAGATACACGGGAAATATGTTCAATAGCAAACTTGAACATTACAAGATGCATAGGTGCTTTGCTCACGATGTTATATTCTTCCAGATAACTGAAAAAGTAATTAGATAGACTTAGTCATGTTTCTGTGCTTTTACAATGAAGTCTGATACATTTGGAGGCTTTGACATTTTTCAATTCATTGTACGTATTGTATGGATTCAATTTTCAACTGAAACTGACAATAAGGCCAGAACTTAAACTTATTGCTGTTCAACCTACCTCCAATAATGCCTTTAATGGCCTATGGCAGATATGTTTTTCGGTTTGATCAAGAGAAATATAGTCACATAAATAGGAACATACAAGAAGTTGTTCTTTTAAAAAAAACACACTTAAACCGTAACTAACTTCACAAAGTAGAGTAAGGAGACAGGAATCAAAGACTTTTCCTATGCAGCCTTTGGAACTAATACTTACTTATCCATGGTACTTGTCAATGTCTTAAAGTCTGTTACTTCATTATAAGCCTTCACTTCTCCTTGCATATAGTCCCCAAAGAATAAACTACGCACGTTATCATCAATCACTGTACCACTACGAGATAAATGTCCCAGTACTTTGTCAATATTCACTTTAAAATGATCCTGACACTGCTCTTTAACTATAGTGAAGAACTTTTCTCTGAAATAGATATTAAAACAATAATTATTATGTTCAGCATAACTTTAGAATGACAATGTTGTTATACTATATAACTGAATATTTACATGTGTCAAAAAGTTTGCGAATCCGAGATTTCAGACATTTCTGAGCAGAAATGTTTGTAAGTCACCGGAATTAGTATTGTTCAATTTAACATTAAAGTATAAAAATATGCTTCTGTGAAAGAGAAAACTAACCGTAGCTACAACTTTTGCACCTTTCCTGAATCCGCAAAATTTGCAACATTTTAATACCACAAACTTAACCATTTATACAGAATTTGGTGAAAAAATGGATAAATGGAAGAATTTACAAACAGTGATCATGAAATTTTCCCCTTATTGACAGTTATTCACACATTTTATTGGCAAAGACTGAACAGAAAATGGCCAACTTCCTCCTTTCCAGCAATTTAAAATCAGTTAAGACAAGTCAGGCTTGATACCTTTCTTATGCAGCCTTAACATTATCTTTATATTGACATCATTAACTTACCTGTCAGGCTGATCCGTGAGACGATCGTAGAACACTCGGTATACTTCATGCACCCAGAGTTTATGCAGTTTTTCTGTTTCCGCCATACATGTTGCTGGCACTAATAGTACACCACGAATTACACGTGCAAAGTCACGAAGATTGAATACATAATGACTCTTTGTAGGAGTTGGTAAGAAACTTGCGATGGCTTCTTTATACACACCCATAGTGGCTTGCACTAACAACTGTAAAACAGAGAAAAAATGTTCTCACCATATCAAACCCCAATTAGTGATCTTTTATACAACTGACAATATTAAGAAGTAACACTCTGACTTAATTTATGAGAGCGGAACTTTACACAATTTGTCGCTCAATGATCCAGTGTCAACTAAAGGTTTTCCTATAGTTATCTAAGCCATCACCAGCAAAATTGGACAATTCAATCATAAAATAAGCACCACAAGTGCAGAATCTTGTCTACGCGTTACATTAAACATCGGGACTTGTGCTTTCCCAGAAACTGAGTATAACGCAATATTTACCATTTTTGTGGACACACACAATGATGACAATAAGGATCACTCTATGAAAACAGCTTTTTTTTATAACAGACAAGCTAAAATTTGTTACTTACCTTCCCATTGCGGACAAATGAAGCATCGAAAACTTTGCCGAAGTGCCAGTCAGTAATTGACGTGAAGATACGAGTCATAGTAGCATCATCGAATTCATCGATGGAAATAACGTTCAAGTGACGAGTGAACCTGCCGGTGATGTCATTTCTTCCTCCACCCGGTGGACCCATAGCAGCAACAAGCAACTGAAAATAAACAATCAATAGTTCACCATGTAATCCCAGTCTTTACCTGAATAAAACAGAATTACCTCCCTTTGTTCGTTTATTTTAAGATTTCAAGATTTGAGCAGACAGAATGAATTTTTAGCAGAAATGACAGGCGGTCAGACATATAAATTTGAAAAACTTTGAGAGTAAAAGAAAAATGTCTAATCTGCTGTTTGTTCTATAAACAAAGAGAAGTGCTATCTAATTTTCACGGAGTAACAAGAGACACTAAACCATCAACAAACATGGTAATTTCAAACAAAACTTGTACACAATATTTATCATGCAATTTTCAAATCTTTTCACTTCCTTTCAACCAACAGTCTTAATATTAATCTAGAAACAGAGTCAGAGGTTGCACCAAATAGAGCCAACCTCCATCTGACCGAACATATGCATATATTTCCTTCCTTGTCTATTGTAAAATTTCTAATTTATTCACCAGACTCAATGATTTTTTACCAGACATGTCAGGTGGTAAATTTTTATAGCAAACTTTGTAATTATTAAAACAAAGCAGAAAGAACATTAAATTATTGCCATGTAAAACATCTGCATATACGTTTCCTTCATGTAAGCTATTGAAACAAAAATTATGTAAAAACTTACCACATCGATAAGGAATAATTTTGATGTGTCCTTTCTGTCATACCAGTGACCATGGTCTTGCCATTGTCTCAATAGTTCGATAGGTGGCTGAGCTCCGTACTTTTCCTTGCCTGGCATGTTGAGATCGTCAACAAATACGACAGATTTCTTACCCATAGGCGGACCGAATACTCCTTTCCTACGTCGATCTAGCTTAGACATGATGATATCCTGTGTCTGATTGGCTGATGTTCTTGCAGAGAAGTTCAGCAAGTTAGGAACATATCTGCAAAACAGAGAACTTCCTGTTTAGTACATGTGTACTCACAAGCAAGTCTGTAATACCATTCTTGTACAAAAAAGATAACATACAATCCCTCCATACAAGTAAAGCTACACTGCTCATAGAATATACGAGTATTTGTTTCTTGAAATGAGTCTATAACTATGCAATTAGTTTTCATGCAATGCAAAACTCAGATCCCGAAGTTCAGCACTGGTCAATATCATGAGACCAGATGAGGCCAATTTTGTCACAACTGAACAACCGCAAGTTTATTCTGCCCACACAGGAACTTTCCAAATTTAACGGTCAGTTTTCAATAATCACAGTGCCTGCCCCATTCAGCACTTTCAGTGCTTTGATTAATAATTTTTACAGAGATTTTAAACACTACTGTATCTGTAAAGTTTCTAACAAACAGAATGTCTTACAAATCCTTTGGCAGTCCAAGCAGATGGCTGTTGGTGATGGCAGACTTTCCAGTACCAGTCGGACCGACAAACAGAACGGGTCTCTCGTGGGACAGGAACGTGTGGAGGAAGAACGTCTGTCTTGCTGTCTCATTGGTTTGAATAATCAAGTCACTGACCTTTAATTTGACAGATTAAATACAATTAATGAAAATACGACATTAAAGGTAGATAGTCCTATTCTTTGTCAAAATATGTTAAGTAAAATTTCTGAGAAAATGGCATGTTAATGCCTTCATACAAACGATCTTTAAATCACTGCATTATAATTTTCTTTGAAAGTTTCTGGAACTCCAAAACACGAGTCAGATACAGGTATTTCCTATGCTATCGCTAACTCGGCGCGTAGTTCAGGATAGAAAATACCTGCTTCGTGTATGTGCTGTTTTGGGAAATATGTAATAAAAGTGACAATGTAGTGTTGTAGAGTATGATGGGATTCACCATCTATTTTCTCATGTTTACAGGTAAGTATATTTTGACAAAAACAATCTCAACTATCTACCTTTAAAAGACTGATGACAACATGACCGGCATAAAATGTCGAGCAAAAGAGATGATACGATACAAATAGTTCAGTAAGTTACACAACAAAAAGCAAACAAATTATGTAATAACAACAGGAACAAAAGCAAAACATTTAAGCAATAAAATAACTTCATTGATTCAGTAAAACATTAAATTTGAATGACTATTAATGTTATTTTCAAATTTAAAAATCTCATAATTGGCAACATAACAATCTGTTTACAGTATCAGACATGGGGTAACCTTATCAGACATAGGGTAACCTTATCAGACATGGGGTAACCTTATCAGACATGGGGTAACCTTATCAGACATGGGGTAACCTTATCAGACATGGGGTAACCTTATCAGACATGGGGTAACCTTATCAGACATGGGGTAACCTTATCAGACATGGGGTAACCTTATCAGACATGGGGTAACCTTATCAGACATGGGGTAACCTTATCAGACATGGGGTAATCATAAACTTCATCAGACATAACACACAGAAGTCATAATCAAACTATTTATCAGACATGGGGTAATCATAATATTTATCAGACATGGGGTGATCATAATATTTTTATCAGACATGGGGTAATCATTATATTTATTAGACATGGGGTAATCATTATTATAATATTTATCAGACGTGGGGTGATCATATTAAATTGTAATGTTTATCAAACATGGGGTTATTAAAATCATTATATTTATCTGACATGGGGTATTAACTATAATTGCAATCTTTATCAGACATAAGGTAATCACAATTTCTACCTTTACCAGACATGGGGTAATTGTAGCTGTAAATAAATCTTTATTATACACTCCTTAATTAACAGCAATTAATTTACACTTTTCTTCAAGTAATCTATCATGCAATCGTTAATCCAACGAAATGCTGATTATATGCAATTAAATTTCATTATACTGTAAAAATGCAATGCTTTTCCTGATTACTTTTTGATTACTTTCTGATTACAATGCTAAATCATTAATGATCTTATTCAAATCACTGCATCGCTTCTTTTTTACTGTAGATATTCAATTTGTATGTATATTTCACAGAAAAGTTAGGGCAACAATGCAATGATACGAACATTCAATCATTTGCAATAAGAAAGTAATCATGATTATTTGAATGAAGAAATCATTAATTAAATTGATTTAATTTATAAGGATAAGTAATTGTAATTAAACCAACTACTACACCAAGCAATCAGATTAATGCCTGCAAGGTTCATGAACCAGTCAACACATCAGTACTAGCGATGCTTTTAATTGCACACATCTCAAATAGATAGAGATAAGTACAGAGTTACTGTTTAAATGCTTCTTTCACAGTATGGTAGATGTTTAAGAGCTTAGATCACAGAATGGTAAAGGTTTAAATGCTTAGATCACAGAATGGTAGAGGCTTAGATGCTTACATCACAGTAAGGTAGAGGTTAACAAGCTAACATCACAGTATGGTAGATGTTTACATGCTTAGAGCACAGTATGGATGAGGTTTACATGTAAACATCACAGTATGGAAGAGCTTCACATGTTAACATCACAGTATGGTAGAGGTTTACACGCTTAGAGCACAGTATGGATGAGGTTTACATGTTAACATTACAGTATGGCAGAGCTTCACATGTTAACATCACAGTATGGTAAAGGAAATAAGAAGCAGTAACGATGGTTTTGTGCCAAGTCCTGGATGAGGTCATAAGAAGATAATAAAGACTAGAGACTAAAACACATCCAAATCCAATTTCTAGACGCTAAATCATACGCTAAATAAGGTATCAGTCTTTGGCTTAAGTTTTTAAAGCACTAGTCGGTAGTTACAAGTAACTCTGTAAAACAACTGGCCCAAATCAGCTCTTATACCAGCCTGATCATATAAACCACTCTTTCGAAAATCGTAATGATGAATAATTGAGCGCGCTATGGGATTTTCAACCTTTTCTGTAAGTGACATCATTTCAAGAAAGCGCAACATGTGATGTCACTATTTCCGAGCAGAAAAAATATTTACTCCTTATGGTCACTTCGTTTTCATATTGCCATATGCGCCTAATATGGCTTACTGTCAGTACATGTCACATGTGAAGTTTTCTGGAAATGACGTCACTTAAAGAAGAGGTTGGAAATTGTACTGCGGCGCTCAATTATGAAATTCATGCACCTAGCTTAGAGAGTCTATGATAGTAAAATCAAACGCTAAAGAAAGGATTGTTGTAATATAAAACTCATGCATCAAGGAGTCTACAATGGTTGAATCCAAGAGAAATTGTCTAGCATGAACTAAAGAGTGTATGACCGTTAAACCATACACAAAGAATATATAGCGTATGACCGTAAAACCATACACAGAGGATAGATAGCGTATGACCGTAAAACCATACACAGAGGATATATAGATATTCTAAACCATTCACCAGAGTCTGCGTACTTGCTAAATCATACACCATCGGTATTTAATCATCAGTAATACACGAAATATTAATTAGATACTCAAGAGGTTGTAATAAGGTAGAAAAGGGCTCTATTAGGGAATTGCTTTTTGTAATACAGACGAAACTTTCTTTTGCTAAAAATATGAATTTTCTTGAGTATTTTTGTGAACTTGAATAACAGCGACCTCTGATAAAAGGAAATAATATGGGCCGAGATCAGATATTTTGGCGACTGTTATGAGAAGGTATTTTCAGCAATCCAGGGTGGCTGTTGTAGAGAAGTGAAATATAGCTGAAAATGAATGGGCAATAAAGATCTCCTGTTATAAATTAAGAGGTAGTTATTATAGAGAGATGGCTGTTAGTTAGACGTTCCACTGTACACCATTAAGTGTATTACTGTAGAATTAAACGCCACATTGTATGAGAATTACCTTGACTTCATGGTCAACATTTTGTTTCTACAGAGCAAAAACAAACTTTGACATAAAAGTGAAAGCAAAAAATCATTAAATGATCACCAGACAAAGCCTTGAATATGCTTCAAAGGTACAAGTAATATGCGAACATGTAACAAGCAACAAAGATATTAATTCAACAAAAACATATTTTTATCATAAAAAAACAGCATTAATGTATATTTTACCAACAATTTCATTTTACAGTACTTGCAACTTATACAAATCACTCTTCTACACAACTGCTTCCCTCAAGTAAATCAGTAATATAACAAAACAGAACTTAGGTAAATTCACAATATTTGCATCTCTATATTCAGGGGAGAGGAAGTTTCTTGGTAAAAAGTAACAAAATCAAAGGATACCTTTATGCATTAAACAAAATTACAATTTTTGCACATATCTGACCAATTCACAAACTTTCATTTTTCTTGTCCAAACAAGGGGAAATAATGAACTAGAAAGAAGATTCTCTCCCCTGGATATTACTATAGCAGTGTTTTTGTTTCAAAAATGGTGAAGATAAAGGTACTATATATACATGTATACTGTATGTATCAAAATTCAGTTAGTTTATAATTATTGTAAATTTCCATATTTTTACAAAACCTATTAATTTTTACCGAACATTTTAGGCATTCAGTCTCGTTTGGCCAACTCTGATACATACAGCACATATTTATTACAGTCTCGTGATTTCGTGGCCCTGTGTGTGAATTATTTCGAACGCATGTCAGCCACTAGAGTGTACGCATGTGCGCACATATTAATTCAGAAAACCAAGGAAAATCATGCAAAACAATGCAACAACATGTCCAAAAAAAAAATACAGCGCAACCTCTCAAGAGAGGCCTTGAGCAACATCCACAATATTCATGTAGTAAAATTTTACAACCGATTTAACTCTCTATGGCAACAACCTCTGAATAACAACCAAACTTTCCATCTCCCAAAGGGTGTTGCTCTAGAGAGGTTGCGCTGTAAGATTCCGAAATGTCAGAAGACTGTATACAAACCTTGGCATTGGAAGCAAGATTAAGTTGTGACTTATCTAACGTGTCCATCCAGTCAATCCACTGACCTGGTCCTTTCTTCTCGAAGCAGAAATCATAGATAGTGTTCCTCTCTGGTATTGTGTTACTCTGAAAAAAAAAATTCAAGGGTTTTAAGTAAAAATTGTTGAAATATAAAGAAGATAGACTTGATTCGCTTTCGTCTGTTGAAATCTGTTCAATAGGCCTAACTTCTGCAGATCTCTATTTATACGTTATAATATCTAGGACTTAAATTTTTTTTCTTAATTTTGAGGTGGTATGTCGCTTTTATAAATAACTCACTATAATATCACAATGAAACAAGACAACTTATTTATTTTACATCGATTGTGAAACAAGTTCTTACAACTTATACTAATCACTCTTGATGACTGCTTCCTGGCTACCAACCAGTACTTGGGCCAAATTTAGGTATTATGAAGTTTACGCGCATCGAAGGGCTTGAACTCACAACCTTCACATCGGGAGTCAGACGTTCAACCCCTCGACCACTGCACCTCCCTGGGACACTCACCTTTGTGATTTTGATACTTTTTGGTTTGGGGTAATCAGCATCTGTTCCGTTGATGATGTTTCGGAAGAAAGCATCAAATTTCTTTCTACTGTCCCCGGCCAATGTGGCCCCTAGGGACCAAATAAGGGAGAACAGGAACAATCCTTGTAAGTACAAGGTCACCTGAAAATCAAAGATAAATTGTATTAGATTTAATGCCCAATGAACTATTGAATATTGTATTGCAATTGTCTACTATGTTATATAATGATACTATAGTCTGAATATATATATACAAGGAGTTTATTATTTATTTGTAATTAGGTAAATGGCTTAAAAGTCAAATCTAAACAAAGCCATTTTTAAAAAATAACCTGATCTACAGCATTTTAGGTACGTTCCAAGTTGTTGCCTACTGGACATTCTTGTCAAAAACGAAACAGAACCATTGAATAGATGCCAATACCTCGTTTAAGACAGTCAAAACAATTACCGGTATTTGGTATTGACAGTAACCCACATTTCAACCAAATAATTTTTGTACCCAACTACCGGTACCTGCTATCTCTCATGTAATGGTCTCCCTTTACCAAGTACAGAGATTTCTGCCATCACTAACACTTTAGTCAGTATTCGGTTGTTTCAATGCTCAATATCTTTTGATTATCATTCCTGACAGATTTCACAGAGATAAGGATAATGTCGGTAATTAAACCGCATTAAAGCTGGATTTTTCATTACGCATAAATTATGACCCATATTTACATTTGTGTAGACAAATATTCTGACAAGGTTTGATGAAGATTTAACGAAATATTGTTAACGACATCCGACCACCCGCCTGATGGCCCGAAGGCCGCCCACCTATCTGCCCACCCGCCTGGTTTTACAACAATCTATAAGGCATAATTACAAATCATCACAGGACATTGATGAAGGCAGAAATTAATGTACCGCCAGGGGAGATAAGTGTGTTTGAGGAGTTACCTGTTGGTTTGACAGTTGTCCAGTGGCTGGTGCACCATCTTCATCCTCCTTGCCTTGTTGCTCCAATGTGCTCACGATCTCATCCATCAAACATGAGTACAATCTCATCAAGGACTGTACGAGATGCATCTCCGATGTCTGGAGGAATGTTTTGCAGTTTTTACGGATGAAGTACAGGCAAGGATCTATCAGCCAATCGAAGAGATCATTCACCAAACCTAGCTGCTCCTCTGTCAAACCCTGCAAGTACGATATAACAGTATTTTCAATCAGATCAACATCGGATGTTTTTTTTTAGAATAGATCTCGGAAGCAACGTTGGGGTGAAGTAGTTCTAAAATGACTGTCGAAATAAATGTATGTAGTCTCTGTGGAAAGCGTGACAGAGATCTTTTACTTATTAGAAATATGACCCACATAAAACATCTAAGATCATGTTAAAATATGTTTTCCTGATCAAATGTTTTACAGTAAACAGTGCAGGAAAACTGTATCACATACTGAGATTTTAGGTATATTTATACACGCACCGTCCAGGTCTATTTCTTAACTGCACGGAAAATGACAAGAAGTTGCAATTGCAGTATTTTCTTTAAAAAGAAACATTAATAACAAGGAAGTGGTCTGATACTCAAGTTAATAACACGACCTGGTCCATGAAAATATCATCATCATATACATGTATGTTCACAAAGTCTTAATTTTGGAATGGTTGTTTGTTAACACATTCTTAAAATTGACCAATGCAAGTGCTGCATTTTGAGACTGGTCGCAAAACTCAGTCTTATAACCTCAAGTCTTAAAATTGACCAATGAAAATGCTGCATTTTGACACTGGTCTCAAACTCAAGTCTTATAACCTCAGGTCCAGACTGGTTGTTTTTTAAGCAGTCTTAAAATTGACCAATGACAAGGCTGCATTTGGAGACTGGTCACTAATCTCAGTTTTATTACCTTATACCATCTTAAGTGAAGTTAAAACATCAATTTGTAAGTTCAGTGTTCATAGAACCTACCTTTGGTAGAGTGTGTTGCATGTATGAATCTTTGAGTGGTTTCCACCCCATCTGATGAGGTTCCAGGTAAATCATACCACATCTACTGACAGTAGCCGGAGAGGCCTGCTCTAAATCTGCAGGTTCAAATATCAAGTTCATCTGATTTGACATCTGAATAATCTCACCACTCATCAAACATAACTGAAATTAAAGACAAGTGAAGATTAGTTCAAATTATAGACATAGCTTCCATGCTGTTTTGTGATTTGCTTAAAAACTTGAGTAAATTAACACAATCAAAATATTTTTTACTTATGCTTTTCCTTAGCAACGATTTTTATACTTTCACTAAGGAATGTTAAAAAACAGTAAAACCTCAATAATACAACCACCCTTGGGACCCTTGGTCTTAATGTTGAGATGGTCTTAATAATGAGGTTAAATAAAGAGCAGAACAGTCAAAATGAACTTGAAAATTGTGTTCTTAATTTTGAGGTGGTATTATTATTGAGGTGGTCTTTAAGTGAGGTTTTACTGTATTTTGTAGGAAAAACTGAAAGACACAAAATTGATTTTATTGCAAAGCAACTTGAAACTTAAACACATGTCAATGAAATAGAAGAGGCGCAGAAATTATATCCGACAAGATTTAAGGCTGCAATTTTTACCTTTTTATTGTCATCCAGTACGGTATTCATGTTCTCAATCCACACAGCATCCACTGGTCCATCAAATAAAATCCATTTTCTGTCTTCATTAGGATTACTGGCATATTCACGGAAAGTGTTAGCCAAAACACCTGAGAAAATCGGATAAAACTTTCCAGTTAGTAAGTAATTATAAATATCCTCTAAAGACAATACGTATTATGGACGAGTCATATAAAAAAGTGTTTAAACTGAAAAGTGGTGCATAGTAGTCTGAACTGTTTCACAAAATATAGATACAATATAAGCAAGACGGAAAATGTAAACAACAAAATATCAACACTAAGACTGATTTTATCATCAATACTTGTGTTTGGATAAATATTCATATCGCACACGGAAAGTCACGGAAGCACATTAGCAATTTACGGAAATCGCAACAAGGTCAAACAGGACCTCACCATATGACCACGACCTTAAACAGACTTACCAAAAATAGATTGCTCATTATGGTTAACATCTGTTCCAAATTATTTGATAGTGCTTAAAAGGGGTAAAAAGTAAAAAAAGGGGTATTTCAGCGACAAATATTGCTTACTGTTAGTACATGGCGACGTCACCTGTGACGTTTTCTGGAAATGACGTCACTTAAAGAAGAGGTTGGAAAGCAAACAGCCGCGTTCATTTATGTACACAGTTAGATATTAGTACACTTACCATCTGTCCATTCATGTGACACTGGATCAAAGCAACCATATAATTGACCCATAGTGATAGCTTTTGGGTTGATAATTCTGAAAATAGTCTTGAATTCTGGATAGAGACCCGCCACACATAGGTCGGTTAAACCATCGGCCAGTACTTGCCAGGCTTGAGTCTTACCACCAAGTGGTTCACCAACCACCATCAAACCGTGACGTACCAGGATCATTTCATAAATCTGCAAGCATAATTGTAACATATTTTTAGTTATTTATGAAATGAAACCACATTTAAATTTTTTTGTTTCCCATATACCATCCTCATATTGTATGTGCATATTTTTTTTTTTTAGAAAATTAACACCTCACGTTAGTACCTGTTGAACTAGATTTCCCTTAATCAAGACTAGAAAAAAGTCCTGCCGAAGGCTAGAACACTTGTCCAACATGTCTAAATTTTATTCACTAACAACTCTTTTTGAAAAGTTCCACAAATTAGAACTAAAAAATATCTTAAGTTTAAGACAAATCTTAAATGAGGTCGACAGAAAGGGGTCAATCTTCCAATTTACATTACCCTACCTGAATGATTTTCTCCAGGAACCATGGTACTGCCTGTAACTGTCTCTTGGCGATGTTCTCTTTTAGTGCTTCCATGAAGACACCATAGTCTGGCTTTGGACATTTTACGCCAGGGAACAGATCCGAGATGATACCCTCAAACAATGGTACATCCTGAATAATAGATATCAACATAAAACTGTAAAAACATGACGCATTATGTTCAACATCATCATGGCAATTACATTTTTTTTCAAAAATATTCATGCTTAATTATTTCATATACCAATGAGCAGCCATCAGATGACATTTAGTTTGATCTTATTTATTTTACATCGATTGTGAAACAAGTTCTTACAACTTATACTGGTCAATCTCAATGACTGCTTGCTGGCTACCAACCAGTACTTGTGCTAAATTTAAGGATTGTGAAGTTTGTGATCAAACCCCGCTCATTGCAGGGCTCGACCCCAGGACCTTAGGATCAGGAGTCAGACGTTTGAGGGTTGCAGGCCGCATGTTATCCAATCATTGATCAGAAACCATTTTCAGCCTTAATATAACTGTGACCTTGACCTTTGACCTACTTTACCCCAAAATACTCTGCTGACAACAGACAATTATTCTATGAAGTCTGACTGTGGAAGGTCCAGGCATTCTCTAGTAATTGAACAAATTTGTCTGCCAATAAACCCGACAGAATATATCCTCTCCTCTTCAAAAGGGAGGTGGCATAAAATGTCTGAAGCAAACCATACTCCCAACAATACTCATCGCAAAAAGTCTCGAGATTGTAACAAAATCTCACCTGTGCCAAAAATTTGGGTAAGTTGACGTCCATGATAGCTTTGAGAAGCAACACGGCTTCATCTTCTTGTTGATATTTCAGTTTGAGATTACCAGCGGCTGTGAGTACAGACTTCACGGCTCTCATACCGTAATCGTAATGGTGCTGTGACGATAACTGTTCCGAACAGAGTCTGTAGGTAGCCACAATCTTTCCTGCCAAACTGAATATGGAAAAAATAATCAGTTTAATGTTGTGTATGAATTGACGATTAATTTCGTGACAAGTCCCTTGACGATCGATCGTTTCCTGGCAATGCCCAAAATTATTCAGAAACAACGGATCTTCAACGAAATAGACACGGAATTTACCAATATGGGAAGATATTTTATTTGCAGGAATATGGGTGTTCTACCTTAAGGCTTGAACAGAAGAACTCTAATTGAGATTGGCCAATTTATTTTCATAAACTTCACAATGTAGGCATGCTAGTTTCAAAGATATCAATTTGATTGACAACAGTGTACTTACTGTATTTAATACAAAGTGAAAACATACATTAAACATACATATATCACTATATATTGTATCCATTTATTTAAATATTAATGACAACATAAACAATTATCATAATTTGTGTAAAATACTTAAGACAAAATTGGTGAACATTCAAAATGTAAAGCAAAATAAACAATACAAATTGACAATATTTGTAACACAAAAATGCATTTATTTAAATGTTTCCACTAATCAGTTATGACAACCCGAGCCAATCACCATCTTGTTTGGTATTTAATTAGGAATTTTAACTTTTAAATTGTCGATCAACAATAACTTGGTTTAAACTTTATTTACGTTACATTGATTGTGAAACAAATTCTTATATCTTAAATAAATCACTTGGGATGAATGAATATTGGGTACCAGTGCCGGCCCCTTATTCAGACATTTTCAAAGTAACAAAACAGTCTCCCACATGACAGGCTTTGACCTCTGACCTGTGGATCAGACATACAGAGTTGAACCCTGAAACCACTCTCCGTCCAAAGCGATAACTTCATCAAATATTCGGCATAATGGCAGTCGTGAACAATTATTGAACAATATAAATATGGACACAATAGATAGTTCCCACAATTACAATAATTACCTCCCTTGTTCTAAATAGTTCGCCGTATTGATAGGCAAATTTCCTTAAACTTTTTAGGGAATATAATGTAAACGATGATAGAATAATCAGAAATATAAAATTACTTATTCATTATGCTCATGAGGGCAGTTGGCTCAGTAAGTTGAAGAAAAAGTGGTTGTTACATGCAAATTCTCTTAGTATTTTCTCAATTATCACATATTTGAAAATTACTGCTATAAGGGCTTATCAGTTTTGCCAATCAAAATGGCTGATGATGAAGAACAAGAGAGGTAAATATTGTCAATGTGGGAACTATCTATACCAGTTTTGACATAAATATAAACACCATACAGTGAACTTTTTTTATCCGGTACTTTTTTAGTGAACAGATTTATCTGAACATTTACAATGATCATGAATACCTCTGACCACTTTGACTATGTCCATCTATATTGGAAGAATCACCTTGTTCATCCTTGTTAGTATAGTAACTAGAAACCCCAAACATTTATACATGTAGTATATTTTAATTAATTTTCTTAAATGTCGACATTTTCATATTTTATTAGCAATATTCAAATCAGGGGTTCCACTAGGTGATGAATCTCAAGGATAATTTTTTACCGGATTCGACCATTTTATAGCCAAATTACCTATAATTTAGTGGAAAATTGACCCTTCAGACAGAAGGTTTTGGGAAATTCTATGGGTCAAAGGGTCAACTCAAGGGTCAAAAGGAACCCCTAATTCATGCATTTCCTCACTTACATCGTATATCAACAATAGTTCAGTTATTCAGTAGCTCACCAAACTAGTGTTCCTGGGTTACCAACCAGCACTGACCAGTTCTTCTGTAAGCAATTAAAACTTCCCTATATAATGAAAGGTGAAAGATAAATGACTTTGGAGGCATTATCGTCTGTCAAGAACTTATGCCCCATTCGGGGTTTGAATCTATTTCCTCCAGATCAGTAGTCAAGCGCACTCTGACGACTTGACGGCCTAAAAATGTGCACGTTATATTGTTACATTATTATAAACAATTATCAAAGTTTAAACAAAACACAAATTATCGGTGCAGGATATAAGTAACATATTCTTAACAAAAAAGAAAAGTGCATCGTATATGTTTCATACAAGGTTGAAATTCAACTAAATGATATTATTTACGAGTACACATCGCTTAAATATTTTGCACGTATCACTACCTTTCGATTTCCTCAGAATAAAAACTATCAGACAAATTCAAAAATGAAAGCACTAGAACTGTGACCAAGGTTATACATCACAACTTGTCGCCCTGACAAGAAGGCAACCAACCAATAATCGTTAAAGATAAAAAACGTACTTCTGATTTTAAAACATATTGTATAAATATGGATTTACAACTTTTGAAGCTTGCAATTTATAACATAATTGGTTAATTTTTCATAATTTTCATTTTTTTAGAAAAATTGAAATTACTCTCCATTGAATTCCCTTACACAAGAATAAGGTCCTTCATTTGTGTACAACAGTGTATTATCATGGCTTGATAAAATCATAAAATTATTCTTATATGAGTGGTCATTATTTATTGAATTTATTAAATAAGTCTTCTAAAAACGAGGCCTTACCAAGTTTTTATCGGTTTTTAAATGACAAGTTTGATAAATTCAATAAAAAGTTAACAAAACAGTAAGATTCTATTTATGACATAACAGCATAAATGGCTGATTTTCACAAAAACATTACCTTTACCCCTTAATGCAAGCAATGTATGGTGTGTAATTGGGTAAACAAAAGCTAATGCATCAAAAGTTAGTTTTGGCATTTTTTATTACTTTTCAGCCACAAGATAAAAGTTCAAATGATTACATTACATAGCATATTCAAATTAACAAGAAAATAATTTTCAATGAAATAAATTGTTATACTTCGTACAAAATAAACATTTAACAATGTCAACATCATTTAAGCGCGCTTACAAAACTCTTTGTTCTATTGAGACGTCACACGAGTTGTTATTTCACTAGTGAATTATCGAAAATTAAACACGAGTATTACTACTACTTTACACTGTATGTTATGTTATAAAAGAATGAAAAGTCATTAGAAACGTACCTTCTAGCATCGACAAATCCCATGGAGTATAAACTGATCTCACCAATCATAGCGTAATCCGGTACCATCATAGCCACGGTTCTAAACAACACCTAGTTGAAAGGAATTAAAATGAATTACATTAAATTCCTAATCAGGGTCGTAAAAAACAAATATGTTTCAAAACATCTGTATTACCTAGAATATTCCAATATAAAAATATACAGTAAAACCTCACTTAAAGACCACCTCAAAATTAAGAATACACTTTTCAAGTCTATTTTTACTGTTTTGCACTTTATTCAGTTTCAATAAAAAGACCAGTTTTCGAGGGTCACAAGGGTGGCCTTGTTATTGAGGTTTAACTGTACGCTTAATTTAGTTGTTCTCATACTTCTGTTGGTCAATCAAAAATATTCATACCTTAAGGTTGTCGGGCAATTCCTGTCTACCAGCGTAACCAGGGTTCATTGTGATAAATAAAGTACAAGTTGGATTAAGGGCCAGCTCTGTCCCTTCAAATACAAATCTCTTCAGATGAGCAGCTACGGCGCGCTGGATACTAGCGATCTGTTGGGCGACCACTGACAATACTTCCAACTCAATTCTGAGAAAACAAAAAAACAATATTAAGAAATGAGAGCAAATCTGCTCTATCTGCATTTAGATAAAGAAGCAGACAGGTGCTTACTTTTACTCCTCAATACGAAAGAGCACAATTCTCAGTCATAAATGTCAGGATTTCATGTGATTTTCTTAAGCTAAAATTTTCAGACAGTGCGGCATTCAGAGAGTGGCGATAGTGAGAAAAAAAGAGAAAAAAAGCAATTTAATATTCTTAATATCTGGAACTATATTTCAACTCATTACATGAGCTCCAATAGATAAATTTTATCTTGCATATTAAATATACAAGGCTTACAAAAAATAGAAGGTTGGTGCAAAACTACTGAAATGGTTCTTTAAAAACTGAGTTGCAATAATTTTGCACCAACCCTCAATATGTAAAATATCTTCGCAAAAGAACATTCTAACATTCATAACACCAAGTCTTACAGTTTAAAAGGATAATGTTGCTGTTAAGATTTGTTGTACAAGATAAAAAAAATGCCGAGATGGTACGATTGCTGGTCACTTCAGATCCAAAATGAATTTCAGTAAATTCACCGAAATTCAGTGGATTTATCGAAATGTTAACCAAATCTGCGTCAAGGTTACAAACGTTATCCGGTTGAAGAGAAGTTGGTTTAGTAGTTAACGTAAGACTTGATTGGTCTACACAACACTGATATGCAAATAGCAAAGCCATGTTAGTATGGCTGCCCTAAAAATTCTTCCAGCTATGTGCCCACAAAATACTTTGTCGCACAGCACTTGACAATACATAGGGAGACAGCAAATATACACATATTTTAAGTCCGGCCTTACCTGTTGAATTCATCAAAGCAAGCCCAGGCACCAGCTTGAGCCAAACCCTTGAAGAATTTTCCCATGGCCTTATAATCCAAACCATCGGAGCAGTTGAACACCACACATTGTTTTGCCACAGCCTTAGCAAGATCCTTACATGTCTCCGTCTTTCCTGTCCCCGCGGGTCCCTCAGGGGCACCGCCCAGATTCAATTTCAATGCACCCATCAATGTTCTGAATAAAGGACATGTTTAATCATTAACGACTGTCACATAAAAATATAGTAATAACGTAAATTAAAATAAAAGCAAAAGTAGAAATACAGCAGAACCTCGGTGATAAGACCACCATTGGTTTCAGAAGAAAGTTGGTTATGAGAAGTTATAGAGTATTATAGAGTTAACATGTGGAAAATCATCCAACCAGAACATGCTGACAATATGAGCATCTGCATTAGAAGTGAAGCTTCCCATAAAGTTTCATCGAATTCAATTGAGTGGTTGCAAAGAAACAGCGCGTACATGAATGTGGGACTGACGCACATGCTAACGTACGGACAGACGAGCATAAAAATGAAACCTGTTAAATAGCAATCTGAACTCTATGAAACTGTAAAATGCATTTAAAGTCAGTCCCAACAAGAGCGCTATCACAAAATATATTTGTTCTATGGTTTTGTCACTGGAGTGTGAAAAAAATCAGTGTAAAAAGGATTTTCCTATGACTTCACCTAGTTTTTTCTAGCGATATGGCTGGTTATCGAACTTGTCCGAGATATTATGCCCATACACATTCTGACCAAATTTGATGATGATTGGACAAATGTTTCTGAAGTTATTGATCGGACAACTTACTGGAAGCCGCTCGCCCCAAAACCCACCAGCCTGCCTGTATGCCGCAGGTGAAACTATAATACATACATGTATATGCGTATAAAAAGCCTCAACAGTTATAAAAGACTAAAGCATAGCCTACCTGTAACATCTGTCAGTTAGAGGAGTGATGACCAGACGTGGAGTATTACCCAGATATTCATAACCGTAACCAATATCTGTGGTGATCATACGTACGATGACATTATCTTCCCAGTAATATCGTAACTGAGCCAACCAATCAAACTCAAGTGGACTGCTAACTTTCTTCTTAACCAAAGCGACGCAAGTGTCACGAGCTGAAGAATCAATTAAAAATATTTTATAAGCAACCTATACATTCATATCTGCATACTTAGAGCAAAATATAATGCTTCCATGTTTTAGATACAACACAGAGACATAAAACTACCAATTTGACCTCTGACCTTATGGCATGACCTTGATACTGCATAGAAACTCAGCAAACAAGTTTATTCGAAAATTCTCCCCGGAGGTAAGAAGACATGGTGCAGACATAGATTGTTCCTCTGACATATTATCCCACAGTATGACCTTGACCTTGTATGGACACAACCAAAAGTTGTCTTTTGCATGTCATTTCATAATGGTTAACTCTTGTGCCAAGTTATTTCAAAAGCCATCAATGCTGTAAAAATATACGGTTCGAAGCTATTTCTGTGACAAACAACCTGACATAAAAAAAACCATCTCACCAAATTTTGTTTCATGGTTGTTGGTAGGGGTGATATAATGGCCATGTATTTGATATAACTAATTCTAGTACATTTCACTCACCATGCACATCCATTACAGTTAAAGCACCAAGGGTCACTCTGTGTCCACCTTCCAGTTTACCTCGCACAAGCTCTACAATCTGGTCAATTTGACCGTTCAGAACTTTCAAATATTCCTAAAAACAAAAAAAGTAAAATTTAAAATAGATGTGTTGATATGACACGGATTAGGACACGGATGCCACCCACTATGGGCTTTTAAGTGATATTGAAACCAAGTTTTAAGTAGAAAAAGGGGCCATAACTACTCCAAACTTGATGGATTGTAAGTGAAATCATACTTGACCTGTATTTTATTATTCTATGCTCATGTCCACACTATGAATTGAATCCACCATAGGAAACTAATATTTCAGATGGAGGGGCATAATAAAATCATATATCAGTTTATATCAATACATATATTATATCATTAGAAGATATATTACACATTCGTAACAAACGTAAATTGAAATAAGAAGACAACACAAGTCTACAGACTTCGTTAGGAATATGCAGATAATCTAGTTTCACTTTCACCTTGTAAAAAAAATGCAAATATGAAGCCTCTAGTTTTCAGGTCTATGTAATGAAGATTTATAGTTGAGAATACCATTATTGTGATCACTAAGCTTATTGGTCAATAATTTACAAACCATATTTTCATTGGCTGACCTACTCACAGATTGTTTACAACCATTCACAAGTAAATATTTTTACATTATATCATTTCTTTTTCTTCTTTCCTTTTTTTCCTTTTTTTTTTTAAATTTTATTTTATCTTGGTTGCTAAGCAACCACAAAAATGTCTGTCATTATTTAACAGTTAAATGTCAATTAAAACATTTGGTATACAAGTAAGCACCCATGAAGTTATATATATGTTTTGTTTGTTTATTGTTTAAATGTGCTTATTTTATCCTAATGTATACTAGATTTGGAATGGAAATAGTCTTTGCGGGAAAACAGTGTTACTTAGTAACAACAAAATAGTCATAACTATAGTATTTGGAATTTTAAACTTCAATGGTTACCACTACATAATAAACTGAAAATGTGATTTTTGACCCACTAGCCCAAAAATCCCAGTCACAGCCACATATACGGGCTCTCCAGCAGTATATATCAAAAGACTAGGAGAAAACTAGGAATGAAAGTCACAGAAAACTAGGAAAAAAGTAGGAAAAAATAGGAAGTCAGAAATATGTCATCTTCGCAGCTTTTTTTTCATTTTGATTACCATACTCAAAGGCAATTGGGTCATTTAGTTGAAAGGTTATTTGTTTCTGCAGTCACTTGTAGGCATCACTGAAGCATAGGCCAACCTTTTCAGTCATCAGATGAGAAGGCTGGACTATGCACCAGTGATACCAGACCACACTTTCAGCATAGGAGCCTGTCAACTAAACATCCTCTTGTCTTCTTCTGCAAGAAAATCTCCAAAAACACATTAAAAGACTTCTAGACCCTATCCAACATACTACTCTGCTGATGAAAAAGTAGGAATACTAGGATCTTTTTGGAACACTAGGAGCGCTTTAAAAAAAATTAGGAAAAATCAGAAAAAAAATAGGAACGCTAGAGAGCCTGCAGAACAGAAACTTACAGCAAGACCATTCTGCTTGTCTCTCTCCATGGCTTCCTCAGATTCAGATGTCCAATACATGGAGCTGACACATAAAACAACTTGTCCGGGCCATTGCAACACCCAGTTGTTTCGTGGTGTGTTCGGATAAACGGCCTTCGAATCGATGCAGACTTTACGTAAACTGCTAATCATAACGTCCTCCACCTGCAGCAGCCATTTCTCCACCATACCCTGAAGAGTTTAAAGTAATGTTATGCTCTTTTTTCTGTTCATTTTTTACATAAATAACATGAAAAATAAACAGTAAAACCCCACTAAAAGACAACCTCAACAATAACACCACCTCAAAATTAAGAACACAATTTTCAAGTCGATTTTCACTGTTTTGCTCTTTTATTACCAAAAACTTTGTTTTCAAATCATGTCTGAATATAATGGGACCGAAAACAACTACGTAATCAATGAACCACCTAAATTCAAACACGCCTTCAGGTCTATCAATGAGGAGCTAAATTATTTGATGTGTTTATGACAAATGACTTTGTGAATGCATTATCTCCAAGCCCATTGTCACACTGCGATACAAGAAATCACTCTACCTTGGCCTTTGCTGGAAAGATCTTGGTATTAAATGGTACAAGAAATCACTCTACCTTGGCCTTGGCTGGAAAGATCTTGGTATTAAATGGTACAAGAAATCACTTTACCTTGGCCTTTGCTGGAAAGATCTTGGTATTAAATGGAACTGTTTCTTTCTCAGCAGACACCATACCCAGAATTTCCTGTTGATCCGAGAATTCTAATCGACTGATGCCTTCAAAACATTTCTTCAAATGAGGCTGTACACGCATTGGATCCTTTGTCTCAGACAAGATTTCTAACAACTCATCGTTAGATAAGAAGAAAAATCTGAAATGAAAAAGTTGCATTATGGTTCACAACTTCTACAAAATATAACAGTTACAAATTCCACGAAAAAGTGATGCCCATGTCACATGAAGTTCCCGGGCTATTTACGGGCTCCATAAGGGCCAAAACCCTGAGAGCCAGTGGGCAATTACACAGCATACCAAGTGGATTCCCATGTGTTTTGGACCCATAGGGGTACCATACAGCCCATCGCTGAATGTTGAGAATGCACAAATTTCATGGTCAGTTGAGACCTATGGGTGGTTCCAGGCCTGTAAGACTTGGGGAACCGTCCGGGAAACAGCAGGAGCTTATCAAACTTGGTAAGGATATTATGTCCATAAACTTTCTGACAGTTTGTAGAAGACTGGATAAAGAGTTTCAAAGATAGAGGATAGACTGTCAAACTAACTCCGTTCAAATTTGCCAAAGGGCCATAACTCAAATGTAACAGGGGTGAACCGGCTAGCTATCAAACTTTGCTAAGATATTAATATGCTCATACACATTGTCACCGAGTTTAATACAACTAAGTAAAAAAAAAATTCAAGTGGAACAAGCAAATTTCATTAATTTTGGATAATTCAAGGGCCATTCTGATTCGCTTAATGCGATTATGCTGCTTATCACCAAGTTTGTTGAAGATAGGATGAAATTTGAGGTAGAGACTGGATAAAGGGTAATTAGGTCAATTTGAGACAAATGAAGGGCCACAACTCCAGAGTTCCCAAGCTGGTTTGACTGGTTAACAAAATTACCTTGGGAAGTACAAACGCTTCTTTTCCAGGTAAGCATTCAGTCCCTTCTGAATCTCTTCCAGTAGAATATTGGCTTCTCTCAACCTAGTCAACATATTCGGCTGGTCAGTTGCGGCCAAGCAATGCTCGTCCTTGCATGCTTCCGTCATCAAGTCACGCCAGATACTGTCCACAACACCAAACTTACGTCCTTCCTCAGGCATCTGTGCCATAATATCTTCAGAGCTGAAGATTGGCTCAAGGTATAGCCATGTTGCTTGGCACTGAAATTAGTAACCAACAAGTATTTAAATTCGAGGATTGGGTGCAAACGATCGTAACTGCTACTGTACCAATTCACAAACGTAATGCCCGATGTTTGGATCATAATTCAATAGCAAAACTAGAGGTGATCAATATCCCCCTCCCTAACACCGCTTTGTCCGAGCTTTTTGAGAAACTCCAAGATGGCTACCAGTTGGCAGTAAGAAGTTTCAAGAAAATCCTCCAAAAACTGTAGAGTTCGCTCCACAATTTTTTTCGAAAATCCAAGATGGGTTTCTCATTTATTTATTTATATGTGGTTTTATGGCGCATCGACAGCTTCGGTCATTTAGCGCGCAAGGAATGTAAAAAACATGTGAAACTAAAAAGGTTTACGACATATACTTGTATATGTTAAATTGGTGTAAATATAGTGGGTAAAAATTGGGATCATTAGGGTAAGAATATATTTTTATGTACCAGGGTGAGTGAGGCAATCCTCATTCACCGGTAAATGTAATATATGTAGGTATGGATTAAAAATGTTATCATAGTTTGTTGTAAAAGCCAATCTCTTTGATGTAGCTTATAATTTTTCCAACTTGGATAGTCTCAAAGAGACTTTTTATGTCAGTGGTATTGAAAAATTGGGAACGGACTGGTTGAAGGTCAACACAGTCGACAAGAAAATGTTGTACTGTGAAAGGAGTATTACATGGAATGCAGTCCAGTCTAGCATCCTGGCCAAACAGCCAGGAGTGTGTAAGGCGTGTGCCCAATTCTCAATCGGGCTATTAAAACCTCTTCTTTTCGAATGGGCCTGTACGCAGGTTGCCATTCTCCAAGTACTGGTTTCACTGAGTACATCTTGTTGTTTTCCTCAGTATCCCACTGGGATTGCCACGAAGATTGGGTGCTTGATGAAACAGCAGATTTAAAATCAGAAGAAGGAACTTTAACATCTGAAATGGGTAATGGCAAGGCAGACTTGGCATTTTTGTCGGCTCTATCATTTCCCTTGATACCCATATGACCTGGGATCCAACAAAACACAATTCTCTTGTGGTTTAGTTAAAATCGTTTGGGCGAGATCATTAAACTACGAAATTGCCGCTAAATATTAGAAAAAAACATTGTTTCTCATGTGGTTTAGTTAAAATCATTTGGGCGTGACAATTTGGAAAAACTACCTTCAGCCATTCATCCATGATGTCCTGCATAGAAACAAGTTTTTCTTCCCATTCCTTCATCTCCTGTTCGAACGGCTTGATATAAGGTGAACCACGCATTGTTTGAGCTTTCACGATGTGGTCATCAAGCAGTACTTGGATATCGTCAATACTGGACAAAATGCTTACTCCCTAAAATCAAAACAATGAGATTTTCAGTAAAAATATGCTTCAGAATGTACAAAAAATGTTAGTAGCAAATCAATGAAAAGAGTTAAAATTATTTTTTGGAACATGTTCATAGCAGAAAAGGTGGCGTTTATTATGAACATCCTGATGGCACAGACTGATTAGTATCTAACAATATATTCTTTTCTGGTCAAAAGAGCAAACCCGCCATTTTGTAATTTAAGAATCTTCACTGCATTACAACAAAGTGATCTGAAACGATGAACTTGATTTTCACAGTTTATTTTAATCATCGTCGTTATAACTCTCTGCTACAAAAATCAACAGATGAGGTTACTCGGTGGCTAAAATTCAAGAATCTATGTGAAATATAATTGGTGGGTTAGCACTTTTGACCAGTATAAATGATTTTTTTATGAAACTATATAAACACAAAAAATTCCTAGCTACAAAATATTTTTAAGGTTGGCCCATCCTGAACGAGTTACATTGAATATAATACAGGAATGAGAATGCAAAATTTCAAAATCAGCTAAAAATTCGGCATGTGGTCTAGGGGACCGCTGAAGCTCGTGGCTTTTAAGCATTTAAGATGGCTTAAATTGTCTCAAAAACTGCCCTTGCCAGCGTCAAATCCACGGATTTCCGTGAATCCACAGAAAATTCTCATGCCTGATAATAGGACTTGCTGAATGTTAATTATACCAAGATAGAAAACAATTAATAGACTTATTCAATGAAAAAAGAAGTTCATGTATAAAATGGTATTTTACAAAAACTAAACAATCTTAACTTATTCAAACAAGGCAATTTTTTCGGAACAAGTCAAGATTGTAAAACAGTAAATATAATACAGCTGTGGAAGATCATCACCCACAACATGACAAAAATGGGAGACAATTCATGTGCAAATGTGAATCAAGACACGATGACGAATAAATGACTGGTGAAGAGACAGATGTTGAAACAAATGACTCAAATCTAATACAAGTGAACATGAGTGACATTAACAGAATGATATGTGACATTCAGACATTCCAAGGAAGTGAAAAATGTCATCCAGAAAAAACTATCAGGGTAACATATATATTGTACAACTTTTCTGAAAGTGTTAAAATCAAGAATGACAATCATATGCATAAAAATGATATAAATGTATCTCATATGAATAAAAATGATATAAATGTATCTCATATGAATATATAGAGGGCTCGGGATAGAACTAGAGTAACTCAGTTTTGGGCGACACAAATACAACAATTTTGCACTAAATCCTCAACACAAGACGATTTATATCATACAATGAGCATAATGCATAAAGACTGCAATGACGACTGCTGACTGAAAAACATCAAGGGAAGACGAATGGACAAACAGAAGTTCAAAGTAAACAAGAAATATCTTGAAAAAATGTGGTCGGCGCAATTTGAAGGATAAGACTTGTTGTGCAACATAAAAAATTGCTGAGATGTTACGATTGCTGGTCACTCCTGATCCAAAAATGGATTCCGGAAAATTCGACAAAATTCAGTGGATATCCTTAAGGTAATGACCCCTTAACCAATCCGGGTCAAGGTTTCAAACGTTGTTCGGATGAAGAGAAGTTGGTTTAGTGGTTAACGTAACATTTGAATGGTTTACACAACACTGATATGCAAATACCACAGCTATGTAAGTACGGTTGCGCCGAAAAAGAATTCTGTACTTTGAAGGGGAAAAAAAGCAAAACTAGTCAAACTGCATATGAATAAAGAAGCAGTCAGACATGTTTCCCTTCAGCGAAAGTCCCTCATGCAACAAGGGAACGTAATCATATCAAAGGGCAAAATACATGCTTGTGCCATTTCAAACCAAAACATCAAATACTCTTGAGTTTAGACAATCTAGATAATATTATGTGACATGCAATTTCAAATATCTGTATCTCCATGCCAACAACAAAGTATCAAGTGAACAGAATAAAAATATCATCACCATAGATGTAATACTGAAATATTGGATGCTAAGACAAAACACAGCAGTAGAATAATTAATTATTTATGGTAACAGAATGTATACATGTAGTTTATTCAAAGTAAGTTGAAAAATACCATAATTGTGTGCATGATGTCTATTGGTCAATATTTTCTAAAACCTGTTTTCATTGGCTGACTACTACTGTAGTTAATTAATGCATATCCAGGGTTTGGCGCAAAGTATTGTAACTTAGTTTCCGACGAAGAATCGGGTACGATAATATTGCACTGAAACCTCTACATGTCAATTCTTAATACTCAGATTTATGATAATTGTTTCCAAGTTGAGTCGTAAAATTGACCAATGACAAAGCTTCATTCTAAAAATGTACATTTATAACCTTTGACCCTAGTTCCTTAATTTGAACATCTAATTTTGATCATCACAACAATGAGATTTATACACAACGAACTACTGACAATAATGTTCATTTAAGTGGCAGCCGAGTTAGAATTGTGAACATGATAATCGCTTCGTTCCATCATATACAATGATCAAACAACAAGATACATGTATTTACTAGGTCTATTTTGTCTCCATTCGGCGACTGTGTTTCGGTCTGAAATTTGTTCAATACTTTTATCGATAAAAAATTATAAAATTTTATGTTTGCACATATCAATGAATGCACAGCGGAAATGTGAAAAAATGTCCGATGTAAGAGATACCAGGCATTACAGAATCTGTTTAATGCATACAAAAATGTGTTGTATCTGGACTGAAAAATGGAGGTGTCACTAATTAAGTGATACTTCAGTCTTCACTATAACCCATTTGGTCAAAAGCCCATGACATGTAAATCAATTTTGGGGAAGTGAAAATTCATGTAAAACTTCACAAGATTGCTTTTTACAAATATAGAACATCGCATTGAGGTACGAGGAAATACTGCTCTGAGCAAAACTTTGGCATGAAAACTGCATTGGTGCTGACTGTGTCGATGTGTTGGGTAAAAACTTGTTCGGCCGGATAAAAAAATGGGAAATTTTACTAAATACGCAGAATCAAATATTTTTTGGTCAGGTAAACTTAAACATGGGGCTTGTAATACAACAAACACTGAAAATAGTTAAAAGAGCAGATGATCCTAGGCTGAAGTGGACTTATAATCAAGAGAATTTCATTCGATGATCCTAAATACATGGTATATGAACAAAACCATTATTGCTACGTATCAATTTTCCAAAATGATTTTCGAACTATGCCCAGACAATTTGCCAGGCCGTTATGAAGTCACACTCACCGTTTCTCTGTATGGTATAAGTTCAAATGACATGTCCTTCCATTCAACTTTCATCTTCTCCAACGCCTTCTCGAGAGAATATTCCTTAGCGGCTGCAGTACCGATCTCTTCCAATCTATAATACAGATTAGCTGACATTTAGCAAAGTAATACTATGACAGAATTGTTGTAAAACAGTATTTCTAACTCAACTCAATACAATTGAAACAAAACAGGAACTAAAGACAGACAGCAGGGGTTGATCCCGGATTTGGGCTGTGGGCGAGGGGGCAAAACGTTTTGGTCATATTTTGGTTTTGCTCAAGCCTTATATAGCAGCCGAATAATATTACATAGCATATACATTAATATCATCGTTATAGAATATATTGCTACAATAAATCAAAATTGTTTATTTGAAAATCTTATGATTAAACATCTCTGTGTATTTTGGTATTTACTTTAGATGTAAGGTTGCAGACTTTTAGGGTGGGGGGCTTGCGCCAGGTGCACTCCCTTGGAACCACTCAAGAAAAGGCTCAGCCTTTTGGTCATCTTCCAAAAAGACAACAAAATTAACCATTGTCATAGATACAGAATCTTTTTTACAACAATGTCACTTTTAACCAGACCTAAATATTCTTTTTTGTAAAGCATCAAAAGTATAATGTCATGTTATAACAGCATGGGGGTAGATACTTAAAGAATCAAATTCCAGACACAAATATCTTCAATTTTAAATTATGATTCACACTGATTAAGAAATATACAATTGTCCTTTAATTTGCAAGTACGATCTTTGTAAGGACACAAGACTTTACATGCAAATGACCTTGACATTAGATGCTTATACATGAAAGGACATACACTAATGATCTTGACATTCAAACAAGACCTTGTATGATACAAAACTCAATTTTTCAAATTTTCAATAAAAATTGAAATTTTTCAACATAAACGACAACGACAACAGAGCAACCAAATTTTGATCAGCAGTTGGACAATGTTAAAATTTACGATACTGACAACAAGAACACCAACAACAACAACAGCAATGACAACAACAATAAAGACATTCTGAACAACAGAATATCAAAATGAATGTGCGACAACAATAAAATTCATGCTGAAATATTTCCAAACCTGAATAACATTTTATAATGTTCAAACTGAAATCAATACAAGGGGGCAAATGATATCATGCTGACGACTCAAGCAAAATTATAGAATAAGAAAAAATACAAATGTTTCAGTGTAATACTGTTGTAAATGCAAATAAATTGATACAGCAGTTAGAAGAGTATTGCACTGATATATTGCAATACATTCCATTGTCAAATAGATGGCAATTTTTATCAAAATGATTTAAGCAATATAAATGGTTCAACCAACTTTACGATAAATGTATATGGTCAAGTCTGCTAATTCAAGAAAGTCACAAAATATCCGCTTAAACTATACTCTTTTATACTTTGCAATCCCAAACATTTCCGTCGGCAAAACATCTATTTTATTGCCATTTTGCAAACTTTGTGACTTGTGAAAATACCTCACTTGCACAGTCCCCAGTACTTTGCTGTTTAATTAGCATTTTGACACTGAAACTAACCATGAAAATGAATAGGTCTTTCTGAACATTGATGTTTTGTTGGATATTAAAGATCAATCAATGAACCTAAGATTTGACAAGGAACAAAATATACATATAATAAGCAAATAATTCCATATATAATTGCATACCAAAAGTTAACACAAAACTGGTGTAATAGTTTCTTAACCAACACTGAGTTACAGCAGTGTTGTGCTAAACACCTCAATATTGTCATGACATATACGTAAGGGCTGCAAAGATACAGTTGTCTCTAATTTCGGATTCATTTACTACCCTTTCGGTTATTCGGTTTGGTTACATAAATATATGAAACACATATAATTCTCAGTAACTGATAATGACTTGTAATCACCAGACCTGAACATTTGACTAGGTAAGTAGAATTAGAACAAAGTATTACAATACAAAATAGAGCAATGAATAGAAATATCACTTCATGTTCCGTGATAAAACTAAACAGTCCCAACAGCTGTGTAACTGTATATTCTTAAGACAGTACCAAATCAAACCATGAGAAAAAAGAAACGATGATAATTGAACATCGGATAATTGTTGCAGCCCTAATAAACATGCCTTGACTATTGAATAACAAACCGAAAACATATGACAGTATAGTGTACAATAAATCACTATAATGTAGAACTCTACCTCTTTATAAATATTTCCATACTCTGTTTGCTATAATCATTAGCAGCATATTAAGTTATGTACTATACACAGAAAACAGTAGACCAACAGCAATACACATTGTCAACTTTACCAGAAAATGCAACCCATTTATTTTATATCAATATTCTATGTACAATTTATGTAGTTGGAATTGGAAAAAAATAAACAAACTTACAAGACAAGATCCTTGGATATTACTCACCAATCTGCATTCTGGACAGAGAACTCAAATTTATTTCACACTCAAATGTCATTCACACTCAAATTTCAGATTCACACTCAAATCTCAGATACACACTCAATTCTTCCAGAAAATAGACAGAAAGAATACCAACCACTCAGTAAGCACTGTTACTCACACCTGACTCTCAAATCTCAAAAGTCACCCAAATTTTGACAGCTAAGGTCTGAGAAACAGGTATAATACTGGACTCTGTACTGACAGATTCATCTACATCAGAAATTACAAACTGCTGAAATCTAATACTTACTTCTGTAGATGCTTGTTCAGACCATACTCCAACATATTATGAAGAGATGTTTCTGGTTGCGGTTTCAAGTCAAATCCTACGATATTACTCATCTGAAATCATTAGGAGAATAAAATCAAACTCACATTTCAAAATACGAGAACTTCACAGTGTACTGCTACCAAAGTTATAGTTGAATAACCGTGTTTGGGTTTCACACTTTTGTTTAACAGTACCAATACTTAAATATATTACGAGTGGTGTAAAGTTGACCTAACCAGTGTTCCTGGGTTACCAACCAGTACAAACTTGTCCTTGTCCAACTCACAACTTCCCCATACATCAGAGTGCAAATTATCGAACAATTATATTCGCTAAACTTCATACCAATAAACAAAAAAGCATTTCAACCTCAGAATGTAAAATGCATGAAACAAACTCGGTTACAAAAGATTTGACCTATTCTACAGAGAATGCTTGATAATGGTGTTGAACCATTAATAGTTGTAAACAACACTTTCATAATATAGTTTGTTTTTCTACATTTGAAAATTCATTTTATCTCAACAAACTTAATATTAAAAGCCACAGCCAAGAGCCTACTTACTTTAAGACCTGTAAAGAAAACTAAATTACATACAAGTCAACATAAACTAAATAAAATTTATGATTTTAAATAAAAATCATTAATCCTAGTCTTGAATATGTGTGTATTTGTATATTTATGGTGCCTACATTATTTTATCATCATGGATCATTGAAGCTATCTATAGAGAATGACAATTTTAAACTTTTTAACTGCAGAGAGGCGACGATAAATCAACAGAACGGATTCAATTTCAAAGTACATATGTCATACACCAATGACAATGAAGTAAGAGTCTTAATAAAGAGATGTCACCAGTAAAAGACAAATTTATTGATGCCCTTGAAGGAAAGTGGCCTTCCCAAAGACAATGACCTTGGAAGTACAGACACAACACTTGTGCATGACACACATTCTCAACATTTGTGTAAAGTTTGACTGGAATCCATGGAATAGTTCGAAAGTTATTTTCAACCAAAAATGATTTAAAGATTTGTTTTAATTTTGAATTCACATGAACAGCGGGAATGATGTAGCGTATAATATTGTACATCATTTAAATATTGCAAGAAAGGAGATTACAATATGAAGCTAGACTCGGAAGGAATGTGTTAATATAAAGCATATGATATTTTGAGTAAAGGCAGTTACGTTCATTAATATTCAGAAAAATATTTTTTGCAGTTATCCACCACCAATTTGCATAGCAAAATCCCAAACGTCACGCCCACACGATTGTTACTATATATAGAAAACTCAACCTACCGCATCCCAATGACGATCTCGGATACCAGGGTTGCAGATGGTGTGAAGTATAGGCAAGTGTTGCTTGAACTTGTCTATTTTACCCTTCACACTATCTGCGATACGACGCGGGCCAGGTTGATCTCCGAATGTTTTCGTAAGTTTGTACATGGTTCTCCACATGTCGCCGACTTCGTTCTCGATTTCTTCGGCATTCAAGCTTGTGAACGCACCTAATGTATAGAAAATTAAAATATGATGAAACAACTGTTTTAAAAGAACAATTCATCAGTATGTAGATTACATGCATTGTTAAAAAGAAGCGAAAAACAGCTTGTTCAAAATTGTTAATTCCAGTTTACCAAATGAAAATGAACAAAAAATACATATGTCCATAAGTATCCATTTCTAAAACAAGGTAAAATTTCTCAGAGACAAAAAACGGTCCACGAATAAAAGGCAGGATGGTTTACTAATTCAAATTTAGTTACCAACCATAAATGAAAATAAAATACAGCAATATGAATCCAGCATCGAACACAAAATGCAAAACTTCTATTGAAAGAAATCAAAGTGAAATATATATGGGTTCCACTCATTCTTTCTTTAGTTTACTAATTTCAGAAATCAGAAAAGTTTGAAAATCATTTAAAATAAATTTTGATGAATTATGAATTTATTTTCTTCTCAAAAAATCTTCCAAGGTAAACTGGACATGAATTTTGAACAAGCTATAAACTACAAACACGAAGCATTAAAAATATTGCAAGGAAGGGATACAACTCTTGGAGTACATCACATCATCAATTGATGGAACAGAAGCAACTGGATATACTCATTGACCGTATTACCTCCCTTATATAGCAGACGCTAGCTACACACATGTATATATATTTCAGATATACAATGTAGTACAATATTTTTTTGACCTGTCAGTTTTGTTCTTAGACTGGAGTATTCCATTTTTGGAAACAGGTAATTTTAGTCGAAATTCTGGGAGTTTAAGCCATTCATAACATCATAAATTATCGCTTGTCAATGATTAATATTGTACAGCGTCTGTGGTGGAATATGCAGGACACAGAACTTCAACCACAAGGTTTTCGGTTCAATCCTTGAAATTACAAACAAAACCAAACACCCCTATATAAGGAAATGGAACTTTCCATTCTAAAAATAAACCTGACAAGTCAAAATAAATTGTCTATATTTAGTTATGGGTATGTATGCACTAGAGATGGTCGGGACGGTAAAGAAACTGTAATTATATTTGCACAAATGAAAGAAAAAGGCCTCATAAAACAGTAGTTCTTAAGGTATTTCAAATGACTAGTGTAGATCCTGACCAGGCAGGCTGTTCTTCACTGTCTCATCAGTAGCTACACTAGTCATCAAAGTTTGACCTTGTTTTAATTAATCAAAATGAAGAAATTCTCATTTGTGAGGTAAATTCAAATTAACATTTGTACATTTTTACAAGTGTTACTTGTGAGATTAATAAATTAATAAAACTCCTTAATCTCAATTAGATTAGTATAATATAATCTCCATCTCTAGCATGCATACATACATATATTTCTTGGTTATACCTTATGTTTTAATTAGCGTAATTAATATTATTAAAAATACATGCATCAAGTTGAAGCCAAAACTACATGTAGCCATCCAAAAACAGAAGACAAGATAATATGTACATATTAGTGCGACACGTAAAATATACCTGCTCGATATTGTACACATGTAAAAAAAATGTAAAAATCAAATATCCTATAAAAAGACTGCAAAATTGTTTCGTATAACAAGCTCAGTGTAAACTTATTTTTTTTCAATAAATTGCGAAACAACTAGTTACTACAATGTATATTAATCACTCTCGACGTCCATTGCATGAGTTTCCAACCAGTACTCACACCAAATTCACGGACTGTGAAGATCACAAATGAATCTCACAAAAATCCCAAATGTAGGTGGGTAGGTTTTTTTTTATATTTTTTTTTTATAGTCATACTAGTGTAAACTATTAATATGCTGCAGAAGAAATCTACCCACTAAGAACCCTTAAATATTTTTTGGAGTAGGGGGCCATTTTTATGGGTAGGTAGGGTTAAGCTTAACAAACAAATTCTTAATTAACGGGCAGGATTCAAATCTTATACAACAAAGTCCAGAGGCAACCTTAGGCTAAGAAACGGCCCGAGACTCATATAATTAGGATGATTCCTGTATTATACTAAAATTTGTCACAGAAATTACGTAAGTGATCTACGGTAATTACTATACACATGCATAACTAAACATACTGTTGTAAGAGTCAGTCATGTCATTCTTAGTAAAATCTAGTCTTTTCATGGTAACATGCAGTTACCATATTTCATTCAAAAACACTAACTTGCTTATTATTCAATTATTTCTAAAAATAGTTGTTTATAACTTTTGCTATATCATGCATATTATCTACTTGTGAGACATACTGACTATAATTTGTTGTGTTACATTTTAAAGATATGGTACATACATTTATTCAATACATTTTCTCAAGCATATTGGGATTTCAGTCAATTATGTTCATTTCAAATATAAAGCAGTTACGAAAGCAGTTAAATTAAGGGAATGTTCTGAAACAAGTTGTTACAATCTATAATAATCACTAGCATATAGACTGCTTCCTGGATTTCAAACCAGTACTTATGACTAAGCAAGCGATGGAAGAATTTCGTCATCAATTCGAATCAAGGACCTCTAGATCTGGAGTTCAGGGCTCCGCCTCTCCACCTCCATGCCTCCCTTATAGGGACTTAATTACTTAAGCAACGTATAAACGTAATTCATTCTCAAATCAGTCATAAATTACGTGTAAACTTTAAATAACCAAGGGAGCTAACTCTTTATCATTTGTGATAAAGACAGATAACTCTTCAAGAATAGATAGTTCACAAATCTACAATATTTACCTCCCTTGTTCTTAATCATCAGCCATTTTGATAGACAAAACTGATAACCACTTATAGGAGTACATGTATTTCCCAAATATGTGATAATTGAGAAAATACCAAGAGAATTTGCATGTGACAACTGCTCTTTCTTCAACTTACTGAGCCAACTGCCCACATAAGCATAATGAATAAGTTATTTTTATATATATCTGATTATATTTTATCATCGTTTACATTATATTCCCTACACATGTTAAGGAAAATTGCCTTTCAATATGGCCGACTAATCAGAACAAGAGAGGTAAATATTGTAAATGGGGGAACTATCCATAAGTCATCAACAACACTCTACCATTCATCCAAGCCTCGTGTCTCTGGTGGAATGTCCAAGCTGTGTTCCAGAGTTTATCATAGGGTTCTTTGAGTGTGAACATTTGGTTCAGTTGTGGGAAGTAACTTTGCTCCCATTCCAGGAGTTGTTCTTCTTCATTGATTCCGTCGAGTTCGTCCCGAGCCTTTTCTAGATTTTCTTGAAGACGAGCCAATTGTTCCACATTGGACTTCATCTCATCTTGAGACATAAACTAGAAACAAAAAAAGTTCAAAGAATTTAATTTAGATCACAGATAAAAGAGAAGGCATAAAAAAACTAAGAATCCCGAAAATTATTTGTTTGAAGAACTAATAATTTTTGGAGCAAGTAGGCAATCTTTTAGAGATTTTCTGCATACAACAGGCAAAAAATAGGGAAATTGAAACAAAAATTACAGCACTGAATAGGCAATTGAGTTAAAAAGCTCAGGCATCAAAAATAGGATTAAATCATTACAATAAGTGAAAAGATGATAACACAAGTCTGTTTACTTCCTGGCAAGAACAAAAATTCCTGTCAAGTACAAACTTTAAGGAGTGAAAGGAAAATAATTCTATACACTGCGCAAGTGGTAAAATTTGTGATTTTGGAAATGTGTGCACATTTTACAAGTCTATTAGTCCTTATTCACACAAGTATGTTTTATATATTTATTTTTTCAATAATAACAAGTCACAAAAATTTCTGCTCGAAAAAACACTGAAATTGCCAATTCACAAACTTTAATTTGTGAAAATATCCACATACTCAGCAGGCATTGCGTTCATTTTTTCAGAGCCAAACCACTAGCCAAAAATCATTTTTACTAGCCCAAACTTATATGAAACTAATTCATAACAAGCAAAAAGTCACGATTATGTGTCAGTACAATTTGTTAAAAAGCCCTTGGTTTCAGGCTAGTGGGATACTGTGAAGGCTGACTCAATACTTCTTCATCTCTATGCACGTTGTCTATTTTCGCTTCAGAAGGCTTCCAACCATAAACACAATTAATATAGCTTTTATTAACTGCTCCCCAATTCTAATAATACTGGACCAGTGTTTTATGTAGCATCAAACGCCTTACCTCCTTCTTCTTGTAGGATTCCACTTCTTTCATCATATCATTGAGTTTCTCTTCATACGCACGAGTTCTACCACGTAACTCTTCCTCAATATGTTCACGTTTAGACATGATTCTGTTCTGGCTGAGTTCAAACACAGCCTTTATGCTCTCGGGCCAATGGAATACTTGGCTGTTCAGTTTGATATCCTCATCTAGATAAAGATATATAAATATGATAGATCGGATATACAGTAAAACCTCACTTAAAGACCACCTCAAAATTAAGACCAGTTTTCAAGGGTCCCAAGGGTGGTCGTATTATCGAGGTTTTACTGTATACACACATAGCAGATCTTACTCATTTTCAGTTCATTGCATTAAACAAAGGAGGTTTGAAATTTAATATAACTCCATCTTGCCAATATTGCACTTATAAGCCACAAAAACTTGAAAAAAATCTAGCAATCATTTAATCATGAAACATTATTCAATTTAAAAGTTAATAAAGAAAAAAGATGTCATGATTTTATTTCAGTGAACAAAAGTTCGTTTTCAGAAATCAACAGATAATTAAGAAATATAAATTTACAATTACATACATAGGTCCATTTTTTCCGTAAAATATTATGGACCACAATATGATGACAAAGGATCAGACAGGATACACTATTTCAACTAGACCCTTATATATGTATTTCCATACAATACAGATCAAGGTCAAAGGTTAGAAAAACTGAGGTTTACCTTACCATTGATCAATTCCAAACTGACCAATCAGAAGCTTGAGTTTTGAGACTGGTTCCCAGCTCAATTTCACAACCTCATACCAAGTTGATAGGAATTTTAATGTAAAACAGGGATATTTATAAATGTGTGTGAAGAAGGAGGCTTTACACACTGCCTCAGTAATGAAAAAGGGGATGTAATTCAAATAAAAAATTGTTATCCCAAATTAAAAAGAGTTATCCTTCTTGTCTTACATATTTTTCTAGGTAAAACAAATATGTGTACCAATTAAGAATACTGCTAAGTCTCATGGTAATGAAATAAAGTGGACTTTAATGTAAAGCTTTACCAAACTTCAATTTTCCAGCTTCAATAGGGAGCATAATTAAAGCCAAATTCATCACAGACTTGTCCCTGTTGTCCTACCATGACCTCCAGTGAAGATAAAGGTGCGTGCCAAGTAACAAAGTACTAGACAAAATTACATAAAGGTTAACCAATGGAATGCCAACACATGAAGACAATAATGGTATGACGACTTACTGGCAAATGGAGTAATGTCAATGAGAAATAGAATACGCTCAGCAGTCGACCTCAGTTCTTCTGCATATTCTTCATTATTAAGACACTAGATTAGGATAGGAAAGAGAAGATAGAAAGATAGCAAACAGAAGAGCAAGCACAGAAAGATTGATAGAAGTAAAGGAGAAAACGAAGGTAAAAGAGTGAAACATGAAAACAAAGATGTTTGGAACACGATACAGTCGGAGCTAGTTCATTCGAATTCATTGGGTCCAAAATTTAATTCAAATAATGCATGGTTTCGAATAGCCAATTTCAATTTGACATGCCTATAACAATATATCGGGACCTGATATTTATTTGGGATGATACCAAGTATTCAGATAGAAGGTTGTCGCAAAAACGAGGTCTGACTGTATTTACACGACATAAACAGGACATGGCATGTACTGTAAAAGAAAGAGAAGATGAGAAGAGGGTTATTCCATTCTTCTAGTGAATCTGGACCATCTATCTACAAATTTCGATTCAGAAAAAGTTTAGATAAAGAGGACAAAGAATGAAGAAAAGCATAACAAAAGGAAACACTGGTAGCAATGCATTGATAATAACATAGAAGTATAGCTGAGAGTAAGAGATATAAATGAAGAAAACAATGATGTACAATTGACTACACGAAACTTTGATTTTTAATCAGGAATATATGCAAATAATCAGGTAAGAGACAGGCAGCATTCAATAGAAAATTACAAAAACCGAAGACTATAGAGGTATAAAACTAAGAGGTATAAATGAGAGCTGATCAAAGAAGAATTTGAAAATAACAAGACAGAAGTCTGGGAAACAGGCTAATGATCTGGTAGAAAGAAGCAGTAGTCACTAGAAAAGAAACCAATGAATTAATAGAAAGAACTACAGAGAAGAAGATGAAAGAACAAGTCAAGGAATGAAAGCCTCAAACTAGTGTATCTGGATATAGATAGAGAAGCAGATGGTGTTATGTTCACCCATTGAAGTGTAGAGCAGTAAAGAATTATGTTTGTGTTTTGTCAGAAGCTTAGCATCAGACAAAGTTCTAGCAAGGAAAAGAAGACAAAGAGCAGAGACAGATGAGGAGACTTCTAAAGGTGTACAGGAGCGTGCTATATCAGTTTGCGTCCAGTACTTACAAGGAAATACTGCGTAATCTAACAGAAACATGAGTCTGTTCGCGGCGTCTTCGATCTCGTCTCTGAGTTTGTACACAGTTACATCTTGTGACTAAAACAATAACACCAGGTTAATTCAAGATGTTAGTAAAACTCAACAATGGACAATTAATATAAACCAACAACAAAGGATTGTGAACTTGAAGCCCAATCACATTCTCAAGAAATACCGAAAAGCAAATTAGTCCCATCAAGGTTGTCAGAAGGGGGTATGCCAAGTGTCCCCTTCAGTGAAAATTCACTATTCGATAAAGACACAATCAAAACTAGATCCCATATTCTTATAAAACAATTCTGACGTCAGAAAAACAAAAAAAGTACTGGATCTTAAGACAAATAACTTTGAATGAGGCATGTTTTCATCATTATATTCAGTACTGTCAGTGGTGGTAAATTCTCAAAGTGTGATAAAGCTCAAGTTCTCATATCCATGGCAATACATGTAGTTTAGTTGGTACAAGTGATAAAAACATCAACAAAAGCTGGAGAATAACATATGGTAATATTTATAGCACAGAAATAATTTAACTAAGTTATGCACTTTTAAAAATAATTTCAATATCTGACAATCAGTCAGAGAGTACTATAGAACCATCAGGTTTATTATGTGGCTTTGGATTTCATTTTCATCATCCTTTCAATTTCTTTTAAATTGAAATACCCCCAAATATGATGTACAGTTACATTCTCAAATAGAACATTTATTTTTTACTGTGACTCTGATGCTAAATGTACCTCCATGAAATAACTGCATACAAAAGTCACTAATGTTCCATAAGGAGGATCCTGATTGCTGTACCAGTAAAAACCTACAATACTTATTTGAATTAAGTGTTGAACAAAAATCTCTAGTCCAAGTATACATTTTGCAATACTAAGTACATTGACACTTATATAAAACTAAATAAGACCAGCATTTTTATAGAAATCATAACTTTCAAAATGATTTTCAGTTTATATATCATTATAAGTATTTCACCCCCCCCCCCCTCCCAAACATTAGGCTAATGACTGAAACCAATTGTGTTTTAATAAAAATGTACAGTTGAACCTCATTCATTCGAATTCATCGGGTCCGAAATTTAATTTTGAAAAACGCATGGTTTTGAATAGCCCATTTCAATTCGAAGTGCACGAGTATTCGGATAGAAGGTTGTCGAATTAACGAGGTCTGATTGCATACATAACAACATGTGTAACAAAACACGTAAAACAAGAAACATTGTGAATATTATGGTAACCTGTGACTGTTAGCCTGAAAACAAATAGGATATTAACGTTATAATTCCCCGGCGGTGAGGTTCCGTGAAAGGTGGATGGGACGTGATTTCGTACGGGGTCACCCTTTACTTACATGGGAATATACCCTCCTCTAAAAGGAACAGAATCCTTTCTGCTGCGTCCAGTAATTCGTCTTTCATTTTGAAAGCGGTTTCCTCTTGTGACTATGAGGGACAAATGATAGTTTTAGAAACTGTATGATGTATAAAAATGGCAGTCACATCCCATTCGCAATTTAGTTATTTTCAATGTGTTATTGTAATATGAATTGGACATCAGATGGGTTTTTCTCTTAAATATAAGACTAGGAAACACATCTAAGGTGGTTTGCCAACTTCTGAAGCAAGATATCCCACCTTAAAGAAGCATTGTCTGTCTACAAGCCAACAAAATGTAGGTTTGATGCAGAACAATTGTAACAGATTTGGTAAAACGATTGTGACACAGTTTTGGTAAAACTATTGTAACACAGTTTTGGTAAGACTACTGTGACACAGTTTTGGTACAACTATTGTAACACAGTTTTGGTAAGACTATTGTGACACAGTTTTGGTAAAACTATTGTAACACAGTTTTGGTAAGACTATTGTGACACAGTTTTGGTAAAACTATTGTAACACAGTTTTGGTAAGACTACTGTGACACAGTTTTGGTAAAACTATTGTAACACAGTTTTGGTAAGACTATTGTGACACAGTTTTGGTAAAATGATTGTAACACAGTTTTGGTAAGACTATTGTGACACAGTTTTGGTAAAACGATTGTGACACAGTTTTGGTAAAACTATTGTAACACAGTTTTGGTAAGACTATTGTGACACAGTTTTGGTAAGACTATTGTGACACAGTTTTGGTAAGACTATTGTGACACAGTTTTGGTAAAACTATTGTGACACAGTTTTGGTAAATCTATTGTAACACAGTTTTGGTAAGACTATTGTGACACAGTTTTGGTAAAACTATTGTGACACAGTTTTGGTAAATCTATTGTAACACAGTTTTGGTAAGACTATTGTGACACAGTTTTGGTAAAACTATTGTGACACAGTTTTGGTAAGACTATTGTGACACAGTCTTGGTAAAACTATTGTGACACAGTTTTGGTAAGACTATTGTGACACAGTTTTGGTAAAACTACTGTAACACAGTTTTGGTAAGACTATTGTGACACAGTTTTGGTAAAACTATTGTAACACAGTTTTGGTAAATCTATTGTAACACAGTTTTGGTAAGCCTATTGTGACACAGTTTTGGTAAAACTATTGTGACACAGTTTTGGTAAAACGATTGTAACACAGTTTTGGTAAGACTATTGTGACACAGTTTTGGTAAAACTATTGTGACACAGTTTTGGTAAAACTATTGTAACACAGTTTTGGTAAGACTATTGTGACACAGTTTTGGTAAGACTATTGTGACACAGTTTTGGTAAAACTATTGTGACACAGTTTTGGTAAATCTATTGTAACACAGTTTTGGTAAGACTATTGTGACACAGTTTTGGTAAAATATTGTGACACAGTTTTGGTAAATCTATTGTAACACAGTTTTGGTAAGACTATTGTGACACAGTTTTGGTAAAACTATTGTGACACAGTTTTGGTAAGACTATTGTGACACAGTCTTGGTAAAACTATTGTGACACAGTTTTGGTAACACTATTGTGACACAGTTTTGGTAAGAAGTAGTTACCACAGTTTTGCCCCAAAACCTTAGTATTCTTTTTTAAACAAACAATTTCATAGTTTGCCTGAACAATAGAAACATCAAAACAACAGATCAGTAATGAGTAGAAACTGCAAACTAACATAAATAGACAATGGTTACTACATTTCATATCACCTGAAAACAAGCACAATGAATATTAGATACATGGACAGTCATGTGATAACACAGATCACATGATCACACCGCCAGTCACATGACTTACTAGGAAATAAACCATAATCAAGAATGAACATTAATCTTTCCGCCCGGTCATCAATCTGATCTTTCAACTCATATACAGTCTTTTCCTTGGACTGAAAACATTTGTATCAAAAGTTACAATAGTTATGAAACTATTAATACATTGTACTGTTTTTCATTAATTTGTTTAACCCAATAACTTTAGGACAGCCATTGTAGGGTATCAAAGGTCTACTATTTATATGCCGAAATATAGCATAGTGAAGGTAATTAAAATTGAATAATATCTGGACTTTATATCTGCTGTAACAGAATATATGAGCAGAACTTTCATACATAATACATATTCTTCTGTCACGATCATGTGTTATTGTGATTTTGGTGACAATGATTTGCTTCTTTATTTACATGCAGATAAACTTGTAAATGCATTCAACCCTATATTAAGCATTAAGTCCTGAAAATAATAAATATATGAAAAGACCGAACTGTGATCATTATTTCATGCTGGCTGATATGTTTATGTGAAGTAACATCCTTGACATCCTCGCGACAACGGTTTGTCGTAAATATTATTATAGATTTATAAGATAGCAAACAGCTCTTAAATGTATGTCGACTAAAGGCGAAATGTTAAAGGAAATCAAGTCAAATTGCAAAGAACACGTATAAGCATAATCACTGTTTTATTTTAAGAAACTTAATTCAAAATTTTGCACAAAATATTACAGTTTCTAAGAGAAGAGAGCTTAAGTTGTTACATCAATGGGAACATCACACACGTAAGACAATGCCTCCCCACACAGACCCCAGGGTAACAACAGTCTACAAAACATGATGGACTGACGAGGTGCAAGGGTAAACATGTATGGGAATAGGAGTGCAAGGAACGGTCTGGCTGGTGGACCATCATAAACAACTTTGGAGAATTTAAGGGGACAACAGTCGGAAAACAGTTGAATGGATGGAATACATCATGGAACAAGCCAAGAAAGTCAGTAATCATAGGCTGATAGGGGGGAGAATAGAGCACGAATATCATATCTAGTAAAGAAACTGCACATAGGCATAAGGGGAACTTAACATACATCCAAAAACATAAAAATATATAATAACCACACAGCAGTTTACAGCCTTGAAACTGTCAGTAAAATACTTGGGGTTTAAATAGATTTAACAGCTAGCTAACCTCATACTTAACTGCTATATGGTCAATGATTTCTAACATAAATTGACTAAGTATGCAGTAACTAACTAATCATTATTTTACAACAATCCTGTGTGCAGTCCTACACTAAATATGTTTGGTGCAAATATGATCATTAACAATTGTGAGAGATATATATAACAAAATAAAGGAAGACAGAGTGGTTCGGTACAGTTAACATAGTGAATATATCGTACACGGAACATAAATTGCATTCATTGGTGATCAACATTTAGTGTCAAATTCACATATTTTTAACCATATTTGATCACAATATTTCAACAATATATAGGTAACTTTACCATAGTCGCTATCAGCTTATTTAATAATACAAACACAAATCAGATGACATTCATTAAAAAGAGTAAATTGTATACACAAACCAAATCTTAGGCTATATTTATAGAATTCTTGGTTTTCTGTCTCCCAACCTTACTTTGAAAGTAGGGTAGGAACATAATTAATAGTGTTGAAAGTCAACACTTCTTAACAGTAATTGTTAAACAATATTTCCCTTGATCAAGACTAAAAAAACTTTACCGACAAGGCCAAACAAACTTTGGAGCGCAGCATTTTTAAAAGGTAAGTAAGGAGACAATAAACATGTTTTTAATTTTGGCCTACTTAGAACATTCTCTAAAGCTAGGAAACGAAATTAATCACATTGTTTTAAATACATCGTAAAAACTTACTTTTTCCCCAAGAGAAGAAGCAAGTAACGAGTAAACTATTTAAACATAAGTAGGATAATAAAGGGAGAGAATCATGGTATGAATGTTGTCAATGAGGCAATTTTAGATGTCAAAAGAAAGTTATCTATACAAATATAGTTTCTTTTACCTGTTTCAAGAACTCCTGTGTTTCAACAAGACTGACTGTGTTGTCTGGCACCTCACTAACCCTGTTTGCCATCTCGTCGTATCGTCGACATATACTGTATTAGATAATAAATTGAATAATAAATAAAACAGGTAAAACCATCAACCAACATATGAAAGCTATATCATGTCATCGGAGCAGTTTATGATTGGCATGGGAGGACAGGACGTTTGGCTGTGACTCAAATTGATTGGCTCATCTTCACAGATTGTTTTATGTCTAAACAAATTTTTTAGTTTATTTAAAAATCCAAATTATAAATAACCTACTTAACACACTAACAATTTTTAATAGGCATTCTGCAACAAAACTTTTTAAGGGAAGCCAATGGGTCAGAATCAGGCCTGGTCAGAATACAAAGACTAAACAAATGTAATACAGCCCCTATGCCCCAGTAAAAATACCTTTTATTCATATCTCGATTCTCGTCAATCTCGTGCGTGATCAGACGTTGTTTAAGTTTTTCAGCTCGTGTGGCCAGCTCCTGATTAAGAGCAACACAGTCGAGACAGAACATGCTCAATGGAACTGTGATACGTAACAACGATATTTCATTTTTCAAGTCCTGGAAACTGATGATTTTCTGAAAAGCAAAGTAAATTTGACATAAATAGTAGTTCATACACAGCGGTGCAAAGTCTTGCTTTTATACACGTTTTTATTGCTTAAATATAAGAAGTTAAAACTACCTAAATAAACACAACTAAACCATAGAATCTCTATAGTGAGTGTGCTGTTTGAATAACAGTCAACAAATGTTACATACATGCCATAAAATTCTCAATAGAAACTTTTACCCAAGAGAAGTTTCCTCTCTAATCATTGTGAGGAAAGGCAAACAGAAATTATTTCTAGTAGCATAGAAAATTATTGTAAATTCTTCAGCATTAAAAAAGGGGAGCAAGATAATATATATATACAGTGCAACCTCTTCAGAGCCGGCCCTCTCTTCAGCAACAACCTCTCTCCAACAAGAATATTAATAATTATGTCGCAAAAAATGACCCCCAGTGTTACCTCTCTAGAGCAACAACCTTTCAACAACAGCCACAATTTGCAACTTTTAAATGACATAGCTCTGAACATATTGCACTGTACATCCAACAACATTTTACACCATTCAGTCCATGTGAGTACAAAACATTTATCCAACATACAGCAAAGCTGAACATTTCTATACCACAAACATTATTCATATAAAAGTAGTTTTGTCTGGGAGTTTCAAAAAAAACTACAAACAATCAATTATTTCAAATACTTCAAAACTCACATCAATATTAGGTTGTTTGAAATGTACATTCATCATTGAAAATTGGGAGAGACAATCAGGCCATTGTGTAATTAGCCAAACCTGACTTAAGCAGCCAGTAAAGGGATACATCAAATGTAGCCACTAACAGCAGGTGGCTGTTTAATAAAGGTTTACTTAATGTTAACATTGTCAATTGGGATTAATTATCATTAGCTGCTTAAGACAGGTGGCTGTTGATTCAAGTGACCATTAATACAGGCTTAGCTGCAATCTGTAACAATAACAACAGCTATACATGCCAGTGAAACAATTAATTATTTACGAATAAACAAACAATGATGTGGGAGGTGAAAGCCATATGAACATAAGTAACCTAATTACAATGAATATTTCACAACAGTCTTTTTAGTTACTTCAGCCGATTCCTGAAAATGAAGTTTGATGTCCTCCAAAACCACTTGCTCATGTATCCAGTCCATGTTCAGTCCTCCAAATTTATCCATTTCAGACTTATCATTGTCAATCTGTTCATAATGACAATCTGTATCGTCTTCTGTAGTGTATTTTCCATTATTCACAGCAACATTACCTTCAGGTGATCTTCTTTCTCTAGCTTTAGCAGCTTCATTGTCAGATGCAGCCATCACTTGTAAATCACCATCTTTAAAATCTTCTGTTACTTCTGTATTTAAAGGTTCAGTCTCATCCTTTTCCCCATTTTCTTTGTCAGCCTGACTTACTGTTCCTTGCACATCTTCATTAGTACTCTTATTAATCTTGTCTTTTCCTCCAATTTCTATTCTTGCACTTAAAAAATCGCTGGGATCAAGAAATCCCATAAGTCCGCTGTATAACATCACGTAACCTGGGGCTTTATCATCGTTTGCTTTATCCACACCATCAGTGACACTTGCGACACTGTTTTTACGACTCCTTAGTTTATTAAGACGGGCAATACTTATTGGATCATACTCAGTCAACAAATTTCCAGAAAAACTGAGTCTGGGACTTCGAGATCTCATTCCATTGATTCTATGTTGTTCATCCGGGGACTTTACACCATCAACTTTAACTACAACGCGACTACGTGAAGAACCACTCCTACTAATGTCTATACTATTAGAATTTGGTCTTGTATCCTTTTGGCAGCAAATGTATTAAAATATTCACAAATGAAATAAGTTCAATGTTATATACCAATTGACTCCGACTCAAACTTGTTCAAACTCAGCAAAACCAAGCAGGGAGAAGGACAGTAGATGAAGACTCATTTAAATTTTCAAACCTGTACTAAAGATGGGATACTATTTGTGTTCAGCTCAAATTTTGGAGATTTAAAAAATTATAATCTAAATGCTAGCCAACTTCCTACAGGAGCATAGGAAAGCAAAGTTGAGTGGGAATTCGCTAAACAAACAAGGGACAAGCTTATAAGCTATCAGAAGCTGTTTAAAAGATGAAACGATAGAAAAGTGGTTTTAAAAGATGAAATGATGAAAATGGTATCTCTATGTGAATATGTGGAATCACCTTGAAACCTGTATATATATAGGCTGCTAGGAATTACATTATAAGACAATAAACAGAAACTTACAGCTTTGAAGGCAGCAATGGAGTGGGATTCCCTCAAAAATGCAGATACATCTTGATCAGCTTTGTTGTTCAACAGCTCCAAATACTTTTTGTATGTAGTTAGATACCTACGAAAGATAAATAACATTATAAAACATGTTTCAAACCCTCTGTGCTTTAGACAACACAAAATAATTTTGTTGATAACACAAACTCTTGTCATAGACAACACAAAATCTTGTCATAGACAACACAAAATATTGTTATAGACAACATAAATTCAGGTTATAGACAAAACAAAATCTTGTCATAGTCAACACAAAATTTTGTCATAGACAACACAAAATTGAGTAATAGACAACACAAAATCTTGTCATAGACAACACAAAACACAAACTCTTGTCATAGACAACACAAAATCTTTTCATAGGCGACAAAAATGTGTAATAGACAACACAAAATTGTGTAAAAGACAACACAAAATTGTTTTTTAGACAACACACAATCGTGTTATAGACAACAAAAAATCTTGTCAAAGACAACATACAAAATATTGTCATAGACAGCACAAAATAAAGTTATAGACAACACACAATCGTGTTATAGACAACTCACAATCGTGTTATAGACAGCACAAAATCATGGGACTACCTTACCCCCATAAAACATTTGATAAATATTTGGAACAGCCTGATAACAACTTTTTGCCTTAAATGGAAAAAATCCCAGGCGTTTTTCCTTCAGTTGACAAATTTAGCAAATAAGTATTAATCGAGGAAATGCTCACAACAGTTAAACAAATAGGTGTATAAAACTGCTTCCATGAAGTCAATAAATTCACATGGAAAACCTAATTTTCTTTATCAACACCCAAAACCAGAGTGCCCCAAAATTTCTTGTATATTTTCCCGATGTACAACTGTTACCCTCAATGCAATTATAAGCTTTAACTTACTTCTGAGGTCCAACTGTGTTCAATTTGAAAATCTCCATAGATTTGTCGACATAATCGGTCACCAGGGTCTCATCAATTTTCACCGATCTCAGCAAAAGTTTTTGTCCCCTCATATCTGGGAATAACGTACACTCAACTCTCATCAGACCCTCGCCGGACGCGATAATCTCAGAGAAACATCTCAGAATGATATCTCGAATCTCCCTGAATGGAGGATCGAACACGATCTTAGGTTCCTCCACTCTCAGCTTGATTATCATGATCTGTGCCATAACGTATTGTAGATCATCAAAGTTTTCACCATAATCATTGCCATCCTGGAATGTCATGTAACAAATATGTAATACAAGAGTTTTACACCTTTCTTCAACAGTCGTTTTTTCTAATGTATAGCTGTCACTTGACCTAATCAGTGACCCCGAGTTACCAAGAAACACTAATCTGTTCTTCCACATGCAACTGGCATCTGCTCAACATAAATCAGATGTGAAGGATAAATGACTTTGAATATATCGAGGGCTCAGCGCAAAAGACTATCCTAACTCCTATGTATTTATATAGGAGTTAGTCTTGCACTGAACCCTTGATATTATCAGAGAACATATGCCTCACCCAGGTTCCTCTAGATTGACAGTCGAGGGCTCTCTTGACTAAACTTATATGGCAGGCCTCAATGTAGCAAAAACTACATTTGGACTTTAACAAAAGACATTAAAATATTTAACTGAAGTTATGTACTGTAAAAGTCATTTTTGCGATGTTTTTTATTTTCACATTAATTCATGAGTTGAAAGCCTCGCAAATTCAAAATATGTGTTCATTATTATGTCCGAATATCTCAGGAAGGAACTCACAAAATAAAAACTTGCGAAAAAAAACAACAGAAATTCGTGAAATAAAGTGCCTGCGAAAATAAAGACTTTTACAGTACTTCTTGCAGCAGGCAGTATATTACATGTTACATGACTAAGATGGTAACTTAGATAATTACAGAAAATTCTCTTTTCTTTGAATTTTTTACTTAGATTGGAATATGAAATTATATCATACAGTACTTAATCAAATTTTAGTAATAATTGGACTTTTTATAGTTAATAAATGCAAAATACACAAGTACCCTGAGATGCAAAAGCAAAACTACTCTATCTGCTACCTTACTGATAAGCCAATACGCTTTCATCCCTTAAATCTAACCTTGTGTTTTGATAGGTAGATAGCAGTACATTACCTTGTGGGTCTGGAAAAAGATGAGGAAGTCGTGTAGTGAGTTGATCACCATACTTCTAAGCTGACCGGACATTATAGCAGCTACGGCCGAGAAGAATTCTTGTACAAGCTCTGTACTATCATTGTCATTAGGTCCTACTAGTTCTTGCCAGTGGTCGGCATGGTCAACAAATACTTTGGCACATGTAGGAATCCAGCTAGACAAAAATTTGAAAAAATAAATTATTACAAAAAACCTTGACTATGAGACCATCCTTATGTCTGAAGACAGTACTGAACATACTGAGGAATACATTATTATAGTATTCTTCGATAATGCATATTTATTGATATTTAACAATACACAAAATATATTTCATGTTTGGTTAGGTAAAAACTGAAGAAACAAATGAGCATAATATTACTTTAAAAAGTGTAGTTTATTTTTTTAGAAAAATAAATTCCCAACCGACCTACCCACAGTATAGTCGGGATACAGGAAACATTAGAATGCTTTCAACGTGGCAAAACCTGATAATTTACAAACAATTTCCACTAGTAACTATATCTGTGAAATAATTCAGAAATACCGACCTTTTTCTGAGAACTTCATGTGCTTCCCAGCACTGTTTTCTGATGAGAGATTCAAACTCAGAGGGCAACAATGGCAAGTCCGCTCTCTCCAGCTCCTTCAGATTGATGAATCTCAGTGAACTAAACCTGAAACATAATTATATACATACACATTTGTACTTTGTTTAAACTTATTTATGTTACATTCAATTGTACTGTCAACTCAACTTTTTATAAAAAGTAGGTCAAAAGTAGGGATGTTATTGCCTATACATAGGATTAGAAGGGAGGATTCCTTACTTTAGCAAAAATAAAAAGGGTAATTTCACCACACTGTACATTCTCCATGATTAGACTTCCGAGCTTCATGCGGTGAAAACAATATTTTGAGTAATCACCTCAGATTTGAACAAAAGTAGGGTTAGCAGGCTCTTTCAAGAAAAAGTAGGGAGCAAGTAAAAAAGTAGGTAAATATAGGAAAAGTAGGGAGCAAGTAAAAAAGTAGGTAAATATAGAAAAAGTAGGGAGCAAGTAAAAAAGTAGGTAAATATAGAAAAAGTAGGGAGCAAGTAAAAAAGTAGGTAAATATAGGAAAAGTAGGGAGCAAGTAAAAAAGTAGGTAAATATAGGAAAAGTAGGGAGCAAGTAAAAAAGTAGGTAAATATAGGAAAAGTAGGGAACAAGTAAAAAATTAGGTAAATATAGGAAAGTAGGGAGCAAGTAAAAAAGTAGGTAAATATAGGAAAGTAGGGAGCAAGTAAAAAAGTAGGTAAATATAGGAAAGTAGGGAGCAAGTAAAAAAGTAGGTAAATATAGAAAAAGTAGGGAGCAAGTAAAAAAGTAGGTAAATATAGGAAAAGTAGGGAGCAAGTAAAAAAGTAGGTAAATATAGGAAAAGTAGGGAGCAAGTAAAAAAGTAGGTAAATATAGGAAAAGTAGGGAACAAGTAAAAAATTAGGTAAATATAGGAAAGTAGGGAGCAAGTAAAAAAGTAGGTAAATATAGGAAAGTAGGGAGCAAGTAAAAAAGTAGGTAAATATAGGAAAGTAGGGAGCAAGTAAAAAAGTAGGTAAATATAGGAAAGTAGGGAGCAAGTAAAAAAGTAGGTAAATATAGGAAAGTAGGGAGCAAGTAAAAAAGTAGGTAAATATAGGAAAAGTAGGAACAGCCTGCAAATAATAATCAACAACGTCTCCTGTAATTTTTACAGCAAAAATAAACAAAATCTTGCTCACATAAGTAAAGTAATTTCACACAACATTACAACATACACAAACTTCAACAGCCAGAACTAGGGGTAAAAGGGAAATAAATCTATCTGCTCTGTCATTTTAAAGCGGATAAGACAAGTTTCACATTCACCACTCAAATGATGCTTTTAATACTATATATATTATAAGTGGATAATATCGCATGTCGAAAAGTTTGTGAATTGCCGATTCCAGATGTTTCGTGTGCGGTCATGTTTGCGAATCGCCAAAATCAGTTTGTTTATAATATAAACACATCGTAAAATTATCAATATCTTAATTTTATATAATTCTCCAAAAATTAAGATAGGACTCAAGTATTATCAGCCATGCAGTGTTTTAGATGTGGCTCCATGGAGTGCCAGACTCCAAGGAGGGGGTTCACAGTGTGTGGGAAAAATATAATTCGGAAGAAATGTTGAAATTTACGCTATTGAAACTTTTTGCATTCGCGAAATTCACAAACTTTACCACAGGTAGACAAGCAAACTTTAACCACTTAAACAGCATTAATTTTTTTTTAATGATTGAACATTTTTGTGTATTTCAGGGTCTGTTTATGGAAGGTGCTCGATGGGATAGAGAAGCAAAGGTCATTGGAGAAAATTCTATTCAATCCAGTATGATTGTCATGAACAGTAAAAGTAAGGAGCTATACTTACTCGTCAAACCAGGTATCCTGCAGTTTTTGCATGATAGGGTTGGTAATAAACAAGTGGCTTTTGTTGTATTCTTTCATATGTAGAAATGTCTCGTGCCATGGAACTGGGGCTCGAATAATTCTAGTAAAATATGAAACATAAAATTAGATAATATGTCTAAAGAAATTCAAAAGACAGAAAAATTCTGCAACACTACTCGACACTTAAATCGGTCACTTAGCTGTAACATTAAACTCAGGCATGAGAATTCAAAATCAGCTGAAAATTGGCAAGGGGTCCAGGGGGCTGCTGAAGCTCCTGGCTTTTAAGCATCTAAGATGGCTTAAGATGGCTTAAACTGTCTCAAAAACTGCCCTTGTGAGCGTCAAATTCACGGAAAATTCTCATGCCTACTAAACTAGATGTTGTTGTTCAAGCAATGTGGCTTGTTCTAATGTAACCTTTACACATGGTGGTTGAAACAATGATAGTAATAACTCTTTTAAGTCATCATTAGTATGTACATGTGTCTAAATAAATGCTGCAAAGCAGTATACTGAACTCCTAAATGACTGATTATAATTGTTGAGTAGTGTACAGCAGTTCGATAATACAGTTACTGTCCTGCTATAGCGACCCCTTTTTGAAAAACCCATCCTTTACCATTGTATTTTAACAGCTGTATATCCAGACCTACCCACTGAAATTGGCTCAACTCAAATATCTTTCGCTCTTTTGCTCAGGAATTTTTCATGTCTAAACATAGATCTACAAACATCTCAAATCTTACCCATCGACCTACATATTCCAAAAATTAGGGGCAGGAGTATAAGAAACAAGCAACTTTTTTAGGATGGCCTAATTGACAAAATCATCTTTTTGATACTATAACATGTATATAAATTGATTCTATGTTCATTTCAATTTCTTTTTGTAAATGCGACTCGTCATAAACATGTAATAAAATGCATTTTAGCAACAGCCCAGTAGACAACTGGGTTTATCATGAAAAAGCATCAGAGGGCAAAAGTTTAAATACAATGTACTACAATCTATCATTTGAACAATGCAGTTGTGACTACAATTGGGTTAATGTCCAATATAATTAAGTCATTTAATTTAAAGTATGACGTCTTGAAGCTACATTTAGTACACAAAATACACTCAAGTTTGCAAATACATGTCAGGTAAAATTTTATTTAGTCTGGTAAAAAAAAAATTGAAATTCTATAAAACAAAAAAAAAGAAAATATTTTTCGTTCTGATAAAGCCCAACTCTATTTGGCAAATTTTGCTGTTAGTCATAGTCTTTAGCCTTCAAGTTAAATTTAAAATGGTGATAAGTCTTATCATAATACCCCCCAACACATTGTCAATGGGGGTATTTAACATTCATTATGTCTCAAATCCATATCAATACCGCATAAATTATAATCAAACAAATAAACTGAAATGCCAATCACCCGAATTTAAAACACCGACGAAAAAATCCCCCCTGGCAGCTTGCCAAGTCTAACACACTTAATCATTGGAGACTCTCCAGTTTAAGTTACGTCTTAGTTCAGACAATAATATACATACTTGAAAATGTCTAAAATCAATTGATCAAAAAAAATGCATTGCAACATAGATCTAAACACAGGAGACAGACAGACATTTTTAACAAGGCCACTGAAAATTTAGTTTTTACAGCCAACTAAATCGATATAAAACTACGTAGTTAATAATCGCATTCAAATCAGCTCAAATCGAAAATTTCAGCGAAGTTAAGATGCAATAAACTATTTAATAGAGATTAGAAAAATGAGAATACTTTTCAAGTCTAGTGAATCTAAAGTACCACTTTTCTTGTAATCAAAAGCGAAAAAAAATAAGTAAGATTTTTTATTCCGCTGGGTAAATCCGCCCGCCCCACCCCCTCCTGCAGCAAAATATAGATAGGTGCATAAGTCTACAGTACTCATGTTGTGCAGAGTCATTAAGATGAAGGAATTCCAAAACTGATCATGGTCAAACCTATACCAAGAACAATGTATAAACTGCGACATATTTACTCAAATTCAGAAAACTTGTTTTAATGTCAAATGACTGGAAAACATTTATTCAAGGGAGCTAACACTGTCTGTACTATTATTCAAGGGAGCTAACACTGTCTGTACTGTTATTCAAGGGAGCTAACACTGTATGTACTGATATTCAAGGGAGCTAACACTGTATGTACTGTTTCATACCTTTGTGGGAATGATTTTGGTACAGTGGCTATATGTAATCTGGCTTTCTCCTCCTCATCCTTCAGAATGTAATCAACTGAAAAAAGATGAAGTATATAAATTATTGAACGTAAAATTTCCCAATAAATCTGAAGAAAACATTAGGTTGAATTAAGCCAAAAATTGACAAAGTTAGAAGCTTTTCTCTCAGAGGCAGTTTATATAAATGGCAAATTTTGTCCATTAATTAATCAATATATCCTTTACTTTTATTCCTAATGTTAGCTAGTCTTTTTCCCAATTTCTAAGTTTAACGCGCAGCATTTCCTAATTTGAAGGGTACGGGTCATCAGCCCAGAATAGTCAAAATAAACTCTGGTTCTTTCTTATCCAAACTGAGTAAAATAGCGTTGCACCAAACACTCGATTGTCAAAGAGACTAACCTATTGATTTTCTGATGCTGAACTCATAGTCATGGTTGATTTCTTCAGACAGATCTTGTATCATAGGATCAAGATCATGGTTTGTCAGTAAAGGGCTGGGTACCATTCCACATACATTTTTCATAATGGTGGGATCTGGCTGTGCTATCATAGTCTTGTCAATACCCCTTTGTACATAGTAGTAATATCTCTGAAAGCAAAAACAAACAGCATTCAAGTTTCTGCTCGTTCCAATTTATTATGTAACTTGAAATTTTATAACAAGTTTGGAATGGTTTCCACGGAGTCTGTTCATTTACTGAAAATCCAGGAATATTTTCACGCTTTTTGATTTCACGGTTTTCATGGCTGGTATCTTTCTGTAAAAAATAATAGCTGCGAAAGGCTGGCCTTCTAGACTTAATGTAATGCAATAGATACAAATGCATGATGACGAATTATAATAGTCTGTTTTAAGATGTATTTATTGGATCTTCTAGCAATCTCATAGGTGATAAGCATCCACAGTTTATAAAACTGGATTGATATCCTGTCTGAAAATTCAAGTCTACCATTGACTGGTTCTGAAATTAGCCTTAAAAAGGACAATGACAAGGATGCATTCTGAGACTGAATTGACATTAGAAAATTTACATAAATAATAATAATAATACTAAACCAGTACCTCTAGATCTCGGTCACTGGGCAGACCAGTTTGTACGTCATCTTCATGTTCAATAGCCATCATGATATCAATTTGTTCGTGAGGGGTCAAAGATCGACTAGGTGGCATATCTTCTACATCCAGTAGTTCTGCTGTCATATCTTGATCATGTCTGTAATATTTAATTAAAGATGAATTATAACAATTATACAATAAAATTCTACATAAAATCTTTTGCGAGGTGAATGTCAAACAAGTCTATCTGCTTCATCATTTACATACTGATAGACTAATTTAGCCTTCACTCCTTGAGATTCAAACAAAATGAAGAGGGATTTCCATGACGCAGAAATCTTGAGTCCCTATCCCTTTTTCTTTCTAGGAACTCCCATTTTCAACTAACTGTGCATCCCTGGGCCCCCTAAAATGAACTTTTGTCAAGTATAAACTTCGTATCTGGGACCCTACAAATTTACTAATGATCCCCAATTTATCAAAAACAAGGATCCAAGGACCCCTAGCTGAAAAATCCTAGGGAAACCCCTGATATATATAGTTTAAAGTTTTCATATTGTATGGATTGTGGAGCAAATAATTACAACGTATGTTAATCATTCCCAATCACTGCTTCCTGTTTTTCTCACCAGTGCATCCACCTAAGTCACAGAATGTGATATAAAATATGTACTTAAATTTAAAAAAACATGACAAGATGACCATTTATCCAAATATCCACAATCATGATAATTTTAAATTTGGAGAGAGTTGAAAGCAATACAAGTCTATATGCACCTTTATTAATATGCAGATAAACCAGTTTTGCTGTTAACCCTTAAATTGAATTTATTCACAAACAAGTTTATAGATAGAAACTCACCCATTTTGTGTATGCCCATTGACTCCCCTTCCATTTGGTATTTTATCAAGTACTGTTTTCCCTCTCATAAGTTGTCTAGGACTTTGTAAACCTCCATTCACCGAGGCTGAAAAAATAGAACAATCATTACGGCGATGTTAGAATGTCACTACACATAACTACAGTAAAACCTCACTAAAAGAGGAATTAAGACCACCTCATTTATAAGACCATATGGCCCAGTTTTTAGTTTTACTACCATATCTTAAATCAATAATAGAGTAGTTTTGTTATACAGTAAAACCTAACCTAAAGACCACCTCAATAATAAGACCACCTCAATAATAAGACCACCTCAATAATAAGACCACCTCAATAATAAGACCACCTAAAATTAAGAACACAATTTTCTAGTCCATTAATGATTTTCACTGTTTTGCACTCTATTCAACTTCAATTTTAAGACAATCTAAATAAGTAGAATTGTTACGTTTTCATTTACAAACGTTCTCAAGGGTTCCAAGGGTGGTCTTATTTTCGAGGTTTTACTGTATTTTGCAAATTCATGTCAATGTAAATTCTTAATTTTCATATTATTTTCAAAAGGGTGAAAACACACAAGCAATATCCAAAAATATGTAAATTTTCTTGTAGCCTAAATAACATATAAAAATCAGTGAATTTCGTGACAAACGTTTGTAAATGAAAACGTTACAATTGTCAGATTTAGCGCAATTTAAGTTAAGTACTCTGGAATTCAGAGTTTTCTACCATACATCATCAAAGAAAAAAATTATAAAGCTTTCTCAACTTTCATTTACAATGTACATATATATCAACAATCACTCGAAAGCCATAACAACTATCTCGGCTATTTTCTTAATCATAAGAAAATCAGATCTGACTGGGATAGGTATTATGGACTGCCGTTATGAAATAAACATTACACGAGATATATTCAAACCTCCCACGTAACGTTATCAAAATATTAAACAAAAATTTATCCGAATTTTTTGAGTTTCATACTTTTTCCACATGAATAGTATTAATTTACATAAACATTTGTCTTCAATTATCATATATTCTCAGAGAAAATGTTAACGAACTGGTACAAAAAATTCTTCGAAATATTTTCCGCCATTCCAAGATATTTAGTTTCAGAACTCTTTCTCAGCAGGAGGTGAAAAAGGTGGTCAAGATAAAAACATAGGATTTTGAATAAAAAGTAAGAAATTTACTACTTAAATAAAATAAATGATAATTCAAACGCAAGGTATTACAAGAATAAAGTAGTAAGATTAGATGGGATTTTGATGTAGACATTTCTAAGTACAATATGCAGTGATAAAATAACTGTATCCTTAATTCATGCTAAAGGGGTCATCCGATACTTTTGTTATTCAATTTTCGTAAACATAATAAATAGACTGTGTACTCCTCATTAATTTTTCAGCAAGGAATAAATGAAAGAAAATAGGTTCAAAAGAACCATCCTTTGTGCCAACTAATAATTATTCCTCAAAATACGACTTTTATATTCATCTGATATGACAATAGCAATATCTATAAAAATGTTTTTTCATCTTTCTAAGAAAAGAAATAAAACAAAACTAAATAAAAGACATTTTAAGTCAGAATCAATCATAATCCTTCAATACCATATTTGTCTTAATAAAAACACCTAGAACATTACAATATGCTGACACAGCACAAATCATACAGTACACTAGCATTCCCATAATTATAAGGGGTGCCTGCATGTAAATCAGAGTAAATAAGGTACATTTCATTATAATTATGGGCTCCACAGATTTAGGTGATACACAGAAATGATCCATAAGGCAAGGGAAAAGGTGGAAATCTAAGAATCTGAAGGTAAATCCACCCTGTGGTGCTAAAATTAAAGCTCAAGTTTATTTACCTCGTAATTTCTGTCTTTGCAGTTTTGGTATATCTTTCATTTTGAGATCACAGGCCGATGGCGTGTAATTATTGGCTATCGACTCACTCGGAGTTCTGTGATATCTCTGTTCCTTGAAGGGAGCGGCAAGGGTCCATGATGTCCCTTTCATAATTGGAGGGTGTTCACTATTACGTAGAACAATCTGGAAAGAAATACAATTTCAATGACACACACATTTTAGAATATACAGAACAGCATTATTATTGAAGAACATACTTTCTCAATTTGTCTGTTATGTACAGAAGCATGGAGAAGACATGCCTGGGAATGGAAGAAGCTATTTCCGCAAATTTACAGAAAAAAGTGTATTATGTATGAAAGTTCTGCTCATATGTACTTTTAAAGCAGATTTGAAAATGACTTGTCATAAGTCATGATTTATTGTGAGAATTATAATAATTATGCATAGTCTTTGTAATTCACAAAATAAAGTTGTTTATTATTATCATAATCATAATTATTTACTTGTGTCTTAAGGCCTTTGGTTTGAGTTATATACTTCACATCAATTGTGAAACAAGTTCTTATAACTTATACTAATCGCTCTCAATGAATGTTTCCCAGGTTACTAACCAGTAGTAGGCAGTACTCGCACCTAACTCAGGGATTGTGAAGTTGCCTGTAAAACTCGCCAAAGGCAAGATTTGAACTTGCAACCTTCAGATAAGGAGTCATGAGCTGTACCCCTCGAGTCCTAAGTTTCCTATGAACAATATAAAGCTACTGATATAACCTGTTTTTTACCTGGTAAAGATCTGTTGATTCTTTCATTGTCTGTGGTAAAGGAGGCAATCCTGGGAGACCCCGAGTCTTGCTGCAACTCTGCAGCGGGGTCTGCACACACTGAAATTTATAATAAAAAAACTATAATCTCAGATCAATATAAATTCTAAACTAACAGTTTACACTTACACGCCTTACAAATATAATTTACCGAAACATGTTCTCAAGCATAATTTATGTACATGTATGAACAATTCAATAACTGACTATTAGAATAAAATGTATAAATATTGATGTGTTGTATTTGAAAGAGATGATGCATTTTCACAAGCCATTTTCTATTCTTACAAGTATTCCATGGCTATCAGAGATGAAATTACATGTGACTATGGAATGTAATATAATATCATGAACAACAAGTTGCTTTTATCACATTTTGAGTGGATTTGAGTCAACAATTGACTGAAAAACTTAAATAAAGCCACTTGTAAAGTAATGACAGGAGTATGAAAAAAAGCATTTTTTCACAAGATTTAAAGCATGTTTACAAAATTCAGCAGACTAAAAATCTTTACATGAAAAACAACAACAAAAACAAAATACTTTACAAGACAGCATAATTATCAAGGATTTTGCACAGAAGTTGTAACTACCGGTAGTAACTGTTTCTAGTATAGAAGAAGCTACAATAGTTGTCCACCCAACCATAGATACACAGTTCATGATATACAAATTGTGGTATGAAAGAAAAACTGGGTCCAGGATTTTAACAGATCAAATCACAAAATGTACTCATATTAGTCTGATAGCAGACATTTGTGTGCAGAAATTGCATGAACATGTCAAATGTGTACTGAACATTTATTTTGTTCCATTTTCTTTGAGAGTTGAGTGTGATTACGAGATACGGTATATAGAGTACTTATTGGACTTAAGTACCTCACTCCACACTTAGTCTTAATAATTTTACACACAGATCTCATTTTACACTCTTATTTCTAAGAAAATGGACCTAAAAGATTATTTAGCTCTCATTTTACATCATCATACATTTTTCACATGCAAAATGAATCATCATCAGACTGAGTGCTGAGTGTAGGTATCCATTATAATCATGTGCCCTGGTCTCTGTGCCCTGGTCTATCTACTTTGTTACTAATAAGCAGACAGACCAGATGTGCTTTCATCCCTTAAAATATACTAAATTATACAAATTAAAACAGTCTTTAAAGATTTACCATGCCAGAGCCACAATTACATGCATAAAGATTAATATGGGATCAGGTTTGAATAGTCTTTTAAGTCACGTTATATAAATGTTCTATGCAAGTCTAGGTTGTCATTTTGGGGTAATTAAAGTTTAAATAACTAATTACATAAGCAAGCCATAGCTAAAATGTAAAATATTAACTAAAAATAATGCACTGTTCCGATAAAATTTAAAGAGGACAAACTATACATATAATTGAGAACACTGCTTTCCTATTGATTTTAAGCTCACCGTTAAAACGCTAACTCGTCAAATTGGATCAATGATTGTCACAATAAATTGACAATGGTTTAAAACAATCGATGACTTGGTGCTATACTATTGAACAACTTCAGCAGGGAACATACTTAAACATAGGACAAGTAAACATACGGAAGATCCTGAATCTTAATGATTAATTAATTCGAACCAAGTACAGAGTTCTCAATAAATAAAATTCACTTCACAGAATCCAATCACAGATTCAACTTAAATCTTCATATTAAAGTAATAGTCATGAAATTTCCCTTTTACAAGAATACAGAAATGAATACATTGTACTGCATGTATATTTGAAATACTTAAAATGACCTTTTTCACTCTGAGAGTAAACTGCATAATGTTACTTTAATATCAGCACAAAATAAGATATTTTCTTAGATTGTTGTACCAGATTTATAGTTTGATAACATTTAGTCTTGTAAGTGAAAACGTCCAACATCAATAAAAAACACATCAAGGTTTAAATCAACAATCAGTTGTACATGAATAATAGATAAGACTTAAAGTAAAGCATCAGTGTCCCTGAATACTTAGACTCAAAGACTTTAACCCATAACAAATTGAGTCTTTAATGCAAAACTGCCACAACTGTTTCTTTGATGAAACCGTTTTGCCCTAAATCCTCAACTGTGGAGAAGAGGACTGCAAAGCTCTTATCAACAAATAAAAATGCTGATGTGAACTGTTACTTAATACGTAATAATAACCAATTGTTCATACACATTTTCTTACATGTAATATAAAATTTATAAATGATTATGTACAAACAATACATTCTTATGTACAGAGTTTGCCAAGTGTGTAAGACTATTTGACATGTATGTCTGGTAAAAAATAATTTGTTCTCATACAAATAGTGACAATTTTACAATGATAAAAAGACGGCAATATTCTTTCTGCCTGATAAAGGCTCGATTTATGTGGAGAACTACGTCTGGTAAAAAATAATTTGGTCTCATAAAAATGAAGGAAATTACACAATGAAAATGAAGGAGGCAATATTCTTTCTGCCTGATAAAGGCGGAGAACTATAATGTATGTATGAGACGTCTTACATGATATTCAACTTAGTATACTTATAGCAATTTTACTCAAAGTGTATTCTTTTATTCAAATACACATGTATAACACAACCCAAAATCTTTGTTACATAAATTTAAGGAACACTTGCATAAGTCAATTATATTCATTTAAATGCCACTTAGGAAGCATTTTAACTGAAATATATTGGCAATGGAAAATTTAAGTAGGACAAACTATTTGTTATAAAAGTATTCATTGAAATGATCTCATTAATTCATAGGCCTGGTTTAAATCATGAAAGCCATTTATTTACAAACTAGCATTTAGCTGGATATTACAGCGCTCAATCAATTGAAGTTGAAATGATATAGGAAATTGATCCAATGAATAGATAAGACTTTTAGTTGAAATTCTTATGAATGTATACATAATATGTACACATGAAATATCAGCATACAGGAAGGACAAAAGTTCAACAAGTATATAAATGGTGGTCAGGCAATATCAGCATACAGGAAGGACAAAAGTTCAACAAGTATATAAATGGTGGTCAGGCAAACGGTATGATCAATATATTTACACATAAATAATCATTTCTTTATGTGATTTTACAAAAATGTATCAACATGTGACATTGAAACCATCAAAAGCAAAGTGACACTTCTATAAAGCCAGATAAAATCATGCATTTGGATAACTAAAAAATAATGCTTGAGATAAATATATACCAGTATGCAAAACAATATCATTTATTGTATGAAACAATGGTTGAAACAATGGTTTAGGTGAATTACACCACTGTATTTTCAAAGCAAAGCACTACAGTATACTGTATGTGGCACTAACATACATTTGTCATGCAACAAAACAGTCTATAAAAGCAATGTGGTCTTCATTTTCCCTTTCACGCAAATATCTATATCAATACTTAATCATGAAAATACGATTCATGTTTAAGTTTATAAAACTGATGCACATTTACTTTACTCACTAAAAAGCCGCAGTGTATAATATGTACTACAACATAATCCACAACCTACCTTTACAGGAATTGGGGGACATGTTAATCTATCCTAGAAAGGAATGATGATACGAATTTATGACATAAATGAAAGCAAAAATGGAAATGTTTGGTCTGAAAGCCACCAAAATAATCATTTTGACTGTATACAGATTGCATTACAATTAAACCAGCCAACTTAAAATTAAACTGGTATGTCTTATCATATCGGACTAAAAATTTCAATAACTAGAAATCATTCATTTCAGTTTCGTGTTGACGCTGCCAATTGTACATGTTTGCAACTTTATATTTATAAATACAATCCAAGACAGAATTGATATTGGTCAATCTAAAATACTTGCAGTTACACAATTCGAAAGTATTATAATGCGTTATATATAGTTACATCAGGCCCCAGAAATCCAAATCAGAGGAGAAAATCAAGTTAGTGAGCCAGTACTGGCCCAGTAGACCTCAACTTGTTCTTGAATAATGAACTTAAAGACTGCCATATTCTAGTTGTGGGGTCTTCTGTAGTGGTGTGGGGCTAGACGGACGCCCAGTTAGCTCAGTCAGTAGAGTGCTGAACTACTGTTTAGGGTGTCACGGGATCGAGCCCACAACAGATGCACTCTTTCCCCTTAATTTACTTCAATGGTGGCAGTGGTGTTTGATGGCCCACAGTGGTTGAGCCTCAAATGCCGGAAGGGGGAGGAGTGTAGTGGTGTAGGGTTATATGGCGACTTTTCCTCTTGATTTGCTTCGCTTCTAATGTGGAATACTGAAGCAATATTATCTCCCAGATGACATGGATATTATCTAATTTCATCCAAGCCTCTAAGTGCACTCATTGTGGCCTAAGAACTACCCTTTATAAAAAGAAAGTCCGCTTTCTGATATATTGAATAACATTTCGTTGGATTCAACAGAATGATAAGGGGAGAGGTTTTTATTTTTCAATGATACATCACCAAGCACTGTATTGATGTTCCTCTGCTTGAGCATTGAAACACTAAGTGCGGATGTGAAGTTTATGTAAAACCAATGTCCCAAGATCAATGGTTAGGGGCAAGTAAGACAAGTATCAACTGGAACATTTCTGATCGAGTATGTCTGATTGACATACATTCTACCAGCAAACAAAAACAGAGACTGTTTGTTTCTCTCTACATACAATCTATTCAGTATTTAATTGGTACAAAAATGTCTGCTTAAGACCAAGACGTCACTTAATGAATGAAAATAAATCAAAATCATGAAAATGTTTTAATCACATTGGCTCTCAGTCGCAAGAACAATTTCAGGTTATTTGACATCGACACTAACAATTGTGGTATAAGATCTGAAATCGATCAGATAGAGGGTTATTTTCCAACGATTCAGCACAAATACATGTAGTGTAAGGGCAGAAAAACTTAAAATTGTTCCTTACCTTCGCTCTTTCGAGCGCCATGTTTCTATCCGTGTTTCACAAGTTTCCGGCCTCAAACACTCTTAAATATCCCGTCAATTGATTTCTTTCGTGTCACAATGTGTAAATTGAAACAATGTAGGATAAATTTATCCTGTAAATGCCAAAAATTGGATGTAACGGTCGGGAAAGTCTAATGCATTACGACGACCATTTGTAAACATCCGACCTATGGTTGTCCTCCATTTTCCCAAGCAACATCCGGGCTAGCGGTTGCCAAGATTAAGCCTCGTTCTGAGATATCATTATCAAAGTACTGGAGGTACTCAAACTACGTCTATATCATGAAATAATTTTATTCAAAAGTGATATTAAGGTTCGGTTAAAAGTATTTCTTAACGTATATCAGTGATGCATTCAATGAAAGAAAGAAATGTCAATCAATTTGCAAGTAGAATCTAGATAGATAGAGTCTATCTGTAGCAAGATCTACACGTATACAATATGGTTTAGAAATTAGAGAGATTGTGGATCTCAGGGCCGTAAATTACCTCCCCTGGAAGGGGAGGCACCCCGCCGAGCGGAGCGATGCGAAAAAAAATTTGGACCCTTTTTAGACAAAAAATGATTTTTTTTTCAGCCCGCAATAGGAGGCAACTGCCTACATGCCTCCATGTAATTTACGGCCCTGGGATCTATATGGACCTATATGAGTCCATGCCACTAAATCTAGCTGCTAATATCTGCTATCGTCAAAGGCAATTTATAAACTTAAATGCATAACATTCCATATCTTGATTTACACAACGAAACAAAGCGTTCGTATTTATTTTGGGATTTTGGGTAAATCTATTTTTTAAAACTCACGTGTGATTAAATATCTTGCCAGTTTTGTAAGTTCAAATAAATTGTTTAGACCTTAAATGGAAATAACTGTACATTTCCGTTTTTGATACAATAAGCAGGCATCAATCTAGATCTATATCTTTAAAATAAATAGCACCATGCCTAATTTGTCAGATTGCCACCTAAATATTACATAATAGGCCTATGTACGATAACGTCCGGAGATACCCGGAACTTGCCGAAGATGTGGATAAAAGCACAAACAATATCGAGATGGCAAGAGCAATTTTTGAAAATGTCACTTTAGAAATGCCTTTTTTTCGATCTTTATCATGGCAAAGCTAATTACAATGCAATAACAGAAAAAAAATACAAGATAAATACAAATTTGACCATTTCCGAAAAAAGTAATGACGGTACAAACCGTCTTACGAATTGCATTATAAAACGGACATTTTTACGTATTTTACATTGAATATAGAAAAAACGATAGCTGTTGTTTTTTTTCAAATGTAAAAAGATCATTTAAGTCGTCAATTTAAAATTATGAAAACTATAGATCATGGCAAAGATTAGAAGGGTACCTCGCTTAAACGTATGTGATGATTGAGCACACAGTTTGTATTCCCAACATAATAAAAGTTATGGTGATTATCTTGAAACTACCCGTCTTTGTTTAATGTAAAATAATAAAATAATGATAATAAAATAATGTTAAAAATATTTTTTTCACAAAAGTGAGAAGAAATTAGACGCAATTTACGAAATAACGCATTTACGTAATGATTTAACATTGTTACTCGGGTTACGAAGATTAGGTTTCTTAATCACAAAAACTATCTGTGAATCATACGTTTTTATTAATGGATATAAAATCTGTTTATGTTCATAGACAAGCTTACACCTGAGTCAGACGTCGGGAGCATCACCCGTCAATCTTATTTACATATACAGAAAAGTCCCGTGAAATATTGACATGCACGTGCAGTGGGGTGCGTACGTAGTGAAGAAACACATACGCTTACATTGTTTTCACGTGCGTAGCGTGACCGATTCCATGAGCGATGAATAAAACTCCTTCTTGTCCGTTCGTTCGCTCGTTCGCATTTATCCGGGCATTTTAATACAAAATATGCTCAGTACATTTAAAAACGCACAACACAGATGTTCTCAAGTTGTTTTTGACTAACATAGGGATACTAGAACTGAACTGCTCACTGTATTATTTCATGTTTATGTATCATTTACGATATATTTCATTGTAAATATTCGGTATTTTCACATAGAAATGCTTCAAAATGCAATAAAATTACGCTTGAGAAATGTTTCGCAGGTCTAAAACTGTGCATTTTTATATGTACTGAGTATATTATATCCTTTAATCTATTATAATATGTAACCTCTATGCTAGATTTAAATAAATAGAGGACACTTAAAAATATTTCTACAATCATTTATTATCGTAAATATGCAAAACACATGCTCTAAATAACTGGTATTTCTAAGTAGCGATTGATAAGTCAAAATACTACTGCGTATTCGTAAAAGGAAACCAAATTATGTCATGTACGAGTTATTTCCCCTTAACTGTTAGTGTCGCGCAACGTATAAGGAAACTCTGTGAAACATTTTTAATAACAATAAAATTCTTTATTTTGAGATGGTTTCATTTTATGATTTTACATAAATTCAAGTAAAACAATACATTAATCACATTCACACTGCAGTCTTCTGGAGAAAAGGATAGAACTAATATAAAAAGACATACAAAGAGAAATAAGCAGCATCGTAAAAAAGAAGTTATCAATTTAACAGAGAAAAGAGTACCATAGATAAGGAAACAACCCAACTTTGAAACATGGACGATGTTGTATTTATTTAATTCAATCAATCACATTAATAAATAATGTAGCAACATTGTTATTTTTTTCGCTTTTAAAGGAATAAATTAGAAGTATTAAGATGTCAATACTCATTACCAATTATCACATAACTTGCACTCCAGGAGTGGCATAAAGCAGTGACATAAATATCATATGTAACTAGTTACATAAATAGCCGAATCACAGCACTATTTAAAGTATATTTAAAGATTGAAAACAATCTATTTATGGTGTTATGTGATAAATAGAATCTTACATTCGTGCTTATTTGATATTGTTTCTATGATACTCGTCGACTGAAACGAATATATTCAGTCGACTCGTTTCATAAAAACAATATCAAATAAGCACTCATGTAAGATCCTCTATTTATGCAATCTGGTTCTTGAAACAATAAAAAATCACTACTTATGTACATTTGTTTATCTGTTTGTTTAGCTATATTTATGGAAATTTTTCTATACCAATAAACTATATCTTATGTTATGATTATCATCTTTGTACTAGTATGTGATATAGTTTGTTCGGTGGTTCCACCACAATGAAAAACAAACTAAAATCTTAGTTACATTATGTATATCGAATAGTCATAACTCGAGCGACAAGAGTAGTAATCAAGATACGCACGTGCGCCGATTCATTCAATGAAGATTTTTTTACAACTTGCCTCTACAATATTATTTACCATTTCAATCTGATTGTACACTTGTTCTTGCTGACATTATTTGTGTTTCAGAAATTCTTAATATCTTTTTGATTATCTAACTGTAACCTAAGTGCAAATCGTCATATTGTATATTTTCCTTAGAATCACAATAAATCCTCACGTGAAACACAATCGGTAAATCAGAATTTTCTATGTAAACTAAGGGGATACCTAGGATAAATTTAATCCATGGGGGTGGGGATATCTCTGGCTATGATGTCTATAAATTGTTAATAAATTAATTCTTGTTTTCGCACATTTGTCTGATCAAATGAACGTACATAACGTAAACAATACAAGTTTCCAAGTCAGTACGACTTGTGCTTTTCATTCACGTGTACGTAAAACAGTGTTTGAGATATTATAATGCTTGGACATATATTAAGAAATTAAAGTTTGAAATATTGAAATAAATGTCGATAATAGAAGAAATTATTGTTCGATATATTAGAAAATATCGATAAACGAAGAAATTATAGTTCGATATATCAGAAAATATCGATACGACGACGTAAATCGTTGTTTAAGGCAGGTTACTGTACAGACTATAACGCTTGGACATAATTTAAGAATATTATTTTAAAAAAAATATCGATCATTGAAAAGAAGAAATTATAGTTCTATATATCAGAAAATATCGAAAAGACGGCATAAAACGGTGTTTGAGGCATGTTAGGCCTACTGTACAGACTATAATGCTTGGACATACATTAAGCAATTATACATTGAGATATTTCGATATATTATAAAAATATCGAGAAAACGACATTTTTGTTTGAATGTTAACAGTCACAGTAATTTTATTATTAATCTTGATTTAATATTGAAATTGGAAGAAAGTTAAAAGAAGTTATATAAATTTTGACAAAGAAGTAATTGTACGGACAACTGACAACCATGAATGAGTCAGAATTGTGTCATTATGAAAGCGGGAACTATTATGATAGCAATTTAACGTCTACTGGTAAAAATGAACAAAATCAATGGACTTCTATGTGTCAAGATGATACCAGTAGATACACTTTTCAATCAAATAACGAATTCTGCGACATGGAACGAAACGCATTTCCATGGACAGACGACCAAGAAAGATACATGTATCATTATTGTGAACAGTACGTGGATGAAATGATTGGTCACCATAGAAACTGGAACCATCAAACTGACAGAGTCAACGATGCCAGTAAAACAATGGTTCAATGGGACGACGAGCAGATGTCGTCTGATTTAGGAACCGGAAGTAGTGAATCAGACTCGGACTCTGGAAAACATAAAACGAAGCATTCGCGTCGTGTACCAGAACTCGTGCGAATAGGCGCTACTGTGAGAGAACGGACCCGAATGCATATGCTGAATGACGCATTTGACGACTTAAGAAAAGTGGTACCCAAAAATAGCCTAGGGGAGCATCAGAAATTGTCCAAAATTGCCACACTTCGATTGGCTATTCAATATATCTCGGCTCTAGTTGCTACTCTTCAGACTTCCGGTGCGGAGATAAGAAAAGTACGAGGTTCCTGCGTAGGAGACAGACGAGGAAAGAGGCGCTCAAAATTGACAAAGAAAGTTTTTGTGCAATAATTGTGAGACTAAAAAAAAACATGCATACATTTCATTTTATTTAATTAATCTGTTTTTAACGATTTGCTTGTATATGTAGAAAATTAATGAATATTAATTCAGATTGCGTACGAACAACCAACGTCTACTTGTTTCAGACGAACACAAGACAAAACATTGGATTTTACAATGAAGTGCTGTTAATAAGATTACAAGAGTGATATTGGTCACAACCTGGTCTTTTGGAATAATTACGCGTAAAATTCATCAGATTTTAGTCTTTTAATATTGCAGATTAACTTTTTATGTGTTTTTAATTTCGATATGCTAATTTGGTTCACAAGCGTCATGACCTTTAGGATGTTTTTTCGCTATATTAACAAATGACGCAATATAAGCGTTAAGATCTCTCTCATATTCTGAATAGAAATTGTTCAATAACCCTTGAATAATGATAGAATTTGCTGAGATAAAATAATTTGAAGCATATAAAGTATTTGATCTTTTTCTAGCCCCGATATTCTTCTTTTGTTCTTCATTTTACGACTTGGGAATAAATTGGCGAATTTATCGATTTTTTTCATAAAAATGAAAATCACAAAACGACCCCGCATAAATTCTTTCGCGAACCGTATAATAAATGTATTTTGTCAAGGAATAGATTTAAGTGCCACGCTATTTACTAAGCAGACTTCCATTCAACGATTGCTTAATGTTCCAAAAACAAAATGTCATTTGAAGTATCGTCTCTCTAAAATTGCCGATTCAGTTTGCTTTGCCCGATAGTACAACTGGTTAAGTAAATTAATAATTTACTAATTTAATAACTTCTCCCAATCACCACGCCTTAGCTGATCTACAAGGTCAATCGTGACTGCTCGGCGGTGTCCGGCAAAGTTCGGAATACAGTCTATGCTAATAATCACCGAGATGTTCCAAGTGAAAACAGCTTAAATCCCTCAGAGTGGTCTTCTCCTGAGCAACAACTTTATATATTTCTCCTTATGTAAGAATTTACTGTCAGTTTGACCTCTCTCCTGGAGTGGTTGCCATAAGCTATAAATCAATCTTGCACAGTAAATATGAGTCCATCCAGTGAGTTTTAAACTACATATTTTGTATATAAAACATACTTATATACAGTCTTTAATTTTATATAAAAGACAACACGTTTATAAATGTGTCTTACCTGTAGTTATTAGAGTGTTTCCAACTTTGCCAACCGAACCAGCGTTTCAGATCGAAACAATTACCTTTATTGTTTCTTACTAAATTTCGATTTTACAAAAAAAGAAATAAATTTTGCCAGACATATTAGGTGGTCAGCCACATTTGGCAAACTGTGGTATTTAGTAAAAATCACGACATGATGTCAGTCTGTTGGCTATCCCCAGGCCGGAAAAAAATATTGAAACTTGCATATATGCCTTTAAAATCACAAAAAGTTACTAATCTGTGAACCCACCTTTAATTCGCGCTCTATGACAGATGCTCTCGTGCCTTGAAGAGTCACGTGACTAGTTTAATGAGATATATTTCATGTTGCTGAGGTTATCTGTCAAAAATGAAGCATTTTTTCTTTTGATCTTTAATTTGATCTCTCACCTAATTGTTGTGGAAAGTAAATGGGACATGACAGGCTAAATTTAAGAAGAACTCAAATGACGGGTTATCAATTTCGTATCAAATTTTGATGTTCGTGAAAAATAAATTAGAGTGAAGAGGTGCTTTATACTTAGCATGATGTCCCGTTAGTTTAAAATTGTTGTAGCTTTATACACAGTGAAACTGGCTGGCTATCTATATGTACAGTAAAACCTCAATACATGACCTCCTGTAAAATAAATTATGAAATTACAGTAAAACTCAATAATAAGATCCACCCGGCTTGGGAACCTTGAAAACTGGTTTTTCTTAATGATGGTTTTAATATTGAGGTTGAATAAAAAGCAAAGCAGTGAAAATGGACTTGAGTATTAATTTTGAGGTGGTCTTATTATTGAGGTGGTCTTGAAATTGAGGTTTTACTGTATCTGCATTTAGATATTTAATGATTTTTTTCTAATTTGAATACTATTCTGATATAAATAGTTCTTGCTTTAAACTAAATATTTTGTGACTTTACTCTAAATGTTAGACTATCACGAGTTGGTAGCCATTGGCTATTAAAACTCCGTTCAGGACACTAAAGTTTGCCAAAAAGTGTTCCTAATTTTTTTTTAATAAAATTGCATAAATTCGTCAAATTAGTTATTTTTTCAATTAAATCTGGCTACCGATTTTTTAAAACTAGCGCCAGCTTAGAAATGTAAATTCATGATTTATGTTTGCTAAAATGCTGTTATTTTTTCGCATGAATGCAATCATTTGAAGATAAAGAAAATTAATAGTCATCAAATTAACTGGAAAATCCGAAGGAAATAATCATTTTACATCGTACATTAAAATCTCACTTAAAAGACCTTCTCGAAATAAAGATAACCTCTTTAATATGACCATTTTTATTTTTCATTCCATATTTTAACTCGATAACCCAGACCACCTCACAACTAAGACCGACTTTCGTCGGAACCAATGGTGGTCTTATTGTCGAGATTTTACTGTATATTTTTCTGGTAGATTTAATATTTTCTTAGTCTTTGTACCTTGGTATGCAGGTTTAGTATTATAGCATACACCGATTATAGACGAATTTGAACGGTGCATTTGTATGCCTGTATACTACTTTAATAAAATATGAATCAATAAATGCCTGCCTTTTTATTCTGACCAATACACATGTACGCTCAGACACTGTTTTTTACTGTTCACTCTTTATATTGTCATAGCTGTTCTTCAAAATACAGTAAAACCTCACCAAAAGACCACCTCATTAATAAGACCACCTCAAAATTAAGAACACATTTTGCAAGTCCATGTTCACTGTTTTGCTCTTTATTCAACCTCACCATAAGGATTCCAAAGATGGTCTAAATTATTGCGGTTTTAGTGTATATACATTACAGGGGCGGATCCAGGATTTGGACTAGGGGGGTTGCTTTTTTGTCATTATTTTGGTTTTGCTGAAATTTATAAAAAGGCAATAACTGTGTTTTATTCTTTGTTTATTAACATAATCATTATAGAATATAATGCTACAATAAATCAAAATCGCGTATCTGAAAATCCTATAATTAAAGAACATTGTAGATTTTCATATTTATACTCAGACATAAAGTTTGGGGAATCGGGCCCCGGGTGCACCCCGACCCCCTGGAGCCGCTAGTGCATTGAACTTTAAATTAAATACATTTGTTTAAGCTCACTCAAACTTATACATCAAGCTTTAAAACCCAATACTCATGCATGATGGTGCAAAAATATCCATCATAAAAATAAAATGATAAAAAATATAGTAGTGACCAATAAGAAAAAAGGCCCAATGTAAAAATATATTTAAATGTTCAAATATAGCAAATAGGTCATTCAATTTTCAAACAAGTTTCGGGTATTTCTTTTTTTAGAAAAATCATGAACAGTTTCTTATCTTCTTTTTGTTTTGTTTTAAAACATTGACTGAACATATTTTAATTCTGTTACCATGCGTTTCCTTTCGATATGCACGTTTTGCATGTTTTCACAATCATGCATTAATTCTTATCTTGATCGAAGGTCGCGAATTATGGTTATATTATTTTGAATATTTCTCTAGCAGGCGAGACATTTTCTTAATACTTCATTTATCTCTTGATTTTTATGGTTTTTGCGGTACAGATATTCTGTCCATCCACGAGGCACACATTCATTGCAACATAATGCTATTATGAGTGATTAGCGAAAACAAAGTTTTAAAAAATCAGGCACGAAAAAAGCGTAAATCTTTTCTATCAAAAACCACATAACGTCATTTTATCTTTCACATTTATTTTTAAAAAAACGGACCGGAGCGCGCATGCTCGCGATCTGCGCGTGCGTTCCGCGTCTCTTAATATACGACAGAATATTAAATTAGCATTCAGATATAATAACGTTTCATGATGCTTTATCCGTTAGTGATGATGGTGTAGGAAAGATAATTATCTAAATTTACCACAAGGGTACTAATATCTGTAATAAAAAGTTGCAAATGGAGAAACTAGCTTCAGGGACGGTCTTTTACGGCATTTAGTCCATTTTAGCAATTCGGCACACGTTTGATGTTCCTATTTCGCTGGACGACCGCTGAATTTCATTGCAAGAAAATTAAGTTTCCCAAGCAAATATTAGGTTAGATGTGCAATAATAAAATGCATTAAATAAGCATTATTGTCAACGTTATGTGATAACTACTGAACAAAATGGGTTTATTAATATTGCAAATAGTCGGTAAATAATTGGGCTATTAAATGACACTAAAGCGATGCTGGCGTGGGGCAGGTAAATTATGATAAGGTTGGGAATAGGTTTGAAAAATTATTTTGGAGAAAAAAATGCTAGTCTTGGGTTATTTTATTTTAATTGTTTTTGGGTTGTTTTCGGAACAAAGTATACTATGTAAATGTACTTACTCTTGTAAATTGTATACATTGGATGATACGTTTTATATACTTAAATCCAAATATACTCAGTACATTTAATTTTTGTACCTGTGATATGTCTTTTAAAATTCGTTTTGATATAAAAATTCAATCGTTCATTGAATGAAAATGTAGCATTTATCATTGCGTAAAACGAAATAATATTATGAGAATTTCTTATCTTGAATCCCTGGTTCATGAACTTTGAGAAATCGTATAATTAAAAATGACATAAACGTTCTTATATAGAGATTTTACTATTTTAGTATCATAGACTTTTTTTCTAGAGGCTAATGTTTGAACTGAGCGCAGGGGTTTAACCTTGACTCAGTACTGAGTGCTGAACGCTTATATTGCTCAATCTGAGTGTGAAGATTAAAGTGGATTACTGAATTTTGAATTTGCTTTGTGGTCCGTATTATATGAGATTTGAGTTAAATCCGAGATTTGAGTGTACGAACTTGTATACAATGCTGACTGAGTGTTGAGTTTTCATTGTGGTCCGTATTATATGAGATTTGAGTTAAAACCGAGATTTGAGTGTACGAAATTGTATACAATGCTGACTGAGTGTTGAGTATTCTTTGTGGTCCGTGTTATATGAGATTTGAGTTAAAGCCGAGATTTGAGTGTACGAAGTTGTATACAATGCTGACTGAGTGTTGAGTATTCTTTGTGGTCCGTATTATATGAGATTTGAGTTTGAATCCGAGATTTGAGTGTACGAAGTTGTATACAATGCTGACTGAGTGTTGAGTATTCTTTGTGGTCCGTGTTAAATGAGATTTGAGTTTGAATCCGAGATTTGAGTGTACGAAATGGTATACAATGCTGACTGAGTGTTGAGTTTTCTTTGTGGTCCGTGTTATATGAGATTTGAGTTAAAGCCGAGATTTGAGTGTACGAAGTTGTATACAATGCTGACTGAGTGTTGAGTTTGCTTTGTGGTCCGTATTATATGAGATTTGAGTTAAAGCCGAGATTTGAGTGTACGAAATGGTATACAATGCTGACTGAGTGTTGAGTTTGCTTTGTGGACCGTGTTATATGAGATTTGAGTTAAAGCCGAGATTTGAGTGTACGAAGTGGTATACAATGCTGACTGAGTGTTGAGTTTGCTTTGTGGACCGTGTTATATGAGATTTGAGTTAAAGCCGAGATTTGAGTGTACGAAGTTGTATACAATGCTGACTGAGTGTTGAGTTTGCTTTGTGGACCGTGTTATATGAGATTTGAGTTAAAGCCGAGATTTGAGTGTACGAAATGGTATACAATGCTGACTGAGTGTTTGGTATTCTTTGTGGTCCGTATTATATGAGATTTGAGTTAAAGCCGAGATTTGAGTGTACGAAGTTGTATACAATGCTGACTGAGTGTTGGGTATTCTTTGTGGTCCGTATTATATGAGATTTGAGTTAAAGCCGAGATTTGAGTGTACGAAGTTGTATACAATGCTGACTGAGTGTTGGGTATTCTTTGTGGTCCGTGTTATATGAGATTTGAGTTAAAGCCGAGATTTGAGTGTACGAAGTTGTATACAATGCTGACTGAGTGTTGGGTATTCTTTGTGGTCCGTATTATATGAGATTTGAGTTAAAACCGAGATTTGAGTGTACGAAATGGTATACAATGCTGACTGAGTGTTGAGTATTCTTTGTGGTCCATGTTATTTGAGATTTTAATCCGAGAATTGAGTTTACGAAATTGTATACAATGCTGACTGAGTGTTGAGTATTCTTTGTGGTCCATGTTATTTGAGATTTTAATCCGAGATTTGAGTTTACGAAATTGTATACAATGCTGACTGAGTGTTGAGTATTCTTTGTGGTCCATGTTATTTGAGATTTGAGTTTGAATCCGAGAATTGAGTGTACGAAGCTGTATAAAACGCTTACTAAGTACTCTGTCTTCTTTGTGAACCACTTTTTTGAGATTTTACCCTGAATATGAGATTTAAGTGAATTAGTAGTGGTTATAATCCCGGACACAGATCTAATTAAGACCATTATTTCTTGAGCATTTTGAGTGCTATCTAAACATACACACAAGGCTAATATCAATGTCATACTTGATTGGTCATACATGCAATTAAGAAAAATAATTCGAAATAAAAACTTCGATTTTTTGGTTACCTTTAATGTTCCAGTTGATTTAACCTTAGATTTTGTGGTACATTTGGGTTGTGAGATCTTACATGCCTAACGCTAGATAACACTAATTATTCGACTTCAAAATTACTAATTGCAGTGCTGACATTGTTCTATTCTGTCTAATATTAGATTTACAACTCTTTCCAACTTGCCATCGAGTTATTTTACTGACAGATATGTTAATTTTCAATGTTACCCTTTATTATTAATTCTGATCTTAATATCGTAAAACCTGTTCTTTAATGATAAGAAGTCGATAACACGAAACAGGGTCTTATCATGTAAAGCACCGGCGAACATATTTTTTCTTAACGATTTCTTCCTCCTTTTCGGTTCTTTTGTTTCTGTGGGTTAGTTCCTCATGCTCTTTGGTTTTCTTTTGTTTCTTTGGGTTACTAAATCACGAACTGGAGGTGACATTTTGACAAAAGTTGCTACAATTTCGCGTCAGCGTACCGCATTAAAATTTAAACCATGGCCGTTCATTAACTCAAGGTGGCTAGTCAGTCACTTATACGATCAAAATACAAATTAGGGGTCAGCGGCCCTATTACAGGGGACTGTATGTCAGCTATTTCATAGTGAAATGTTGATTTTGAAAGATATATGTTTTTCGAGTTACATCGTTAAAATTGATACCATCTTACTTTGTTAGCACAAGTCCCAAACGATACTTTGGGCAAACTCGATTTACATTTGTAATACAAAGCCAGAATCCGGAAATAAAACATTGGCATATTTACTATCGCTAAAACTGAAACATTAAGGACATGTTAGCTTGTCGGATTTTCGGACACTCACGGCTTGAAGCAGGTGTTGATGTGTGATCGTATTTCGATCAAATAACATAATCTTAATCGTGTTAAAGAAAGTTTGATTAAATAAATATCATGATAATTCATCTTTTCTTATCGTTTATCAAGTTTAACCATCGCCCGTTTTTTTCTCACCGTTTATCAAAATAAATCTTAAAATTATACTATGGTCAAGACTTTTAACAGAAGTTGCTAATTTACGATAAAGTTGCATCAAAATCAAGAAAATACCTTTAAATTTGTAAAAAATTATAAAGAAATACAGCGTCTCGCATAACAGAATTTCGGATGTCATTTTTAAAATTCGAATGTGATTATTTTTATCATTAGGCCTATACCTCATAGTTAAAAACAATACAGTAATACTGTAAAAAATCTATAAAAAAGAACGATATCTAGTAAGTACTGCAATATAAACTTTAATTTAGATTCAAAATAATTTTATTTTAATGAAGTGAATATTTATATACAAAAAATGGACTTGTACCTCAAGCAATATTATCTAATACTGTGTTTTACATCCCGTTTTAAATGCAACGAATACCCCTAATAAGGACGTGATCATGTTCATGAAAAGCAACAACAACAACAACAGCTACGAAAGAAAGCATCAACTTATTTTAAACAGTTGATTAAAGAGTTACACAATCTGCGAAAGTTATCATACCATACCATTGATATTACAGGCACCTGAACGGTTATGGTAATCAGCCGGTTGTAATAACAGTGTAAAATCACTAATTAATCAAATCCCACCTACTGATTATTCAATCTATTGCAAGTTTTTTCATGTTATCGGGGATTCTTTTTTCATAAGCAATTTTTTGAAGTTCCTCGTACGCCTGTCGCTTAGAATAGATGGCTCATTATTACAGTGACAAATCGCATTGACAAAAATGACGGGGTACTGTTAGTCTTTCATGAAGATTTAGTTTCTCGCCGTACGCAATTGCTCGACCATGAAAGATGGAAATTAAGTAAGGATGACATCAGGGCAGGACCCTTAAAAGGACTTTTTATTGTGACCCGACAAAAAACATGGAAGTAAACTGAACTGGAACAAAAGTATAAACTGTTTCACATCAGCGGTGGGTGAATAAGATTAATTTGTTAGTCGTCGCGTATTCAGCTTCAATTTGACCCATAGAAAAACCCGTACCAGCCGTATTGACACGTAGTGACGGGATTTACTAATTACGCATACAAATTTTAACATTATTCCAAAAACTTCAGAGATTTTCAATAGAGTTAGAAGATCGCCCGATTTTTGAAGCACGTGTGACGTTTTAATAAGCCCTTAAGGTTATTTTGATATGCAGAACCCTACAAAAGATCAGAAACCAGGGTATCGTTTTTGCTGGTGGCATTATCGAGAGATAATTACGATAGAATACGAAAATCGATGACTTTGGAGAGGAAAATCTGCCTTGATCACTGACTAACTGTTACCTCGTCCATTTCGATCTTCAAACACTTCATATATTTGCATTTTCTTTCTGGCCCCTTTCTCCCTTCTCCAATGACTGACTTGCGTGATGTTAGGCAATCATGATTAGGGAACTCGACTCCTTTCAATAAACACGTGTCTCATACCTAAAAAACGAGGACTTTTTATTCCTTTTTTTGAAGACCTTCGTTCGTGGTTTTTTTTCTTCATGAAATAGTTAAGCCCGCGGCGTTCGAAGTTATTTTCTTAGCTTGCAAATTTTGTTTACTTTTCCTTTATGTCCAATCTTCGTCGTTCCCTTCTCTTTGCTCGTAAAATACAATAACATTATTATACATAACACGTGTGTCTTAAACATTATGAAAACGGCCGTGAAAATAATACCGACTCCAGCGAGTTTGCCTAATTTCTTAATACAAAATTATTCTGTAGCTCTTTGAAGGTAAATGCTAATAGATTAACTAAAGCACGCTCATTTCAGAATAAAAAAAAGAATGTTTAAAATCTACAACAAAGCTGTATTATTGTCAAATAAATACCTTAAATCCACATCTATAAGACACAATAATCTCTTTTCCAAAGTACCAAGTAGAAATAGACATTTTAAGCTGAAAAGCAGTTTGTTCTGGGCTGGCCTGGCCTGGCATGGTCTGGTGTGGTCTGGTGTGGTCTGGTGTGGTCTGGTGTGGTCTGGCCTGGCCTGGCCTGGCAAGGTCTGGTGTGGTCTGGTCTTGCATACTTGTAAATAATTTCATACTCATTTATTAGTATCTCGCCAAGAATTCTATTTATTTCTTGAACTGTGTGTATAATGTTGCGTTCGTTATTTACTCAATGGAATCCTCAAGATAATTTTAACTTTTTTATTTTTATCATATTCGTCGTTCGTTTGAATTCATCGGGTCTGAAGTTTCATTTCGAATAAGTCATGGTTTCGAACAGCCCATTTCAATTCGACGTGCATAAGAAGATACACATGAACCTGATAATTATTTCGGATGATACCGAGTATTCGGATAGAAGGATGTCGAATAAACGAGGTCCAAATGTAAATACGACTTAATTCGAATAAAAGCCTCTATCAATGTGTAAACCAATCAAATCCTATGTTAACTACTAAACTAACTCCTCTTTAACCGAACACGTTTGTAACCTTGGCGCGAATTGGTTAACCTTTCGATCAGTGTACCTTACTTTAACGAAATCCACTGAATTTCGGTGAATTTACCAAAATCCATTTTAGATCTGGAGTGATCAGCAATCGTAACATCTCGGTAATGTTTTATGCTGCACAACAAATATTAATCTTACAATTGCGCCGACCATCTTTGCTCAAGATATTTCTTGTTTTTGAATGTTTATTTAATAAAACGACTTTGAGCCGCTTAGTGAGCCATTTTATTGTATCTTTCGCAGATGGTAAAACATAACAAAAAACATATATGGTATTAAATACTAAAAATGTAATTAAAACTTTTGTATTGTAATTATGGCAACGGTTAAAATCGTCGAAAACAGTTAAACGGCAATTTAAACAATTTTAAATGTGCTATTATACCTTGTGACAGTTTTATATTCCGGGCGTGTGCAGACGACAAGCGCCTGTACCCAGATGTACCCACATGTCTAAACCACAGCGATGACTTAATTTGGCAACTATAAATAATCTTCCATTGCGTAGCGCGCATCTTTGGCGATGAATGATAAAGGAATTGCACTTCACAGTCAATTTTTTGTCTGATTCACTGCCGGGTTTTTTAACGAACCATCCAATTTTGGTTTCTGTAGATAACAATAACGTCTTAAGAAGACGATTTTGCATTTTTCTCAAAAGTTAAAATGATGACAATGGCACTATTGTGGGTATATATGATGTATGGCTCGTGGGTGAACATCGATATTGTGTCTGCTTTTTGGATTATGAATTACGGTAATAGTCATAACCGAGTCAAGAACTGCAAACCAACTTGAACAGTTGTGTTGTATTTTTACGCCGTTTTTCCACAGTAGTTTAGTAATGTACGGCGATCAATTGACCCAACCAGTCATCCTGGGTTACGTAAAATTAACTTGAACTAACCCGTTCTTCACCGAGCAACTGTTACCTTCCCAAGTGCGTCTGAAACAGAAGTGGGATACAAATGACTTCGCATATATTATCATCCTTCAAATTGCCGTTCCGAGAACATCGGCCTCACCCGGGATTTGAACCTACGACCTCCGTTTGGCAGTCGAGTACTCTACCGCCTAATCTAGCCGGGTGGGATAGTTTTGAACAGACAATGCGCCTTACAAGCCGATATTGTTCTTCTGGGGTAGCGCTGTCTTTATTTAGCGATATTTACTATACGTATTTTTTTAGTACAATGCCATGGTAATATAGAGTTTAGCATCAGTTTTCAGACGTTTTCGTGTAACTGTATTTCGGATTGGAAAAAAGAGAACAATTACATATTTAGGTTCGAGTCCCGGTAGTGGTTTGTTCTGATATGGCCGGTTGGTGAGCTGCAAGCTAGATAAATAATGGTTACCGTGTGCCTACCTGCCTGGTGCCTGGCATTAAAATATAGGAATCGAGAAGTAAATGTGCTCAGAAAGTAGACATGAGTCTCATAAATCAGAAATGGCTAGCCCTTTATAATTTATACTTTTTCTCCTACACATGTTATTTGGAAAACATGAATTCATTCATCGTACCACGGACCTATATAGGTCCGTGATCGTACATATTATATGACTTGACAAAAATGACAAAATTCGGACAGTTGTAGAATTCGAAATTCGTATTCTTTATAAAAAATGACTGTTTTTATGCGCTTGCTATTTGAAAAAAAATTAAATAATTTATCATACTTGTTTAATAATCTGTCCAAAATAGCAAAATTCAGACAGATTTAGAATTTGAGATATTATGTAATAATATGGCAAACTGAAATGACCTCAGAAAGTTCATAGGTTACCTTAAATACGCGAAAATATCATCAGAATTTTCTTGAGAGAAATTTCACAGTCTGCCATTTTAGCTTCATTAAAAGTCATTAACTATTTTTATATCAAAATTAAATTTACAAGTAGCCTCGACCACTGAAATCTTGAGCATAGGCAGGTGAACACTTCGGACAATTTCGGCCAAATGAGTGACCGCTGACCGCTAAAGCTGAATTCGAAGCACCATGACCCTGTGTCCGCCGATTGACCGGTCCGAAATGACACGCGCATTGTCCAAAGAGAATTGGTCAGAACGTTTGATGAAAACTGCACTGACCGCTGGTCAGTTTGTATTGTAATTCAGCTGCAAGAGCATTCACCAAAATAAGTTGTCACCTTAAGTTCCCGATTTATAATATGTATCAGATGCAACTAAGCGTGAGAAGTTTAATAAAACTGGAGAAATAAATTAAACATTGAAAGGAAATAAGGAAAACAATCAGGCATTTGAATTCGTCATAATTTACACGTCCCTGAATAAACGAACCCGTGCCGGGACGGACAGCATGCGACTTTATTGTCGTCCAATGTTGTTTGAAAAAAACACCGCGAAATACCGATGATTTTAATTCCTAAAGTAATGATGAATATAACCTTTTTGATGACATTTTACAATTTTACGAGCGGTAAAATACACATAAAAGAGGATATTGACAATGACAGTGGATAAACTGTTTGTTTAGTAAGTCCATACCAATTGAAAACAGTCTAGTCGTACTGGGCTTGGTTGTGGATAAATCCAAGTATCAGGGAATATATAACAGATGGTCAGTCCGGTCCGATGAGGTGAAGAGATTAGCAACAAATCATCTCATATTATATTGTTCATTATCGACCCACAATACTTTGGGTTCATCCCAGTTCAGTCCAGGTAAATTGTTCACCCGCCCGCTTGGTCAACCAATGTGACATATAATATTTAAAAATCATATTGACTTTTTTGGTCTTAATGATACTGCTTACTTTAACAATTCAGATATGATTAGGATATGTGCCAAAACCCCTCATATCATTTTACATCGTCGTACTTTTTATCTCTGTAAATAATGCACATATTTTTATTTTTAATTGTATGTCATAGCTTTTATTGCATCTGGAAAACAGTTGTTAACTAAATTAAGACCAATCTGATTGGTCCTAAATATATTTCATAAGATTATTATTTAGGTATGCGCAATAGTGCACGATATTGTACAGTTTCTTACACATGTTTTTGTTTTATCATTATTTTTAGTAACAATTTACAACTGTTTTTTCAGTTTTATATGTATATATGAAAATATTTATTACACACTATTGTGTAATGTCTAATATCTTAACGTATCCTTTTGATGTTTTATTGTAATGTCTAGTCTCCTATATCTCTTATTAAGAGTGGCTATATACTAATAGTTGGCTCTGTTTTATGTTATTGTAAAATGTATGTACACGTATATATTGAGACGAACATAAAGATAATATAAATATACTTTCAAAACAAGCACAAAATCGAGTAATGGATGCGAATTCAGTATCATTTATAACAATACTTCTTCTCATAAGAAACGTTGTGTATTAACTCCCAATTACAAAACTATGAAATACGAGTGCAAATGTTTGTCAAATTATTATGCTTGTAACATTTCGTATATAGAATTATCGTTTTTGTCAGAGGAATGTTAATTTTACTGTATTTAATATGTTATTCATTTATTTAATTTCATGTCATATCAAACTGTATACTCTATGTTAGACAGTGACTTATAGGTCCATTGGGCCGGGTGTATTTGTTGTATGTTATATATACTTCATACACATGTCACTTTAATAAACACTTTACTACTACTGACTACTATAACTGGTTCATTCTAATTATATTTTTTTTGTAATTAAAACATAATAGGACTCGTCTGTCAATGAATTCAAAAGAACATTAAAAATTTATATATTGTTCAAAAATAATCTTCACCCTAATATGTTTATAAAAATGTTATTTATAGCATTTTAACATTTAAATATATATGTACTGTTTACAATATGAAAATCTGATGAGTGATTGTCTTGAATGAATAAATGTGTGTTATAGAATTATAGTGTTTTAATTTCTGTTGAACATTATCTGTTAGAAGGCCATGTTTTATTTAAGACTGTATGACTGTTTTTTGTATACAGCTTTACATGTTACCTTCTATAAATAAAGATATTATAATTATTACGTTTAATATTTGGAAGGTGCAGTGGTCGAGTAGTAGACCGCCGGACTCCCGGTCTGATGGTCCTGAGTTCAAGCGCCGCCATGAGCTGGGTTTGATCACGAACTTCACAATTCCTAGATTTGGCGGGAGTACTGGTTGTGTTAGCCAGGAAGCAGTCACCGAGAGTGATTAGTATAAGTTGTAAAAACTTGTTTCAAATCGTAATCTACTTCCCAATCCGTATAAAACTGATTCCACAGGAATTCGCAACTATAAGATAATTCATTGAAATACTCTCTCAAGAGCTATATTCCAGTTAAAGCCTTTTTTAAGAATGATAAATACTAAAATTCACATTATTGCATAATACATCTAGCAATGTGTGAACTTTAATATTATTACCATTATTTTCAATGAATTATTTCAATAATTGGTGTAGCTGGAAAAATACTGTTTAACTAATGATCACAAGGTTTGTTTAAAAAATAAAACTTAATGTGAAATTGAATAAAGGTACCGGAAATAAAATATTTATTTTAGAATGTTATCACGCATGCGTAGTTCTCCTTATGCAAGCGTTCGTTTGATGCTTTCTCCAGGGGGAAACGTAGTTGCTATTTATTGCGAGAAATGAAAACATTACCAAATAATGTAATGACTCCTGTTATCAGTCCTGAACGGTTTATGCCTTATAAGGTGAAATGTCCTCAAAATAATTTTCTAAGTTAATTGTCGGTAATAGTAGGCCTCTCTAATCAATTTCTCAGCTTCACTGACATTACTGGATTTAAATAGCATTTTACCGTCGAGAAATTAGAAAGTTAAAGAGTAATGCGACTTCTGACCCCGCCCTCTAGAAGTCATGTTTGGGTCTTGCCCATTATTTTTATCAGCTACATTAGGACATTAAGAACAGGGTTGGGGATATTACGTCAGCCTGTTTTATTCCCGTGAACAAGCGTTAAGTGGTCAGCATTTTAACACGGTATCAAAACTGGTAATCTATGGCTAATTATAAATCTGCGTGAACATTTCCCTTTCTGTCCGAGAAAATCAATTTAAGGGTTGAATAGAATTAAAATGAGTATAAAGGGTCGCGAAATGAGGACTTCACTGTATTTTCGATCAAAGTTAAACCGATAATGCATTGTTACATAGCAACCTCTGCAGAACAACACCCTGTTTGGATATGCAAACTTTGGCTGTTGTTGAAAGGCTGTTACTCTAGAGAGGTTAGATTAATTGTACATTTTTCGGGCGACGTGTTGCTGAGGAAAGGTTGTCGCTGACAATAGAGGACATATTGCATTGTATATATTGTGTATAGAGACGCTATTTTGACATTTCTTGATATACGGTAAATCCTCAATAATAAGACCCCTTTTGGACCCTTGGAAACTGGTCTTATTGGGACGGTCTTAATATTGAAGTTGAATAAAAAGCAAAACAGTGAAAATGGACTTGGAAATTGTGTTCTTAATTTTGAGGTGGTCTTATTATTGAGAAGGTCGTTAGGTGAGGTTCTACAGTACATCATATGTTTATATTTTGGAAATGGATTAAAATCAGGGACCTTGACATCGTCCCATGGACGCACTATGCATCACGCACAATATATAATAAGTTTGGATTATAGATATAATAACATAAGTCCGTTTTCACAAATTTGCTCTTTATCCAACCTCAATAATACGACCACCTCAATAATACGACCAGTGTCCGTATTATTGAGGTTTTACTGTACTTTCATATTTCTTGGCCTGGAAATATAGCCATCATTATAACATCGCTCAGTGCTCTTAGGTCAAGTTAAGTAAAACTCTATTATAAACAACACAAACACCTATTTAAGCTCTCTATAATACACCCAGGGAGTTTGCTTTACTACATACAGTAAAACCTCAATAGTCCGACCACACTTGGGACCCTCCTATTGCGGTTGAATAAAGAGTAAAACAGTGGAAATGCACTTGAAACTTGTCTTCTTAATTTTGAGGTGGTCTTATTATTGAGGTGGTCTTTTAGTGAGGTTTTACTATTCAACTATTGTTTACATGATAACTTAATATAACAAAAATACGTAATTTCACGAATATGACCCCCTAAAAATGTAATGAGGAGACATATCATTACCTATAATGTTTATGTCTTAAGTCACAAAACACTATAAAGCGACGTTCAATCCTTTAACATGTAAGTGAAAATAATTAAAATGAATCAATAAGTATTTGAATACAGAATAATATGTACCTGCATAGAAAGTACATGTTAACTTTCATCAGTCTACTAAACTTAAAACACCTAAAATGTACCAGCATAGAAAGTAAGCTTTCATCACGTAGAGTAGTCTACTAAACCTAAAACACCTAAAATGTATCAGCATAGAAAGTAAGCTTTCATCACGTAGATCAGTCTACTAAACCTAAAACACCTAAAATGTACCAGCATAGAAAGTAAGCTTTCATCACGTAGATCAGTCTACTAAACATAAAAACCTAAAATGTACCAGCATAGAAAGTAAGCTTTCATCACGTAGATCAGTCTACTAAACATAAAAACCTAAAATGTACCAGCATAGAAAGTAAGCTTTCATCACGTAGATCAGTCTACTAAACATAAAACACCTAAAATATACCAGCATAGAAAGTAAGCTTTCGTCACGTAGATCAGTCTACTAAACCTAAACACCTAAAATGTACCAGCATAGAAAGTAAACTTTCATCACGTAGAACAGTCTACTAAACATAAAACACCTAAAATGGGCCAGCATAGAAAGTAAGCTTTCATCACGAAGAGTAGTCTACTGAACCTAAAAACACCTAAAATATACCAGCATAGAAAGTAAGCTTTCATCACGTAGAACAGTCTACTAAACCTAAAAACACCTAAAATGTACCAGCATAGAAAGTAAGCTTTCATCACGTAGAGCAGTCTACTAAACCTAAAACACCTAAAATGTATCAGCATAGAAAGTAAGCTTTCATCACGTAGAGTAGTCTACTAAACCTAAAACACCTAAAATGTACCAGCATAGAAAGTAAGCTTTCATCATGTAGAACAGTCTACTAAACCTAAAACACCTAAAATGTACCAGCATAGAAAGTAAGCTTTCATCATGTAGAACAGTCTACTAAACCTAAAACACCTAAAATGTACCAGCATAGAAAGTAAGCTTTCATCATGTAGAACAGTCTACTAAACCTAAAACACCTAAAATGTACCAGCATAGAAAGTAAGCTTTCATCACGTAGAACAGTCTACTAAACCTAAAACACCTAAAATGTACCAGCATAGAAAGTAAGCTTTCATCATGTAGAGCGGTCTACTAAACCTAAAGACGACTAAAATGTACCAGCATAGAAAGTAAGCTTTCATCATGTAGAACAGTCTACTAAGCCTAAAACACCTAAAATGTACCAGCATAGAAAGTAAGCTTTCATCACGTAGAGCAGTCTACTAAACCTAAAGACGACTAAAATGTACCAGCATAGAAAGTAAGCTTTCATCATGTAGAACAGTCTACTAAACCTAAAGACGACTAAAATGTACCAGCATAGAAAGTAAGCTTTCATCATGTAGATCAGTCTACTAAACCTAAAGACGACTAAAATGTACCAGCATAGAAAGTAAGCTTTCATCACGTAGAACAATCTACTAAACCTAAAACACCTAAAATGTACCAGCATAGAAAGTAAGCTTTCATCATGTAGAGCAGTCTACTAAACCTAAAGACGACTAAAATGTACCAGCATAGAAAGTAAGCTTTCATCATGTAGAACAGTCTACTAAACCTAAAAACACCTAAAATGTACCAGCATAGAAAGTAAGCTTTCATCATGTAGAACAGTCTACTAAACCTAAAAACACCTAAAATGTACCAGCATAGAAAGTAAGCTTTCATCATGTAGAGCAGTCTACTAAACCTAAAAACACCTAAAATGTACATGTACCAGCATAGAAAGTAAGCTTTCATCACGTAGAACAATCTACTAAACCTAAAAACACCTAAAAGGTACCAGCATAGAAAGTAAGCTTTCATCATGTAGAACAGTCTACTAAACCTAAAAACACCTAAAATGTACCAGCATAGAAAGTAAGCTTTCATCACGTAGAACAATCTACTAAACCTAAAAACACCTAAAATGTACCAGCATAGAAAGTAAGCTTTCATCACGTAGATCAGTCTACTAAACCTAAAGACGACTAAAATGTACCAGCATAGAAAGTAAGCTTTCATCACGTAGAACAATCTACTAAACCTAAAACACCTAAAATGTACCAGCATAGAAAGTAAGCTTTCATCACGTAGATCAGTCTACTAAACCTAAAACACCTAAAATGTACCAGCATAGAAAGTAAGCTTTCATCACGTAGAACAGTCTACTAAACCTAAAACACCTAAAATATACCAGCATAGAAAGTAAACTTTCATCATGTAGATCAGTCTACTAAACCTAAAACACCTAAAATGTACCAGCATAGAAAGTAAGCTTTCATCACGTAGATCAGTCTACTAAACCTAAAACACCTAAAATGTACCAGCATAGAAAGTAAGCTATCATCATGTAGAGCAGTCTACTAAACTTAAAGACGACTAAAATGTACCAGCATAGAAGTAAGCTTTCATCATGTAGAACAGTCTGCTACACCTAAAAACACCTAAAATGTACCAGGATCGAAAGTAAGCTTTCATCACGTAGAGCAGACTACTAAACCTAAAGACGACTAAAATGTACCAGGATCGAAAGTAAGCTATCATCACGTAGAGCAGTATATTAAACCTAAAACACCTAAAATGTACCAGGATCAAAAGTAAGCATTGATCCCGTAGATCAGTCTACTAAACCTAAAAAAACGCCTAAAATGTACCAGTATAGAAAGTAAGTTTTCATCACGTAGAGCAGTCTACTTAACGACAAAAACGCCACAAATTGGGAAAAAATCAGTCTAAATTTTTCATCGGCGGCAAATAGGGTCACATTAATCTTTCAGAGCCCTTTCACTTTCACTGATGATTATGTTTGTCGTATTATCGCATTATCTATTTGAATCCAAGTCCTAAGCACGCATCTTGTTATTTTGTCGCCACTCCAAACCGCACGGTTTAAGATATATGGCTGTGGAAGCAGACACATTGACCACCTTGACAAAGGCTGAACAAGTTCTATAGTCATCTAACACTCCGAGTAACACACTTAAAATCTTTTTGTTCTTTAGAATTATTAATCAGTAAATCAGCAGAAGTAGTTTTCATATCTTTAAAGTCGCCTTTTGCTGTTTTTGTTCCTTGTTTTCTCAATTGTTCTTTGCCTTTCGATACACGCTAGGGTTCTTGATAATTTCCGAACGGTTACCTCGCTTTAGAGCGAATTTAGTCCCAACCCCGCTGCGCTGGATGCAATGTTTGGAGCAACATCTGAAGAAAATGCACCATTCTCTAAACATCTTTAACCATCTATGACATTAAACAACAAAGCTGACCTCTTGATCTTAAGATGCAATTTTGTGGCATATAGCTCGTAAATTGCCGTCCATCCGAGCGAGTTGAATACCTTTAACGGCACTGGTCAAGCATTAAGCGCATTTAAGGACTCCGCATTATGCCGCTGGTTATTTTTTTCATGCCCATTTACTACCAACGCGTGCTAAAGTTCTAGAAAATAAATCATTAACTACTATTCTTCAAAGAGCTGTATTTTTAATCATTGCAAGAAAAAAAGGGCGGTATTAACATTTAACTTGGTGGGCCGATTTCTTAAGATACGGATAGTTTGTCAATGCATATTAACTCTAATGTGATTGGCAATTGAACAGGATATATCATCGTCGATAAAATCGGGCATTAGAATCTAGATGGAAATAAATTTAAAATAATTGTAGATTTGTGTCAAAGTAAATAGTTGTTGATAAGATTTCGCCGATCGCTGTAAGGTAATTGTGCGTAGCTGTATTGTGTTAGAATTGATCATTTCCAAAATGTATTCCAGCCCAACTTTTGTTCCCCTATTGTAAAAGGTCACCACTTATAATTGTCAATCACTTAAGATACAAGGGCTCCGAATCAGCATCCGGAATAATAGAAAGAGGGACCACACTTAAATAAAAAAAGATAATGGTGAAAATAGGATATTAATGTAAATATGCACGTCTTGTATCTATAATGGTGCACTAGGCCAAGGGCGTCCGGTGTTTTGTATTGAATTACAAATGCAAAACCTTGAAACTAAACCATTTCGAACGAGATATATTCGTAATTTGGATCTAAATGCCCGGGTTTCAAATTTATTTCGATTTAAGCACCAGGTACTCGACGCTATGACAATGTGCAATGCAATCAATATTCAATTCACCTTGAGGGCTTCATTTGCACACTGGACAGATGCATCGTCTTCTAGGTAGCTTCAAATGACCTTTGATCCCTTATCCCTAAATGGTTCCCTATTCAGGACATTGGCGCGTGTCCTGTGGTGAGGACAAACTGGAAGGCCCCGTCCTAGGAGCATGCAAACGCTTCGCCCAGGAGACAGAACTACACCGGGAACACCGTTTACGAAAAAGTACGGCATTTAGTATATATCTTTATTTATCAACCAGCGATATGGTATGGTAAGAAAACTGGCGATTTATTTTTTAAAGGAAGTGTTCGTGTTGAAATTAGTGGTAAGTCAATACGAGTACAAGATCATTGAAGTTTCACAGAGTCATGAGAGTTTGGCCATTAATACTGAACAGAACAGAATGATTTATTAATATCTGAATTTAAGTATAAAAGGCCCTACATATCATCCAAGAATAATACAACCGTTTCTTCAAACATTCTAGAAAATCGACATAGTCAGATTACATTTAAAAAGTACATGTATACAGTAAATGATTCGACCACCATTGTGACTCTTGAAAACTGGTCTGATTATTGAGATGGTCATCATATTGAGGTTGAATAAAGAGCAAAATAGTGAAAACGGACTTGAAAATTCTGGTCTTAATTTTGAGGGGGTCCTTTTAGTGAGGTTTTACTGTATTACAATATTCTTGGAATTAATCAATTATCTATTTATACTTTTATATTCTGATTCAGGTAACTGAAAAGTCCGATAACATAGATGTAGCGATTTTTTGTATAACTCCTAGTCACTCAACAATGTATCGCTATAAGGAGTAAAAGGTTTGCGATTATTTCTTGTCTATTTCCTTCATTCGGTTATGACCCCACATCTTTAAAGGTTAACCGCACAAAATGCCCATCAACTTATCAAAATGTTTAACTAGATCAAAGCGTTAAATTTCCGTAATTATTATATTTAATTAATTTTGCTGAATGTTGATAATTACCCCTTTGACTTATGCCTACCAAAGTTAGTTGTTGCATTTTTTGCCCATCACCAGTATAGGCGACACGCCTTCAATATCATTATTGCATGATTTTGCATTCAGAAACAAAACATGGGCTAATGAAGACATAATATTAACCCAGACCGCCACCGTTCATAGGTCACGTGGAATGAGTCATCGAAGTAAAGTAGACATGCAAAATGCATGATGTATTTATCTCTATCACAAAGTTTAAAGTTCATACTGTCTAGTCATTAATGTTATATAATTTCAATGTTGCTCTTTGCCCTTGTTAAGGACTATATGATGTTGCACATGTCAAAATAGAAATAAAAAACACCCCGCGCAAAAATCGGTTCTCCTTTCTGTACACGACTGAAGCACAGCTTTATTTTTATGTATTACAACATTTAACCTGATGATGACACACAAATGTATTTACAGACAAGTAAGATATTTTTGTAATGTGGCTTTAAGTCATTTTAACAGCCAGGGTCAGGTAGAGACTATTCAAGCTATCATGGTGGATGAAGACCACAGGAAGACACTCGGGTAGCACCACCGACCTGTCGTAAGCCATTTGGGTCGCTTCCTCACTTACAAATTCTAAATCCCGGTCTGGGTTCGAGCATGCAGAGGTGAGGAACAAGTGAATGACATACTTTACAGTGCTAACTTCGACTATCTATCAGAATACATGATATGATAAAATATACTCAGTACATTTAAAAATGCACCGTTTTTTACCAACCATCTACTTCATTAAAATTCATTTTATTACTTTTGAAACTCATACTTTATGAATATACTAGTCGATTGTCGTGAAATTAAGCATACATGTTGCATACACATGCAATAATATCATGGTACGTTCCTTTCTTGTGTCCTAAAAATCAGTCAATGAAAATTTAGAAATCCCATGTTGTGCGTTATTAAATGTACTGAGTATATGTCGATTTTTTGTCATATCATATGATCGGAAAAGGTGTACTTACTGCATGTTTCAATATAAAATATTGGTATTCGAATATTCGTTAAACACCCCTAGTACAGTAAAACCTCACATAAAGACCACCTCGATAATAAGACCACATCATAATTAATAACACAGTTTTCAAGTCCATTTTCCATGTTTTTCTCTTTATTCAACCTCAATATTAAGACCACCCTCAATATAACAATCAATTTTCAAGGGACCCAAGGGTGGTCTGATTATTGAGGATGTGCTGCATAATTACAATATTTAATCACCAGCGGGTAAACAGTAGTGCGTACAGTCATGTTACAAAGAGGGAAAAGTTGGAATGAAATATTGCGCAATATTTAAAAATATTTCAAAAGTCCACGTATTATTTTAGCATCCCTCGTTCCTCATCGACTGTATATAAATCTGATGACACGATTGGGCAAATTTTAGTAATTGTAACACGAACAACCGTGTAACAAGACATACATCTAAATAACAATTGTCTCAGAATTGTGCAAAAAAGTTAAAAACCGTATTTCAAAATGTACATAAATATACATAGCACCATTAAAATTAAAATACTTGTGTTTTTAACGGCGTTAAGTACATGTATAAAAATTCAAACTATAATGCATTGCGTCTTGCCGAAAAAGAAACAGAACTAGTATAATAATTACTCGACATAGCATTGTATTACATTTATTACAATATATTCCATGTCATGAAAAATGAACCATATTTCCACACATTAAGTCAAGAAATCTGAGCGCCCAATTTACTCAGATGTTAAACCCTGGTGAATGGAACACAAAACAAACATCTCGCGTCCAGCATTAATCTCCTTTACTTTATAAAAACTCTATAAACTCGGAAAGAATCACGTTTTTATGCACCTGCATTGAGGCACATTAGTACATTACGACGCCCCGCGCCATCTGTCAGACAAATCGCGCGAGCATGCATTTCCATGCAGTAACCGTCAATTACAGAGTATACTTGACTGATCCGCAATCCGCTGTAAGATTAAATTAGGGAATTGAATCGAACTAGATATTAATGTTTGACTTTTAACGGACAATACTGAAGTTTTTTTGTCATATTCTGTCATATTTCTGGATATGAACAAAGACGAAAGCACACAAATTCTTGCGTTGCCTTTGAAGTTACTCAATTGCGTTTGTTGTCATCCTTTTTCCTTAAACATTTGATTTGATCGTAAAATACGTGAAAGTCTCATAACAAAATTGCGTTTCGCATGAACTTGATTTCATACGTTAGCAGTTTGTTGTGTCAGTTCAATGAACTAGGAGGAGGAGCAAGAAATGCAACATACTTAGCGCCCCCCCACCCAAACAAGGTAACATGACGAAATGTATATTCGTGTAAACAAAGACTTAATTTAAAAAAAATACATTTATTATGCTAATTTTTAGTTCATTTGTTTACCTAAACAAACATGGAAAATATATTTCCTACAGTTAAAACATCAATAAACATGCATTAGAAAAGAATGAACTCATAATGTATTGTTCCGTATTTTCTATTTTACAAGTTTTTTCTTTTAGTAATATGGTAAGAAACGATATTTTCAATCGATTATACCTTGCAATGGTTCTAACAAGAGATGTTATAGTCAATGTAACAACAATACTGTATGAAGCCAATTCAAACAATTTATATTCCGAAGAGCCAGATATTACTATAAGAGAAACAAGACACAAACAAAAATGGTGAGTGAAGAGAAGAGGACGGCCAAAGTTTGCTTTTTTCAAAGGGTTTTGCATTGTATTCAATAATGCATATAGGGTCAACAGAACAGAACAGAACAGACATGTTATTAAGTATTACAATGTACATCGTCTACAACACATACATGTATATATACATTTTGTCAACGTGAACGTAAATTACTAAGTGTTATTGTACAACAATAAAAAATACATAGGAATAAGTCATACATGTATATTACACAAGCTAGTTTGAATTAAATCGTCGGAGGTTGAACTAAGCATTTATCTTTAAACAGTTAATAAAGTATTGCTTACAACTAGAGCTTCGTTAACATACAATGCAAGTTTAATCATTTCAATTAAATCATCCGATTTCAATAGTTGCAACCATTTGTACACAGAAGGATGCATGCAGTTATAACATTTTAAATATTTTTTTCTAAGATTGGCATAACTTGGACAAAATACAAGTAAAATGGAATTCATCTTCAAGATCAACATTGAGATGCCGTGCCGTAGTGTTGTCGTAAATGTAATCACATAGGACAGATACGAGCACTTATTATACCAATAACACAAACATAGAAGATGATACGATGATTACATTACCAAATTAATGTTCTGTTCAAGTAATAATCGGTTTGTATACTGACGCATGGTGCCGATATTGAGTTTTAATGTTCGATGTTCGATCTTCACACCGCATACCCCCAGGGGATTGCAACCAATAAAAAAACCAGTTAATAATGTTCCTATCTTGAAGTTAAAAGCTTGAATCTGTGATTGTAATTCTAATTAAATCGTGACATGCAATGACGCCTCAATTCCAAGTGTAAAGATGCAAAACATTACATGAAAACCATAATAATCTTTCTAAAAAAATAACACCTTTGATTAAAGTCCTTATTGCTATAATTTTGATGTGATTCGGACAGGGAATACATTAGAATTACTCGAACCAACTATTATATTGGCAAACCATTTCTCTGAATTATTGTAATTTAAGAAGTAGAGCCAATGCAAAGAAAACGTTACAAAGCTGCTTTGGGGGCCCGGAAATGAAGCGAGCAGTCGCAATAATGCATTTCTTGGCCCCTGGTTTTGGCGCCAGGTGAATCGAACGCATGGTTCCATTTTGAAATATTCGCATGTTTCTACAATACCCTTATGACACTTGATAAATTTGAAAATGTTCATTGCGGTTTTAACAATCCCAAATCTCCATTCAAACACTTTCATTTGTATTGTTTTTTTATTCCACAATAGCTGAGGAGTGTCATCGATTAATGAACTGGAACAATAATATTATGTTTGCAGACTTTTAGATGAATCATTTGATTTTCTGTCCAGCTTGCCAACATTTGGCATGTTAAAGAAAACCAAGTGCAAACCATTGTCTAACACAACTCGTCGATTAAATAAATGCTGATTTAATTTCATCTACTATTATCTTGTCACCATTTTTCACAACCATGCCACATTATCTCGCCCATGTAACTGTCCCAAAACAATACTGACCATTATGTATCTCGTTTCTTCTGCAACCGCGTCTTCAACATCACCCCATTTATCACAGCATGTCTTCTAATCTTCTTTTTACCGGTGCATTTACTGACAGGCGTGCGAAGACCATCGTGCTCTATGGGAGAAAATGGCGACATTGTTGCTGCTGTGCATTATGGGAACATGTCGGTAATGTAATACATGAGGGCACCCAACTGATCCATTATGGCGGACAAATAAGGCGTGCAGGCTTCATTTATACCAATCATAGACTGGGGTATGGTGTTACAGAGAGTTCTTTTTATGCATATGTCACAAATTACTATGTAATGATCATTATTTTGTAGAAATACCGCTGTTTCTGCGTACCTATGGCAACCGAAAGGTGACAGAACCATTGTTTAACCTTAATGACCCTTCACCCGTGTGTATACGTCACTGCCACGTGTCAGTGCTCCAATCTGCCAAGGTGGTCAATACATATAGTGACATCATTAAGGATTTTGTGAAGTGGTCAGCATTGGAGAGTGACACTATGCAAAGGTATTACTGTCACCTCTGTTGAAGACCACAATTTATCAGTTGGTGAAAATATTGTCCACGCTCATCCATCAATGCAAACCTCTATTTTTTGCTTCAAAAACTCTTCTAGCGAATCAAATTTGAAAAACAACAATTCTGAATAATTGATATGTTTTCAGACAGATGTTGGATTGCTTAGGAAGATGTATGTGATTAAAGTGTGTGTGGTTTTCTGAGTAATAACAAATACGAGAAGGTGACATCACTGCCTTGCTCTTATTCACTCTTGATTTACTTGATTTAGGTAGCAATGTAATCATTGCAATAGAAATGTTATGTTTTACGCAAGAACTTTTCTTGATTGGCACCATGTTTGAATATACAACTAATTTAGCCATATGGTAAATACGCGACATTTGTGATGGATATATCCCAGAATACAGCCACGCTATATCTAAATCCTTAAAACAAAACTCAGCTTTTAGTTTAAACATATTTTTTTACAAAACTTAGCTTTTAATGGTGAATGATCTGGTGGGATAAAATGCCATGGCGCAATATTTCTGGTATCTTCAAATTCTTGTTAACAAAGAGAGCTATGATGCTTTGGGGTAAATAATTCCTATAAGTGACATACGGTAAAACCCTGCTTTGAATCTTGAACGCATTGCAGAATGACCGGAAGTGGACTTACCGGTAACATTTTAAAAAAGATACATCGGGACCTGATATTTATTTCGGATGGTATCAAGTATTCGGATAGAAGGTTGTCGAATTAACGAGGTCTGACTGTAAGTGTAAACAGTAATGGTCTTGATCGCTAAATCAATAATACATTAGTAGTAGGATGGTCGTTTTCGTAGATCGGTCACTAAGCACAACTTCCCTGCACTAATTAACCTTTGAACATGTTGCATGTTGTACTTTTAATTGTTTTAAAACTGTTTCGTTCACGTTTGCTTATCCTGCCAATATTGACGTTTGTCAGAACATTTCGGAGGGAGGGGGGATAGAGAGAGAGTTCAGGTAGCTGTTGCACTGAGTTCCCGTACTTTTGTAGCAGCCGTAACATTTTGCAAGCCTGACATACGTTTACTGATTGTACCGATTTTGTTTGTGTATATAGTTGGTGCATAGACACAGGAATATCGTCTGGTGTGAGAACATCGCACTTTTTCTTGATAAAGTACATTAAAGACAAAACAACTGCACCAATCTAGATCTGTCGGAAATTCAGTCAAATTTATCGTTTACGATTGCAATTACTGACAAGATGAATATCAACTTGTTTTATTTTCATTTCTTCATCCTTTTCTTGTTTAAATTTGTTATATACCTTCTCTTCAAAATTTAGATTTTTCTGTTCACCTATTCATTATTCTTTTTCGGCGCAGACGTAGTAACATGGTTTTGCTATTTGCATATCAGTACTGTGTAAGCCAATCAAATCTTACGTTAACCACTAAACCAACTTTTCTTCAACCGAACAACGTTTATGACCTTGATGCGGATCGGTTAACCTTTCAATAAGGGATACTTTACTTACCGACAAATCCACTGAATTTCGGTATTTTAACCTAAATCCATTTTCCATTACCGAAATCCACTTCTAATACAATATCTGCATTATATATTGCTAATTTTTTGTTATAATATTAATTATCAGATTGATTTAAATCAACATACAAAACATCTAAGGAAATTATTGCATATTAAGAAAAATATAGATATTGCGTCTACAGTGGATTTTAGTAAGGTAACGTACCGTTCGTTAAGGCCTATACATATATGTGTGTGTTCACCAAAGCTAAAACATTAACTTTTAAAAGAACTATGTTGCGCAATAATCTCAACCATCCTTTTGCAACTAATGTGCTTGCTTCAGATTGCGCCGACCATCTTTTTTCAAGATATCTCTTGTTTATTTTATGCTGTATATTCTACTCTCTTCATACCAGGTGTCGCGACTGGGTGTCCTTAAATAGTTATATAGAGAACTTTCAGAGTATCATCGGCATCTAAAACCTCCCTTTCAAAGTGATGTGCTTTTACAGAAACATTTTTGGGTGACAAAAAATAAAACCAGGGGTTAGTGCCCTTTTCTCTCTTGTGTGTCTTGATGTAAGCTTAGAATGCGTCTTGTTAGATTTTAGTATAATTTTGCTGGAACACTCCGTCTGCAAACCATTTGATATTCATTGCGATTAGCCAAAGACATGGCCGCATTTTTTATAAGTACATAATGGAAACATTGAAAACCTTTAGTTCCGGAACAGTTTGTTCGATGTATGTATACTTTCACATTGTAACCTTGGGTGACCATCAAACACAACTAGTCAGGCTTATTTGTAAAAGACACGGCCACAACACTTTAGGGCGGGGTTAGTTTCCTTACGTTTTTATATCAGTTCGAGCATGTTAACTCATGTGAGCCATGTAGGGCCATCATGACCCTCTTACTTTATTGCTATCTGACCTTGTGAAAAGCCTTAATTCCTTACTTTTGCCATTCCCATAGATGTTTGCCTTCCATCTCTGCAAGCCGTACTGGTTCGTAGGTTGATGGTTTCCTGTGATTTGTGTGGGGAGGCATGCATGTGGCTTTCCGTGTAACAACTTTCTTTCATAATTATAATAAAGAAATGCAATTTGTTATGGACTTTTTCTAATATCTAGTGTATATGAATTTTATGGCTTAATTTTGAGACCGGTATGTAATTGAGACCGGCTTGTTTCCGGGAATTGATGGTATTCAGCATCGAACCGGACACAATTCTCAGATCACAAACGTATCGCTTCCATCGTATGACATTCCCCTATGGATTTGGCACTCACAATATTCGATGATGATAATATCAAAATTTAAGTCGCACACACAGATTTTATAGCCCGACCCACGTTTTTAAATCATTCAAGAGTCGACGATATTTATATTTTAACATGTAATTTTGAGAATGATAGGGAATAATTTAAACAATGAAAGTAGTATTAGTTTCCCCATCCTTACGGATGATTTGAATCGTTGCCGTGGAAACCACTGCTACTCTGGATATTTTTTTAGATCAAATATCGTCACTTAGACGTCAAACAAGCTCACAGAGATGTCTAAACACAGTCAACAACCCGGTGACGTGTTATTAACACGCTATAAAAACGACTTTTAATGGCTGACACGTGCTCTCTTGGACCACCGCTTGTTTTTCTTGTCCTTTGCGTCCTCATAGGACATTTGAAGTGTTATACAAATGCTTTATCATACTTTGATAGACATAGTGACAGAGACAAATGTTATTTTCAGTAATTTATCAACATATAATCCTATAATTATGTACTTATATTGAAAATATCCACTTTCAAGACTAGAATATAACTTTTGAGACACTGTGATTCTAATGAAACTATATATTGTATTTTATCACATAGCCGACCAGGCGAGGGGATCATAGTAGGGTCGAGACATTAGTTAAAAATAACCACTTCCGGTTATGGCTTCTAAGTTGGGTCAATGGGCGTGATAACGTGTGTCCAGTACCGTTACATATATTACGTAGAAACTCAAAATGTCTATTATTATTTGGAATTGTGGTAAAAATATTTCTTCTTAAAGCGGCAATACAATTAGTCTATGTAATTAATGCATGTAAAACACGTTTTTACAATTTTGTCAGGAAATGACATTTTTGTCGACGAATATTTCTTTTCACAGAATTTGACATAATTTTCAAAAAATAAGACATTTAACTTTCTTCAAAGATAACTTTGCTGTCACCGAAGACATACATGAGAATGGGTTTTGATGCAATGAAACCTACTGCCAATCTCTGATCGTAATCAGAACAATAAATTTCGTTTCGATGACTACAATCAACTACTTTCGATCTAGAAACATGTCAATATCAAAGTCATTGAAAGACTTCTTGTAAAATGTAATGCAGTTTGGATGGTTTGAACTACATGAACCATATATAGCCATCTAACAAGAGAGAAAAATATTGTTGTATAACATTTTTTTATAAATCGGAACTGTAAAATACCTAAATACAATAAGACCTCACTTAAAGGTCACCTCCGTAATAACACCGCTTCAAAATTAAGAACACAATTTTCAAGTCCATTTTCACTGTTTGGCTTTTTATTCAACCTCAATATTAAAACTACTTCAATAACAAGACCAGTTTTCAAGGGTTCAAGGGTGGTCTTATTATTGAGGATTTACTGTATATGTACCATATATAGTCATCTGAGAACAGAGAACAATATGTTTGTATTACATTTTTTTTATAATTCGGAACTGTTAAATAACTAAATACAAAAATGTACTTAAAATACAGTAAAGCCCTCGCCTATAGACAACCTCAAACTTAAGACCACCTCATTTATAATAACGTATCTTTAATTTTTCTTCCATGTTTTAACTCAATAATCCGACCACCTCCCAACTAAGACCCACTTTCTTCAGAACCAATGTTGGTCTTATCATTGAGGGTTTACTGTAATAACTATGAAAGTAGCATTTACATTAAATCTACGTCCATTAAATGTATTAATAATTACAATTCAACCACAAATCGACCATAAATCACAATTTATAAATAATTGACCATCGACCAACTGCAGTGGCAAATCATTTAAATTTTAAATGCATTTCTATTCAGAAATATCATCGTTAATGTTTCTCGTATTTTCTTGAATTAGATATCATTTCTTGGTAATGACACTCATTTACTAAGTTATCAGTTTTACACGTGCACAGCACGTGCGCGGTCGTACATTATCATTGAAGACGTTTTTGTTTAAGTTATGTTCACTTAAGCCGGACAAATGACCCGACACCGGGGGACTATTGTTTATGGATTTCGTAGCCGACGTTATATGAAATGGACACCATAATTCCATGCTGTGGGAAGTTTGACTCGGCTAAATGCCGGACTTGCACGGTCTAAATGAATGGTAGTGCCGCACGTGTATTTGTTTCCACATTAAGATGTTTGTCGAGTATAATAGTAAAATATTTGACTTCTTCATCAATAATGGTGTGTGGTCAGCGAGAAGTTTTTGCTATGACAAGCTATTTTTTAATCATTTTGGGTCGTTTCAATGTTTTAGTTACAGTCAGACAGTTTCTGTTTGCATTTCTTTTTGTTTACAAAATGTTAAAATAATTAGCGATTGTAACACCTACAAAATGTATTGCAGCAAAAGATGACTAACTTTCATTGTCAGCCACTTCGACTCTCAGAATTAAGATTCCTGAAAAAATCACCGTCAGCAAAATCGTTTTATTTGAATATTTAACATTCCGCGTTTAAGTTTAATCATAGTTAACTACGAAAGTTATGGTACAAGACACAGATTCAATTTTCTTCGCGGAGAAGTTAGTCCTAATTAAAACATTTCTCGAGGCAAATTGATTAAGCGGAATAAATTAAAAATCAGAGAGGGTGCGATATTTATGGTTGGAAAATCAAAATTCTGGCCGAACAAATCTTTGAACGACTCCCTAAACATTCCTCATAAATGTTTGGAAAGACGTCAAGCCGCCGAACCCAAATTTAACCCATTCTAGATTGGTACCCAACGAATAATTATCCACCATGATTACTGGGTTATTACACGTAAGAAGCCAACTATTGTTCAAGCGGAACTTTGTCTTTGAAACTATAAAGATTTCTTGTTCAGATTGTTCCCGCATTTTGACGTGAAATCAAGTCATATCTCAGTAATTAATTTTAGACCCTCGGTTTGACGTAACATCTCTGTTGCACGTAGCATGATAAGGGCACCTTTGACCCCTTCAATTCAGATTCTGTACCCGCAATTAGCCGGGAAACAATCGGGGCCCTCTGATTTGAAAATTTCGCCTCCAGTAAAGCTTCAGTACAATGGCCGCTGACAGTATTTTTTCTCTCTCGACGTTTTTTTCGGAAAACCGTGAAAGATTCGATTGGTATTGTAACAATTCATCTTTTGTGTCTTTTCTCCTAAATATTCAGGCGTGGTACACCTGCAAATGTGGATTTTCTGTTGAAAATGAGCGGAACCCCCGTATTGCAGAAATCTCGGATTGACGCCGCGAGATTCTACGCGACTTCCAGGACTTCGGTTCCAGATAATTACAGGCTTAGAGCGCGGATCCCCTTCAAGTGGGCGGTTTCTCCAGCCCCAGATCCAGGGATCATAATTACCATACCAGAAAATAGGGACCGATAAAATAGAGCATAGGGCCCATACTGATTTTCCGGTTTTTCGTCACGTTTCATTACCCTTGGCAATGCGCCAATAAAATCCTTTCCAAGGAATTTATTCGTATCAAACTATCATTCATGTTTCCATTACCTGGTACCGATTGAAACCAGATACCCGTGTAATGAAAAGATGACAGAACTCCTAGTTTTTAATTGTGCCCCCTACTATAGCCTATCGTGCAAGTTCAGGTGTTAATTTCATTTAAATAAAAGTCATGTTACGAAATTATGTTCGTTGTACGAAGTTTTAAATTATTCCATAAAAATGCAAATACGCACCGCTTAATACCCCGGCCCATTATGAGTTAATAATTATGTAAACTACTTTATAATGTATGTTACGAACGTTCGCTGTTCGCGTGATTGTCAAAAAATCAGATACCGCATTTACCGTTCGCTCATTATCCGAAAATTAGCTTTCGAGAAAAATAATAACTTCTGCGCATGTGCAGATGATGTTGTTAACCTATTCACTGCGCACAACGTTGAACAGCACGCGAAATTTGGCGGAAAAATCTACGAACAATACCGTATCATACCGGACCTATGTCAAACTTTTAAAATGAATTTAAAAATATTTTACAAGAGTCAAGCTAATTCTACGCAAAAAAATGCATAAAAGCAAAAAAAATAATTAAACTAACATTAATTGAGTCATGTGAATTTCGTTACAAATATATACTAGTACTGTGCGAATTCATTCAGTGGATTTAAAATTAATGAATTATATCAAATCTAACTCTTGTACCTACAAAATGGGAGAAATAATCGAGGATTTACTAAAGAAATTTATTAACATTATATAGAATTCTTTGTCTATCAATGGACTGAAAAAAGTATTATTCTTTTAAAACCTCAATAATACGACCACCCTTGGGACTTTTGAAAACTGGTATTATTATTGAGGTGGTCTTTAAGTGAGGTTTAAACTTGAATAATGTAGTCAAGCTGAAAATGACACGTACAAGAAGCATAGCCATCCCACAAGCACAAGGGGACATGAACAGTTATACACAATGATAAATGCAATAGGAAAACAAGACACAAACATAAATAATTTGTGAAAAAGGAGTACCCCCTGTGAATGTGAAATTATGAGTACCCCCTGTGAATGTGAAATTATGAGTACCCCCTGTGAATGTGAAATTAGGAGTACCCCCTGTGAATGTGAAATTATGAGTACCCCCTGTGAATGTGAAAATAGGAGTACCCCCTGTGAATGTGAAATTAGGAGTACCCCCTGTGAATGTGAAATTAGGAGTACCTCCTGTGAATGTGAAAATAGGAGTACCCCCTGTGAATGTGAAAATAGGAGTACCCCCTGTGAATGTGAAAATAGGAGTACCCTCTGTGAATGAGAAAATAGGAGTACCCCCTGTGAATGAGAAAATAGGAGTACCCTCTGTGAATGAGAAAATAGGAGTACCCCCTGTGAATGAGAAAATAGGAGTACCCTCTGTGAATGAGAAAATAGGAGTACCCCCTGTGAATGTGAAAATAGGGGTACCCCCTGTGAATGTGAAAATAGGGGTACCCCTGTGAATGTGAAAATAGGGGTACCCCCTGTGAATGTGAAAATAGGGGTACCCCCTGTGAATGTGAAAATAGTGGTACCCCCTGTGAATGTGAAAATAGGGGTACCCCCTGTGAATGAGAAAATAGGAGTACCCCCTGTGAATGTGAAAATAGGGGTACCCCCTGTGAATGAGAAAATAGGGGTACCCTCTGTGAATGAGAAAATAGGAGTACCCCCTGTGAATGAGAAAATAGGAGTACCCTCTGTGAACGCCAGTAGCAAAAACATCACAGGGGTTTAAATTTGTTTTCAGAGGACACCAAACTTCACCCTTATCCTAATATCACCGAAAAAAAGTGAGCTTCGAAGATTATTTAAATCGAATTGAAAACTCGACCATACGTTCAAAAAAGCGACCATAACACGCACATTAATTAGCGATTAATTAGAGTCTAATTATCATCGACATTCAAGTTCCATGTTTAATTAATCAAATTCAAAAAGGTCGATTTGTGTCGTGTGTAGGTTCAAAGTTTAGCTGACTTGTTGTTTATACGACATACTGGTGATAGTTAATCAATGACAAAAAAGGGACAAATGAATTGTCTGAGTGTCTAGTATTCAAAATGTGAATTATTGAACCCAGAAACGAAAGTGACTTTTATGCTGATGTTCATTATCGGTTTCCATGTAAACATCATTTATTTTTTACATGTTTTTACAGATCTGGAATATTTTACAACCGTGTTAATCATTAAGGGACACAGCCCGGTAGGGGCCAATTGTTCCGACGTGCGCACGTGCGCTTGATTACTCCAAGTTTAGACCTTAACGAAAAGACAATGCCAGCGACACCGTCTGTTTTTATAAATTGGATTCATTCTCTAAGAGGGAACGCCCCTCTTTGAAAATGAATATGCGCCGAAATGAGAAGGATAGCATGATCGGTCAAAGGGAACGCTAATGAAAATTTATCTTCAGTCGTGGTTTCTGGTCTGTTGTAACGCAAAGGGATAAGATGGCATTTAAAATGCATGGAACCAGGATAAAAAAGAAAGAGGAATGTTATTTTTTCTTCAGTGAATCTGCCCATTAAAATATTCAATTTCTGTTTTTTTTCAGATACCATACTGAACGAACTTGTTTATGAATAATTGTTCAATATGTTTCTTTAAATTGAGGGCTGGTGAGAAATGAAATAAAATACGTAAACAATGTGCTTCCATAGCTCTGTCATTCTTGTCCTAGCTGTGCTGAGTTTGAACCAAGAGGGTATACCGTAGAATTGTGCGTTTGTCAACATGTTTTTGCTCGAATGAAACGAATGTTAAGTCCAATTAAATTATAATCGATTAGCTTTCTGGTAGGGTAAGACAATGCTATTCTAAGATAACATTCAGTCGGATCTCGTTTATGAGACAACCTTCTATCCGAATACATTGTGTCATTCGAAATAAAAATTAGGTCCCGATGTATTCTATGCACGTGGTAATGAAATGGGCTATTCGAAACCATGTATTACGGACCCGATAAATTAGAATGAATGAGGTCCGACTGTATTGTACATATTATTATTGTATTATTTCATTTTTTTTAGTTTACTATAAACACACAACGATTAATTACGAAGTTACACAGCATTTAAATATTATATATGGTTATTATCAAATGAGGATTTTTTAATTGCATATATACTTTTTTATAATGGGGCTTGAAGTCACATACTAGTAAACAGTCCGGGTCATGTAGTGACTATTCCAGTCACTCGGGTGGAGGTAGACCTCAAGCGGATACCTGGGTAGAACCTCCGACCTTCCGTAAGCCAGATGAAAAGAGTCCTCACTTAAAGATTTTATATTCCGGTTGATTCGAGCCCGCAGCGGTGAGGGGCAAGTGTTTTGAAGTCAGTGACCATAAACATTCGGACTTGGAGGCCCCGCAAATATCCATTAATTCTGACGGATCGTAGGCGCAGAAATAACAATCGTTCCGAATAAGTGCGTAATCGAAATCAGTGCCATTGCTTGTAGCGTAAACGAAAATATGAGAATAAACCATAAATAATTTTTAAAAAAATGCATCATCATTAAAACCCATCTTGGCGAATTAAGAATAATATACTTATATAGTTTATATTACACGTCGTTCGAGTCAAACTGTAATGTCATGATACGCATTGTACCACGCTTCGCACGAGAATTGTTTTCGATTTCTTGTTGATTGTAAACATGTTAATTGTTCTTGCTACGCGAAAGTTTTCAGTTTAAAAATAAACATAATAGGGAAGATAACTTCTCCTGGTTTTGGGTTGGAAAATAAAAATAAATAGGAAAAATAAATTTACCGCCAAATAGTAGGCCTACTTGTAAACGATTTTTTGGAAATTGTCAAAAATGCTATTAATGACCATTGATATCGATATGTTTTCCCAATATACATTGCAAGTGTCAACGCAGTGTTTACTAACGCGTTTGCACCTTTTCTTAGACCTCGATCATGTCCAGTTAACTCCCTTTAAAATGTCTTGATTAATTGCTGATTTATCATTTCAGTGCGGTGCTAATTAGATAAATGTCAGTCACAGACAGATAACAATGTTTATTTAAACGTGTCGTTTCTACAATCTAAGATTTTGATATTGTCAATATCTATTGTTCACTTGGCAGATTAACAGGTTTTGCGAGTGCCCGAAATAAAAGGGATCTCGTTCCCCTAAATACGGATAACGAAATCAACACGTAACGAAGGGACCTTCTGTTTTGTTAACACATTTGGATGTTTACACTTGTTGACACCTGTCACCTTGACAACAACGTGTCACGTGTTATATCACTAAGGTAACGAACAACGTTACAAGGAACGACTCGGTTTATCAGCTTAAGAAAATAAAAGTTCGTGAAAAATGGATTGTTTTTTTACAAATGATTAGGTCCGATAACGGGATATTTGATGTTGTTTAATTGTCAATGTCACGAATACATAACCCCTTTTTCTGCAACTGTCACACAGACTGGCTTTGTTTAGAATGACGCGCCGTCGTCTGGACACCGGACAGTATTCTTGGTTAGATTTTATCGGTGCTATAAGTCGAATGTTCAGCTATAATCGAAAATTGGCAATTTTCTCACTTATTTTGTTAATAGTGAAGCAAATAATGAAAATACCAATAATAATAAAATAATAATACTGATAAACAAAATATAATCTATGACGATGACTATAACAATAATGGTGTTGTTTATATTTTTATTTTGTGATAATGATGATAATGATGATTATGATATTGATAATATTTTATATTTGCTCTCCACATAACTGAAGAAAAACATTGCTGAGCTTGCAAATACATGTAGCAGTTTTGTGTAAATATCCCAAATTAACTATATACAATAACTAAAACCCCTTTAGTTTGACTATATACTTTGTATTGCTATGTAAATAAACAACGACCAAATCAATAGTTAAACATTGTATTGATAATGAAATATGATCCTAAATATGATACGTATAGCGTTTTAACGTTTTAACATCAATTAAGCGAAGATGGCTTAAATATAAGAAGAGATAGAACATTTTCCCGGAATACTTGATATTGTAAGCTATCTACAAGACAGAATAAACATTGACGAAACAAAATTAGTGGGGAAAAATCAAAATTATATAAATCTCAGAATTAATATTGAAATCATGGTTAACTATTTGAGTTATGTATTCCAAAATTATATTATTAATTCAAGATGCATATTATAAAATAATCCGTACGAAAGTGAAAAAGTGACAAAAAAGAGTAAAACATTTTTGCAGAAGGTTTTAAAGCGAAATAGTTCTATCTGCCTTAAATAGGTACGGTGATAGACTGGTTTCGCTGTGACCCATCATTACTGTCTTTACATATCTCCGCCACCTGTACTTTATGGCCGCGCTCTACAATCTATCATGTTACGTCGGGAGCACGATCGAGACCAGCGCCCCCTAGTGAGCGTAGTAATGGGCAATATTTGCTATAATTGATGTTATTTTTAAAACTTAGTTATTTTTCTTTGTTTAATCGTAGATGAACTTTCGATGATGTATTTTTGATAACGTCGATACATTATCCGATTAGAAATATAATCATTTAACGGTATATCATTGTGTAACTTCAACAAAAGCGGGGCCATTGCTGCCCTTTGTTCTCACGTGACCCAAACGATATTCCCGTGGCGCGATCAAGGCATCAATGTTCATAAAACACATTGAAAGATCTGTCATTAAACTGGGCTTTTTTAAATCTCATATTATTCGAGATTGATCAATGTAGCAATCCATTTATTTATCAATCGAACGATTTTGTAAAAAATACATTTTACACATAAAAGTCGAGGTATGGCGGTTCATAGGAGACGCGACAAAAATACGCTTCTCGAAGTTTTAGAATTAATTGCGCCAATTTTTGCTCAATTTTGATTCATTTTTTTCTGTAAATAAACAAAATTTATCATTATGAACAGAACATAACAGAACAGAATATTTATTTCGACGTGTACATTGTACATAGTCATCATTTACATATAAATACACAATATAAACACACATTATTGTAATTATCTATAAGTATATACTATACATCCAAATATATCAAAATTACATAATATACACAATACAAACACAAGTGTATATACCATTTACATTCAAAGTTTCTTATAAATACAAATATAAATCAAAGGTCAAAGGTGATCAACACAAAATAATTTTTTTTAATTATGTTAAGTATAAAATTATGAATAGAATTCTATGCATAAATATAAACTAAGCAACATTATTTAATAAACTGTTTCTCAACATCAAGGCTTTTTTACAATAATGAGGAAGAGCACCACTTTTAAAATTTGATTTATTGAAAATTAACCTTCTACATATAAGAGGGTTTCTTAATTCAAATGTGTTTGTAAAACAAAATCAGTGATATTTACCCCTTTTTTAAATAGTACCTCATAGATTTATATGAATATATGATCCCATAACATGTACATTGGATATATTTATTTCAAACGGACTTAATGCTTTGGTGTAGAAAGTTCATGTTTTAGTACTGTAAAACTGACTTCAAAGATCATTTCAAGGATTAAGACCACCTAATCAATACGACCGTATGTTCATGGACTTGAGGCATTATTCCCAGACACTTAAAGTCTGAAACCTTAAAATTTGCAAAAACTATATTTACCAGTATTTTGTTTTGATTACTTTTAAATGAATGAACTTCTGTGTGAATAATTGTTGCTACCCTCTTAACACCTTTACAAATTTATTAATTTTAGTCATTAAAATCTGTATTGTTATTACAATTATAGGAGCACAAAAGAACATTTCAAGTCTAAGTCTGAGTTTCAGACTTAAAATGTTTATGAATAAAGCCCCAGTTGTTATTTTTTCTTCATATTATAACTCGATAAACAGATGGCCTTACAACCAACACCGACTTTCTTCGGACCCAAAGGTGGTCTTATTATCGAGGTTTTACTGTACTTCACAATCAAAAAACAAAAATGCATAAATTCAACCCTGTTCACTTCTTGTAAGAAAGATCGATTTTTGCGCACACTAATCGAGAAAATGTGATAGAAATGATGGCCCTTTAATCCGCGGCACGTGCTAGCGTTTAAGCAGACGATAATAAAATCTAAGTTGTCATTTCTTTATGAATGAGGGTAATTTAATAGATTCTTGTCTTTTCGGCGTCTAGTTTCATTTAAAGATCATTTTGTGTATCATCAAAAGTGTTAATTTCTCTTATCGTTGTCTTAAATCTGACCAGACGACATTTGCGATCTGTTGACAAACACGACGAAAGACAAAGAGACGCGCGGACTTCTTTTTACGTACACGCTTAGACCGGAAACTACGTGTGTAAGGAGACTGGTTATGTGATCTAATTTTCCGGAAAAAATTGCAACTTTATAACCACTTTTCAAACAACGATTTGTTACAATATATATACCCTGTCTTCACATAAAAATGTATCACGTCTGCGCTTTTAGTTTCAGTAAGAATTTATGTGCAGATATCTTAGTGACATAAAACTTAAAGATGTATCTGGCTCATCTGAAGGTGAAATGTTTGAATGAGTTTGATCCACTATCGTTGTTACCTTGACTAAATAGTCTTTGATAAGAACCATTGCAATGTATAACCAATTGAAAATATCCCAACTTATCATAATATACTAAATACAAAACTAGAAAAATACCCCGCTTGTAAAAAACCCTGGAAGTTTGTAATAATGCAAACCTCTGATAACGTTTGATTATGCATATTTATTGATATTTTAACTGTATGAAATACATTTTCCAGTTTGTGTAGGTAAACACATACCCCCGAAAATGAGCATGATATTACTTTAACATTGACAAAGTGTACTTGGAATGCAGTTTAAACATAACTAGTTTACAAAGATAGTGAAACGAGTTCTGACAATGAATATCAATTATGTATGTTGGTTACTGTTTCCAACAAACAATCGCGTCTTGTTCAGAAATTGTTTAGATCGCAAAAATCTCACAGAATCTCGCTCATGACGGGACTTGAACCCACGAACGCTGGATCAGGAGTATGGTGTACTACCCCTTGGGTACCGCCGTGTCCCCGAACAGATCGTGACTTTTCTAAGCGCCTTTTTTAAGATAATAATAATAATAATAAGAGCTTTATTTTCAGAAGGTAAAATCACAAAAGACAGAAAACTTTACATTGGTACATATAAAAACATAATAATTACAAATACAAAGCACGTCTTATTTTCACGTAGCCTTCCATAAAAAAATTATAAATGTTATATACATGTAGAAATATAATATTTACAATTTTGACAAAATGTGTTAAATATCTTCACTTGAAGAAACAAAATTAAAAATAATATACGACAGACACACAAAATTGATAAAAAGTGAAGAAAAAATCCAACTGCTTTTTGTTATTGAAATTTTAAAAGGTATGTATAATATCTTTTTTTTAAATTGTGTCAAAGATTGCATTGAACGAATATCTTCGGTGATGTCATTCCATACAGTCATGCCAAAATATGAAAAAAAGATTTAGAGCTAGACTTGTGTTTTAGCAGTAAAAATGGGATAGTTCTGAAAATATGAATCGAAATCATCTTAAAAACATCATTCAATACACTGACAACTTTGTATTCGGTCATGCCACACAAATATCTGCTCTCATCATTTAGCATTATATTGAAAGCGCTTTGTTTAAAATGACAATTTTACGTTCGTCGAGCAGACGTAAAAGACGATACGGAGCCAGAACTTACCAATACTGATGTCAATTATCGTAGGTTTAGGACCACCGCAGACGACGTGGTGTCTATTTAGGTCACGTGACATGACATTGTCGTCTGTTCTGTATAATTATCATATACATTCGACGTAGGGTATGACCTAACGCCGATAACAACATTATAATGTAATTTGACAATATAATTACGTTCGTTGTTTGGTCGTTATGTTGTAATATCGAGTTATACATTCTATGTTAACATGCCAACAGCAAGAACCATCTATTATTGGGGAAAAAGGACGCAGAATCAGTTAAAAAACTGTGACATTGTATTAGAAATCATCTTACGGTACTAAGTTCGTTCGTACTGTTCTGTTTCTTTGATAAAAATAAGACGCATACCGCAACTTTTGACATTTTTTAGGTTCTTACTTGTATTGAACTCATTTTATTCATCTTATACCATTTAATAAATAATAAGATAATAATTTTTTCCGAAGAGAATATACAATGGAATAGAAACATAATTGCATACTAGTATATTTCTAAAGACACGGCCGTCCTTTGAAATGTATATTACATACAGTCGGACAGCGTTCATTCGAATTCATCGGGTCCGAATTTTTATTTCGAATAATACATGTTTCCGAAAAGCCCATTTCAATTCGACATACATAAGAAGATACATCGGGACCTCGGATATTAATTTCGGACGATACCAAGTATTCGGATAGAAGGTTGTCGAATAAACCGAGTCCCGACTGTATATATAGTAATCCACAGATACACTTATTAAACCGTTGGATATAACATTGAATTAGTAAATACAAACAGCATTATCAAGCTAATACGAACTCGTACAAGGAACATTTTCCATTCACTGCAAGATTAGTGTGAATTAAAAACAAAAGATGTACAATTTATTGTTAACCTTAAATATGTAACCTATTGAAAATAGTGTGCATGGAAATTGTTAACTTTTACGTACAGTAAAACCTCAGGTTTAATTAAGAGAAAAACGGTGAAAATGAACTTGAAAGTTGTGTTGTTAATTTAGAGTTCGTCTTTATGTGAGTTTTTACAGTATATAGACTAGTCTGAGCTTTTTTAAATACTCGACTTTTTCCCGCTCAGCGGCATGACATCTTTCTCTTTTCAGGCTATACGTTCGTTTCACACCAACACAACTGCCATTCATTTACCAAAATACATTCTCTTAGTTTGATATTGACATGTTTCGAAACCGAAAGTAGCTGATTTTCAGTCTTCAAAACGAAAGTAGGGATTTTGGCAGATCGGAGAGGATTGTTTAATGTATCGTTTTGATAACATTGGGCTTCATTACTTCAAAAATGTTTTCCATACATGTTTTCATGTCAGAAATCGTCACATTTACCAGTATACGCCTTAAGTTCTTCAATGACAGCGCAGTTTCTTCGAAGAAAGTCTGAAGTTTAAGGTCTTATTTACTGCAAATTATGTCCAATTCAGTGAAATAAAAATATTTTCGTCGGCCAGAATGTCATTCCTTACCAAATGTGTAAAAATAGTTTTTATACATACTAGAGGGTCTGCATAAATTACTTAAAATGAAATCCCACTTTAAAATGTCTGCTTTTGTTACTGTGGAAAAGATTGTTACTTTGTGACATAAAATTAAAGGTATTTACTTGACATCGGTGCAGTGTTTTGGCAGTTATTATGTTCAAAGAATTCATGTATGATATACAGTAAAACCTCACTTAAAGACTACGTCATAATAAGACCACTTTAAAATTGAGAACACAATTGTTCAGTCCATTTTCTCAGTTTTGCTCTTTATTCAGCCTCAATATTAAGACCAGTTTTCTAGGGTCCCAATAGTGGTCTTAATATCGAGGTTTTACTGTAACTTTAACCTTTAGATGATTTTAAATCAACAATATGAGATTGACGCAAAGGATCTTAAACGTTTTAGCATGCTCTAGCAGACGTCTAAGTAATGTTAAAATGGTCATCCATCGAGTGATCCCTAAAATAGCCCCTTTTATCCGCTCACTATTTGACAACGTAAGAAAGCCGATGAATGAAAACGGCGTAATTACTAGTAAACAAGTTTGAAAATAAGTACATACTATAGTACATAAATTATACTTAAATGGTTTAAATGTTTCATGGTTTTATTACGCGATAAAATGTTCAAAAGATTGTAAGATGAATAATGCCTGTTATGTTCTTTATCGTCATCGAAACTCGCGTTTGAACGTAATTTGTCAAAACTTTGTACTAGGGAGACGCACCATTGTGAACCAATTAATATGACACATTTTCAGCGACGTATTTGTCTTTCGGAAATCAGATTACTACAAAATAACGATACATAATCGTTCACATAAAGTACTAAATTACTTAATTGGATACTAAAACTATGAATTGATAATATAAACAGCGATTAAAGGTCGCTAATCCAGTAACTTAAAATGAAAAATTGTCGTCAAATTACGCACATTATCGGATACGAAAAACGGCGATTTATGTTAGATGAGCAAGTAAAAAAACGGCATGAAAATAAAGACGTTTGAATAACGGACGTTTATGATGATTGGCCGGCTTTGATCATACCAACTGTCGGCAGGTGTATTATTGAGGTGTATCTAAGTTTTAAATAAAATTAGTGTCGGTGAATTATTTATAACCGCGGCAAGGTGACGTGAGGGAGGCACGCGCCTTCCCGTTTTTTTCTCGTACGTCGCAAACGGCATTTTGTCATTCGTGTTTTTACAGATTTGTTGTCTGTTGTCAAAATTTTTGTTGGAGGACATTTGTTATTTTGAAATATCAAATTGTGACATTATATTAAGTGAAAAACATGTTTTATACGAATAAATTTGTGATTAATGATGATACGACTAATATGGAGAGCAATGGTGTTTTTATGGTGTTTCAACATATTACACGTTTCAATGTTGGCTCCATTTAGATACAACAATGTCTTAGATGTCGGATTGTATGTTATAATATGATACATTGATCGCTTTCTAATAAATTAAGCAAATTATCCCGGCACGCATTCTTCGCCCTATGAGAGGACGATAAAAACCGACTGTCCGGTCCTTTAGCCGTTACGTCCCTGAGTAGTGGCGTACACAATATGTAACGCATGACAGTCATTCGCAAATGCCTCGCCCCATGTTCACCAAAAAATATAATATTGAGTATTTCTTGAAACTCATACCAGCTAAGCTCAAGTTTTCACTCAAAATTGTATGCACAAAATATTCTAGTATTAAGTGTGTCTCAGACAAACTTGAAATATTAGAGTAAAAAATAAAAAATTGGCTTAAAAATTTCCCTCATTATTTCAGATTAAGAAGGCCACCAAAAACGGAAAAAATTACAGCCATTTTTCTCAGTTTTTGGGGAAGTACGGCTGGTCCTTTAGATAGGGGGAATTTGCATCAGGAATCATCTTATTCTGGTATTTATAAGGCTGAAATTTTAAATAGTTTTACTGGAGGGGAATTTTCTTTTTAAGTAGAGAAAAATATATACTTTTTTCTTTGTGGAATGGGGCCCAATATCGGCCCCAAATTTGCCATAAAAAGGGGCTGCATTAAATAGTATTCACTTTAATTACCAACGTTTTGCCATAAAGGCTTATTCAGGGTATAAACCAAACAACCACGTAGTACTCATAATTTCAGCGAATAGCATCTGAGGGAAATGTCAAGCTATTTGAGTAAATACTCAACTTTTAGTGTTAATATGGACGTGTACTTTTTGTGAGTATAGGACATTGATTGGCCAGAGATCGAGCATTAATGGTATCCTAATTGTTTCTAGTTTTTCTAGTTTTGATGACAGAAAAACGACAGTTAGTGCTAATGTCCAGTCAGCCTGTACGAGCAGAAGCTAGCGAGAACACATAAACGTTACCGTATCAATTTACGTTACCATATTAATATACGTTACCATATAAATTTACGTTACAATATGAATTTACGTTACCATATAAATTTACGTTAAATATAAATTTACGTTACCATATACGAGGACCATATAAATACTGCATCGTCAACAACAAGCATACTTGTATAATACTTTGCTCACTGAACACGTGAATTCATGGAGTTGAATTCGCGAATTCTTGAAGCTGAAATGTCACCTCCAGGCTTTCGTAGAATAAAGTTGTACATGTTATTATAATTAAATACAGTAAACCCCGCTTCAATGGACAATTTCCAAATACTGAAAAAGACAGTTTGGTTAAACATGTACATCTGCATGTAGTCTCATTGGGCCATTACGTGAGGTTTATCCGTATTGATTCAGTTTGTATTTTTTTACCATGGATGGTAATTAGAAAAATATTAGTGTATATGCTAATGTATTCCTAAATGAGTTTCTAGCTATCATACGGATGAAAACTGTTAATTATTTTCCGATTAATTATGAGGGAATCATGGGTAAAATGCACGTGCGATGATATAGAAATCATTTCCACTCCGGAAGAATCATGTTAATAACTGAGAAATACTGTAAAGTAGTCCATCTTATGCGGGTTGCTATCTTTTTGATGTTGAATTTGTGGTAACAGTTCTCGGCGGATTGATACGGTTCAGTGTAATATAGTCCCGAGCAATGTATCGAAATAATAAGGGCTTTCAAGAAATACGATGACGATAACGATATTTTCACATGGGATTTCGCCAATAGTTTTCGACACAATCACTTAGACGCTCGATGAAAAATGAGTATGTCCTCATATTACAGCATGAAATCGACAAGAAATGTATTTAAGAAAGAAGCCCCCACCCACATTTACCACTTCCCGATCTTTTTCATCGGAAGTGTCTTGCATTCTGTACATCCATCGTTGTTAAAACGCATTAAGAGCCCATATACCGCTTTAGTAAAGCTGGCTTTTTGAAGTGCTGTTTTGAAAATCATTTGTTTCGTTCTCAACTGCGCCTCAGTTCCGAAGTCGTAGTTTTTTTCCTCCAAAATGGCGGTTCCATTGTCAACATAAATAATCTCTCAAATACGGCATGATGTTGAAGGAAATCTAAAGCCAGACAACATGTAAATTTGACATCAGGTGGTAAATAAAATTTAATGGCTTACAACAAAAAGTGATAAAAGGTAAAATAACAGGTTTTAGCGACTACTGTAATAATTGTTTCATGGTGTAATACGGCGGTTATCGGCGCCGCGTACTTTTTACCGCTTGTGAAAAACACAAAGTTCATATAATTTGATTGTTCAACTAGCAACATCCATTTGTTAAATTGACAATACATCGATTTTACAATCTGAATGAGGGTTTTTTGCAGTTGTCCAAAGGGCTCTTCGCCCTTTAAATCGAATCGAATGATACCGTTCGTTCCTCTGTAATGGATATTAATAAATTAAATACAAAGCCGCGAATAGTCTTTCATGTGTTTAATTAATGCGGCGGCGATGTGCGTAATAACCTTTAAGTTAATTCTCGTGGTAATGTGTTAATACAAATCAGTATGATGAAAAAGTACAGAAATAACAATTTTCAAAGTACTGGCGAAAACTATCCGTTTTTATGAAACGTTTTACCCCGACTCGGGTGATTGAGTTTCGGGAGTAATTGGCGGTGCGACAATTAAATATCAATTTTGAAAATTTTGAAGTGAAAATTAATGAAAATAAATTAGTTTTAGCCATTAAAATCGGTGCAAATACGTTTTTGCTAAGCTTGCGTATCAAGGTGATATTACTGGATTGATTTTGAAAAGAGCCCTTTATTATCCAATGTATCATTGCGCCTAATTAATGCAAATAATTAACTTGAAATTACCGAACATTTGGGGTTAAGGCAACCTTAGGGCAACCAGAAATGAACGGTCTAATGGAACAGGGAACTGTTGTTATCTGCCCTGGTAATTTCAATAAAGGGTATAAAGTAAAACCCCTCATAGAGACCACCTCTAAATTCAGACCACCTGCTTAATAAGTCCGTATGTTCCTGTGTCAGTTTCTGATTTTTCTTTTATATTTATACTTAATAATAAGACTACCTCAAAATTACCAACGACTGTTTCTTCAGCACCAATAGTGGTATCATCATTGAGGTTTCACTGTATTGAAGTACGACTGATGTGTTATTTTACCGCTATCTATCAGGAGACACTGTCTGTTTGTTACGCTTCATTTTATTTTCAAATGTTGTCAAACGTAAACAGTTTTTTGTGTGATCTCCGTTAACAAATTAAGATGTAGTGTTCATTATACCATGTCAGACAGTAACCTTTAACAAACATTGCATTAATGTGGTCTTTATAGCGAGGTGTTCATTAAAGTCAGGTATGTTTGAGTGATGGACTTTCTGGGTATCACTTCAGAAAAACAATGAAGTATTTTACTATATAAACAGTGAACATATTTGCTTTGAAATATCACCTTGCCATTACTAGCTTTGGAAAATACCCCGCCATTATTTGCTATGAAAAATCACATAGTGAATGTTTCAAAAGTTCCAATAATGTGGTCTTTATCGCGAGATGACAAGTATGAGTCGGACGTTTTTGTGCAATGGCGTTTCGGTGATCCTTGTTGGAAAACAATAGACAATTCTGATCTTGTCCCTGTTTGTACGGAGATGGTTCAATGCTATGGTTTTAAGGTACAGAGTCCTATTTTTGGTCTAAATATCCTTACTCTCAAATATTAGAAAAATGGTTGTAATTTACATCATACAGGTGTACCATAGAGAACTGCATGGTCACTTTTATTACATGTTTACCAAAACCACAAAAACAAGTGTCCGTTTTTCTATCCTGACCTACCCGCCGAGTTAGCACTAGCATAGGATATACCCGTATTGTACAGTTTTGCTGTTCCAGGAAACTTTTAAGAAATGTTACCATGCAATGTTTTAGAGTATGTCTGTATGAAGGCATTAACTTGCCATTTTCTCAAAGTTATAACTTAACATATTTTGATAGAAAATGAGACTGTGTACCTTGAAATATGATATCACTATAAACCATGATAAATACATGTATTGACTTTGCGAGTATTATGTTTAAAAGGTGTCCATGTATGTTATTTAAGTTTCAATTTATATCGATGGAATTCAGAGCGAACAAAGTGATATAATATCAGAATCGTGCCGAACATAATTCGCGCATTTTTGTTGATAAAAGTCGACATAAATAACGTTTAACAATTAATTCTGAGCATCGCTCGTTACTTAAACAAGTTAAGTACGAGTTCGCACGTGCGATCGTGCACTGAAGCAGATTAAGACTTTATCCATTCTAAAAGAAAAATATATTTTTGTACGTACTCATAGCATTAACCCAACCATTGGATATACAGTCAGCAATCTTAGATAAACATTGCAAAGAATAATAACGAATGTTTAATCGAGTGTACTTATATCGCATTTCGCGTAGTAATACCATGTTATTTTGGCAACATTTCGTGATGACGTCACAACATGTTACTACATTTACGAGGCATCCAGTTCATTATGACATTTGTTTTAGCTATACGTTTCAAAGCCTATTGCACGTGCGTGTGGAATTAATTTCCTCGTGTTTATTGACAGTGTAAGAAATACGTAGAAAAACATTAATCTCATAAAATCAGCCACCTGAAGTATGTAACATTACCGGTTGCGTGTAAAGTCAATACTTTTGTATCACGCCGTACCATAAACATCCGTCTTACCGGGACGGTGCTTAACCGAACAGAAAGAAAACAAAGCGTTTCGGCAGATTAATCCGACGATTAACTGATGAATTAAGGATATAAAAATAGATACTCTATGCTATCACGCCGTTAAGTAAATGTTGATGTTGAACGGATGGTCAAACGAAAATATGACCCGTCGGAAACCCTTTTTGCACCGGCCCCTTAAAGGCATGTAATGAACTTCGGCGAGTTTAACTTTTGAAATCATTTAGAATGTTAGCGTATCAAAAACCAATGTTTATGTTTCAGTTTAATTTTAATAGGATTTGTGCAATTATATGATTTTTACTGTCGAAAATTCTAAAGCGCCGCATTTTTTCAAGTCTAGGTACAGAAAGGTCGATTGTACTTAAGTGGTATTTATGCGCCTCTATCGAATTGAGTTCATTGAGTAATGCCGTTAAACGCTATCAAGTATTCTACTTAAAGACTAAGTGATTTTTTTAAATATGCTGAGTTTTATAGAAAAACTATAAATTTACCGTTTTGTTGATTTAACAAATTAAGGCAATTACGTAAAACGTCACAGAATACCACAATACATCACAAACTCTTCAGAACGCCCCACTCTTGAGCAACAACCCCTCTTCAACAATAGTATCAATTTTCATGTACATGTAGTAAGAATTTACAATCAATTCAACCACTCTTGAGCAACAACCTCTCTTCAACAACAGTATCGATTTTCCTGTACTAAGAATTTACTATCAATTTAACCTATCTTGAGCAAAAAACAACCTCTCTTCAACAAGAATATCAACTTTATTGTAATAAGAATTTACAACCAATTCAACATCTCTATTGCAACAACCTCTCATCAAGAGTCAACACTTGGGAGTTCCATATTGTGTTGGTCTGAGGATGTTGCGCTATATAGAAGGGGCCTACTTTAGTGGTACGTAACTTTCAATATTTTGCGATTCTTCTTCTTTCATTAATGCGACTTTTATAAGTAAATGTTTATTCCCCGCCCTAATTAAAAAGGGAAATAAGTTTAAAATTATAAAGCAATAAAGTGAATAACGCTAAATGCATTTTAACTACATGTATATGTTAAAATTTCTTTCATTTATGTGATTTTTATAAGTGGATGGTTATTCCCCGCCCTAATTAAAAAAAGAAAATTACGAGTTTAAAATTATTACTAATAATTATAAAGAAATAAAGTGAATAAGGCTAAATGTATTTTAACTACATGTACGTGTTAAACAGACGGGCTTTTCAACAGTGATTATGTTTTGCCAATTCCTTGTGGTTATATGATATTATCTTTGATTCTTTGTACACATTAATTGAAGGCAATTATAATTGCTTTAATCTTATCCATGTCAGCCACTTAGTTGCGACAGGAGAGACAATCCACGAAGTATAGACACATTACTACTGTTAGCTGAGAGCCACTGATTCAGCGGTAATCAAAAGTTACCTTGTTATGATAACACTAATTTTCATAATTTACAATACACATAAATATTGAAAGAAAGGATATAATGTAATTGCTAATTGATTTATGCACGTGAAGTCGCGTGCCACCGAGAGGATACTGAGGTGAAGCTTAGGGGCATATATTTCCCCAGTCAGGTGGGCTCATGAAATATTTAAGCTTTCGTACTGTTATAAAGACATTGGAGAGCACTTGACTGTAATTATAAATCCGATAGTATTATTTAATGCTGAAATAATAAGTTGATGAAATCGTCTTGTGTGATGGACGATTGCTCGACCTGGTAGACGTTAGATCGATTTCTTACCCAAGTCAAACTTGTTTAGTATTCCCAAATGAGAATATTTCCAAGGCCATGTTGTGTACTGTTGCGATAACTAGTTGATAGACTGACTATACTAATAGTGTATTACACAATGTTTCAATTAAGACGCACTTAGTTTGGTCATGATGCCTATTTCTGTATAGTAAGTGTCAATATGACAATCCATAATTACCTTAGTACATAATGTATGCCAATAAAAATAAATAAAGAAGTCGAGCAGAAAATGCCACATACGTGGTACACAGACGACCCTAAAGAACAAGGATACACGAAAATATATACAGTAAAACCTCAATAATACGACCACCATTAAGACCCTTGAAAATGGTCTAATTTTTGAGGTGGTCTTAATATTGAGGTCATATAAAGAGTAAAACAGTGAAGATTGACTGAAAAGTGTGTTCTTAATTTTGAGGTGGCCTTGGTGTTGAGGTGTCTTTGGTTTTGAGGTGGCCTTGGTTTTGAGGTGGCCTTGGTTTTGAGGTGGTCTTTAGTTGAGGTTTTATTGTATACACTAATTGTAGTCTGTTTTTTTAAATACTTGTTTTTTTTTCGTTCAGCGGCTTCACATTTTTCTCTTTTCTGTTGTATATAATTTAGTTTCAAACCACCCAATTGCATCTCATTTTACAAAGTTGTGTTCTTAATTTGTAGGTAGTCTTTAATTGAGGTTTTACTGTACATACAAGTAAACAAATAGAAAGACAAAAGGAACACACGAGACAAACATAAATGAAAGGTGAAACTAGGAGTACCGCCTTGGAACGGACAGTGGCCCAACACCACTTGAGATGTAACCCTGGTTTCAGGGTACACCTAACCTCAGACTTGTCCTGAATGTAAAGTTTAGTCAAAGGCAATTTACCTTATGTTAGATGTTACTATAAAGTATCGTGCGAGACACAGGAAATGTTTTGTATCTTCATTTTAACATTTGTTAGCCTACAAAATTGAAATTAATTAAGTAATATGTCTAATATTTCAATACAGTAAAACCTCAATACTAAGACCACCATTGGGAACCTTAAAAGCTGGTTTTCTTATTGAGGTGGTCTTAATATTGAGGTCATATAAAGAGCAAAACAGTGAAAATGGACTTGAAAATTGTGTTCCTAATTTTTGAAGTTGTCTTCATGTTGAGGAGGTATTTAAGTGAGGTATAACTGTACATAATTATATCCAGAAACTATGAAACAATTGATACATTAAAACTGTAGCCCCTTACCGCTTATATGTAAATATCTTAACAAATTACTCAAGGATAAAGACTCATCAAGTAAACATTGTCCGCTCACGAACTTCCAGTTTGAAGTCTTTAATCTTAAACCAGCCGTACACTGTCGAAGAGGATTTCAAAGAGTTTCAAAGAAAATTATTTTTATCCCAAATCTGAATTAATTTGATCAATTTTCGTCCGATTAACGCCACTCCAAACTTTAAGATGTCATTTTCTATTAATGAACTAATTATGGTAGTCAACTAATGTCTAAGAAATCGCCAAAATATCGAACGAATATCGATAATATCTCTCGAGGCTCAACGAAAACAACAAAGGGTTATCGGTTATCGCATCTTTGAACAGTTGGTGGCATTTTGTCGGATACTCGTTTGGTAGCCTTCATCATTGTTGTATGGTATTTTCACCAATAATGTCTCACAGTTCGGGTCATCGTGTATCCCGAAATGGCGATTGGATGTATTTTCCGTGAAATTCATTATCTATATATTCCAATCCATTTCAACGCTTCTGCTTGGTCGTAGTTAGTATTTAGAAACTATTTATAGAACAGAACAGAATGATTTATTAATATACTGAGTACAAATGTTTATTTAAATACGCAAAATGCAAGACTTCTCTAATTTCATGAACTTACTTAGAGATGCAAGCTAATAACTTATCACGATATTATTTCATTTTACACAATGATGAACGCTAAATTTTCCTTTCAATCAACGGGTCTTTTCATGTCAAAACAAGTCTTAAAACACATATAAATGACATTTAAAAGACATATCACAGGTACAAAAATTCGTTTTTAAATGTTCCATTTCAGTATTATACTTATCATCCAATTTATAAAATTTACAAGATTTATGAACGCGATATTTTGGGCGAGAATAAATAATTAACCAATCATTAATGTACATGTATCTATAATATATGATATAATTATCATTTATGTAATATAGTATACGTGTAAGCTATAGTTTAATTTATTGAATTCCTTTTTTTAAATAACACAAAAGAAAACATGAACAACAGCTCGAAAACATCCAACTTTATTGATTTCAGAAATTGCAATATCTATTTACAGTATATACGAAATCAAACCATGAAATTGAGAATGCATTTTTAGGAAACGTCACATACAGACCACCTCGAATAAAGACCATCTCATTAGAAAAAGGCGCTTTATACATGGACCAGCTTTGAATATTTTTCTCCTATATCTTCACTCGATAATCAGACCACCTCTTCACTAAAACCGTCTTTCTATAGAACCAATGGTGATCGTATTAGTAACTGTCATTGTCTTGAAATTAAACAAATTTTAGATATCCAAAATATATTTTATCACAAACCACGCAAGAAAGAGACGTTCGGTCTAAAAGTATCACTTAAATTTGGTAAGTTTATATTTTAGCTACCAATTAAGATGACAATATTGCACATAACGTGGCTAGAACAATAACCACGTGTCCGGAAGTGACGTCATTTTAATTCTCATTTTCTATTATTTAAATGCAAATAAAAATGGGATGAAAATGAGAAAAAAGTCACAAGAAGGTCGAGATGTTTTCGCACATAACTGTTTGCCCATTTTTTATCTTGACGAGTCAAATATACATCCATCATTAAGATGAACCCTCACGTGGTTTTATGCAACTTCACTTTATAGACTGCACGTGCGCAAAAATCATCCGTGAAAAATGGGCATGTTCTTCTTACGGGACGTTGGGACGGATTAAAAGGCAGTTAAGCATTGTTCTGTAAATTAGCAAACGAAAAACGCACTTCAGAATGTGCCACGTACTTTAGAAGCGGTAAAAGAATACAAAAATCGACACTTAACGTTATATAACAGGTTCCATTCAAGTGTTTGCTCTTGGGAAACTCCACGTAACCTCACTTTTTGTTCAAGATCGTTAAGTGTTGATTTATGACCGGCGCATCTTTTATTAGACACACGTTATCTCGGAAGCACCCGATGCTTAGAAACGGAGAGACGTTTCCCTAAATGACTTTCACCAAAATGCGTTTCCGATGATTTTCAAAAGAATCAGATTAGCGCGACTCGTGTTCAGGTCTAAAACAAGTCATTTTCTATTCCGGTTTTCATTTTCTGCTCCAGTCGCTCTGAAATATGGCAGTGCGCATGTCACGTGCTAGATGGCGCTTTTGACACACGTCCGGTCACGTGGTTCGCAAAAGATCAGTTTCTGCATAAATGAAATCGAATAGTCAACGTTAGCAACTGTTATTGCGACAACGTTACGCACCAAAGAGTTTAATACTGCTAAATGCCATTTAGATTGAGGGGCAAGTGTTCTTTTACGAGTCATTTAGCAAACTTTCATCAAATTGATCACCTAGCAGTAGAGTGCATGGCCTCGGCTTACAGTCATTTGACCAACACGAGCGGCCGCTTTAGAGTAATACCAATCTATTAATTAGAAATAAATAACTAATTAACTATCATCGTCAACTGTCTGCTGTCAAGCATTAAGCTTGTTGTCATCATTAAATTACGTAACATTGTCCATGTACCCCAGGAAGCCAGAATTAGTCGTCATGTTGCATTTATCTTAATCATGCAGTGAGCAAACACTTTCGAAAATGAAAGCGAGTGAGAGAGTAATTGAAACATTTATTTTGCACCAGTATTTGCTTGAACAGTTATACTTTTATAGAAAATACAGTCATGTACATCGGTCAGTTGACTTGACCAGTGCTTCTGGGGGTACCAACCGGTACCAACGTGTTAATTTATCCCCCCACTGTTTGTTCTCTTTGATTCTCCTAGTTATTCCTTATGTTCGGCCAGGCCATTTCTTGCGCCTCTGTTCCCTTGCGTGTGTACCATTAAGCCTCCTCAAGTGCCTTATGTTTTATGGAGGTCTGTGTGGAGAGGCACTGTCTTATGTATGTGGCGTTCCCTGTAGCAACTTTTTCTCTCTCTTTTTGCAAGCAACTGACAACTTTCCCCACATAAATCAGAGGTGGGAAACAAATGCTATAGGATGTATCATGTTTGGTAAAATTGCCATATTCTCAATTCTTTATTTCGATGAGTCAGGCCTCCAGCCCATACATCAACAATACATTTCATACATGCATACAGATGATACAAACCATACATCTCTTTCCTGGTCCGACCCTACTTCATCCAGTTAGGAGATCGAGTGTGCTAACCAGAAACTTAGCTAACCGCGCGGGCTGCTGGTCACTAGTTTCACAAAGTGTAAAGTTACACAACATTACTTGAAGAATTCTAAAGTGTGATTGGAGCGGATTGATCAGCAAAAAGGTAATGGTATTTAAGTTAGCATTGGGCTCAACTGAATTGTGTTAAACGAACCTCAACCAAACGGACAAATAATAAAAGTGTCGTAAAGTACTAGGCAATCGGCTTACAGTAACATTTAAGGCCAGATTGTGTACTTAAGAACGTTGAAGCTTTGACCTCAATGAGGTCTTACTTCTTTTGATTGTCCCGAAACATTGGATGTGCATAAAATCCGGACAAGCCGTAATGTTTCCGTATAATGAATGGTAAACGATACGCAATATTAGTCGCGGTTGTATCAGTGGTGCAGTTATTAAAGTAGTATTTTGTATTATCTACGATCAGAGCATCAGGGTGGTTTCCTTTCATTTTAATCACTTTCCCTGCAAGAATTTCGACATTTTGACAGATTACCTTTACCAACGTGTTAAAAATGTCACCAGTATGATGGAACATCAAAGGCGGTTTGGAAATCAACATCGCCATGTTCTGATCATCCGCACCGGGACACCAGCGCCCTCTAGCGGCGGGGGTGCCATTTTTCTATACCACCTAAACGGACCCAAACATAACTTTCAAAGGGCCCTTGAAATGGTGTTTAACCCTTAAGGGCCACTCATATTAGAATATATTACAATATGATGCATATAAATAGGATATTTTGTTGAATAAACGGACCATTTAAGCCCTTTAAACCCAACGTGGATCAAAGTATCCATTCATATTCCGACAGTCGCTTTATGAAATAAATGAACTATTCATTCATTGAATCGTGTCTGTTAATTAACGTCGTTTGTACATGAAACAGTTAAATCCTGTGAAGCCGTGTTTGTGGAATTATTTTATATGGACCTGTCATAATATTCACACTTTTATCACGCTTACTATTTAGTTCCCTATAACCACCTAAATACCGCGCTTATTCCATATTCGATTATGAGAAAAACAGCGCAATTAATAAGATTACTTTTTGTTTTTCTTATGTTCTAACTTATATAAATCGCTCTCTATGACAGTATCATGGAATACTAACTTATATAAATCGCTCTCTATGACAGTATCATGGAATACTAACTAATGCTCATGAAAAATTCAGGGATTGTGAAGTTCACGATCAACGCCGCTTAATGCGGAGCTCCAACTCACGACCTTTGGATCAGGAGTCAGGCGCTCTCGAGACCCATCGACACCTTTGCTCCTCCCATTACAGTTCAGGATGACAAAAATATTTCAGTAGTATATAGACCTTCAAGAACAGAGCCACCAGTGGCAAGTCATAACAGTTAAACCTCACTTAAAGGACATCTCAATAATAAGTCCACCTCAAAATTAAGAACACACTTCGCAAGTCCATTTTCACTGTTTCGCTCTTTATTCATCATCAATATTAAGAAAACCTCAATAAAGAAGACCAGTTTTCAAAGGTCCTAAGAGTGGTCTTACTATCAAGGTGTTACTGTATCTCCAAATGTATGTCTACATGTTTAAAAAAAGTAATTTTCCAAGTAACCGATAAATTCTAATATCTAAACATAGGTTTAAGGAAAAAAATCCTTTGATAGCCAATGAAACTTAGATAGAGTTTGTTGCTTAGTTGATTTTCGTGAAATCGTGGTCTAGTCTTAAAAAGAGGGGTTCATGTGCTTTGCTAGCACTCACAGACACGTAGTACGTTATATATGAATGAATATCGTTTGCCTAGTTGATACAGAATATTTTGTTTTCTTATTTGAATCAGTATTTTAATCGGACAGTAATTTTACGACCTCACTTCTACTTGAAGTAAATTGCGCAGCTGAAATGAATCGAGTCGTTTATTCAAATTATGTTGTATTATTTTAACAAACCGAACTAAGGTATAAATGTGATACTCATTGTCTCAATGGGTGGTAAGTATTTATTTACACTTCAGAACAATTTACAATTGTGCATGATCAAATTACAGTAACCATCATCACAACACATTCACCGACAGTCAGAACAATACAATGGCCATTGTGGCCATTGGTGTTGGACATGAGATGGCCAATGGACACCATGCATGGCTAATAGACTATCGGGGCAATTTTAATTCTTACTTTATTAACAAGCCTGCATTTGACTTCTGTGCGGACAAAAGAAATCCTAAAGAAGATTGTACCGTAAATTTCACACTTTCTCTGACTGGCTAATTATACCGTCTGAGGACGCGGAGGTGTCGCGGATTCGAATAAAAAAGGAGAAAATTAGCCGTTGGAAATTTCGACGGCGGTGTGTGTCTTAAACAAATTAAGTTACCCTTCTTATTTACACTGTTTTCTTAAAGCAGAAATAGCGATTAATATCAGCATCACTTTTCTTTGATCTCCTCTGTTTATCGTCTGCTTTCGAAGTACGCCGACAGACGACAATACGTTTGACAATAATTCGCACGCGAACATCACACATACTCAAATAGGGTCGCGTGACCCTGCATAAAATAGTGTACTTACTATTTGTATAATATTTTTCACGGATGTCTGAGGAATTGTTGTATTTTTTCACCGATTTTGCATGAAAATTTAATTATAATGTTGTCGTTGATTTGCACTTTGACAGCGCTTTTGAGTGTAGCAAAATTTCTCGAGTGTGTAAATTGTTTGATAAAGATAGACTCAACAGTTTTTGCATTTTTTAAATGGAGGCTTTGGTTCCAAATCTTCAATTGTCTGTTTTAGTTAAACCAACTGAATATATTACTCAATGTTGTCATTTTATCTAGTCAATGACTGAAAATGTTGCGAGAGACGCATACAAGTCGGAGTTCAAGAAATCAATAGGCCATCTGTTCTCGTCTGCCGTGTTCTACGTACGAACCATTTCGAAGGAAAGAACCAGTAGGTGTGAAACATCGAATATCCTCGTATATAAGACGCAATTTTGTATGTTTTGGGAACGTTTTGAATTTCGAACACTCTGCTTCAAATGTACATGTACACATATTTACTATAATTTATTTTCCTCACAAGTCCTAGACCATACAGTTCGTTATTATGTTTGTTTCATCATGATATAGCATTTAATGTGTATTTGCGTTTATTTATCGTTGCCATAGAAAATCGCGAGCACCAATATTTACATGTTTATTACTTGTACCACCCATATTTTTAATTCTAAAAACTACGACTTCAGTTAAATGTACACAAATAATTGTATATTGATAGCAAGCACACACGACATTGCATTAAAATAATTAGATTTCCATACAAAATAATGTGCAAAAATGGGCACTGAGTCGCATTAATAGGCTGATAGTCCATGAATGGCTTTATTTTAATTGTATTTTGCAGTTTTCTCTCGCTGCATACGAAGTGTTATCTATTAGACGATCTAAACATTCAATTAATCGTCTTTTGATGATTCAATTAAGCCAAATCATATATTTACCAGTATAAAAGGCCACCACTTAACGACAAGAATACATTTAGACATATTGCCTATAAACGTCGACCGTTGTTCGTGGAGAGATGCATTGAAAACGTTGGTCAACTTTCACAAAATCACCGCTTATTTTCATAAAGACTTAAATTGCACCTTTTTTAAAAACATCTCTTAATAAAAAGGGGGTTCATCTTGTTCAAAGACGGCGAATCATCAGTGGAAAAAGTGCGCTTGATTTTAAACTGTAGAGTGTTTATTTTAGACAGAGAGCGGGGTCATTTTTGTTGACATTGCCACGCCATCGATACGGATACCCGGGGATTATCCCTATTTTACGTGATCCCAGTTCACCTATGGTGACAAATGACCCTCGTGACTGAAGTTGACAAGAGGGTCTCTCGGGTTCTAGTGTTTCAAAATTGTCGGCACACTTCTGAATAGGGCTTCGCTTACATACCCATCACATATTTGACCGCGACTTCGCAGTGACAAATTGTGCAATTTTAACCAAGGCGGCTAGAACAAATACATGTAGTTTCAGTTACTTATATTTTCTTTGAGTAATTATATACGATTGCCACAAAACATTGAGATTTACAGTGAAGCCTGAAAAACATGGTTAACAGTGACGCTGATACAGTAAAACCTCGATAATAACACCATTACTGGTTCTTAAGAAATTCGATCTTATTTATGAGGTGATTTCATTTATCGTGTTCAAATATGCCAAAAACCTGGTCCGTGTACATATGGTCTTATAAATGAGGTGCTCTTATTACGATGTGGTCTTTAAGTGCGGTTTTACTGTACAGTAAACCCACCTCAATAAAAAGACCGCCTCAAAATTAAGAACACAAGTTTCAAGTCCATTTTGAATGCTTTGCTCTTTATTCAAAATCAATAATAATACCACCTCTATAAGAAAATCAGTTTTCAAGGGTCACAAAGGTGGTCAAATTATTGAGTTGTTACTATATGTGTTGCCCACAAAAATGCTGACTAAACCGTACTTCTAAAGTTTTTAAATGTCATCCATTTTGGTTCAAATGAAACTTTTATCTGGGATATTAAAAAAAAATCTTGCAACTACAAGAAATTTTACATATGTGAGCAAATTCAGCACACGTGTATGATTGCTTACAGTTAAATAATGTCGACCAAGAAGGACTACATTAACCAATCAGAACTTCCCTAGACAGATTTTGACTAAATGGAGGGGGCACACGCATGCAGGAGGGAACGCAAAAACAACAACAAAGAAATTAAAGTACATAATTCTTATGTATGTTTCAAGCGCGCGAACGGGTCTGTAAGAAATCTCTTCAGTCTTCAACAAAAGGGGCCATAATAAGCAATAGTGTAATGGTATCCCATTAAAAGGGATAGCTATGTCATGATAATCTGATATTCTCTATTTCCTTTCACACTTTCTTAATAATAACACAATTATCTGTGATCGCATTTTGTTCTATAAGACGAAAGCTTCGACTTCAATATTCACAAAAAACATGACAGCTACCTGCGTTTGATGTCCGTCTAAAGTTCATCCGTCAGCATACAGTGAATTCCTTCGTATTGTCATACAAACAAAAATTGACCTTAAATGTTTGTAAACTGGTTGGAAAATGTCATATGAGGTGATCATCAAAGCAGTTGTAGATCTTCATGACCTGCCCTTTACGATCTATATTTGCTTAACCGAGCCGTCAACTGTAATCTAATTGACAAAAATCTGTATATGTACATGGATTGATATTAAGTAAACCAGTCATATTTCACGCGCATGTCTATTGAAGCAAGTGCTTGATTCGGGGTTTGAGTAGTTTCGAGGGACGGGTGTGTCCGTAGTTAATGCAATTCTGCAGATATAATCTCACTTCAAAGATATACATTATACTCACATGAAGACCACCTCGTAATTATGATCGCATCATTAAGAAGACCGTATTATCATGGACCAGTTGTTTTGGCTTCCATATTTTAACTCAGTAATCAGACCACCTCGCAATACATACCGATTTTATTCCGAATCCATAATGGTCTTATTATCGAGGGTTCATTGTATATCCGTTAATGTTCAACGTTTAAAGTTACTTCTTTAACTTGCCTGAGTAGTGCCTTGGATAAATTATAAAAATATCGTGACTTGACCATTCAATCAAACATAAACGTATCCAGTATAAGATAAATGTATGAACATTGTGAAGTAATCATTGACTAGACTGCCTTTGTAAAGCACCCGTTGCTTTCCGCTTAAAACGGACATTTGGAAAAATGGCTTCTTTTTCGCTTTAAGACTCGTTTTAATGACATTTAATTGACATTACTGGTGACCTTTCGAAGAATTGCTATTACACTTCAAAGTATAATACATATAATATATATAATGTAACGTACTACAGTTAAACCTCACTTAAAGACTACATCAATAATAAGACCACCTCAAAATTAAAAACACAATTTTCAAGTCCATTTTCAAACTCAATATTAAGACCGCCTCAATATTGAGACCGTTTTTCAAGGGTCCCAAGGTTGGTCTTATTATTGAGGTTTTACTATATTATCATTTGTGTTAAATTTAAGTATCACCCCATTGACCCAGAGTTTGCAATACGACAAGTAGCACTAACCAGCTCTAACGAGAATCGAGCTCTAATATTATTTTATTTAGTCAGTGTTTAACATAAAAATCTTATAAAAGCGAACCTTTATGGGTATGGGGCAGCTATCAGGAAACAACGATAAGTATTATTGCATCAAATATATTAACTGGACAAATTTAGTATTATAGCCCATATTATGTGTAAAAATTGTTAATTTGAGATGCAGTAACTTGAGTCTCCAGATGGTTGAAAATATTAAACATGCGATCGCATTATACGGGTTGAAATTACGCTCTCCAGCATCAATGCTGTATACAAAAATCATTATGGAAATGTATAACAGTTAAGTGGTGAGGCGAAATGTGGTGCGTTGCGTCGCCTTGCATGAACCCAACGTTTGTTTTAACTTTCAATGAACAGTAGGATAAGATAGCATCTCTTTATGAGAAGGAAAAGTTGCCCAAAGACAACAATCTGTCAGTGAGATCAGAATCAGCAAAAATCTAAATAATGCGATCTTAATTAGGAATTCATTGTCAATACGCATGCGCTTCTGCACATCCCCTTCCAAATTTAACGGTCTTCAGTCCCATTTGTTAATTTGTGAATGTTTATAGGTTTTTAGATAACAGGTAATTGAAAACTGTATCATTTTTGTTCTAATTTAATTGTCTTTAACGTTATTCAAATGATGGATGACCTTTGGCGCGCGAATCAAATGGCGCGTGCGGCGGTCATTTTAAACCCACGGTGCTTCCGTGAAAAGTACTGCATTGTCAGATTCACACCTCATAGCGCAGATTGCTATCCTGTTCTTAATGGATGGTGTCTTTAAAATGCCCACAGAACATGGGTTTTATAGCCGAATTTTATTTGATTTTGATGTATTTTATACAACATATGCCTGCAAAAAATTCTTTAATGCTCAAGTTTTTTGTCTTTACTGCTTTCACAGTTTTTACGTAATTTGCCCTTTTCTGCAATTTGACATTTTAAATGTATAGATTCTCAATGCTATTACTAATTGTGTTGATACTTAATGAGAATACAGTGTGCATAAATGATTGTGTGTAAAAATGTAAAGACCGTATGAACAAAGGATGAAATAACATTATTTCACCAGCAACAAGCATTACAACAACAGGCTGGTGATTAATACGAACGTGTAGAAAAAACGGAGCGCATCATTTGAATTAGATTTCATGAAGCGGTGTTATAACAAAATAGCTGCTCGTAAAATATTACTTAAAATTATGTCCCAGTCAAAATATTTGGTCATTCGGTGAATTCGGAGAATTCGGGCATTTATTTAAAGATATTTTCACAAAATAACAAACAAATCGATCAATTTCAATAAACAATTTAAAAACTGTCAATATTTACATAATTCTAATTTAAAAGTAATGTTCTGTTGAGAAAGTATGATAAATAATAGAAGTTTCTGTCAGAATGAAAACAAATATTTTCTCAAACAAAACACATTTCAGATTCTCCCGTTGCATTCTTCGCACGTCAGAATCAATTTGTTGAACATGTATGTTGACAGTTAACGATCGCCGCTTGATAAGATTTTAATTTAAGATATTTTAGAAGATATGTCAACTTGTAGATTGTATCGCAACATCATCTGTGCAGTTTCGACAAATTGCAAAAATCTTTTTAAGTTGACGTAGTCTAGATATTTGAGGCAGGGATGGATAGCTAATGTTTACTATACAAATGTACTTCAAAGTTGTTTCATATAAAACTTCAACTTTTGTTTTGTGGTTTTCGACATAATCACCAAATTACTACATAGCAAACGTTTAACATAATAAAAACTGGGCAATAAAAATAACACGATAATAAATTGCATTTTAAATTAATTAACTACTTATGAAGAAAATGTCCCAAAACGCGCAAGACCGTTGACAGGGACGGAGTGTATAACACCTCGATATGACGGGTTTTTAGCCATGTCCAGACGATATGACGGGTTTTTAGCCATGTCCAGACATAGGAGCGCACATTATCAAGAAACTGGACATTCCGCCTCAGTGTAAGTGTTGCTTATACTATAATGGAAGCAGACGAATCCAAGATGATCAGTCAAATTCGGCAGTTTTTGCTAATTACTCTATAATTTTCATTACTTTTAGTTGATAGTGCCTTTGCCGCCATAATGCATTACCGTTTGAAAGTATACTCAACAAAAAAAAAAGCACCAGCTAATTCATAGCCAATGCAAGAAATTTAAGATTGAAATCTCAACAGTAAGACATCCATTGGTTCAGAAGAAAGTCTGTCTTATAGATGAGGCGGTCTTAATTTCAAGTTGGGCTCCAAGTGGGGCTTCACGGCATAACTCAGAGACTAAATCTGACAGTTACAAAATATATATCGAGATTCATTCAAAATGAGGTCTATTCGACATATATTTCATACCCAAACTGTGTACTAAAATGAATACATCAAATTGGTGCGTTTTTATTCTCGTTAAGTATATTTAGGTCTAAATTTCGTTTTGTCGCAAAGTTTAATGAGTCTTCAACGGTAAGTTGTGTGTTATGGCGACTTGTTTCCGACTGCTCAACCGAAAGTAAACAAAAACTCTTTTGAAAACATTATTGATGAAAGACTGACATTGCTACAATCGTTTTACGAATTCTGGCTCAAAATCCTCTTATGAGGATAAGTTTTAAACAATTTATGTTCCTGTCACTTTTGATTCCATACTGCAACTAGACACAATTAAGTTCGACGTTTTTCAGAACCATTGGTCTTATTATTGAGATTTCACATTATTCAAATTGTATTTGAACGGAACGCTATGTGTTCGAAAGGTTGGATTTAACCCATTTCAATTATTTACAAAGAAATAATATTACACTTTGACACCATAAGTAGATTCTTTTTTAAGGATATTAATTAATTCTGACCCTAATGAAGATATTTTACAATATAAAACTTATTTTTGACCGAGAGCCATATTTATGATATAGCGTCAGTACAAAGACAGACTGTAAATAAACATTAAAAGCTCAATAGTAAGACCCAATTTGTTCTAAAAGAAAGTCGAGTCTATATTTTAGGTGGTCTGATTATCGAGCAGTCTGACTATCGTGTGGTCTGAATACCGAGTGGTCTGAATACCGCGTGGTCTGATTACCGAGTGGTCTGAATACCGAGTGGTCTGAATACCGAGTGGACTGATTATCGAGTGGTCTGAATACCGAGTGGTCTGACTATCGAGTGGTCTAAATACCGAGTGGTCTGAATATCGAGTGGTCTGAATACCGAGTGGTCTGACTATCGAGTGGTCTGAATACCGAGTGGTCTGAATACCGAGTGGTCTGATGATCGAGAGGTCTGATTATCGAGTTAAAATGTGGAAGAAAAATTAAAACCTGGTATGTGCCAATAGGGTTTTAATAATGAGATAATGAGTCTGAATTTTAAGGTGGTTTAATGAATACAAATATACGGACAATAAATTAATTTCAGCGTTCTTGACCCTTAGATCATATAAGCGTACGTTGTACTTTCAACTTCTTAGTACACTTTTACAGTACTCCGCTTTCTGTAATCTTAATGTTAACATTTATGTTTTATCGTCGGTGAATTAAAAAACTATACTAACATTATCGTTATCTCATAAATTTCGTTTGAAAAGACATTCTCTTTGCTTTCAACCTTTATAGTGAGCAATCATTAGAAAAGGCGGGATCTGATAAATAGGGCCATTTGTACACCGCATGAATGAAAAACTTGAAATCGTAAACCAACATGAATGAATATACTACTGATCTTGCTGTTTTACATCTTCGTCGCTTTAAAAGTGTATTAGATTTTGCTGTACGTAAATAACAGAAACAAGTCTTCGTTGACTAATATAGCTTATTAAGTATTATGTTGTATGAATAAATCATGATTTTTCTCGGCGTAGTTTAGCGATGTCATTTAATTTGATTTACTTTAATACACGTAACTGGCAATAGATCCCTTCAGTCGTTGTATATACAGTGCAACCTCTCAAGGCCCCGATCCCCCGAAGCATCTCAATCTGAGCTAAATCTCAGCTCAAATATTTTTTTCTCAAATCGATGAGATTTTTCTCAAAATCGGAATAATAGGACGAAAAATATCAGATGAATTTTTTAGCAGAAAAAGAGATCCAAAATGAGATTTGTCTCAAACTCAAGTTCTGAATTGAATACAATCTCCATATTGAGATGAGATTTCTATTTGAGATGCTTTGTAGGATCGGGATCTGAGCAACACCAATCTGGAGATGCAAATGTCGGATGTTTCAATCGTAAATATCTCTCAATACCGGCCGCAATAAGATTTATCCATAAGGTAGGGTTCGGTAATTTCGACAAAGAGATTTTGTCTCGATTGATGTAGCGATTAGTATCGTCTTGTACATGTAAATGTTTATTAAACTGTTAATCTATTTTGTTATTTATTTCGATTCTTACATGTAAACATCGAGTGATTTTTCGTGAGTCAATTATTTCAATAATCAGAATAACATTCTGGTCGTTTGTAAAATTTGTCAGTTGCTTGCAGACGAACAGGTTATACTAGGCTGAACACCCAGAAACACTGGTTAGGTCAACTGAACGCTGTCCAAAACTGGTATACTGATGAAAACGGCTTAAAACCCAACTCAAAGCTTCTACTTTGATCAACTCAACAATTTCGGTAAACTGGTCCATGTTGTAATCGCATGCAACCAATAATGTAGAGCGATCCCATAAATATGGTAATTGATAAGAATTTTCTACACACTGAGCAGGGCTATCGAAATCCACTAGCCCGACGTCCCGGACTAGTCTAATGCTAGATCGGGCTACCAACAGTTGAGTGGAAGTTAGTCCCGGACAAGTCTGTTTTTAAAGCTTACCAACATCAGCAATTGTTCAGTTGTAAGTCAAACCTTAGAATCTCACAAACACATACATGCGTAGATCTATATTAATTTTAGATTGTGGAACTATCATTGTGTGTGTTTTATTTGTTACTAAATTGACCGATACTCTCGGACAACTAGCATCCTATGTAGGACAAGTCAAATTTAACATTTCCATTTAATAGTCCGGGACAGGTGTCTTTGATGTTTGTTTCATCGGGTTTAACGCTGTTTCTCAACGATATTTCAGTTATATACGGCGGCCGGTTCACTTAACCAGTTTTTCCTGGACTGAATTCTTACCAGTACTTACTTACCCTTCCACAAGGAGCCGGCAACTTCTCCACATGTGGAGGAAAATCGACATTTTTGTCAAATTTTCATGGAAGGGTATGACCTGCCGCGACCGGGAATCGAACCCGGATCGCCGGGTCCGGGACAGGTGTCTTTGAAGCAATTTCTAGAGCCCTGGGGACTTTTTCAAATACTATGTACTATTTTGATTTTCGTGTACATGTTATTTTCTCTTCTGTCCGTTTCATGTTCTCATGTGATGTATTGTATATTTGTATTGTGTATGTGAAAAGTCAAAACAAGTAACATATTCTGTTCTGTTCTATAACAATGTTCAGAAACAATACATAATAGAAACAAACGAGACATAGTTTAGGTATTTGCATATTTATTAAATTTATAAACTTAATTTCTCTGCATAGTTACAAATATGTACATAATAATGTACAAAATATACAAGGCAATATACAAAATATGTACAAAAAATGTACAAAATATCAACACTAAAATCCAAGGCACGACTTTCTTTTATGAGCAATTTTTGAGAGAAAAAAGACACATTTTTTATTGCATATCATGTATTCCGTACAAGGCTTCTTTGTGTTTGAACACGAACACTAGAGTGGTGATATGTTTATAAACGATGAAATATAATGATCAACAAAATTTGGACGAATTAACTGACACTAAAATCAGAATAAAAAATGTATCAGCGCGCAGTATAAGCTTAAAATATAAAAGATAATTATTGCAGCATTAAACATGATTAAAGTGAAACTGGCGATAACTATAAAGGAAATCAGCTTCATTTATTTCAATTTTCTGCATAATCTGACAAGAAACTTGAACAAATTGAAAAATAATCGATAAAATCAGTGACATCCCGTACAGCGAAAATGTTAACGGTCCATCAAATAAGCTTTGACAAGCCATGTTTGACAAGATATGTGCGGACAAGTTTCATTCAAGTTAAATGTAAAATTTTGAATGATAAACGACAACTATAAAAGTGAGGGGGATACATCAGATAAAGATTCTATCGGTAGGGTAACGGATCATACACAATAAAAACAGTAACAAAAAGTGAGTTCTGTCGTCTGTCATTACATATATCTATGGTAAGATGAACATGATATGAGCGATTAAATAAAATTAAGCTATTTGAAAAGGGAAGTATTTACGCGTACAAATTAATGTTTAAGTAAACTTAATACCTCAGTTTGACGGGCTTTTATTCGAAAGAGGTTAAATTTAATCTGATAAATGGAAAATAAATGATAAACATTTTTATGTAAAAAGGGAAATTAAATATCAAATGCCGGGAAATGGTTAAAATGTCGAGTTTTTGAGAGGGGAAAAGGGTTTCGCACGCCCGCATGAGTGTCCCATCCTTCATAACGAAAACGAAATTTATGAAGAACTGACAATACGGGGGCTCTGTAAATTTGAAATCAACAAAACAAAGACCTTACTTGGTAAGATAAATATGATTTGTCCATATATAAAATGTCGAGTTTTTGAGAGCAAAAAAAAAGGTTTCGCACGCCCGTATGAGTGTCCGTCCTTCATAACGAAAACGAAATTTATGAAGAACTGACAATACGGGACTAAGTAAATTCGAAATGAACAAAACAGTGGCCTAAATTGGTAAGATAAATATGATTTGTCAATATGTGCCGAAAATAGTTTCGTGAAAAATTCCATTAACGAGAAAAGAAAGCTCGCCCTTCAGTCGAAAGCGAAATCTGAAGGTACGATCTTTCTTTACTTTCATAAATATTTGATTTTCTTGGGAGTGATAAATTGGTATGGTTCGGGAAAGCAGAAGACAGCTAAGTTTATCATAAAATCCACAATCTGATTAGGGAAAACTAATTTTCTTGTTTGAGACCTGCTCCAACATTATTCAATTCCAATAAAACACGCGATAATCGTGAATTAATGATGCAATCATCGATAATCGATAATTGGTCGCGAAAACGGGTGACTTGATGCTGAAGAACGCTTATCTTAGAATCATTAGCAATATTAAAGTTTCGCGCTGAGATTTTCCCAAAAAAATAAAAGGGATTCAAAATGATTGATCGCCGATTTTAAATAATAATTTTCCGTTAGATAATCAATTTGCTCGTTTGAAATAGCAGATTATGCAGAATGAAAATTTGAAAACCCTCGACAGAAAATACGAAAAAGTTAATATTAAGCTGATTTCTATTTAAATGATATTCAAATTCAGGTTATCAATTTGATATCAGAATCATTTTTGAAAACGTAATTAAATCAGATGGAACAGAGATTATGAATTACACGTAGAATTCGTTGTAGACGATACAAGATTAATTAATGAACAAATTGAAAGTCTGGTATCAATCAAGAGACGGTAATATCAGCTGATGGATTTCATAGCACATAAGATCACTGACTGTACAAATAAGTATCAAAAACTATCACATAAATACCTGCATATACCTCAAAATATGTTCACAATGTTTCTACAAATCTAACAAAGTTCGAATGTATATCCCTCGGAAGTATCCGAAAATCCGGCCGGAGAGTGGGGATGGTCGAATGAAAACACGTGCTGGGCATGAGGAGCCCCACCCCATGGCATGGGACTGGAAAACTGGCTGTAACAAGGCATACTTAATGATGATACATAGTTCTGAGGTTGAGCAATTGTCACAGAGAAGTTTGGTGTATGGGTTGTCGTAGTTGTTCCCGTGCTAAAACACTGGTTTTGAAAATTGTCACATGACGTCATACTTAAACAGTTCTGTGACGTAATCGGTTCCATTTTCACCGCTGACGACGCCGAAGTAGGCCTACTAAGAGGTAGACACATATTGGCATTCAATTGTTGTTGTTGTTGTTGATGATGATCAATTGGTGACATTTGCTGATGATGATCAATTGGTGACATTTGCTGATGATGACTCACTGGCGACATTTGCTGATGATGACTCACTGGTGACATTTGCTGATGATGACTCACTGGTGACAGTTCAGACTGATGACTCAAAGGAGAAAGTTGAGCATGTTGCTGATGCTGCTGATGAATCTGATGTTGCTGTTGTTGTTGTTTCTGTTGCTGATGTAACTTCGACAACGTTTGACTAGCAGAAGGCATTTTCATCGCAGCCGACATCTGTGCTGAGTAGAGAGTATCGTTCAGATCAATCGGTTCCCCTCGGTCCAGTACGTTGAGGGTCTCTCTTAATGCGAATATGTAATTGTAAGCGAATCTCAGTGTCTCGATTTTAGTAAGTTTGTTATCGTCCCCTTCGTAGTTTGGTAGAATCTTTCTCAGACCTTCAAGGGCGTCGTTTAAATTATGCATGCGGGAGCGTTCTCTGTCATTGGCTTTTGATCTGAAAATATAAAGAGAACACAATTAAATACATTTTCTTACAACATTGAGGTTAGGAAAACAATAAAAATAATAAAAACAATTCTTTAAAACTTCAAACGCAAAATGGTACTAGCCCTCATAATAAGCACCAGACGAGAAAATCGCGCCAAAAACGTATTTGAGTTAAATTATCATTTTTACTTTATTACTGCATTAGTTTAATATATGCGCGCTTAAGTTTTAATTTCAATAGGATGAAATGTTATAAATCTCTATCAAATTAGAATCAAAATGTCAGATAAATGCATTAGTACTTAAAAAGATATGCATTGCACACCATTTATATGCATTTCGGAATAATTTATACATAAATTACACTAACCTGCGTGTCTTTCTTAACTTCTGCACCAGAGAGGGACTGCGGTTCCTAACACGAGATTTCGTGTATCTTTTCTTCTTTGGTGTCGTCTGGATTTCCGACGGCTCAGATTTGACACCGCCGGCACTGTCGTCAAAAGCAGACGATAATGATGAAGCTAAACGTCCGAACATATTATTATTTTCCAAATCCGAGTCGAATGATTCCGACGAGGAAAATTCACACCCGGTGGATGCAGACACACTAGGTATGCGGTAATGTCCCGACCCAGGGGTCCCTGGGGTGGTTGCACTGCTAACGCTCATCATGCTTCCGGCTGGGGAGCCTGCCACGCTTTCAACTTCCGCTTTCATTTTTCCACTTTGTAATTAAAAAGATTTTTGTCGAAAAGGCACAAGATTATGATAATGTATCACGAATGAATGATAATGTTTGAATGTGACCAGTTCTGCGGCCAGCCGGCTTTTTATAGTCACGATCTTAAAGTCGAAACTATCTAAGGATAAAATGTCAAACTGAGTTGAGAACGACACAATAGAATGGCCATTAAGGTGGGATAATTTTTCCGCTAACAACCAATCAGCGCGCGCCTGCGCACTGGGTCGTGCCGAACACGCGACAATTACCAATAATCGTTTCTGATTGGCTAACGGCGTGTGACTGAGTCAACCCGTCGTTCTCTCCCTCTCCGATACTTCAGACAGTTGTAGTAAAAAATCCAAATTAAGTATAATCGGTATATTACTATATTCAGTGAAGAATGAAAAACTGGGGCCGTTACATCAGTTTCTTCATCTTAGCGAAATTTCATATCATTACGATCTGGTTTGACACCCTTAACATTTTGCCACGAGACGAAATAATCAGAGAATTATCTATACTTAACTAGAGACATTGTGGTGCGAAATTTTGCCGCAAACGTAGATTTTATACATATCAAGACGAGTTTTGCCGCCTTAACTACTTATATGTGGGTCGAAATGACCATTTATCGTTCATTTGTAAATAATTTTCGTCTATCATAATGATAAAGCAATAAAATAAAGTCATTTTGTTCGCAATTAAAGAAATAAAAAAAGAATTATACAAATTAGAACTAATAACAGCGAGTCGTTAACATCATAAAAGAGTTTAATTTTAATAAATTGTATTGTTATTTAAAACATATCGAATACATGTACTTGTTTATGAACGATTTGTTTATATTGGGGCTCCAGTAATTAGTATTTAAATAATAATAGATAAATGTAATGTTAACAAACAGACATATTCATAGAAAAATATATCAGTCAAACAAAGAGCGTATTTTTGTAACGCAAAGAAAAGTTTTTCATTATTCCTCATGTTATACAAAACCTTAATTTCGATAGTTTCACCATAAAATATAAGCATTTTTACAGTTTTTAGCGACATAAATGCTTCAAACGTCCCAACATATGAAGTTTCCCTAAAATATATTATTACATCAAAGTGTGGCTAAATGTATACCCCGCAGATTTAGACAAAATATGTCTCGTTATAAACATTAATTTCTTATTCAATACCAAAAAAGTAACGAAATGTTTACAAATAACATCATTAATGCGTCTTTTCAGCGTTAATTCGCAATTCTTTCCAAGCATCGTAAGAGGGGACACAACAATGACATTGACTAGATACTGAAACAGGTGATGAGGGCCGCTCAATAAATCGATAATTCAAGCTGTCTGTACACTGCGGGCCATTATTGTTCATGCTGTGATTTGTTATCTCCTATTTGAAGAGTTTTTCAATCAGAAGATAAAAAAGTTACTTTTAGCGGTCGCCATTTGAGCGTTTGTTCTTTTTTACTGAAATTTTACCAAATTTCTTACCGATTCGTTTAATTTGTGTCAAGTTTTTTTGAAATTGAAACCGGCTTTACATGTTTTTCTTAATATTTTTGTTCGAAATAAACAAATATTTAATTGTTAAAGAATGTTATCAAACGGAGAATCAGGGTAGGATTAAAAATTTGGAGGATTTTTAAGTGTGTGCGTATGCCTTATGCAAATAACACTGTCGTGACGGCTACGTTCGCCTAGAGGGTAATATGACGGCAGATCAAATATGGAAAGTAACACCACAAGTAGTCAGATGCTTTTGTTCACAGTTTTTGAAAATTACAATATTTTTTCACAGTAATATGGTAAGTTTGAAATGTCTAGCAGCTCAACTTCAGTCATAAGGGATAACTTGAAAGATGACAGTTGTTTCGTCGGCGAATTGCTTTAATCTCTGTAACGTAATTATCTTCTCCCAATTATCGAATTTGAGAAAAAAAGTGCAGTTAACAAGGTGATTGTAACGTAATTGACTCCGGGGTTGACTTAATTGCGATTAGCTTGTTTATATTATACAGAAGCAATTCACAGTTAGATAAAAGTTGATGACTTAAACAAAAGAAATAAAATATGGTACAGAATGCATGAATGAAATAAGTTGTTTGAAAATATTTAATTGCCATATACTATTCTCTTTCATGTTGAAAGTAACAAATGCGCACTCTTTAATTGTCCGTTATGTTACGTATTAGTATGTGCGTACTAATATACCCCTAAAATTGTCGGGAATTAGAGATATAGATATTTATATTTATTTAAGTCTCATCAATGTACAATCATATAATAATATTCAGTTTTATATGCATATATGTAATTATTTATTACGCAATATCGTATAACTTTAATATCTTAACGTATCATGTGATATGTTGATGTTTTATTGTAATGTCCAGTCTGCTATAACTCTTATTAAGAGTGACTATATACTAATAGTTGGTTCTGTTTTTATGTTTTTGTAAAATGTATGTACATGTATATTGATGAGACGAAAATAAAGATTGAAATAATATAATATATACGATACAAATTATAACAATAAAAGTACATTGCCACACCATTCTGGAGTTACAAGAGACTATATAACAATCAATTGATACACGAATGTACAAAATCAAACACAGTAAAGATGAATATATATTTTCTAATCTTGACTTCAAAGTTACCTTAAGACAATAATAAAACACTGAAATAAGAAAACGGGCACAACTGCACACTGCTTAAAAATGGGTGTATGAAAGATCGGATCATATCAAATCTGATTAGCAAACATATTTCAGTAGAGATAAAATATATAGAGAGGAGATATTTTGAATTTAAAAAACCGTATCTGGCTCATCTGAACATATTATATATTTGAACAGGCTTCATCCAGCGTTGTTGCTACGTTGGCTTACACATCTTTGATACTAACTATTGCAGTATAGTACCGACTCAAGATATTTTATTTTATCATATTACGCAAGGAAAAAAACTTCCCCGCTAGTTTTGTTTTATTTAAAGACACTTTTTTTTCGACAAGCACAGAAGAGTACATTATTAGTATATTCTTTGATAATGCATATTGACCGATATTTTAATTATATGAAATGTATTTTTCATCTTCTTTTTACGTAAAAAATGAATATCTTCATGGTTTTATAAAATGATACATAATATTGTGTAAAAAATACATACATTTAATTCTGATATTTTGTTCACATTTCTCGTAACCTGGAACATACGGTAAATACTTTATTTATTTCACAGTGGGACATTGCCAACAAACAGAATGTTTCAAATTTTAACTAAAACAATTATGTCGTGACGTTTACATATCGTATGTGGCTCGATTTCATCCGATCTTATCTGGAACATGGGAACTCGCGGTGTTCCATGTTTATGTGTAAGCAGAATAATAATAATCGACTTACTAAGTATCTTTCTTTAAAACTAATTAATACGTACATGTCTATAAGAATGCGAGCTTTGTTGGCACGTAACACACGATTCAGCATCTTCTCAAAGCATTCTATGACTGAGTATTTAATAAAATGATGGTACTGAAAGTCTGTTGGATATTTATTACTGAATAGCACAGAACATAAATACTGATTGTCTGATGTCTCCAAATTGCAACATAAGATGAATGCAGCCAAGTGAGCGAGGATACATTAATTACAGTTTCTTTACATGTATATTTCTTATGACAAATATTTGCAGCATATATCCGATATTAATTCGGCATTTTTATCTTTGTCTTATTGACGAGATGTATCGACGTTATATCATTAATTCATTTATCAATGCGGTAAGAAAGTTCAGCCTATATATACATCACCATTATTTTCAAAATAAATAAATTATTTTATTTATACTATTATATCATAATTATATTGTATTAATTTTATGATAAGATGTAGATAATGGAATTATTTATGAGCAAAAATACAAAAACATTCGCTTGCTATTTAAGTAATTCAAATCGTTCACGAATGATTTAGCCGGTTGAAATAATCAAAGGGAGACAACTACACTACTACTGTTTAACAAATGTAGTTCTCGGTTAGACAGCTACACGGTTAGGCTATGCAAAATTGGAATTTTGTTAAGCGTCAACCTAAGTTCGAGAAACCTAGCTACTTTATTAAAAAAAAACACAAACTGAAAAAATATCCTCAGATAATAAGTCATGCATAATTTTAGATATTTTGATGAAAGAAACATCATAAAAACAAAACAAAATTGTTTGTTTCAAAACTAGATCTATACATGAATAAATTGCCTAGTTTTCACACAATAATCACATCGTTGTCGGATCTCAACTAAAATTGCCGTTGTCGAATCATGGACATCGAAAATATTTGAGAATTCTTAGCTTAGAAAAATGTGTTGTTTTTTTGGCTCGAGGAGCGCAAAACCTAGGCGCACGCGGACGCTCAACAAAATTCCAATTTGGCATGGCCTTATTTCATTTCGTCCTTTCTGGTATAAGGATGTAACAATTATAGTGTGGTAAATGTCACCATTTTTTTCTGTGTTTGATTACCTACCGTGAAACCTCGATAATACGACCACCATTAGTTTTGAAAACTTTTGAAGGAAGTCTTATACGAGGTTACGTTTTATGACACTTTCAGACTAAAGAGCAAGGTACAGAAGACACCCCAGTTCCCGAAATATCAATGGTTCTCTAAAAAGCCCCGATGTGGGGTTGAGTAAACCAATAGTTTGAGTACTGTATAGGTGAAACAATATCATAAAAAGTATTATTTCGGAATTGTTCAGTCTCATCTCGGCCCTGCAGGCCCGGATCAGGTACGTAATTAGTCAAGGGAAGCATTGTTGCCTTGGGTTTGACCACTTGACTCCTGGACCGAAAGTTTCGGGTTCGAATATCTTTTTGGGCGAGGTTGAACCGCCAACCTCACAAACCCTGATTAGGCGTGAGCACCGCTTAAGAGCCCAGGGAGCAGTCATCGAGAGTGATTGGTATATGTTGCAAATTTTGCTCCACACACGATGTAAAATAAATAAGTTTAAACTTAACATTCTAGTGATGTACAGTAAAGCCTCAATAATAAAACCAACCTTTTGACCCTTGGAAACTGGTCTTCGTAATGAAGTGGACTTAACATTGGGGTTAAATAAAGAGCAATCAGTGAAATTAGACCCGAAAATCATGTTCTTAATTTTGAGATGGACCCATTATTGAGGTGGTCATTAAATGAGGTTTTACTGTAACCTTATAAATAGGACCCCAACATTTATAATTGTATAAGGCGACGATTTACCAACACTGGGTCGACAAAAGCCGTTATATCATCTACACGTACGAATTCTAGTAACAAGACTTCATAGACCTCCATAGACATTGTTTTGATTATTGAATATTTCCATTCTTCGCCTCATTTAAATGTTGTCCTAAGTTCTCGAGAAACTTTGTACAGTCAAAGTTACTACAGTGATTCAGATTTTCAAAAATCGTTATACAGTAAGACAGTCACTTAAAGACAGCCTCAATAAGAAGACCACCTCAGAATTAGGACCACAATTTTCAAGTATATTTTCACTCTTTATTCAACCTCAATATTGAGACCACCTCAATAAGAAGTCCAGTTTATAAGGGTCCCAAAGGTGGTCTTATTATCGAGGTTCTACTGTAGTTGCAAATTAAAAGAAACAAATCAGTGTCAAGTAAATACCTAAAACGTGCCCACATGTGAAAGAAGATTTTTTTCATTTAGACTAAATAAAAGAAGACATTTTAAGCGTACAGAGTCGGGCATTTCGAAACAAACAAGACTAGCAGGCACGGAACCAGCAATTTACGTGAATGGGGTCAATGGGAGGGTCAGGATGGGTCCAGCTAGATTTTTGCAATGCAACGCCTTTTCTTTTAATACGCTAAATGTGGACAAAAAATTGGGACACCCTCTTGATATAGGATTATTCATGTATATGGACAATCATATTTTGCGAACATTTCAGGGGGGTGGGTCCGGACACCTGGTCCCCTCCACTGGATCCGCGCATGGACTAGTCACTAATATATTTCATCATTTTGATATACAGCTTGTTCGTAGTATATATGTGTTCTTGTAATGGACCTATAATGGCGATTTTTTAAATATATCATTCAATGTAATAAATCAATCTTAAAAGAGTGACATTATTATTAAGGTTTCATTGTATACCAACCAAGGGGACACTGGTCTACGATAGGAAATATTGTTACACTGCAGTTGAGCGAGCAGAAGTCCGTTCATTTGTTTTATTCAGGGGAAGATAACATTTTATGAAACAACACTTGCGAGCAATACATCTGCTCGGGTAAAATCAAACCATTGGTAACAATATTTGCTCGTCTCAGAATTTGATCAGGGTTGTACAATTATCGTCAATTAGTTTAAATTGCATGCTTTCATAATGATTGTCAAAAGAAAACCGCATTGTTGAAATAAAATAAAATAAAATGCACTCCTCATAATACCGTAACACCGTCTTATTTCATCGCGAAAAACGTTACATTACGCGACAATGCGAGATTTGAAATTGTTTGAATTCAGTTCGTTTGTTTTGATTCGTTTTTGTTTATACTGAATTGAACTCTAACCCGCTGTTGATTTAAGTAAACAAGTAAGCCATACTACGGCGTATTGGTGAGGCATATAGTGGTAACGGGTTAGATCCTTGACCCATTGATTCATTGGTCGTGGGATCGAAACGCTGCAGTGGTGGAGGTTGAGTCCCGAACTTCAAATCCCAGCACTAGGTCGCGAATTCTGGTTAGTAATCTAGGAAGTAGTTCACAGAGGGTGATTAATATCGGCTTAGTTGCAAAATAAGTTCAGAAGCGATATAAAATAAATACGTTTAACTGATACTCCGTGCAATATATAGTAAAACCTCACTTAAAGACCACATCAATAATAAGACCACCTCTAAATTAAGAACACACTTTTCAAGTCCATTTTCACTGTTTTTCTCTTTATTCAACCTCAATAAGAAGACCAGTTTACGAGGGTCCCAAGGGTGGTCGTATTAGTTGGGTTTTACTGTATAATGTACGTAATGTGACACACATACTGAAATATATAATCTTACAAAACTCAAAACACTTGAAATCAGAGAAGGAATAATCAAAAATATGAAAGAATAATTTATCTATCCATTAATAATTTTAAACATGTACTATCGAATTAGTATAAACAGAAGCTATGACAATTAAGGTTTATTATCAAAAATGTCATGGTTGGCATGTAAATCGACGTACAAAACGTATCTATGTCGGGTATTAGTACCTTTAAATACATGCCGGCAAGTCACAAATAAAATCTTTCTCCCGCTTTATCAAAAAAAAGTAGATATTTATGCGGGAAACGTCGGGTATTTTATAAAGTCAGTCCAGACTCTATATATTTTACCATTTTCATGCACAGGTACCTCCTTAGTTGTTTCTCGTAATGAGTTGATTATGAAGGTTTTATCCGTGACCTTAAAAGGGATAGTGAAGTAAGAAATCAAAGAAACACAATATTTGCATCAGTAATATACGGCTTATACCGTTTCTGAATGACTTCGACAAGTAGGACTATATCAAAACACATAGTTTTAATTTGCATATATTTAAGTTTTCCGCCACTGTCTACATCCGTTCTGCGCGCGCATGCTGAACCAGTTTGTAAGACACGATCTCATTGGTTAAAATATTCCGCGAAAATTTTCCCGAAGTCTGTCATCGTCGAGATGTCATTGTTCATTACAATTTGTGCGATCGGACTCTGACTCTTCGTATCCTCTTGTATTACTTCAGTAACAAATATTCTACAATCCAAGTAATGGTGTTATTTAAATAATTATCTACCCTTATATGTCCTGAAAGCACGTCCTATAATATATCGAGTCATTCTCTACTTAAAATGAATACTTTTGGTACTTGCGTGATAATTCCGTGGACTATGTATACTAATTCAAGAATATAGCATTATTTGTAATTACTATTGTATCGATTCAGAATTTGATACTATTTCTTTCATTTTCATGTTTACCTAAATATCGATTATAGGGGTTTGTATACAACCTCTTTACAGCGAGTTAAAATGAAATCGATAGAGATTCAAAAACAACCTTCCCACCCTATACCCAATACAATGGATACATCGATAATGAAAGCCTAACGAATTGGGTTTATATGTAAGGTATTTTCAATTATTAACACGACGGAAAAAACTAGTAAATCTGTTGTTTTAATTGCCCGGCTATTTCACTTGAACCAGTCACCAATCAGAGAGTTTGTTACAAACGTCGAAAACCGGAAGTTGAGCGCGATATTTCGATAGTGTAATTTAAAGAAAATAATTGACTGTTTGTGAAAAAAGGACAACATTACTAAAAATACATTTAATTATGATTACGGTAAATGTCTTATCTGCCTAAATAATTTGAAACCCCAATAATAAGATCCCCATTGGTACTGAAAAATAGGTCTTACATGTAGTTGTGAGGAAGAAAACTATAAAATGAACTGATCCATGAAAATACGCTCCTGCTCGCTCATATGGGATATCCCGGTGGCGAGGGTAAATAAACTCAACTCCACAAATACGGTCTTATTTAGGGGTAGTCTTCAAATGAGGGTTACTGTCGTCGTAACGTTGTCCGGCGATCATATACGACGCTACATTAACTGTTGCGTCACAATCAGTACTTTAGGGGTTCAGACGTTTTCTACTGTCTTTAATCAGCTTTCAAACCTCCTCTCCGTATACATCGTGATATAAATGTTATTGTCGTGCAATTTTAAATGAAATAAATAAAACGAAACGCGAGCCGGTAAAAAAATATAGACGAACTCGTGTAGGGGTCGATTTGCGTTCAGTTCCATGAACTGATAGTATAAATATATTTATTCTACATATGAGCGCTGCTGTGGGATTTATAACCTCTTCTGTAAGTGGCGTCAATTCAGGAAAACACAATATGTGATGTCACTATTTGCAAGCAGGAAACAATATTTACTCTATATGGTCACTTCGTTTTTATATTGCCATATGGGGCAAATATTGCTTACTGTCAGTACATGGTGACGTTTTCTTGAAATGACGTCAGTTAAAGAAGAGGTTGGAAGTCGTACAACGGCGTTAATATATTTTAAACAAGTTCTTACAGTTTATACTAATCGCTCTTGTTGACTGCATGCTTCATGGCGAACAACCAGTACCAGGAGACAACCAGTACCAGGAGACAACCAGTACCAGGGGGCAACCAGTACCAGGGGGCAACCAGTACCAGGGGTCAACCAGTACCAGGGGCAACCAGTACCAGGGGTCAACCAGTACCAGGGGTCAACCAGTACCAGGGGTCAACCAGTACCAGGGGACAACCAGTACCAGGGGTCAACCAGTACCAGGGGTCAACCAGTACCAGGGGTAACCAGTACCAGGGGGCAACCAGTACCAGGGGGACAACCAGTACCAGGGGGCAACCAGTACCAGGAGGCAACCAGTACCAGGGGACAACCAGTACCAGGGGGCAACCAGTACCAGGGGTAACCAGTACCAGGGGGCAACCAGTACCAGGGGGCAACCAGTACCAGGGGGCAACCAGTACCAGGGGGCAACCAGTACCAAATGCAAGTTACTGTGTTTATGAGGTCGACACTCGCCCCGTACATGTTTCTAATGCACGTTATGGTATTTCGGTCGCTCTGGTATGTCCCCCGCACAGCATAAAGGAAGGTTTTGAAGTCGTTGGGGGGGGGTACCTTCCAGTAGAGCAGTATAGGCCAAACATACAATTTTGAACCGAAAGACGGTCACTGCATATTGCCAATGATACCCATTGAACATTTACCATTTTTCTGGCATCTAACCAGTACTTACATGTACCTGGCATCTTAAACCAGTACTTACCTGGTTACATACCAGTAGTCCTACATGTACTATGTTAGGAGGGAAACACTGAAAAGCATTTCTGTTTTATCCGGCTAGACGAGGAATCGAACCCACGACCTTCGGATTCGCAGCGTTAACCACTAAGCCACTGGGCCACATATAGCAACCAGTACAACCAAACACTGAGTCTTATATACAGTCAGGGTCCTTTTCCAGTGATCAAGATAGAGTACACCTGGATGGAACCATCGACCGACGTTCCATAATCCAGCAAATTTTACATCCAGCGTGGGATTTGAACCAGGGGCAAGTTATTTGAAGTCAGTAACAATAACTACTTGACCAGGGAGGTATCTATATTTAGTATAGCACCACAGAATTATATGCCAACCTGAGTGCATTTATTAAAAAGTATCAATTTGTCACAAATGACAATGCCATCTTCACGATTATTCCTACATAAATCTCTGAATACAGTATTCCTTTACCGCAATGACAAAACTGTTAAAATATCAACAACATAATTCATTATATTAAGTGACACTATAAGAATATATAGTAACACATCGCTTAAAGACCACCTCTATAATAAGACCGCATGAGCGCCGCTGTACGATTTCCAACCTCTTCTTTAAGTGACGGCATTTCCAGAAAACTTCACTTATGACGTCACCATATACTGACAGTAAGCAATATTTGCCCCATATGGCTATATAAACGAAGTGTTCATATGGAGTAAATATTGTCTCCTGTTTTGCAAATAATGACATCACATGTTGCGTTTGCTTGAAATGACGTCACTTACAGAGGTTGTAAATCTCCTAGCAGGGCTCACATCGAAAAATAAAGAAAACGATTTCAAGTCCATTTTCACTGTTTTGCTCTGTATTCAACATCAATAAGTAGACCACCTCAACAAGAAGACCAGCTTTCAAGGGTCACATTGATGGTCTTATTATTGAGCTTTTACTGTATAATTTCAATATAAGACATACATAGATATTCTAGATAATTGTCCGTGAACCTCAACTTTTAACGTTCCGTCTATAAAAAATAAAAGCAAACGAACACATTATAAAGCATAAGCAGTATGCAAAATGTTAATTCGATGAAGACTAGACGTATAAATACAGTCTTGTTAATGTATGCATAACATTATTAACCTGGCATACTTAAGTGTTTGTTCAATGCATATAATTAACGAAGTAATGATACAATGTCAGAATGAATGTTTCTGATGATCATATTTGTAACACTGGACTAAATACAGTATAACCTCTCTACAGCGACCCTCTTCAGACCAACAACCTCTCTTCAAAAATATTATCAATTTTCACTACCCATCTAAGCTCTCTAGAGCAACAACCTCTCTTCAACAATATTATCAATTTTCACTATCAATCAAAGCTCTCTAGAGCAACAATCTCTCTTCAACAATATTATCAATTTTCACTATCAATCAAAGCTCTCTAGAGCAACAATCTCTCTTCCACAATATTATCAATTTTCACTATCAATCAAAGCTCTCTAGAGCAACAACCTCTCTTCAACAATATTATCAATTTTCACTATCAATCAAAGCTCTCAAGAGCAACAATCTCTCTTCCACAATATTATCAATTTTCACTATCAATCAAAGCTCTCTAGAGCAACAACCTCTCTTCCACAATATTATCAATTTTCACTATCAATCAAAGCTCTCTAGAGCAACAACCTCTCTTCCACAATATTATCAATTTTCACTATCAATCAAAGCTCTCTAGAGCAACAACCTCTCTTCAACCATTTTATCAATTTTCACTATCCATCCAAGCTCTCTAGACCAACAACCTCTCTTCAACAATACTATCAATTTTCACTATCAATCAAAGCTCTCTAGAGCAACAACCTCTCTTCCACAATATTATCAATTTTCACTATCCATCCAAGCTCTCTAGAGCAACAACCTCTCTTCCACAATATTATCAATTTTCACTATCAATCAAAGCTCTCTAGAGCAACAACCTCTCTTCCACAATATTATCAATTTTCACTATCCATCCAAGCTCTCTAGAGCAACAACCTCTCTTCCACAATATTATCAATTTTCACTATCCATCTAAGCTCTCTAGAGCAACAACCTCTCTTCCACAATATTATCAATTTTCACTATCAATATAAACTCTCTAGACCAACAACCTCTCTTCAACAATACTATCAATTTTCACTATCAATCAAAGCTCTCTAGAGCAACAACCTCTCTTCCACAATATTATCAATTTTCACTATCAATCAAAGCTCTCTAGAGCAACAACCTCTCTTCCACAATATTATCAATTTTCACTATCCATCTAAGCTCTCTAGAGCAACAACCTCTCTTCAACAATATTATCAATTTTCACTATCAATCAAAGCTCTCTAGAGCAACAAGCTTTCTTCCACAATATTATCAATTTTCACTATCCATCTAAGCTCTCTAGAGCAACAACCTCTCTTCAACAATATTATCAATTTTCACTATCAATCAAAGCTCTCTAGAGCAACAAGCTTTCTTCCACAATATTATCAATTTTCACTATCAATCAAAGCTCTCTAGAGCAACAACCTCTCTTCCACAATATTATTAATTTTATCGCAAGAACAATACTATCGACATTACCTCTTTAGAGCAACAATCCGTCAACAACAACCGGACTGTGCATCTCCCAAAGGGTGTTGCTATGGAGAGGTTTAACTGTATTAACAGCATTCAGGATTAAATCATTTTAAGTGATACAGGAGGTTGATTTAATTGAACTTTACAAGTATAAAGTCATGTTGAAAATACTTAATGGTTTCCAGACACCGTCTAGTGTTTTTTTCGAGACACAGTCTAGCTTGCAGGTAAGTTTGATGTACGGTGTAGAGTGCAACAAGTCCTATAACTCTGCATCACATTTATTATAAAGCGGGGATGATTATCCCGAAACTGCCTTCAAGGGGACAGTTGGTATTCTAGTCTCGTTTGTAGCAAATTTAAGTGCTAAACATCTGAGGTTTACTTTTACATTAACCTTTCCGGAAACTACCGACAATGGCCGAGCTGTTACGATTCTCAGCGCGTCATTCGGAATGCTTTTGTAAGACCATTGTAACATGTAAAGTGGCGAAAAATTACTACCATGATACAGAGTTATACTGAATAATGAATGTCGGTGCATATAGTTCCGTCCACAATTCGAGTCTTGTTTCGGACCGCGACGGAAGTGTTCCGACTGCAAGTTAACTCGGTGCAGGAGTAAATGAAGTCATGCCTTCTGCTATTTCCAATTAAGTCGGTGTTTCATTTGCATAATAGTTATTTTATTGCTTATAATTTTGCAGCAACGTTCCACATCGTCGACTTACGTATAAATGTTCGGCGCTGGTCACGTGTTGTTGATGCATTCTATAAATAGTAACACTGTTTGAAAAAGTTTACGTTCTGGTTCCATCTGTTATGCAGGCGATTCTGAGAATAAAACGATCTAAATAGTTTCCCGAGGCAACATCGTCCACGTGTGAAGAAGAATAAAAAAATCAAACAAGTGTTGGTTTGTGCAGGTATTGTCACTTTAGTGTGGTCGAACCATGTTAGGTGATCAACAGGTCCTGTATCACCGACAAGCCGTGGTTTGGATCGGTGCAAAGTTATAAAATGTAAAAGCAACATGTTTCTGTACAGTGATAGAAATGACAGTCATGTGATTTATTCATCTGTGTTGTATTCATGTGTAATAGTTAAGTACTAAATTGTGGATCACACTACAGCCGTATTTTAAGTCCATATTCAGACCATCCCAGAACTAAGACCGAGTTTCTTCAGAATCAATGGTGGTCTTATTATTCAGGCTTCACTGTAAATATTTATCGAAGTAAATATCGGGTAAAGATCTTGTTTTTATCAATATACATGTAACACTATAAAAGAATTCAATGCCAGGTAAATTCGGCACACTTGTTTTTAAAGATATGTCTACTACCCCTTTTGTCAAATCGTCGACTGAAACAGCAGGGTATTGTGACAATAAGTGTTTTCTACGACAGACCGTTAGTGACTTCATATATTCCTTATTTCATGTCCTATCTATTTTTGTTTTGTTATCCTCTGTTAATACCATCACATGCCCTGTAAATTTATATGTATGAAAAACTAATATATTCTTACAGCAGCAGGGCCTATACTTTATTGTAATTGATGTACACATTTGTTAAAATGATGATTTTATGTCGATTTCATGACTTCTGTGTACAGTAAAACATCGCTAATATGACCACCTTTGGGACCCTTGAAAACTGGTCTTATTATTGAGATGGTGTTTAAGTGAGGTTTAACTGTATATATTTGTAACTGACGATGAGCTTTAGTTGCTTTACTCAATAATGAACTTTCTGGTCTGTTCTGTTCTGTTCCTGAAACGTGAAGCCATGAACTTCACGAAATCACAGTCCATTATTAAAACTTTTGGATGAAATCGTGAACTCATGAAATATGAACTAAGGAACTTCACAAAATCACAATACAAGATGTAACGTTTTGGATAAACTCATGAATTCATGAACAATGAAATTATGGTCATCACTAAAGTCACAATTCAAGACATTACATTTTGGATAAACTCATGAATTCATGAACAATGAAATTATGGTCATCACTAAGGTCACAATTCAAGACGTTACATTTTGGATAAACTTATGAATTCATGAACAATGAAATTATGGTCATCACTAAAGTGACAATTCAAGACGTAACATTTTGGATAAACTCATGAATTCACGAACAATGAAATTATGGTCTTCACTAAAATCACAATTCAAGACGTTACATTTTGGATAAACTGATGAAGTCATGAACAATGAACTTATAAACTTCACAGTTCATGATTTAACATTGTGGATGAAATTGTCCAACCGTTAAGTATGTCCTAAACTGTGCGAATTCACCGATCACAATTTCATGATTTGGCTTGAAAACGCGAATTCATAGACTGTGAATTCACGATTCGGCATTTTTAGAAATTACGAAATGAAAAACTTTCAAAAGTCAATGCCGATCTTCCGTAGTTTACCAAAATCATTAATTAAAAATTGTGTTCCTTATCTGCTTTTGGAGTATTGAGGTTCTTATGTAGATTGCATTTGTATTCTTCGCATCGATCGACGTTTATGTGCGGTTGCAAATTTTATTCTAAATCGCTAAATTGCCAAAAAATCTGTTTTTTGTACGGTAGGTCATAAAAATCTGAAATTATGACACAGTGCCTTTTGAACGTAATTAACATTACGTTTAATGCAATATTGAAAGAAAATGCCGACAATTTCGCATAATATGACAGTTGTAATGGGGCGTATCGCTCATGCATTGAGAAATGTTACAATTGCGGCCATTACCCACGTGACATAGTTTAGGGAAAAGTTCAGCCAAGACCGTACACCTACCGGTTATTGTTGTATGACATGACTCCTGAATATTAGACACGGAATAATAATCATAAAATTATTGACAGAAAAATCACAAACTATAGCTGTCATAAAGATGATACCGTATTGAATGCATCGGCGAACAATGGGGTTATATCGCTTTTGCGCACACCCACCATGTGTGTTTGAATAATAAGAGAGTGCATTTTTTAAAATAAATATTTGCGGTAATAAAACACATCTGACATGTTTTTTAAAACCTTAGTACTAGTGCAAATTTATCACTCATTGTAAATACAAGTTTTCCATCGACAATAGAAAATACTTGTTAGACATACGGACAAATCTGAATTGAGTTTTGTTAAAGCGTGCCATAAAAAGTGAAACCGATATTACATCTGTTTTTTTATAACTGTTTTGTCTTATGCACATTTTTAAGTGAATGAAAATGCGGAAAAAAGCGTTTGCACGAATAAGTGGCATATTTTTTTATAGATTTGAGGTCAGAGTGCATAATGTTTTCGCGTCTGTTCGACTAGGATTAGTAAAAAAACCAACGAATATTAAAATTTATAAAAAAATAAAGACTATTATTACGTAACCCGAAGGTCAGATTGAGAAAACACCAAAATGACACTGCGTGAAAACTTGAATGACATTTTAACTTTTTTTCGAGATTTACTAACCTGTAATTGTCTATTTCTGAATTAATTCTTTAGATTTTTTGGTGAATTAATCTTCGCTTATCAGTCAAATTGCATAATTGCACAGTATCAACTCATTTAACACAGATGCGCAATTTTTATTTCTGTATTTGTTATAACTTTGTAACTCGTAGTCATACAGTCGAGATTATAAACAGCGATTGAAATCAAAGTACTGAAATGTCCGACTTTTATGCTACAGGAGTGTTTGTGGTGAAAATACATTTAGTGCGAGTCCAATTACCGGTTGCTTCTTCCGAGAATTGGTCTGCATGTCCAAATGCTTTTTCCCCGATACTTCCTTTTCAAAATCGAGTTGAATATGATTATACAAGTAAACCACACTTAAAGACCACCTCAATAATAAGACCACCTCAATTTTAAGAACACAATTTTCAAGTCCATTCTCATTGTTTTGCTCTTTATTTAACCTCAATATTAAGACCATCTCAACATTAAGACCAGTTTCCCAAGGGTGGTCTTAGTATCAAGGTTGTACTGTATAGATATATATGTATAGAGTATGTGTTGCTAATGCTAGTAAAGAACCTACTTCATAAACGAATACATTAAAACACCCCAATATGTAAGAGTGCATTTCCCTTCACTATGGTATCGTACTTTAACTTTATTATCAAAATTCTGTACATATATAAAACAGCAGGTATTTTGTAGAAAATTAAAGCAAATGCTATCGCATTTGTGGAACTATATACATACTATCTTACCAAAAAATAATAGAGGTAAAAAATGTAACACAATTAGCGTTAAGTTTTGATATTGTTATGTATTATACGCCAAATAACATCACAATCTTGCATAGAAGCTTAACATATCCATTTGTCCTGGTTTTAATCGATTTTAAGGAAGAAGTTCATTATTTAATGTCGTCGGGCTCCCATTTAAGGAACGGACTGCTTTATTCGGAAACAATAATTAACAAACATTAAATCAGAAATGGTTGTTAAAGGATATGATGCAAAAATGCGCAATGATGGAATGATTAGAAACTGTTAATTTATATGCATAAAGCGAAATACAACTAAACATGCTCACTACAAGCAGTCAGCCACGCTCGTCTAAATGTTCTCAAACATGCAATGTGCGATTTTTACTCAAAAGGCAATTAATGAAGTATGTGATGTTAATATTACACGTAAACAAAACTTGCTCTAAGTGTTTCTGTCATAATTTAATCGAACTGTCGAAATGGTTTACCGAAACTATATGATATTTTATTTTTACTGAAATCGTTGTTTCGGAAATAAGATGTGTTGCTGTTTTGCAAGCAACTGTTAACAATATGCAATACCTTTTCTAACATCTTCAATACGAAATGGCAAAACAAAGCTACATGGCTTCAACATACTCACAGGCACATGCTTTTGCGGATTTCTGTTTTTTAAAGATGTTGTAAGTAAAATATGTAAACCTATATCTTCAGTGCAGTTTGGTGCCAAAAAGGTGGGAGAATATATTAGAGTTACATAATGTTATCACAGCTTTTGCTACATGTTACTTATTATCAGTTATAACGAAGTCACTCATTTCATTTACTAATTTGGTCAAAGCACCAAGAGACGATTAGGTCTTGCATTACTAAAAGAGATTCCATGTCCCGTATTGCGCATTATCTCATTTATTGATCGGGCGACGAATATCGTTGATACATTCTTGTCAGTGATGTTAATAAGGGTAGCACCGTAGCAGAATAATTGTTCTTGCAGGACTTATATACTAGTGCACCTGAACGTGTACCATACATTTGTGTATTGTTCATGGCACACTAATGCCACCAGAGGGGGGCGGGGAGGGGAAGTTCCCTCGTGTCAATTATACGTGTGACGGGTACAATGATGTGACAGAGCTTTTGTGAAATGTCGTGTTGGCATTTCCAACCGCCCCACTTGCAAACACTTTATTCTTTTGCATTTGATGTTAGTGCGTGGAATTGACTGCAGTTGGTGGTCCAAGGTTCGTGCGATTGCAAAGTGCAAGTCTTTGATTTCCCATAATCCGTGCGAATAGCCGTATTCGTTGTTTATATGGCGACAAAGGGCAGCAATATGCGGCACATTTAGCACTTCGACGACAATGAACACAAGGGAAGCCAACGTGTTTGCAATCAACGTATGTCACATTTTGACAAAATAGATGTGCATGATAGTGCAAAAATGAACGTTTCATTTAACCAATTTAGATAACATTTGGGCGATTAGTAACTTAAGCAGCAATAAAAGCAGCTTTTGTACGCTGTGCTTGTTTGATTTTGTAATGCGAGTAAGCAATGATTGGGCCACCTCTTCAAGCCAGACAAAAACATCGCATGTAACAGTAGACAGAAGCAACCCCGAACAATTGAAATGTTCGAATTATTATAGCTCTCAATGGTGACAATGCTTGATCTCATTTGACAAAATGCACGAATTTCCGTTTCAGAATATAATGCCATATTGCCGTCAGTGCCAAACATTGGAACCGCATTTCATTCTAAGTGGACAAAAACATTAATGATAACATATGGTATGATGCAATATGTACCAGCGCTTCGTGTATGCCGAGTATGATCATAATGCAATCTAAACTTAATGGCGTCTCCAAACACTCGTATTTTTACCGAATATGCCAACTGAACGATATAATCAACACCACTTAAATGACCTTTGCAGTAAGGCTGCAATGTGGCTGCACTCTGAAAGAAAGGAGATCCTCGCTAAATGAGTCTTAACGCGATGCTAAACATGTGCAACGCTCTTGAACCCTGGACCTCAGATGGAACATATTGACGTCAATTGGAACTAAACGCAGCAGGTAGGACCGAACAAAGTCATTCAGCGTTGTAGCTTATCTTACTTGATTGGCAGATTGGAATGTTTTGGGGAGCGTCTGAGAGGCTGCGCGCCATGTTCGTCGCCCATACACGTGCGATGGCTGCAGAGCCACGTCTGTTTGATTCTTATCTCGGAAGAACTCTTATAAATTGATTGCATACGCACCATGAGGCATAAAGTACTTGCGGAAAAACATCGTAGGTTAATAAATTTGTCTCTGCAACTGCGGTTGTACTCTGAAATGTCTCCTTTTTTCAATGCAGGTGGGTGATTCGGAGCGGTTTTGAAATCCGGTTCTGCGTGATTAATGAATCATTTTCATTTCCATTACGTATAGAATTTAATAGATTGGCATATTGAACTTCGAAAGCTTTGAAACAAATGAGAAAAATTGAACCAGGTGTCGGTTTTTAGGGAACTTTCACATAAAGGATCACAGGTCCCCTTTGCTTTACAGCGCCGGCAATGTGCTGCGCTTTTCAGACACATTTTAACGAAAATAAATCAAAGCAAACCACTAGACGGCGCACACATAAAGTCCATTGTATTTCAAATCAAATATTTTATGGCAAAATGCATTTATAGCCCTAATTAAACTACAGAAATCCCTAAGATAGGCAGAAACTGGTGCAGCGACATTTTGAATTTCCCGCCACCATAGAAGTTGACGCATGCGCTCTTCTATCGATATTTCCCATCATACTGGAGTGTGGTATTGAATACTACCAACAACGCAGTTGGGCCGTTGCACGAATTTGAATGCATTTCTGTGTACGTTAATAAAACATAATAGACGGATATGATTACATACAGGAAATTAGAAATATATTCACATAGAAATCATAAATGAATCTGGAAAAACTTCAAGTTTAAAACCACAAAACATTAATAACAAAATCAACATGAAGCCTTAATCAATTTACCTAATGAGAAACGTTTTAACTGACTTTAAAGCAGTGTCTAATGCAAACTTCATGAATTTATGGAACAAAGTCGTATATTTGTGTTAATGTAACCGCTAAGTTAATATTTTTTGACAATTAAGTTTTGAGGGATTTAAATATTTTATTGCATTGTTTAGTGGGTGATATCATGTCACTGGTATATACCATCTACGTTATCCAGGAGCTTAGCATATACAGTTAATATGGATATTACTGCATGCAGTCTTCACGCAAATATTGGCCATAGACGTATTCTATTTCATGTATATTCTGGTTAAATGCATTTGATTCAAAAGTATATGAAATATAAGATCCCCAATTAGAGAGATGGTTAACTGATGTGTCGTGTCGTCTCATACGTCATACAGATATAATTGTGCATCAGATTATTACCTGATTTTAATGTGATCCCTCATTGTACGTGGATAGGGAGATACTTTAAAAGGGGAATTACGCCAATTTAGGGGACATTTAAACCACACCAATGTCACGGAACTCGGCAATTTATAATCATTTTATTTGCGCTACATTGAATGTTTAAAATTCATCAGCTCACCAAGATGTCACCAAACAAAACATCATACCTCTAGTATGGCTTACTGTCCGAGTTCAGTCCAATGAATTAGAAATAAATGATACTATTGAAAATAAAAGAAGGAAAAGAAATTCAGAGTTTCGGACCTAGTCGGGTATACTTAATACATGCTGGAATAATTTACTGTCAACGTATAGTTTTTGATTACTTTTCATAAGTAAGCAGGTTCTATAGAAGAAGGTATAAAAACTTTGTTAGAAAGCACACAGATATCCATGTATATACATTATGTCCGTATATAGCAATTCATTGTTAACCGTAAAAACAATATGTATTTCCACCTGCTGTTATAGCCCTCTCGAAAACTTAGTACCTGCTGTTGTAAATCTGGCTTTTTTAAAACTAATGTGCAATTAAAGAAATTATGATACGAAGCCACTCCTGTTTAAGACATGTACTTTTGTTAACTGATAATTCTAAAGTGTTTATTACTCCGATACTGGGCGGCGATTTATAACATCATATTACTCAACCAAATTTGGATTCACAACCCACGCATTATTTGCTGTTTGGCTATCAATTAAACTTTGTGGTTTTATGCAGTCGTTTTTTATATCAATGTCGAATAATTTTCAAAACACTTTCTTAAATATAAACACTTACTTTTGTGCGTTGTGTATAGGATTCAAAATTGCCTAAATAAGAAACTATATCGCACACAACTTAGGTTTACATACATGTATTTGCTTCACAAGTTATATAAATCACTCTCAATGGTTCCTTCTTGTGGAGCAGTCGAGTACTTGAGTCTAGTACAGGAAATCTGAAGTTCGCGGATCCAAGGCGGGGATCGAACCCACGACCTTCGGATCAGGAGTCAGGCGCTCTTCCCTCCACCACTACGCCTCTTTCATGCCAGTTTATGGCTGTATAAGCAGTCTTTATTTCCTGTAAGTTCATCGGCTTAATGTAGCTTCTTCATCGATTCTGAAATTACCTTTGAATGTACCAATATAATGATACAACTTCTTGAATCAATTAATGGTCAAACTTTCAGTATAATTACACTTTGGTAAAGGTCCGAGCTGTTTTTAAAAGCATTTCGATAAAGATAGAGACACAGTCTCAGAATCAGTAGTCATTTAATTCGCTATCAAATCGTTTACGTGTTCATATTTAAGCCTAACATGTGCGCGCCCCAGGGGGTACACTCGATCTTGTGTCACGGGTCGAGAGCCCATTGTCTCTATCAATTACTAACCTGACACCAATATGTTTAAAAGGTTTCACAGAAAGTATGCGTCTTGCAGGGAGGGCAAATGTCACTGATAAAACCTGGGTTTTTAACATGGAAATAATCACAAACAAGTGAGGAGTCGCTTCATGCAATGAGCGTGTAGCTCCTGGCTACCGAGTAAACTTATACAAATTGATATTCTAATTTATTGTTAAAACGCATGACACAATATCGCTAGGTTGATTCAATTCTATGGTTGCTTGACCAAGAACATTACAATTCTGACGGTCAGTTTTGTTAAGGTCGGGGTTGACATGCGCGCAATATTTGCGGCCGAAGCGACACGTTGTCAGGCGAACAAAACATAACAAATACTGGTGGAGGGATACTCCAAATTAGTTGATTTTTCAATTTAGGGTTTTGTTCACGATTTGAAACCGACACCGTTTGACAGATGAATATGAGTGACCCTTCAGTCGCCGAAATGTTAATTGGCCGAGTGTCATGCACAGTTGTGCAACAAGGCGGTGCACTCCATACAATCAACCAATCAAAAACATCAATTGACTTCTTCTTCTATGTGATGCTGCTTTAACACGAGATACAAAAGAAAAAAACTGTTACCTGGGGACTTGAATGAATGCAACCAGTCTGAATTGGCTTCATTTTGTACATTGAAAGTGTCATTTTAACAAAAAATCTTTAGTTAAATGGGTTCCATACGTGGTCTATTAGAATAATTGAATTAGAATCAAAACTGTCAGTTCTCACTTCGTATAAAGCACTTGAGATGACATCTCTCCATGTGAAACAATTTCAAGTTCGACGACAAAATTGGAGTACTCGAAATTCTAAAATAAATCTGAAATATTTACAGAGAAATAAATGCTTCTCCTCAGACGCAAACGATTTATAGTTGTAGTGTCAAAGTACTGTTAGACGCTTACAATTCAGTACACCTGGTTTTAGACAACTAAAGCGCTTCAGTTTTTCGGTCGTTTAGTCAGGTATTAACAAGAATTTTGTCAAAGTCAAACACTGAAATTGAGTTTTAAATGTACATTTTGTTTTGTATTAATGTACGCCCCAAACAAGTTCGGCTTGCGCTCATCTTCTTATGCAGAAGTAGTATAACACATTAATATAGTCTCAAAATTTAGTGCAACATTAGAGCAAACTCATTTAGAAAATACAAAATTCGACTGTTGCGGAGAGGTTATTGTTTAAGAGAGGTTATATTGGTTGTGGTTGTTTACCACGGAACAATTGATAATATTATTGAACAGATATTATTGTTCAAGAGAGGGCCGCTCTAGAGAGGAACCACTGCTGTTGTTTTATTGTTGAGATTGGTGGCTACAGTTAAACTTCGATAACTCAAACAGGCGACAACTCGAGAACCCCGGATTTGTCGAGGAAATGGCAGAGTCCTGGACTTTATTTCTTCTATTTTCAGTATACCACCGATAACGCAAGCAGAAATAAGTCGAAAACTGGTACAAGTGTAAAAAACTATGAAAATAAGGCATTTCATAAAAAACAGTAAAGGATATGATGGAAAATCTGGGTAACTCGAAACATCGGGCAACTCGAGCTTTTCGGATGGATCCCCGCGTCCTCGAGTTATCGAAGTTTGACTGTATATTTCTACGGGAAAATTGATAGTATTGTTAATTAGTGGTAATTGCTCAAGGAGAGGTTACAAGTATTTACGCTCGGGTCTGCTATAATATCTAAAAAATAAAATATTCTTGGATAAGGTATATGACCACAAATACGACAATGCATTCGTCCCACGGAGGTTATGTGATTATACAAATTGACGGGTCGACCCTCACAACACGTGCACATTATTAAGAATTACTTTAAACGAAGATTTTCATGTCAACCAAAATGTTATCAATATTTGGTAATAAATCATAAAAAATTGTCGTAAATTTCTTGCCCAATAAAAATACGTGATTTTTATTTCAAGTTTGAGTTAACAATAAGCTTTTATCCCGAGATTTGTAACAACAAATGAGTTTTTCAAGGAAATCTCGCAAAGGTCACACGTGATTATAATTTCAAACGGTACTATCTTTCAATTTTCGAAATGATGACATGTCAAAGGGCACGGTAATGAAAATATCATATGGGTATCGCTTTCAGATTGTAATGTATTTGGAAACAAGTTAAAAACCGCGCATCTCTAACCTTTTGTAAACAGTAATTTAATTAATCAAAATTTTATCACCATCAAACATGTGATGTTTTTTTAATAAATATTTTATGATGGGCAATAAATTGAGTAATAATCGAGGAGTCTAATGTTTTCATATTGCATCCTAGTATGACATGAATGGCATTATTTTTCAAAAAATCTCGTGATCGTAATTTATTGAAAAATCATCCCGGCAGTTATATAGTGTTCATGTAATGGTTCTAATCGTGTATTGCATTTTTACTTCAATAAATTAACGCTCAAAGAAAACGCCATTAATGTGAAATTTTACGGTATCAAACATGGATCAGAATTCGATAAAAATGTTTTAATTACATGGTTTGTAAGATTTGCGATAATGTGAAATTCAATACAAGAAAAATTGACTTCATATCAAAGTTCGCTGAAGTCGGATCGCTATCAAGACGGCGTACGTTCTTTTAAACCTAACCGACAGGGCCCGTATCCGGCTGTTAACCGTGCACATGCCGTTGACTGGGTTTTGCTTTTGCCAAGTTTGAGACAAGACGGGTTTACAATTACGCGGAATGATTTTAATACGCTCAGAAATGTACGAACAAGCAACCTTGTGACCTTGTTTTATTCGCCTTGCCAAAATTTTAGAACTTTTCTTTTTGTGGTGTTCCTATCAAAAGTGAACGCGCGTGTATCCGTGAAAACCTTCGGTTACCCGCCACCTTTAGACCGTGCTTGTCAATATTCGGAAATAGTTGCGTGCAATCATGACAATAGACACATGTATACCTGACGTGATGAATAATGACCAATATTTTTTTTAGCTATTCATCATATTTTCTTAACTATACCGAATAGTTAAGAAAATATGATGAATCGCTGAAAAATATTGTAGGCAAATTTTAGGGAGTAGGCCTGGTGGCATAAAACTGAGTGGAAATCATTCTCAAAATGCATCCTTGTCATTGGTCAGTTTAAAGAACGAACACTCAACCATTCAATCAGAGACTTGAGTTTATGAGACGGCTCCTCAAGCTCTGTTTTATAACTAACGACATTAACTTTTTCAAAATCTTAATTGGAGAATATATTTTATTCATGCATGTATGACAGATCCACAACCCTGGCAGTATTTTTCGAAAAGTGTCTGACATTTTGAAACATTGTGAGTACTACTTTGTATTAAACGCGATTCGAATGTTCTCGAAAGACTACAAAGCAATTTCTTACGAGAAACGATTTCAAAGTTAAGTTGGAAAGACGACGTTGATGAAACCACTGGACAAATGTAATTATGTGCGAGACCAATTCATTTTAAACTCGAGAATGGTGAAAACATTAAATTTTATTGAATCGCTCTCGAGTCTGCTTTCTGAAAAAAACCAGTACTGGTGTCATGTGTGAAGGTATGGACGTCACTTTTGCGGGAATTCACACCCACAACCTACGGCCGTCACTGAACTCTACCTCTTCCTCCCAGTCTGTTGACAGTGACGATGAACTCTAATGACAAACGACACCCCATATTTTTAAATGGCAAACGAGGCAATGAAAGCTGCTTTGAGAATATCATCACAGAATTGGATCGGATATAACGAACTCCATGTTAAACAAAGGAAATACTATCCACTACTATTTGTAGAATGTGACGATTGCAAAATCTCACTGAAGTCAATATGTATTGTACTAGTAAAGAGCATTTATCTGCTAATTTAATTCGAGATATTAAATTAATAAATGACTTTTATTATGCAACATCTTGCATTTTTAGTATCAAACAATCACTGCTCCACAAGAAATAGTTTGAGAGAAGATGGAAAATGGTAATCAAATCGCGCTTCAATAGACCTCATTGACTTAAAATCTAATCTAACACGCAGAGAATGATTCCGTATTGTTTTCAATGTTTTTTCGAGCATCAATTATGAATTACTAAGTCTAATTACTTGCGAACAGAAGTTACGTTGAAGCAGGAAACAAATTAATCACATTCATGATGATGCATGACGGGAGCTGTGCTCGATTCGATTCTGGAGATTTGTTTAATCGAATTCTCACCGATACAGGTGACGGTGCTTTGGAACGAAATCCTTCTAATTAATAGGACGCTTTCCGATAAAACAATCTTTGAATATGACGGAAACGTGACTGTTAATTACATATACATTAAGTGAGCATCAACGAGCGTTTGTTTACAAATTAGATAATTATAAGAAAATAACATGAGAAGTCGTTAAAACAATTTACTTTCCGTTCACGTCATTACTGTGGAAACTGTAAAACGCATGAGCCAGGCTACCTATACGATATTCCGTATGCGTGAGTCCGCACGTAACGCGGTGGACGCAGCAGAAGTGGGTGTCCGCACGTAACGCGGTGGACGCAGCAGCAGTGGGAGTCCGCACGTTACGCGGTGGACACAGAAGCAGTGGGAGTCCGCACGTAACGCGGTGGACGCAGCAGCAGCAGTGGGAGTCCGCACGTAACACGGAGGACGCAGCAGCAATAGGAGTCCGCACGTAACTCACTGGACGCAGCAGAAGTGAGTCCGCACGTAACGCGATGGACGCAGCAGCAATAGGAGTCCGCACGTAACGCACTGGACGAAGCAGAAGTGAGGTGCGCACGTAACGCGATGGACGCAGCAGCAATAGGAGTCCGCACGTAACGCACTGGACGCAGCAGAAGTGAGTCCGCACGTATCGCGATGGACGCAGCAGCAATAGGAGTCCGCACGTAACGCACTGGACGAAGCAGAAGTGAGGTGCGCACGTAACGCGATGGACGCAGCAGCAATAGGAGTCCGCACGTAACGCACTGGACGAAGCAGAAGTGAGGTGCGCACGTAACGCGATGGACGCAGCAGCAATAGGAGTCCGCACGTAACGCACTGGACGCAGCAGAAGTGAGTCCGCACGTATCGCGATGGACGCAGCAGCAGTGGGAGTCCGCACGTAACGCGGTGGACACAGAAGCAGTGGGAATCAATCAAATCAATCAACCAACCAATTAGACCATCAGATGTGTACAATAAATCCGGGTATTCTAATACATACAGTACTTTCTACACACGTTAAATGTCCTGTTAAAGCAGGTGGCCTTTACACAATGCATAAATAGGAGCAGAATAACAGTACAGCGCCACCGTCATAGAGCAATAATCTTTGGGAGACGCAATTAGTTGTTGAGAGATCTTTGCTCTAGAAAGATTTAATGTATCGTAAATTCTCACGATAGGAAAAATAGACAGCGGACGTTGCCCAAGAGAGGGACACTCTAGAGAGTTTGCACGGTAACTGAAACGCTATGGTGGTCTTAAAACTGTGGAGCCTTATACTGATAAGTATGCTTATAGCCAATTAACATATTTGGAGGCCAATAAAGACTCTACTTGTTTTAAGCCGATGAATTCTATTTGATAAACTTTCACGCCGAGAACAAGGGTACCGTGAACTGTCCGAGGTGTCATGTTTCCGGCTGGGGTCATAGCGGTCAATTTGACCCTTAACTTGGCTGACTTAAAAGTAATCATTAAGTTACACTTCAAATTTAAATACCGTAATAAAATAAGACTACTGTGTATTTTGCAATTGAAAAAAATGACATATCAAGTGTGCACGTGACAGTCACTGCCTTTTGTCGAATAGTTTTGTTTTACGTTACGGAGGCTTGCAACAACAGTTTGTTGGAATTTAATGGGTATATTAAATACGAGAGTCATATTTTAAGGGATAATTCTGCGTATGTTTATTGAGTGTGTTTATACGGTGACACGCTTTAAAAAAATAAAATCTGTCACTCAATAATCATTTGGGACCATTGAAAAACAAAGATTCCGCACAAAGAATCTGCGCGCGACTTTGTTTCAGCGTTTTAAAACATGGCGTCCGATTTTTAATGTCCAAATCTATCTGTGCATTTATCTGTTTGACCGTCAGGCAGAGGTTACTAATGAAATAAACTATCGTAAATAAAGATGATGATTGTAATAAAGTTTACAACACTCGTTTATAACATCATCCGAACAAACTTGTCAGTCAATGAGCGTCTCGTGGAGGGAAAGAGAGCCAGTGTCCTGGCCCGGCGGTCGGGAGTTTTAACCTCGCCTTGAGATTCCTGAATTTGGCATGAGTGCTGGTACGTAACCAAGGTAGCTGTCATCGAGAGTGATTAGCATAAGTTGTAAGAACTTGTTTGGAATGACTGACATAACACAGTAAAACCTCAAAAATAAGACCACCCTTGGGACCCTTGAAAAATGTTCTTAATATTTAGGTGGTCTTAATATTGAGGTTGATCAAAGAGAAAAACAGTGAAAATGGACTTGAAAATTGTGTTCTTAATATTGAGGTGGTCTTATTATTGAGGTGATCTTTAAAAGAGGTTTTGCTGTAGTTTTGGAACTTGATTTGAACGCTCTGACAAATCGTACATTGTAATTTGTTGTAAGTCAAATTAATTGCATGACATACTTGTTTTCGGTAAAAATAAATCACTTATTAAGTTAAAACTTATCAAATTCCTATTTACATCGATTGTGAAACAAGTTTACGATTAACATCGGTCATTTTTGATGACCGCTTCCTGGGTAACTAACCAGTTCAACATTCAGGGATTGTGAAGTGCGAAGTTTAGCCTCGCACAATTCAGAATATGAACTCACGGACTTCGGATCAGCAGGAGTCAGACCCTCTAACCCCTCCCCCTCTCGACATGGAGCATTGTCCTGAATAACAAAAATAAAAATATTCAAAGTTTTAAATGACGAAATATTGAAAGCGTTGTTGAAATTAGAATGGAAGGATGGTGACCACAATATTATGTAGATGCTAAATTTCGCTCCCTTTTTCTGTGACACGTATTATCTTGCCCAACAGAACAGATACAGTAAAACCTCACTTGAAGACTACCTCAATAATAAGACCACATTTTTCAAGCCCATTTTGTCTGTACCGATCTTTATTCAACCTCGATTTAAATACCAGCTCAATATTAAGACCAGTTTTCAAGGGTCCCAATGGTGGTCTTATTATTGAGTTTTTTTACTGTATATCCTTCATCAGCAATGGGCATTATTTTGGTATGGTATTCTAATCAAAGAGATAATGCTTAGTCTTTGCCATTTTTAGCAAGGGGCTCGTCAGAGCTAATTGCTATACTAGTAGTAGGCGAAATCCGCGGACACTCATCGGATGAACTCTTGGGTTTTGCACCGCCAAATCTACATACTCCTGAAGAAGGTAGTCCCTGTCTAACAAAAAATAGCAGTAAGCATTTGCGATATCAGCTAGAAAACGGATTTGAGCTGACATCATTTACGCAAAAGAAAGAACACAAAAGAAACTTGCTGATTAAATATTACAATTTACGGAAAAAAATGTTTGCCTACGCCGCAGCCGTATCACAACTGTATATACAGTTAAAGATCAATGAAAACAATGACTTAGTCACGCCAACTTTTAAAACGAACAACATGAAAATTTCTTTCACAAATGTAAGTGCTATTAATTGGAATAAAATTCTCAACACTTTAAGATCGGTCTCGTCAGTCCATGAATTCAAAAGAACATTAAAATCATATCTATTGTAAAAATTATTCACTCTAATATGTTTGTTAAGAATATCATTAATAGCATTGGAATATTTCTATATTTTAATATAATATGTACTGTTTACAATATGAAAATGAGTGATTGTCTTGGCTGAATGAATGTGTGATATTGAATTATTGTGTTTTAATTTATGGTGTTTTCTGTTAGAATGCCATGTTTTATTTAAAAACTGTATGACTGTTTTTGTATACATATTTATATGTTACCTTCTATAAATAAAGATATTATTATTATAATTACTATTTTCTACGGTTGTTCGGGAAACTTGTCCGCGCGAAATGTATCAAGCAAGCCGCCATACTAGTCCAATGTCCAAATGACTGCTTTATTGTTGATACGGTGACTGACCATATTTACACACCCTTGCGCGTGCCAAGTTATAATTATATTTTAGAAATGACCTCAGGTCAAGACGGAACAAAAGGTGCATATTTGGCCGAAGCTGACCACAGCTGGGCGTTGGGTCAATCGGACATTTAAGGTGGAAACAAGTGAAAACCGTTTAACCCGAAATGACTTCGTCGTAAATGTACAATACAAATTAAGAACACTTATTTGAATATTATTAATTAAAGGGACAAAAATGCAGGCAAAAAGTAAATTAAATTGAGCGAAAAACTGACCGTCCATTAGTAATTCTAAAGCTAAAAAGTGGACACTTTAATTTGGCAGCGTGTGTTTTCGGCAGATTTATTTTTCATAATTCCTCCTTCCAAATATTCGAGATCAAAAATAAAGTTAGTCATTGATTAAAACAGTTATAAATACTATGAGAAAAGTGAAAATTCCTTTGAGTTAAAACGCGCCCCTTAATTAAGAGAAAACTAAGTTCCATAATGCTTTACGAGTATAGACCAAATGCAGCCGGTTTTACGGTGTCCCCTACGATAGAGGTAGCCAATTTAATGGCATCTGTCCATCGGATATAGGATATATTCTAATATAATTAACATGCATTTGTTATGTATCTAAATATTACCACTATATATGATAATTTAAGGACACTAATATTCAATGATATAATATCTGCCGATGAATATACATTGTATTGATATGAATACCAGTGATAAACTTGTTTTTCTCATTAATAATTGCCAAAATAAAGTGATTTTGACAAAAGAATACCTTTTACGACGATAAATAATTTATGACAAACAATCTGTTTAGACTCAATATAAAATGTTTCAGCCGTGTATCTGTTTACCACATTTTGATGCCCTGTTATAAGTTGTGATCTCATATACATTTTACATCTAATTTGCATAATTATTTATAATCTATGTATATTAATCATATTTGAGGTGACATATAGGTCCAATGGGCCGGGTGTCTATTGCTTTATTATAAATTTATAATATTCAATATGTAAATGTGTTGTACACATGTCACTATTATAAACAGTTCACTTATTTATTACACTTTATACGTGCAGTTAGAGTTATTAGAAGCGACGAAAATCTCCAAGTTTCAGTCATAATTTCGTAAATCTTTGCGTCGATTTTAAAGGTTAATAAAACAGGGAAGCATTTATTTTGTGACCCGCAGTTGATTGAAATCGCGCAAATACGACGTAAGTGCCACGTTAAAACACGTCGTAACCATGGTTATCTGATAAAAGACAACATGATTTCGTCATTAGAAGATAACGCGAAGCATCAGTAAAAAGACTGTAAAATCATAGTTATTCTTTTATGGAACATAAACCCTTTGCAATAAGTGCTGTCACATGTTTTGTTATTGGAGATAGAACCAAGAGGGCATTGACAAAAGAACGAGGGCCCAGAGCTATATTTTATTGTTTACTCACAAAACAATGGCGATATTGTCAGACAAGGGGCTTCATTATAACTGCTCTGAAGTTGAAACTATACGAATACGGAGCCTATTCTGAAAGTTAAATCTAATTATAACACGGCGCGTGTGTGATGACCCGAACTGTTTCAAACGTTATCATAATTTCAAGTGTGTAACATTATCCTTTTGTGGTTGGTATGAATAAAATTAATTTTTTATTCATCAAGCAAAGATAACACCATTGATCATTTCGTACAAATGAAGTCCGCGGCACGTGGTATTGGGTATTTTGGTGAATAGTGTTTCAATCATAATTTTTACACTGACCCGACCGACCACTCATATTTCTTGACCGCGCGCCGTGCGCGTGTCCGAAAATGGTATTGCCGTAAAACATTAGCGGGAGACAATATGTGTATTGCAAATAGCCCCTGTAAATTATCATATTGGAATTGTTCCGAAAGATAATAATAGTCATTTACGACTCTATGACACCATTTCGCGTAACTACGATCGGCAGGAACGTTGTTAGTGGACCTGTTAAATGACGGAGCGCAAGTGATCGCTGCAGGACAAAACGTGGCGCTTGTTTAACGTTTAAAGGGTTCATTGGAGGCCCAATGAATACTTGCACATCGCCCAAGGTGCTTCACACGTGGTTTCAAGCTGTTAGCTCTTCGAAACATGAAAATAAACTGATGATTTTAGTTCCTTACGGAGAAAACTTGCACATATGTTCATCGAGTCCATCCTTGGTGCAATTTAAAACTTTTACTCGGTAATATTATTGTATATATAAACCGTATATATGTAGTGGATTATTGCGTATGATTGTCTTTGGCGCGTCATTACTTGAAAGTGTAGGTTGGACCGCTAACTTCACTTACCCATGAATTTGGCGCGAGTACTGGTTAGTTATCCAATAAGAAATCATCGTGAATGACTAAACTTGTTTTACAATTGATGAAAGATTAGTAACTTTTGAACTTGAAAATGTAGATTCGCCAATGTCAGATTTCCCTCGGTAAGTATGGTTGTTTGTGTCGGTGAGATACTTTACCGACTCCCCTGGCCGAGTGGTTTAAGGCATCCACCTTAGGAGCGGAAGGTCCAAAGTTCGAATCCCGGTAGTGGTCCGTTCTGATATTGCCGGTTGGTGAGCCGTTAAATAATAGTTCCGTGTGCCTGTCATTAAAGGATAGTAGTCGGGGAGAGAACGTGTTCAGAAATTAGGTGTCTCATAAGTCAGAATAATAAATAAACAGTTTACTTTTACAGTTGTAGCAGTAACAACATTATAACTGTTGCTTCTGATGGTTGTAATTGTAGTAATACTGCCAAGACTCACAGACAATCAGTATTACTGTTACTGACAGTAGCAGAAGCAGTGGAACCACACATTCATTACTGCTTTCAGCAGTAGCGGTTTTATACTGTTGATGCAATGCCAAACAACAGCAACAGCAATGCAGTAAAACCTTACTTAAAGACCACCTCACAATTATGACCACCTCATTAATAAGTCCTTTTAAAATTTAAAACATTACATCGTAGATTTTCTTAAAAGCTTTCTGGAAGTGCAAAACACAAGTCTGCTATAAATATTTACTATGCTAGCGCTTACTCTGTACGTAGGTCAAGATAGAAAAGTCCAAGTATCGGACTCATGTATTTGTAGTTTTTGGAAACATGTTATCCGAGTGACACCGAGTATTGTAGAGTACATCTGTATCAAGACATCAATTTTCTCGTATTCATGACTATACATATTTTGACAAAAACCCAGGACTATTTACCTTTAACCCAACACCGGGCCAGCACAAGACACATTAAGCACAGGCACAAGAGCTACTAGGACCACGATGATGTACCATCTGCAGTTGGGGCTCGAACACAAGACAATCTGCAAGTGGGGCTCGAACCCATGACCATCTGCAAGTGGGGCTCGAACCCAAGAGCATCTGCAAGTGGGGCTCGAACCCAAGACCATCTGCATGTGGGGCTCGAACCAATAATCATCTGCATGCCGGTCTTGAACCCATGACCATCTGCAGTTGGGACTCGAACACATGACAATCTGCAAGTGGGGCTCGAACCCATTACAATCTGCAGACGGGGCTTGAACCCATGGCCATTTGCAGACGGGGCTTGAACCCATGACCATCTGCAAGTGGGGCTCGAACCCATTACAATCTGCAGGCGGGGCTTGAACACATGACCATCTGCAAGTGAGGCTCGAACCCATGACCATCTGCAGGCAGAGCTCGAACCCATGACCATCTGCAGGCCGGGCTCGAACCAATGACCATCTGCAGGCAGAGCTCGAACCCATGACCATCTGCAGGCAGAGCTCGAACCCATGACCATCTGCAGGAGCATTTAAGGCAAAAAAACCTACTACTTAGTCACTAGACTAGTTGCCAACTGTACAATTAGGCTGTATGAAATACAATGTATGCACAACACAGAAATATGTAAAGCTATTAGTCAGACAATAAACACACAAAAGCTTTATAAAGAAAATATTTTATTCAAGAAACGAAAACGAAATATGCAAATTTACAGCCATAAAAAATTATGTCAATTGCGAAAACATCTTTATATTGCTTTGTCACATTACTTACACTCAGTTTGATCTTAATATGTATCTAAAATATTGTTTTATTGAAGTTCTCCATTTGTATTTCATCAATTGCAAATTTATCAAAATATTCTAAACATTTCATCAAAATATATTTTACCATTCAAATATATGTACAACCATTGGCGAGTGATGATTTTAAGTAGTTTTCCATTTATCTAGGATATGTTTCAGTGCATAGATGAAAAAGAAGCCAACATGTGAATACAGACATCCAACATGTGAATACAGACATCCAACATGTGAATACAGACATCCAACATGTGAATACAGACATCCAACATGTGAATACAGACATCCAACATGTGAATACAGACATCCAACATGTGAATACAGACATCCAACATGTGAATACAGACATCCAACATGTGAATACAGACATCCAACATGTGAATACAGACATCCAACATCTGAATACAGACATTCAACATCAAGGATATAGCAAAACATGCATGAAAAACTTTCACGACCATAAACTAAAAATGACTTCTAAGTTATGGTGTAAGAACTATCAAACTGAAATTTATGAAGGAATTTGAACAAGACAGAGAGCTTGAACCTTCTTTTTGACATGCTAGAGTCAATTTGTTTGATATAATTTTATATATACACACATTTATTCAGTAGTGTACTAAGCTAGGTTCGAACCTTCAACTTCTGGGTCTATTGGCCTGCACCTTACCAACATCACCTCCACTCCCCTTGAGTGAAGATATTATATTCACTAGGTATAGAATAAACGTAATGTAATAATGTAATACATTTTGTGCCTGAATTCAACATCCTAATCAAAATTTTCAAACAATCTATCTTCCAATAAATGAGATTTCGGACAGTAAATTTTGTATTTTCTCTCAAAAAATGACAAAAAGAGATTAATGCCATTTATAAGAAACAGATCATAAACAAGGTTACAGTGGGGAATTAGACATATACAATCAGTCTCCATGTTTGTAATGTAAGAAGAAATATAACAAAACATACTGTAGAATCAGAAATTTTTGTGAGATATTAATTTTTGCTACATTTCTATGTTCACGAAATATTTAATTCTAATACAGTGTTGATTTTACTATGAATGTGATCATAAAAACTGAAAAACTTTAAAAAAACATGGCCAAGCAACAAGTTAACTTAAATCTGTGAAATTTTGGTCCAGCAAAAGCATCTGATTCTACGGTATACTCTAGTCACGGATATTTACACGTTTCCTTCACAATAATTATACTCAACACATGATACAAAAAATAAATGTGTAAGTAATATAATGTTATAGAAAAGCAAGAGTTATGTGATAAACCATATACAAATAATTAAAAACTTGTGGTCAACAAAATGAAAATTTTCTTCCATCTTTTATAAAAATAAGTAACAATTCAAGTACACACTTGAACCAGACAGGTAGAAAGCTTGAAACAGCAATAATAACTGTGACTACGTCAAAACTTATTTACTTTACCTTGATCATGTAACTAGTTCTAATAACTTATAATAATCTCCCTTGACAATAGCTTCCTGGATTTCTTACCAGTTGTTACATCTATTCATGAATTGTGAAGCCCGCAAATGAACTGCGACCGTAACCAGACTCAAACCCTTGACCTCTGGATCAGGGCCCAGCGTTATAATAGATACTTACACTCGGCACGCAACTCACGAAATTGAGCCTGATATCATATTTCATATGGATAATAATTTTACCCGAGAGCAGAGTATTTATTTTGGTTTATTTTCTTAGAGATTTTTGTGTGAAAACGCACTAAGGGAGTAATTATAAAGTCTGAGAGTGGAGTGTTGCACTCAAGCCCAATTTCTGAACCAGAACAATTGCATATAACCATTATTATTCTAAATATAAAGAATCCAAATGTCAATTAATTTGAAAATGATTATATAAATCTATGAGTTTTGAATAAAATTTACCTTAAAAAAATGATACAACCTAAAAAGATATGTACAACGCAATAAATATCTATCTATTGGTTTGATGCATGTTGATCATAATTTTAGTATGAAAGGGAAGTAATCCATACAGGAAATAATGGAGAATATTCAAAGGGAGGTAATCAGTAATCTGCAAAGAAACATTGCTCAAGGGAGACAACTAGAAATGAAGAGTCAACTGCAAACATTTACACCACAATAAATTAACTTAATCTCTTTCTATGTGTCCTAGTTTAAACTAAAAATCAACTCAAAGTTTAAACTAAACAGGACTTTTGGAATGATTGGGTCAACACAGTCAATTTATTTGCAAATAAAAAAAATCAGCAAAAAAAACCATACAAACATGATGATTATAATAAATTCACATTAAATGTACAATAACAATAGAAATAAATGATAGGCTACAAAAAACATCTAGAGTATCATGTGTATAATTATGATTTAGTGACTTTAAAACAGACTGATTTGATGCCAAAAAAAATATTCTTGATTCTTAAGGCTATCAGGAGACCAAGAATTCTGTGATTTATGTTTTAGTTTATGCAAGAAAATATTACTAGCTACAGATATTTCCCTTTATTTTTTATGCACAAAATAAAGTTGCAAATAGATTTACCAAAATGGTTTAACATCTAATGTTGCGTACAACACAAAACTATTATATATTCATAAATAATCAAAAGGCTGAGATTAAAAAAACTGTTTGTTTGCCGTCTTCCTAACTACTTGCTGACATTTCTGGAACTAAAAAAAAATCAAGTCCCATTGCAGAATTTTATGGTCTTGATCAAGAAAAAATATGCAACATAGTTAAACAATGTCTCACTAGGAGTGGTGAAAAAAATTTCTTCTTGACCACCCAACGTCACAATGTAAGGATGAAAGACAGCAAAACAATGGGTTTTATTCATGTAGCCTTATCTACAGGATACTAATATTTATATATTACAACAACTAAACTTTATGAGTATATCAATCCTGGATTGAACCGTAGACCTTTCAAATTGAGAAAAATAAACAAATTGCAACATGAAATACAATTATTTTCAAAATACAAAACCAAACCTAACTATCAATGTTCACATATCAGGAATTCATATCACTATTCTAAATTGATCACAGCATTCAACACACCAAGGAAAAACGAATTATTATTATTCAGAATACAAACAGTTAATATGACCTCATTAACGGCTTCACTATTGCTTTGCTGAAATGTCTCTAGAATTTATCAATACATTCAATGAAATTGACAAAAAATGCGTACTAAATGTAAATTTCTTTATCAAACTGTCATGCAGATTTTTTTTAAATCATCACACATTAATGTCATAGCATGAGTAAATTTTGTAGTCTTTGATGAAATAATCTTCTGGAAATCTTATTACAAGAGGTCAATTTCGTGGAGAATCGTTCGACAGTTTCTGTGATAAAAACTTATCAGTTCCATACGTTATTCATGCAATGCTCGACGGCCTGAAAGAAAGATAGAACGGTGATGTTATAAAACTGTGAGAAAGAGGAATTGTATTTATTGAACAAAGCATCAAGATATTTAAGTATTCAAAATTTGTGTTATTATTAATCAGATACTGCAAAACCTTGCTTGAAGACCACCTTGAAATTAAGAGCACTTCAGTGATAAGAACCTATTTTCAAGTACCAACTTTTAAATATTTCTATCATGTAACACTCGGACAACCTCACAATTAAGACTGATTTTCACACTAGTCTAAAACTGACCCTTAGTAATGCATTGACTAACTTATAATAGCATCATATCAAACCATTACTAGAAAGATCACATTCACATAGAAATAAATTAATTTGACAACAGTAAAATATTTAGTCTTTTAAGCTTAGCGACACTATCCACTTAAATACATGTAGTCTACTTCTATTAGGTAATTTAAATTTCACTGAAATAGTTTGTACAGGTTATTTAGTGGATGGATGTCTATGTGTTAACAAGACTACACACTATGAATATGTGGTTTGTAAGAATAAATTTAATTGGTCAATTTTTTTGGCCTAACGCTCCAAACAGAGAGAGAGCCAATTATCCCAAAATTGACGAATTCAGTGAAACGGGAAGGTTAATACATGTATCCTATAATACAGTAAATGCTAGTCATGATAAGCAAAACAAGAGTACCAAAAGCAGACGCAGACACTCACTTACCATATACTCTATCATTGGGACTTATACTAAACGCAATATTAAACATTGTTGTAGAGTCTGACAGCTTTCAAGCTACCACAATTGCTTGTCGTATTTTTTTAAATCATACAAGCCAAAAGTTTATCTGTAAATGACTTACATTACATTCCTTTGCGTTCTCTTTGCTTGCGCACCAATAGGCGGGTCCAAACGTACATTTCTTTTGTCCGACCAGTTTAGGGTGTGGTTTGAAAAACAAGGTATCGTCATCTTTCTTATCATCTTCATTTTTGCGTGCTGGGCATGCATCTATATCCTGGTATTGTAGAAAAAAACATTCAATATTATATAAAGGGAGGTATATGGGACAAGGGGTAGAGCCCTTGACTCCTGATTCGAAGGTTGAGGGTTTGAGTCGTGCCGCTAGGTTCAACCGGAAACTTTACAATCCGTGATTTAGGTGCGAGTACTGGTTAGTAACCCGGGAAGCAGTCATAGAGAAAAATTAATACAAGTCGCAAACTTGTTTCACTATTGATGCAAACTAAATAAGTTTATAAACATAGAAATACTTTGCTATGGAATTAAAACATGAGATTAAACACAGAGTACCCGGTCTGATGATTTAGAAAATACACTTTGATTTGTCAAAGTCCCTACTTTCGTTTTGATGTCCAAAATTGGCTACTTTCGGTTTAAAAACATGTCAACATAAAACTTACAGACTTGATAGCCTTTTTGAAAAATTGAAATGCAATTGGGGTGGTTTGAAACTAACATATAGCCATCTGAGACAGGCTAAATGTAATGCCACTTTAATTTGTCCGAGTAATACTTACAACGCAGACTTGTTTTGGAGTGATATCCTTCTCAAGCAAGTCCAGAATTTCCTGCAACTTTGTGTGCATGAGTTCATCGCACTGAAACATACACAAACAATATAAAAAAGAAAATTAGTGTAAATTATCTATACTCAGCGTGACTTTTATTTTGCAAATTACCCTGAAATATGAACGTCTTATATTATCACGACAGACATCTGAATGTTCTCATTTTAGCTTGTTTGCATTTCAATATTTTAATGATAATTCATATACAATCTTAATTCAAAGTTTAACTTTATGATTACCATTTTTTTATTTGTTGTAAACTGATGACGCATGTTGTAAAAACCTCTGCAATTACTTGAATAATTATTAGTGTCAATATCTGTTTTACCCCCCCCCCCCCAATAAACAACATTACATGAGCGCTGCTGTACAATTTCCAACCTCTTCTTTACGTGACATCATTTCCAGAATGTCTCCATCTACTGACAGTATTAAAGCAGTATTTGCCCCATATGGCAATATGAAAACAAAGTGACCATATAGAGTAAATATTGTTTCCTGCTTGCAAATAGCGACATCACATGTTGTGTTTTCTTGAAATGCTGTCACTTACAGATGAGGTTGTTAATCCCATAGCAGCGCTCACATGTTAATTACCACTTGTAGACATCATGTTCACGAGAAACATGTCATTCAATTTGACGATAACCATCATAGAACTTTTATTACACTTGCATCGATCTTATATATTGAAAATATATATCTTTACTGAATACTCAAATGCTGAATCAGTATTCGAATATTTAGATGTACAGACAAATATTCGAATATTCAATGAGATCGCTACAAAATACCAACCTGGACAGTGACTGTATCTGGTAGATAACTACATACTTCTTTCAAGAACTCTTCAATCTCCTTCTTTGTCTTATTCTGCTTCAAGTACGACTTTATCTGTCCAACTAAGAGTTCACATGCTTCACATTTTACTGTTCCTTCTGTATGATAAAAATATTTCATAGAAATCAGTAAGTTGTTAATGTAATCATGTTACGCCGAAACTTTGTCTCTCGTGTAACATGACTAAACATACTATTCTATGTAAGATCGTAACGTTTTATGGCTAAAAATTCAGTAGGTCAGATGTACTATTTAGTGACCTACGTCCCTTACAAATGTATTAAAAAAAAATACACAATTTGCGATTTTCAGACAGCGAAATTTAAATTCAGGCGCCAAACCCGTCATTAATCCTTCTTCCTTTGTACTGGAGTGTTATTTTTCGAACACGCGATAACTCGAAAACTGCGATAGTTCAGATGTTTGTTTAGGTCCGATCATTAACAAATTAGCTAAAAGTGGACGGAAATTACTGTATCATTAACAACACCTCTGCATTTTTTTGCACATCAAGTCAAAAAAGACCATCCACATTTGCCTTTCTAAATAACAAGAAACTTAAACTAAAATACAAATAAATTGACAAAATGATGTACACACAATAATATAAAGGGACTAGCAGTATTCCACTGATTAAATTAAAAAGTTAGTAACAACCTGTTAACATTGGACTTGTATAACAGACTTAAAGGTACATAGTCTTATTGTTTTTTGACAAAATATTCTTAGTGATAAATATGAGAAAATTGGCGGTATTTTACTTCATACAGATGTACTCTACAACACTACATTGTCACTTTTCTTACATGTTTGTACCACTGAAAGGTAATACATTTCTGGCTATGGGTTGTTTTCTGGAAACATGTTTGATAAATTTAGTAATTAACTACAAATTCAAGCGTCCAATACCGTTATCATCTAACCTGACATACACGCCGAGTAAGTGCCAGCATAGGAAATACCTGTACCGCACTGGTGTTTTGCAGTTCCAAGAAAAAAATTGTTGATGCGGTGTTTTAGAGTATGTCTGTTTGAAGGCATTAACAAGCCAATTTATTTTTTCAAAATTATTACACAGCACATTGTGATAGAAAATCAGCATATCTACCTTTAAAGTGTTTATGGAGGGGGATTTATATAGGTCACAGATTTGTTTCTGATTCGTAGATATTGTTCGTACATTTAAAATTACGATATTACGAAGAATAAATACCATTTAGAGTAAGAGACTAAACATATTTTCACATTGAAGAGCAAGCATGGTTGCATATTTACCTTTCCTCACTTCTGGAAGAATTTTCACAAACGCACCGAAAGGATCGTTCAACTCAGACGCACACAGTTTCAGAGCTTTACAGACTTCAGATGGGACTAATCCCTGTTCCAGCAAGGAAATGATCAGATTAGTATATTTGTTGACAAAGTCCTTACATTCTGTAGCAATCGAATCTGGCAAAAATGAGCAGACTTTGTCCAAAGCACTCATGATAGCCTCCTGAAATTCATAATCCATCAAAAATCATTTACCAGTAACCTAACAGCATTATCAATTATACACTCCTTCCACTTCCCTGCTAATATTTTTGACCCATAAGAAATTAAAAGGAAATCTCATCTATATCTGAGAAGAAATACAGTCAGACCTCATTAATTCGAATTTGTTGGGTCCAAAATTTTATTTTGAATAATATACTGCACACCATTAAAAACGCAACTAAATATTGACCATGTATTATTTTGAATAATATACTGCACACCATTAAAAATGCAACTAAATATTGTCCATGTATTATTTTGAATAATATACTGCACACCATTAAAAATGCAACTAAATATTGTCCATGTATTATTTTGAATAATATACTGCACACCATTAAAAACACATAAGAATACTAGGGCCATAGTTAAATTTCTTTTTGAGTAATTATTTGTAACAATATAACGCGCTTAACACTTGGAACAAAATGAAGGCTCAAGTGACATAGTTGAGTTTTTAATGGCGTTAAGTATACATTGCTCCGAATAACCCATTTCAATTCGATGTGGGTAAGAAGATACATAAGGACATGATATTTATTTGAAGGATATCGAGACTGAGTATTCGGATAGAAGGTTGTCAAAAACCCCGAGGTTCAACCGTAAAACTTTTAACCGATACTGGTCAAAAGAGATAACCTGATTTTTGAACTTTTTAAGAGAATCTTCGCTACATTATGGAAGAAAGATCTGAAATCATGAGCATGATTTTGACAGGTCTGTATCAACTGCTGAAGATTATCCAGAAGCTCTTTAAAATACTACAAGAAATAGAGCTCGCAGGTCGGCACTATTGACCAGTCAGCACTTATCTGGATGCTTGCTACACAAAGAGCTTAAACCGCTGAATAGTGATGGCGCGATTATCGAAAATAATCAAAAAATCGTCGCTGGACATCCGAGACAATCAATTATCAACTACAATAATCAATTATAATCAGAAATTGTTACTGAAGTGTTATTTCAATAAGATGATATCATAAATAAAGAAATAAACCCGGATATACATTCAAATTTTAAATCTAGTCAATACATGTATAAAACATCTAGTCAATAGTAGTCAAATAATTATTGAATGATATAGAGGATATTTGTTGATTTCGATGAAAGATCGAATTTTATTTCACGAGTGGTCAAAAGAAATATATATTTTCACGAGTGGCGTAGCCACGAGTGAAAATATACTTTTCTTTTGACCACGAGTGAAATAAAATTCTATCTTCCATCGAAATCAACTAATATTCTTTTTATTTTATGCTTTTTTAAAGAATTAAACATTATTTTGACCAATAAATACTCTAGCGTCTCATTTACTACCCTATGCAGTGCCTCTGTAGCCGCTTTACAACCATATAGATTTCGAGCACAACCGCTGACAAAATAGTGCGAACTCTACCAATTTATTCAACTATACAGCATTGAAAACATCGATAAAACAACAATTTGATAAGAATATTGAGACAATTTAGTTATTGTTTCACATTAAATTATAAATTAAAAAAATATTTGTTCGAAATTATGCAACAAATTATGGCGTAGCAATATTCATTGCACATCGATAAATAATCAAAGCGACGCCATGTTGGAAATGAAATTGACAACACGTAAAGATGGAAATAACTTGTTAACAAAGAACTTTGAAATCTGGAGAACGCTTTTAAACAGTCTGTAGTAACTGACGAGTTTTGCACATGAATAACCGTCACTGACACTGTCAGAGATGACACGAACTGTCTTGAATGGTCTGGCGAGAGGGGTTTCTTCGCGTGGCTATGCTTCATCAGATACATAATACCTCAGGTTTTGTACATTTGAATTGTTGACCATTTGGGAGAGTCCCGTTGATCTAGATTCCGTGTGATTGAAATTGACGTTTCCGTGAAAATAGCTGTGCCATGTTAACTAGAGCTATATTGTTAAATGTTGCAGACGAAAAATAAAGTAGCTTTAGTTTTCGACGTTACAGGCACTTAAATCAAAATACCCGCATGGCAAGATATCACTATGTAAATAAATATATATAAAGAACATTCATTTGTTCGAAATTATGTGAAATACAAGCGGAAAACAACCGCATCTTACTTCGAAATGTCAACAAATATACCGGATGATGACGTCATGGTTTTCTAGTACATGTACAAAAGAGAGGTCATCTCATTTCAATACAAAGGGAGGCAATTCAATTTAGTTTGTACACTGATTTCCCTGTTGGGTTTACCAGTGGGGTAAAAAAAAGTCCCAAAAATGGGAACAGTGAGAAATATCAAAATGTTATTTTCACTGTTTGAAACAGTGAAAATACCAATTTTTATTCCACTGATAAATCTCTATAAACCACTGGAAAGCATAAAATAAAAAATGTTCTTGATATAAGAGAAATGTAAAACCCCATTGATGTTAAATGTAGTTAAGAAAGAGATAAATAAATTTGTATAAATAAATTAAACTGTAAGCATTATTCTAGTACTAAAACGCTAAATATTTAGATTATTTCCGATTTGATATCAATTATGAGTTTTCGAACTGATCCGGTTATTGATCATGAATTTATCCAATTATCCATCACTACCGCTACTACTGTTTCTAGCTTTGATGATTTCCCTGTGAGTTTATCGGATAATAATTCACCATTATTCCACGGTTAACCACCGAAAAGTATGAAATAATAAGTAAGATTTGGTAAAACCCTTAAAGAATTATTAAATCATAATACAGAAAAACTCGCCTAAAGACCACCTCAAAATTAAGACCATTACTTAATAAGACCATATTTTCCGTACCAGTTTTCAATTTTTCTTCCACAATAGAACTCATTAATCAGACCACCTCAATAATAAGGCCGGTATTCTTAAATAACTCACCTTTGATGCATTTTTTTCCAAAATGCTGTCCAACTCCTTCATAACAAATTCACAAATAATGCATGTGGGTCCCGCTCCAACTGGGCCAGTATCTGCAAACAAAACATGGTCAGAAAGTAAGAAATTATTCCTCCCATGCATCAATTTATATAGACTGGGCCCTTCTGTTTTACTCTCCCTACCTTTTTCATTTTGTACGAAAAAGTTAATTTTTATTTATTATTTTCACAGAATGTCTATTTGCAATTCCTGATATGAATCAAATATTAGATTTGTGTTCATAAATTACTAAATTTATCGACCATTTTTCTAGAAAACGACCCATTGCCAGAAATTTATTACCTTTCAGTGTTATAAACATATAAATTGACATATATGTAACTATGAAATATGTATCATTACAGGTCTATTTTTCTGACATGGAAAACGAGAAAAAAGTATCTTTAGAGGGGAGTGGAGCCAAACTTGCCCCTCCCCGTAAATCTTTTTTTCAATCAGGCATACCTTCCTTCAGCTCCACATTTGTTTGTGTACACAAGTCAAGTTTTGAGCACACTTCCTTAGGATTAGCCAAAGACTCCACAATCAAATTAATGATTAGATTACTGTACTGATTTACAAAATCAGTACACTCTTTCTGTATAGTATCGGGCATATATGAACAAACTTTGTCGAGAGCATCAACAATGGCAGCCTGAAATGATAAATAAAGGAACGTGTTAGTACAGTAGAACCTCAATAATGAAAGTGAGGTTTTGAGATACAGTCACATAAAGACCACCTCAATACTAAGACAACGTAAAAATTAAGAACACAAAGTTAAATTCTATTTTCACTGTTTTGCTCTTTATTCAACCTCAATATTAAGACCATCTCAATAGTAAGACCACTTTTCAAGGGTCCTAATGGTGGTCTTATTATTGAGGTTTTCCTATCTATTGCAATGGTGCCTAATTGTATCAGTTACAGTACTGCCATTCTGCGATACCAAGCAGTCAACTCCTGACAGGATATCAAACCTAGTCACATTATTTCGACATGGAGTCAATCCCAGGTCAAACACAACCCTTACAGTGTGGGCACGGAAACCACTAGAACCACTGTTACACATGTGCTACAATAAAACTAAAAGTAAAGTGTTTCTTTATTAAATTATCACCATTTCTGACTTATGAGACACATACTTTCTGAGCATATTTACTTCCCAATTCCTATCCTCTAATGCCAGGCACCAGGCAGGTAGGCGCATGGTAACCATTATTTAACTAGCTGGCGGCTCACCAACCAACCATATCAGAACGAGCCTCTACCGGGATTCGAACCTTGAACCACTGTGATACAATAGGTTGTCCCAGGGCATGAAACCTGCGTCCTTCTACATCCAAGGCAAATTATCAACCACTGAGCCGTTCCAACACAGGGCACTAGACTGCCCATGGGGATCAGCATATGGGGAAATATTATGAGAAAGATGAAAGGGGCAATTTTGAGTCAGACTTGTATGATCAATTTCTTTACTTTTATACTATTTTTATTCAACTATGACAAATATACAGAGTTTACAAATGTTGTAATACGTGCATCAAACCCAATTAATCTAGTAAGAATTTTCTTCTTTTCATAGGGGAATATTAAAATGAAATAGGGGGAAAACATACTAATTTAGTACGGGAATGGTACCCATAAATGGCCCCAAAAGTGGCCAAACCTATGCCCAGCAAACTTTAAAGTAACAAACATCATCATATTTTAAAATACTTGCTAAAGCAATGGGCTAATTAAAATATAACTTACTCTTGATGTATTTCCTTTCAAGAGGTCGTCTACTTCTGCCATAACATACTTGCAAACTGTGCACGTAATTACATTTCCAACTCCAGTATTTTCTGTTCACAAAATATGAAAAGAAGCAACTTATTTACATGATCACATAATAAACTTAAATGACACATTATTTCTTCTATTTGTAACTTTCCATCAGTTACAGTCGAACCTCGTTTATTCAACAACCTTCTATCCAAGTACTTGGTATCATCCGAAATAAATATAAGGTCCTGATGTAACTTCTTAGGCAAGTCAAACTGAAATGGGCTACTCGAAACCATGTATTATTCGAAAAAAAAATTCGGACACGATAGATTTGTATGAACGACGTATGACTGTATGTCCCTTCAAAAGTACCACAAGCATGCATAGACTTATAGATTCTCAGAAACTAAGCTAAATGCAATATTCAGCACTTTTGTGGATGCAGACATTCAAGCTATGACAACGCTCTTAGAGAAGAGCATCGTGTTCATTAGTGAAAAATTCCTGTGTAAGGAATATCCATGTAGGTGGCGATAACTACGAGGGGTGTTGCGATATACCTGAAGCATAACACGATATATTGCAATACATAAGCAACATATTGAAGTATGTAACATATTTCTCTATTGAGAACTTTTATTCGACTCTTAAAAATGTGTTAAAACTACATGCACCAATCCAGGGGGGGGGGGCAGGGAGTCTGAGCCCCCTTGAGATTTTGGCAAAGTAGGGTTGTGCATATCAAACGCTAGATCAAGAGGGGGTCCCAAATTAAAGGGCCACACTAGGGACTCCAAAAACCGACTTTAAATGCTGCCTTAACAGGAGATGGTACCATATGCAATAATTTGTTGGATCTGCGACCTCCAACTTATGTGCGAAAACAACTATGGCAAAGCTGTACAATCACACAGAAATATGTTGGTAAACAGAGGAAAATGTCATGAGTTCTCTCCCTTTATCCCTTCAAGAGTTGTCTCCCTTTATCCCTGCTATAGTACATGGGTGTATAATGGATAAAGGGAGAGAACTCACAATAATCTCCTATGTAGGTAAACTACCACACAAACAGAAATTCACCTGAGTCGTCCTTCAGCAATTTTACATGGACTGGTTCCGGAAGTTTCTCAATGCGTGCAGAACATACACCAATCTTCTTGCATATCTCACCGGGACTTTCAGCCAAGATGATGTAGTTTATTAAGACTGGGAGGTAAGTATCAACCAGATCATCACAGTCAGCCTCGAATTTTTTAATCACTGTACAAACTTTCTTCAAAGCAGCCTCGATAGCTTCCTGTAATTGTATATAAGTGGTGGTCAATATGACTGGTTTTCAATTGCTGTATAAGTTTGCGATGTGAAAATGTTAGCGAACATCTTAACAATAGATAGTTCCCAAATTTACAATATTAACCTCCCTTATTCTGAATTGTCGGCCATATTGATAGGCTGCATGTACAGATGGTAATATCCGGCAGTCCGGTAACTGTTTTCCTCACATACAAATTCTATATCCCCGGTGGGACTCGAACTGCAGAAGAGGGGGGGGGGGGGGGGGGGGAGTGATGGCAAATGGAGTTAAATCATCAATAAACTCAACATACAAACTATTTACCTTAGTACGGTTAGTCTGAATTTCCTCCTCAACAAAAGTCAACACATACACACAAGCCTCGCATGGCACAACGTTTCCCTCATCTCCTGTAGTACAAACAATACTAATGAACTTATTGCAAGATTAATATACAGTAAAACCTCACTTAAAGACCACCTCAAAGACCAATTCATTAATGTGACCAAATTTTCATGGACCAGTCTTCAGTTTTTCTTCAATATTCATCAACATGATAATCAACCTTCCCCATAACTAAGACCTACTGTCTTCAGAATCGATGGTGGTCTTGTTAGTGAGGTTCACTGTATTATCTTTCTGTTTCCAATCCTAAACAAGAAACATCTTGAACAAAGATTTGAAGGTTAACATTTGTTGTACAACATAAAAAAGGCAGAGATGTTACGATTGCTGGTCACACCAGACCCACAATGGTAAAGTACCCCTTATTGAAAGGTTCACCAATCTGCGCCAAGGTTACAAACGGTGTTCGGTTGAAGAGAAGTTGGTTCAGTGGTTAACGTAACATTTGATTGGTTTACACAACACCAATATGCAAATAGCAAAGTCATGTTATTACGGCTGGGCCGAAAAAGATCCCTGAACATTTGGCTATATCTTCAAAATCAATTTCATGTTCTCTCCATGCAAAATATCTAAATTCGTAATCATCGTTGAGTTGAAGTATTACACTACTTTTTTACAGTATTTCAGTTATGTACCTCTGTCAACTGATAACAACTTATTCATATATTTCTGTTTCACTTTTTTATCACAGAAGAATACAGTCAAATCTCGTTGCATTGACATACCTCACAATGGAATATTCACTTAACAACAAAAATCCTTTGGGAATGAATCTAATTCAATAAGGTAACATACTATGTCAACATTGTGTTATATGTTTCAAATGTGATGCTCTGTTTCTACAGTTTACTTAAATAAAACAATTTCTTTTCTGTTTTGTTTCCCTTGTTCAATTTTTGGTTATGTTTTTAATGGCTTTAATTATATTATAATCTGTTTTCTTACAGAACTCATCAAAAGAAAGATAGATTTGGCTCTTTCCAAAATGAATTACCTTTCTTGTTCTCCTCTGGTGTAAATAATGGAAGAGTATCATAAGGGGACATAACTATAGATAGATTACCTTTCTTGTTCTCCTCAGGTGTAAACAATGGAAGAGTATCATAAGGGGACATAACTATAGATAGATTACCTTTCTTGTTCTCCTCAGGTGTGAATAATGGAAGAGTATCGTAAGGGGACATAACTATAGATAGATTACCTTTCTTGTTCTCCTCAGGTGTAAACAATGGAAGAGTATCATAAGGGGACATAACTACAGATACAGCTTGCGACACTGGTTTCTTCAATGCTTTACACAGGCCCAGCTCTGCACAGATTTTGTTCGCATCCAAACCCTCTACAAGCCATTGGATAATGCGGTCTCCATATTGATTGATAAAACTATCACAAGTTGGTTCTAAGACTGATGGAACTTCTGAACAGACCTTCTTCAAGGCTTCCTTCACCTCTTCCTAATAAAAATATTCAACATCCTTATTATCAAATAAGAATACTTATTATCAGTTAAATTCAGTCATACTACTGGTGTGTAATGGGGCTTTAAGTCATACTAAGAGCCAGGGTCATGCAGAGATTTTTCAAAGATCCAAGTCGCCCCATCTAGCAATTTTTGGACATAGGTGGGCACTTGGGTAGACCCAACGACCTTCCATAAGCCAGATGGAGAGCTCCCCACATACAAATTCTACATCTCCATTGGGATTCGAACCTGCAGCCAAGCAGTGCAAGTAATTGGAAATCAGAGACCACTCGACCACGGCTGCCACAAGTCATATCATAGATGACAATTACCTTTCATCGTATTACACTTACTTACCAATAACATCAGCATGATTCATGCTCCAAAAACGCACAATAAAGCCATCTTAAAAGTATGTTACATGTACTAATCAAAATCATCAATAAAGTGCATAAATACTAAGCATTACATTGAAAATAAATCATACTACATGTGTCCATAGGACACAGATGCCCATGCTATGGGCTGTTCAGTAGAATGCAAATATTTTGTTTGTAAAGGCTATATAATTTTTTAATGGATATAGTGTTATTTCTATAGCGGGATAGCGGGGCGCCGTGCCCTGCCCCTTTTTGGCCTCGCCCCGCTGCCCTAATTAGCGTCCCTAATGCCCTATTTGCAATAATCTGTCAACTGTGTAATCTACATCCTGTAAAATGCCCCCGAGCGTCACAGCATGTGCCTTTGTTTACAACACACCGACAATCGCCTACACTGCATATAACTGGCTGGTTCCCGTTACGCGTGCGGTCCGTACGATTAACTGATAGAGGCTGGGTTAAACCGTTGTACATGTAAACACGCGTGAATGATTAGCGAGTTTGTGAAAACATAGCACTTTTTAAGCGATTGCCTTGTTTGATTTAATCGACAATGGTAATGCGGAACGAATTAAACAATAACTATTTGCTAATTAGAAAAAAATTAATAACTGCAGAAGACGAGGGATTTCGATGAGAAATTGAAAATTTTAGTTGACGGCTTTTTTACTTTTCTGAGGCGAGCTCGCTGGATTCTTTGGTGTATTTATAAGCATATCAGTATTCTAAAACATTCTGGTCCAATTTTGTACGAAATCACCCGGAATGTATACAATATTAGACCACTTTCATTTCCTCTCACATGTAAACAAAAATTCAAGATGGCGGCCGCTCCGTCATGTGCCGTTTCGTTTTCGTGAGAATTTCGATGGTAAATCCACACGACAGTTGCTTACAGCTTTTGACTATCAATGTCAATTGTGTAAATATGCCTTAACTTAACAAAATCATATGTTTCTTCTATTTTCAAGTTTGAAACAAATGGGAGGTAAATATTGTAAATGTAGGAACAATCAATTGTTTTTATTTAGGAATTGAAAACTGAACACAAACCTCTGTTGCATTGTTGGATAGGAGAGACTTCACCATAATGATCACTGTGTCACAAACTTCACATTCAATGGATGGCGTTGCAACAGCTGTTATATAAAGTTTATTTCAATATTACAAGTATATCATAAATGATGTCATAGAAACGTAATAACAACCATGTACTATTTCAAATAACTAACCAGTGACGTAACAGTTGTTGTGACATCATAATTGCTGTTCCAGTGGTAACTATTTCTGTATGCAATGGCATTCATTTTTATAGAACAACTGTTCACTAGCAATCTTTAATATACAGTTGGACCACGTTTATTCAACAACCTTCTATCCGTGTACTTGGTATCATACGAAATAAATACAAGGTCCTGATGTATCGTCTTAGGCATGTCAAATTGAAATGGGCTTTTTGAAATTGTTATTCGTAATTAAATTTCTGACCCAATGAATTTGAATGAATGCGGTCCTACTGTAAATAAAATATTACATTTGTGTTTATTAACTATTGAATTGATTCAACTCATTTCAGAAAACTTGTTCGTGTTTTTGTAATTCATATTTCATGATAGAATAAGTTTAGGAAATTATGTTAGTGAATTAATATAGAATTATGCTTTCTTTATGTCATGTTTTGAAGCATGTTTTTAATGGCTTTAATTATATTTTATTGATCTGTTTTCTTACAGAACTCAATCTTCAAGAGAAAGATAGATTTGGCTCTTTCCAAAATTGAATTACCTTTCTTGTTCTCCTCAGGTGTAAATAATGGAAGAGTATCATAAGGGGACATAACTACAAATAGAATACATTTCTTGTTCTCCTCAGGTGTAAATAATGGAAGAGTATCATAAGGGGACATAACTACAAATAGATTACCTTTCTTGTTCTCCTCAGGTGTAAATAATGGAAGAGTATCATAAGGGGACATAACTACAAATAGAATACATTTCTTGTTCTCCTCAGGTGTAAATAATGGAAGAGTATCATAAGGGGACATAACTACAAATAGATTACCTTTCTTGTTCTCCTCAGGTGTAAACAATGGAAGAGTATCATAAGGGGACATAACTACAGATACAGCTTGGGACACTGGTTTCTTCAATGCTTTACACAGGTCCAGCTTTGTACAGATTGTCTTGGCATCCAAATCATTTACAAGCCATTGGATAATGCGGTCTCCATATTGATTGATAAAAAGATCACAAGCTGATTTGAGGACTGATGGAACTTCTGAACAGACCTTCTTCAAGGCTTCCTTCACCTCTTCCTAATAAAAACATTCAACAACCTTATAATTATAAAGAATATTAATCTCAGTTTAATTCAGTCATACTACTGGTGTGTAATGGGGCTTTAAGTCATACAAAAAGCCAGGGTCATGCAGAGATTTTTCAAAGATCCCAGTCGCCCCTCCTAGCAACTTTTGGGCATAGGTGGGCACTTGGGTAGACCTTCCATAAGCCAGATGGAGAGCTCCCCACATACAAATTCAACATCTCCAGTGGGATTCAAACCTGCAGCCAAGCAGTGCAAGTCAGAGATCACTCGACCACGGTGCCGCAAGTCATATCATAGATGACAATAACCTTTCATCAAGTGAAAGCTATTTTTTTCATTGTATTACACTGACTTACCAATAACATCAGCATGATTCATGCTCCAAAAAAGCAAAATAAAGCCATCTTAAAAGTATGTTACATGTACTAATCAAAATCATCAATAAAAAAAATAAATACAGAGAATTGCATTGAAAATATATCATACTACATGTGTCCATAGGACACAGATGCCCATGCTATGGGCTGTTTAGTAGAATGCAATTTTTTTATATATCTTATAGATAGTTCTAACTTCTAATATCTACAATATTTACCTCCCTTGTTCTTAATCATCAGCCATTTTGATAGGCAAACTGATAAGCCCTTATAGGAGTAATTTCCAATATGTGATAATTGAGAAAATACCAAGAGAATTTGCATGTGACAAACTACTTTTTCTTCAACTCACTGTGTCAACTGCCCACATGAACATAATGAATAAGCTATTGTTTTTTATTTCTGATTAGTTTATCATTGTTTACATCATATTCCCTAAAAACTTTAAGGAAATTTGCCAATCAATATGGCCAAAAATTCAGAACAAGGGAGGTAAATATTGTAAATGTAGGAACAATCTATTGTTTTATTTAGGAATTGAAAACTGAACACAAACCTCTGTTGCATTGTTGGATAGGAGCTCCTTAACCATAATAATCACTGTGTCACAAACTTCACATTCAATGGATGGCGTTGCAACAGCTGTTATATAAAATTTATTTCAATATTCCATGTATATCATAAATGATGTCATAGAAAATCATAATTGCCCTTCCAGTGATAACTATTTATACATGCAATGGCATTGATTTTTATAGAACAACTGTTCACTAGCAATTATTAATATACAGTTGGACCTCGTTTATTCGACAACCTTCTAACCGTGTACTTGGTATCATACGAAATAAATACAAGGTCCTGATGTATCGTCTTAGGCATGTCAAATTGAAATGGGCTATTTGAAATTATTATTCGAAACTAAATTGCGGACCCAATTAATTTGAATGAATAAGGTCCTACTGTAAATTAAATATTACATTTGTGTTCATAAACTATTGAATTGATTAAATTCATTTTCAGAAAACTTATTTAATAATTTTAATATTTTATGACCACACAAATAAAATCCTGAATTTAGTTTTTTCCATTATTAAAATACAGTAAACCCTCACTTAAAGACCACCTCATTTATAGGACCACCAATAAAATAAGAACACAATTTTCAAGTCCATTTTCACTATTTTGCTCTACACTCAACCTCTATAATAAGACCACCTCTATAATAAGAAGAGTTTTCAAGGGTCCCGAGGTTGGTAGTTTAGTTTAATAAAACATATTAATTTTAGATCAATTGTGAAACACGTTCTTACAGCTTATACTAATCACTCTCAATAACCTTTTCCTGGGTCACTAACCAAAACTCAAATTCAAGGGATCTAACTCACGACCATCCGATCCGTCAGACCAGGGGCTGTAACTCTTAACCACAATGCCTTAATCGTTTTGACCATAATATTGATTCGCATAGTAAGTTTAAAATTGGAAATTATTTCACTTACGTATCAGTTCAGGAATAGGTTTGGTCATGTACGGGGTGCGAGAGCTCGTGCACATTTTTCCCATCAGACAAAGCGTATGTGGGTCTTCCTTGGATTTGAGAAGGTTAATGATCAGGGCCCCATAGTCATTCACATACTTCAAACATGTGGCTGAATAAGTTCCTGGGATGTAGGCACAAATTGCCTTCAAGTCATTCATTAAGTCCGCCTGAAATAAACAACATTTATGTATATACACATATACTATATAAAGGACGAAGGGAGAGAACTCTAGAAGAGAAAAAGGGAGATAACTCATGACAATTACCTGTGCACAACCAGACAGACACACACATTAAAAAATATATACATGTAGTCTGCTTTTGGTACTAAATTGATAATATTTTCTGTACTAAATTTGAACATGAAAGGGCATACATCTACAACACAATTTGTTCATCAAATATGTACTATTTGGAACACAGGAAATTGTCACGAGTTCTTTAAAGAGCCAGTCATTTCTGACTTATGAGACACCTACTTTCTGAGCAAACGTACTTCTCGATTCCTATCCTTTCATGCCAGACACCAGGCAGGTAGGCTCACGGTAACCATTATTTAACTAGCTGGTGGCTCACCAACCAGCCATATCAGAACGGACCCCTACCGGGATTTGAACATTCGACATCCCACACCTAAGACGGATGCCTTAACCATTCAGCCACGGAATAAGATAACTGCGTTTACATTATGAAGTAAACTATAAGCATTAATAAACGTGACTATAGAATTAATAAGTATAATATTTCATAGGAAAACACATCATTAGTCAATCCTCAAAGGACCACAGCTAAAATATCATACAGTATAGTATACAGTATATTATATATTAAATCATATAACATCAAATCCTTCAATAATTTTCTTTGATGCAAGTTTTACCTCTTACAAGAACAATGAAAATGCTTTCTGATGTCATATATACTGGGATGGACACATAATATCATAGAATATCACTGCAGATTAATGAGTTAAAAGTAAGCATTCTATTACTTTGTTGGTAATCTTTGATTGGTTAGATAATGGATACTTCTGTTAACCAAAACAAGTGAATATATATCAAGTCCATTACTAAAAAGCAACGTAACTGTAACTGTTTATGATGTGGATAAACCATAATTAGTTGTACAAAATATATTTCTCAATATTGCTCAAAAGTTCCTGAAAAATGAAAGATATCGTATAAATGGTGACAGCACAATAAATCCATCACCGTCTTTATTTATATGCAGCAAGAATTGTTTATTATCACACCTTGAAATACAAGCGCGCATGCATATAACACTCCCTCAAATAAGGACACATAACGGTCATAAACATGTCATCCGATAATATACTTGAAAATTAGGTAAAAAACTATCCGTGTTTGATCATGATCAAGTCATCACAACAAGATTCTGTGACAACGAGCTGATAATAGAATATAGAAAAAGCCGCAACATTAGCGGCAAGAGTAATTATTATCTCAACCGAGCGATGAGGGTGATTTGGGTTGGCAATTAGTTGCACCCGTAACTAAATTTCCATCGTTTATAAAAAAACCATGTTGAGAATAACATCACCATCAACTGTTATTGTAGAAAAAATTGAGGCGAAGGCCATGATGGCGATAAATTGCCCGAGTACAATACTATAATTTGTGTGCTATTTATAGAAACCAGCATCGGCTCACAGCAGTCATAATTTTCGATGGATCAAGATTATTTCACAATCATTGTAGAGTGTCATCCAATAATCATTTCTACCAAATACCGTATAGCTTGTAAAAATTAACCTGATTCCGACCTTTATGCATGACTGTAACTATTACACCGCTGTTAGGTAGACTACTGTATAAGTGGATAATATCGCATGTACAAAAGTTTGCGAATTGCCGATTCCAGACGTTTTGCAGGTGGAAAATTTGCAAATCGCCGAAATAACTTTGATCATATCTACACGTCGTAACAATCGCTATGATATAATAGATTGTAAGGCAGGGAGTGCTTTTATTGTTCAACTCCATGAAGCAGTGGTTATAGCACCATAATCAATAATTTGTATGATAATTATCTGAAATTATCTGAAATTATCTAAAATTATCTGAAATTATCTGAAATTATCACAATTATCGTACTGGTGAGAACAAATTGGATTATATAAAAATTATATATTTCTACCATACTTGAAACTGTTACCATGGCAAAATAATAGACAGCATGTGTAGCACTTTTATAAAAGTACAGTAAAACCTCAATAATAAGACCACCCTAGTGACCCTAGTCTTCGTATTGAGGTAGTCTTAATATTGAGGCTGAATAAAGAGCAAAACAGTGAAAATGGACTTGAAAATTGTGTTCTTATTATTGAAGTGGTCTTATTATTGAGGTGGTCTTATTATTGAGGTGGTCTTATTATTGAAGTGGTCTTATTATTGAGGTGGTCTTATTATTGAAGTGGTCTTATTATTGAGGTGGTCTTATTATTTAAGTGGTCTTATTATTGAGGTGGTCTTATTATTGAGGTGGTCTTATTATTGTCTTATTATTGAGGTGGTCTTATTATTGAGGTGGTCTTATTATTGAGGTGGTCTTATTATTGAGGTGGTCTTATTATTGAGGTGGTCTTATTATTGAGGTGGTCTTATTATTGATGTGGTCTTATTATTGAGGTGGTCTTTAAGTAAGGTTTTACTGTACAATGACAACTATTATCTCATTGAGAGATTATTTAATAAATGGATTATATGAAGAGATAATCATTATATTTGAAATGACACAATCTAATATTCTGTTTGTCGTATGCCACCATTCTAATAACAAGAAAGATCTTCATAACTGAGGAAATAAAATAGTGCAATGTCCAATAAATAAATTACTTTTGCTTTACTGAAAGTGTTTGGAAATACAAAGTTTGCACCTATCCAACTGCAAGGAAATTAATTCATGCAATATCAAGAGAACTTTGCTTTGATTTATGTCAAGGTTTTCCATGGCTTTCCTTGACATATCTACCAAAGAAATATCTTGAAAAAAGATGGTCGGCGCAATTTGAAGGTGTGAATATTTCCCACAAATTTCTCACAAGTGTTTAATAGAAAATCTACACTCATGAACCACTCCTCCTTTTCCTTGTTTTAGATTAACTTTGTCTATTTCTGATTCCTGTTTTTCGTTCGTAGCGAAGAAATGAAACTTATGAGTGTCATATGTTGACATTGTATCTGTCTTTTCCGAGATACATTTTAAAACAAGAAATATCTTGAAAATAGACGGTTGGCGCCATTTGAAGGTTAAGATTTGTTGTGCAACATAAAAAATGGCAGAAACATACATGAAAACTTTACCTTGCTTATACATAAACAGTAATGACGCAACAGTTATTAGGTTATTGAATTAATGAGACGAAAAAGTAGCGCCATTCACAAATTCATTTTTTCTAGAATTGTTCACAAATCTGTAAGTATTTAATAATTTTCTAGCTCATTAGATATATCTAATAATACGCTAACATCAAGCGTAACTGAAAAACATATTTGATAATATTTTGCATGATGTCATCTCATAAACAAGTCTCTGATGTCATTCAGTATACATGCGGTCAGTGAGTCTGTTCCATCTTTCTGTCCCAAATCCCTATCAAGTATGCAGAAACTTATTTATTTTGATTGACCAAGCACTGAGCAACTCCAATGAAAATAAATTTTATTATTTAAAGTTCCTCTGTACACTGATAATGTGTTAGCATCTTCCGACATGTGAATAATTTGAGATAGAATACATTCTCTGAACTGGCCAGGCAGGTTGGGAGAATTTTCATGACATGCTAAGAAGTTTTGTCATTATAACTGGCACATTAGCCGCAACTGGTATCATATTTGTTTTTTTCAAAAACTTCTAGACCTTTTCCAACATACTACACTGCTGATGAAAAGTAGGAATACTAGGAGCTTGTTTGGAATACTAGGAGCTTGTTTGGAATACTAGGAGCTTGTTTGGAATACTAGGAGCTTGTTTGGAATACTAGGAGCTTGTTTGGAATACTAGGACAAGCTAGAAGTACTTAAAAAAAAACTAGGAAAAACAAGGAAATCTTTCAAAAAACTAGAAATGCTGGAAAGCCTGTGTTAATTATCAATGTCATTAAAATCAGATCAACTAATGTTTCGATACTCGGAAATATAAATACACACCCAACATTGGAAAGTATTGGATATCAAAATCATCACCTAATTACACTTTCACGTGGTGACCAATAGCTAGTCGGTAGACATCAAGCGTTGGTCCATTAGAAAAGGCCATTGGCTATCAGTGACAAGATGTCTTAAACTTCCAGATAGGTATTTGATCTGTAGAGTTCAGTATACGGCATTTTACGGACTCCGGATTTACATAGAACGTTCAGTGAAACTGTAAGTATATTGGTATATTAATCTTAAAGAATATTACACTTATTTACATAATCAAATTTGATATTTCTTAAATATTTTGTTTTAAAAATATCTATTACTGTTAATACAAAAGATGGAATAGATTTTAAAATATATGCAGTAAATGCTTAATACTAAATAAATATAGAAAAAGAATATACTACAAAGACACAAACTTAGGAAGATCTTCATACTTAAAAGTTCACTAATTATTTTTTACATAATTATGATAACAAAAAAAAATAGATTTACACAAAAACTATAAAAAAAACTATCTCAGTAAAAAAATCTTTACTCCGTCTGTCTAAGAAACTAAGGAAAAAAACAAAAAACAGGTTACGTCTCATAATCAAAATTAAAATGAAGATAGAAATTTATTTCAAAACTATCAAAGACTATTATTTTCAATTCCCACTATTCATCATTGGCCTTAATCAAATATATTACCCATGAATAAGATTGAAATACGATGATATAATTTTAGTCAAAATATTGTCCCTACGTGAATATTTTATTAAATTTGATACCATTTTAAAGGTACATAGTCTAACGTTGTTTAACAAATATCCTCAGTCATAAATATGAGAAAATCACTTGTAATTACCTTCATGTAAATATACTATACAACACTACATTGTCACATTTCTTAAATGTTTCCCAAAACCACAAATACAAGTGTCTGATACCGGTACTTTCTATCCCGACCTATGCACCATGTTAGCGCTAGCGCAGGAAATACCTGTATCAGACTCATGTTTTGCAGTTCCAGGAAACGTTTAAGAAAAGTTTCAATGCAGTGCTTGTAAGTATGTCTGTACGAAGAAATTGACATGCCACAGAGTACTATGATCGAAAATATGTACCTTTAAGGGGTAAAAGCACCACAAGTCTACTTCTTTATAATAGTATATATAACAAGATACAGTAAAACCTCGATAATTAGACCACCCTTGGTACCCTTGAAAACTGGTCTTCTTATTGAGGTGGTCTTAATATTGAGGTTGAATAATGAGAAAAACAGTGAAAATGGACTTGAAAATTGTGTTCTTAATTTTGAGGTGGTCTAATTATTGAGGTGGTATTTAGGGGAAGTTTTACTGTATCCTAGTTTTGCTTCATCCGTCATAATATTCTCAATACTTGTTGTAAATGATTCATTTTCATCATTTATTCTACATAGGTAATTTTCAAATCATCGAGAAAAAAGGGTCAGACAGCATAGGGGATCAGTACACATCACATACATACACCAAGACCGACCATGAATATAAGCTGTGAAAACACCACCATGGAATCTAGTGACATCACTGTGCTAGAAGATGGAAGTTATGTTGAAGGCTTAATGGTGACAGCAAGGAAGATGCATTACGTAACGAGTGGCATCATCGGCCCAATCCTCGTGACTCTCGGAATCATCGGAAACGTTCTGTCGATCATGGTATGGCAGAAGAAATCGTTACGATCGTCGACCGGAGCGTACCTTGTGGCCCAGGCCGTCAACGATATTGGTGTTCTTATCTTCTTCTTTCTAACCGACAGTTTGCTGATGCTGTATCCAGAACTGAAGACAAACTACCAATTCGGGGTTTTCCATTCATACATCGGTTACCCTATCTTCTACTTCTTTGTTGTTAACAGTATCTGGACGTTGGTTGGGGTCACTGTTGACAGGTATATCCTGGTCTGCTGGATCAACCAATCCAAGGTGAGTCAAATTTCAAATGTACACTGACCCTGGGGAATTAGACAATTTTCCTTCTTTGGGGTCGAATTCCCAATCCTAGATCCAAGAGTTTTTGTCTAAAGCCCCACTTCAGGGATCTATTAAAAATCCAGTCAAAGTCTATTTCCAAGGACTCGGAATCATGCAGCAAGTCAAATATCTACATGTAGGAAATTCTCTTTAGTCTAAAGACCAGTGTAACCCCCTGGGGCGAAACAATGAGAGGAGCATAAAACCCACTCTCAAGATACTTCTACTTGACATGACTTCTATTTATGAAATTACCCAGTCTCGTAATTTACAGTGCAGTTAAAAATTCGCAAGACAGCCAATTGTATATCCAAGCCAAGGTTTATTTTATCTTTAACTTTCTTTTCAATTATTAATCGGACCTGAAGTTACAATAATAATAATACTAAATACTTTATTACAAGCGGCTGCACATTGGGACAACCCAATCTTCCATGTGGGCACAAAGGATCAAGTTTATCACTAATATGTTTTTGTCATTTTCTCTCTCAAGTTGACAAAAATGGTGATACAACAGTAAGCAATTAAAATTTTTTTTTGGAATTAACAAATGGTGAGTGGTCATTCTACAGTCCCTTTTTTATGGCAAATTTGGGCCTGATACTAGGCCCCATTCCCCAAAGAAAAAAGTATATACTTTTCCCTACTTAGAGGAAAATTCTCCTTCAGTAAAATAATTTGAAATTATTTACAATTTGAGCCTTATAAATACCCCAATATGGTGACCTTCGACACAGATATTCCCTATCAAAAAATTAGCTGTTCTACGATTCTTTTTTTCCATATGGTATATTTCATGTACATGAACTTTCAAATTTTCAATTTAAATGCTATAGATAGTTCCCACATTTACAATATTAACTCCCTTGTTCTTAACAGTCAGCCTTATTGATAGGCAAATTTCCTATATTTTTATAAGGAATATAATGATAAAATAATATATAAAAATAACATATTCATTATGTTCATGTGGGCAGATAGCTCAGAAATCACATATTTGGGAATTACTCCTAGAAGTGCTTATCAGTTTTGCCTGTCAAAATGGCTGATGATCAAGAACAAGGGAGGTAAATATTGTAGATGTGGGAATTATCTATACACATTGCATTGTTCATACATTTCAGATACTGTGTACAGAAAGAGCAGCAAAGACAGGGGTTGCTTTCATCAGCTTTTTGAGCTTCGTTGTTAACGCCCCCCATTTCAACACATACTGTCCAATCCCCGCTAACAGTCGAGAAGCAGACGAACCCGCCTATGACTACACGGATTTCGGTGAAAGTACAGGAAGTCAGATCTATGAATTCTGGGTACATTGCATGTTCATTGTGCTGGTTCCTTGGATTTCAATCTTCTTCATGAACATGGCTATACTAAATCGGGTGACAAAATTGAACAGGTAATATTTATTTCCGTTTGCTTACTGCAACAATGTTAACAGGTGATTTTCGGGAACAAAACAACTTTTGGGGACTGACAGCCAGACAGGGGGAATTTTCATGCCTTTAAAAGATAAAAGGGGGAAATTTCGAGCTACACTTAAACGATCAATCTTTTACTTTTTTCATACCAATTTTATCAATTATAACAAATACAGTAGAACCTCACTTAAAGACCATCTCAATAATAAGACCAACTCAAAATAAAGAACATTACATTGTTTTGTTCTTTATTCAACCCCAATATTGAGACCACCTTATTATTAAGCCCAGGTTTCAAGGGTTCCAAGGGTGGTCTTATTATGGAGGTATTACTGTATGCAGTTAAAAATTCGCATAAATTCATTTTTTACTTCAGACATATGAAGGAGAGCAGAGGAGAGAAAGCTAAAGACCGCGCCCTGCGAAAGGAGAACCAACTAACGAAGCTTCTTCTGACAGTGACGTTCACATTTCTGCTTCTGATCGCCTTACAGTGCATCACTCAATGCTTCTTCATGCTCCAACCGAAATTTGTAAGTAAAAACTTTCCAATGTACTTGAAATAAACGTTACTAACTGTGCAAAATTACGATGCAACCTCAAATGAGCTATATATAACAGTTTGTTTCATTGCAGTGCTAATTTTTATCCTGCGATTGTCATTTTAAATTTGGGTCTGGTTTCAGTATCGGACCAGTGCATCCACTTAGTGACCGTGACCAATCAGAAAAAGATGCAGCCCTGTTAAGAGATGGAAAACTTTAACTAATATTTGTACCGATTCATACTAGAACTAATGACCGTTAGATGAGCATAATCTTCTAGACTTGCACATGAGTGGTGGCGTGAGTTCAAAACATACATTTGAGTAGAATAAGATAAAGGATTAAAATAAGTATTCGGTTCCTTAGCTGCGTGGTAAATACAATCATAATTAGGTAAGCGAAGGCCATTCAGTGAAATGTAGTGAAAAAAGAAAATAATTACACAAGACAGATTAGTGAGATATTCCTATTCATGCATCAATAATGATTAACAATTTCTGAAAAAAAATGGACATGATTATGATAGCTGATTTAAAGAGGCGTATTAATTAAGATATCATTAAATTCCCTTTGCAGTCTGACAAAAGGGTCGTGAGCGAGGCATTTGCTGTCGCCAAGCTCGGAATCGCCATCAACTCATCCATCAACTTCATTTTATACTGCGTCTCTGGAAAAAGGTTCCGTAAGGAGTTAGGGGATTTCGTCTCCAGCAGCATGGGCTGCCAACTCATGATCGGAATGACGGACAACCTTTACGTACAGCGTGGAAGGGAGACAAGCATGAGTAGTGAGAGTCCGAGTCAGACGAGTATGCCATACTCTCTGAGGAGGATCGACACTCCGCAATCATAAGAAACAAATGGTTGCCATGACAATAAAAACGTCTATTTCCATTAAGTTTTAATTATACAACATTAGTTGAAATGGCAAATTATACACATTGAAAGTTGCTATGGCAACAAAACGTAACATGGCTAAATTCCATCAGATCGGAGATGAAACTGTATAGAACAATGAATCTTTTTAGTGGCAAGTATATACCGATTTTATAGCATCTGCTACATTATACTCTGAATATTTCTCTAATTAGAAAACACTGTATAAAAGATATTTAGTTCTCAGAAAACAGGTAATCAAATAAAGGAATTCTGTCATGAGCTTTGCAGAAATACTGCTTACAGAACATATCCATTAGTCTTCATTCTTTCATAATGTACCGTACTTGAAATGTCACATTTTGTAGTATAAAATACCATGGACCAATGACTTACGTATTAAGATCAATAGTTTTGCTAGAGCAGTAATTATTTAAAATATTTCTGTGGAACAAGGGGAACTAAAACATACAGTATACATGTAATAAGAATTTCTTGATTTTATTTACTGACTAAAAGGTTAAAAATAATTCTCTCTAAGGTAATATTACTGTTACAAACACTTTCTCTTCGGGTAATATCATTGTTATCACACCTTTCTATCCTGGACATTATTATTGTAATAAACATTTACTTTCTCTCCTATGTAATATAGTAGTTATCGACACATACTCTCCAGGGCAATATCATGGTTTAAACACATTCTGCTCGAGGCAATTTTATTGCCTTCAACACTCACCAAGACAAAATCATTTTTATAAACATTCTCTATTTAGCAATATTATCTTATAAACATTATCTCTTCCATGCAATATTCATTTACATACACTTCTGGGAAATAAAATCTACTAATCACTATCTCTTCTTGGTAATAATATTTAACAGGCACTATCTCTTCCAGGCAATATCATTCTATAAACACTATCTCTTCCAGGCAATATCATTCCATAAACACTATCTCTTCCAGGCAATATCATTCCATAAACACTATCTCTTCCAGGCAATATCATTCCATAAACACTATCTCTTCCAGGCATTATCATTCTATAAACACTATCTCTTCCAGGCAATATCATTCCATAAACACTATCTCTTCCAGGCAATATCATTCCATAAACACTATCTCTTCCAGGCATTATCATTCTATAAACACTATCTCTTCCAGACAATTTTATTTAATAAACACTCTCTTAGAGTCACTATTATTGTTATATGTACTTTCTCTCATGAAAAATATTATTATCATAAATGTTGTAATTTGGTTATAGATAAACATCTTTGAGTTCCTTAAAACCGACCAAGAATTTCCATACAGGGCATTTAGACATTAATGTTTGTGTAGAACAATTTAAACAGCAAATCTCTCTTTGAAAATTTAGTGCTTCACAGAATAAGAATAAAACTTCTTTAAATAAAAATATTTCTTTGTTGTTTTGTACTGAGATTTCAAGTCCTTACAAATCCATTAATGTCTGTCTTCAGTAAGTATATGTATATATCTGTACCATTGTATTCAAGCTTGAAGGTAATGGAAGCATTAAGCTTACAATAAACCTAGAAATATTCGTGACAAATATTGCGCTATTTTTCCATTGATAGACTATTTTGCAACTATAAATGTGCGCGTTTCTAATGACCCCGCGAAAATCACTTATATTAAATAGCAGAACATTTTTATAATCTTTATATAAGAATACGTAATGGATAAGGAGATAACTAGTTTCTTGAATTCAATAGGTGAGAAGCAGGTTCAATTTCTAGTTCACAACAGTAGTTGATATGATATCATCAAGTAACCCTTATGCGAACTTCGCCAACTTAAAACGCACAAAATAATTTCTATGTTTACAGTATTTGAATAATTTTTTGGTCTGCCTCCAACAAAAACCAGTATTGGAGGCGTGGTCCTGACCTTTACAAGGTTCGAACCCACAACCTTCTGGTTGAGTGGCCGACACCTGATCCAGTACACTATCACTAGCCATTTTAGTATATTTAATTTTCATACAAGTCATGTTCAGTAAAACCTCACTTAAAGACCACCTCAACATTAAGACCACCTCATAGATAAGACCACCTTTTCATGGACTAGTTTTTAATATTCTTTCTTACTATTAGGGTGGAATAAAGAGCAGAACAGTGAAAATGGACTTGAAAATTATGTTCTTAATATAGAGGTGGTCTAAGTACTGAGGTTGTCTTAAAGTGAGATTTTACTGTATTTATATAACAGAATCAAATAACTGAAAGGGTAGTAATAGAAACTGAATAGAGAGACACCTGTATTGGTGCAGACCTTTAAGTTACCCTGGATACAGTCACCAAGGTTGGTAAATATGAGAAGAAGGAATGTTAAGTAAATACATTTAAACTAACTACATGCTACACTCAATACATTAATTGAAACCGATCCGAACAGAGAGACACCAGCCCTGCGTTCAGTTACAGCTAACAATTGCAAAAGTTACAAAACTGTTTTGTTCTGTATCCCTGACCCACCGTATCACATTCACGGCACACATGGAACCAAATTGCAATCATTACCAAACGTTAGCCGCAAACACCTTTACTGTCAAGTCAAGTCAAAATTTATTTATTGTCAGATAATTACATTAATAAATAACATTAGCCATGTATGGCTATTTACTGACATATAGTACTACAGTATACTGTATTTACACTGAACACAGCTCTGTATTGTTGCAGCCCTAACAGACAGATCAATACAATATCCCAATATACTTACAGTGGAAACGTTTTCTAAAGCAACTTCAATGGCATTAACGAATTCTTCGCACATGGTGCACTTAACATCTGCCTTTTGCTGTTGTGTCACTAAAATATAAACATCAACTTTATAGACAGGTCTAAAATACAAGTCATATTATTGAACCTAGAACTTTAACCACCAAAAATATCCACTGATCACTGACAACATAAAATCTACAGCATAATAATACATAAATAACTTTGTAAAACTGTGACTTCGAAGGGTTTGCGATTACAATGTTTTCCGACCTCTTCGCAGGGATCTATGAATATACAGGTTTTTATGCAATTTAGCATTAACAAGATCTATTTTAGGTAATTTCTTTAATTATAGGGCAATAACCCCTGATTGACTTGAGCGATATGGCTGGTTATCAAACTTGTACGAGATGTTATGTCCATACACATTCTGACCATTATGGTGATGATTGGACAAATGCTTCTGAAGTTATTGATCAGACAACTTACTGGACATCGCCCGACCGCCCAAAAGCCCGTCGCAGGTGAAACTATAATGCTTCCCGTCCCGGGCATATAAATAAACCAGGTTTTTAAGGTGATTTCTATAAAAATACAGAGCAAATAAGGGCTAAGTGTGACTGATTTTGATTGAGCAAAGCGGTCAAGACGAGTCGGCAGTGTGCCTGCCATAGCGAGGATGACAGGATCCTGTCTGGGCTAGCAGAGACTGCCTTTACAAATAATCAAAATGATATATAAAAGTAATATCATAAGGCTGCAGTTTTCACAAGTGAACAGTTGCATACAAATGTAATATTCATTGCTGCCAAAGGACACAGCAAACTAAGTGAACAAATCGAAAGGTTTGAAGAGTGAATTACAGGTTTTTATAGGTTTTTTCAGCTAAAATAAAGGTTTTAAAGGATTTTCCAACACATAAAGGTTATAAAGGGTTTAAAAGATTTCACTAGGAGGTCTGTGTTCTGTGTTTTACATAATGCGGACATTTTCACAGCTATGCTTTTTTATGGAATTTCATCAATATTTATCAGATTATGCAGTGCTCTAGAAATCCACTAGTTTGACGTCCTGGACAAGTTTAATTGCTGATTAGTGCTATCAACAGTTTAGTTGGACTTAGTCCAGGGCAAGTCTGTAAAGCACGCCTATTTAGCTGTCAATCCGTACCTCGTTCTATGCTCAGACAACTAGCACCCCATGTCGGACAAGTCAAATTTTACATGTACACTAGTCCAGGACAAGTGTTTTTTAAGAAATTTTACAGAGCCCCTTATATGCAAGGAGCATAAAATAATTGGCACACTACATACTTGTTCCATTCTTGCATAGCGTGAGCAGATCACAAAATACTTTAGGGTCCAGTTCCTGAGCCGTCAATTTGACTACTAGGGGTCCATATTCTGCAACAAATGCTGTGCATTGTTTCTGCAAATCTTCAGAGGGTAATCTGTCACAGATTTTGTCAATAAGATCCTCAACTTCTTTCTGAAAATACAGACAATACCTTAAAACTAGGGATGTAAACTATTAACCGGTTAATTGTTAAACCATGCAGTTGTTGGTTAGTATAATCACTAACCGGTCAATCATTTATTTTTTATGAAAACATCTACTTTTCATTTTGGAAAAAAAACAAAAAAATCTCGCAAGATATCAGTAGTCACAAATGTCAATACTTTGTCCCTGAAAGGTGTGAAACCGCGGCGTAAGGGGGCAAAATCCATACTCTGTAACTAACAGTTTGACATGTATGGATTTGCTACAAATAATAAATGAAAAGGTCAGTTAATTGTTATTTATGACAAACTTGTTTGGGTGTTTGAGAATTTAGGCTTATTTAAATAGACAGATAAAGTATATATAATATAGTTATTGTACTCAAGTTTGTGTTTTAGCATTGTTGTATTCGAATACAGGGTAACTATCTGTTAAGCTAAATGTGATTTGGAATACTTCAGTTTATCATATATCATAATTATCATAATGTTTGAAATAAAAAATGATGTTTTCATAAAAATAATTGAAATGATTGATTTTTCTTTTATGAATTATGTTAGTACTTAGCAGAAATAAAACACTATCCGAAATAGTACTAATGTAAGAATAAAGGTATAGTCGTGGTAGAAATATACACGACAAAATACGAAACACTTAATGAATGTCATGCTCAGTTAACTGGTGTACCGTTCGGAATATTAAACAGTTAACTACTTGTTAGCAAAATAACTGAATATTGACATCCCTACTTAAAACAAATATGATTTTTTCCATTACTAAGCATACCAGGAGAAATTTTAAAGCAGAAAGTGTTTACCCTAATGTGACCTACCTAGAAAATGTGAACATTAGTCCAAAGAATTTTGATTACGATTGTACAGAAGTAAAGTAGTGTCACCAGAAAAAACAGTATCGTTCAAAAACTTTCGCATTTTCATCAAAGAATTAACATTAAAACCTCAATAATACGACCACCTGATGAAAACTGGTCTAATTATCGAGGTGGTCATACTTACAATGGTACCATTCGCTTTCAAGAAGTCGTCCAGCAGTTGCATCACATATTTGCAGATAGCACATTCAGTGGAGTCCTTAACGTACCCAGGTCCTACCATACCAGCTGGTTTGACTTCAGCTGCAAGAATCACTTGAGGCAAACTTGGTGTTTGACATAATCCAACAGCTTCACACACAGTGGAAGGGTCCTGTAAGGTATGAACATGAAATACATATTAGCACCGCTGTACGATTTCCAACCTCTTCTTCAAGTGACGTCGTTCCCAGAAAACGTCACATTGGGCGTTACCATGTACTGACAGTAAGCAATATTTGCCCCATATGGCAATATGAAAACAGAGTGACCAGAAAAATTATGGAGTAAATATTGTTTCCTGCTTGCAAATAGTGACATCATATCTTGCGTTTTCTGGAAATGACGTCACTTACAGAAGAGGTTGTAAATCCCATAGCAGCGCTCATATGTAAAAGATACTGGGAAACTAGGACAAATGGTATGGGGATTTAAGTTCAAAAAGGCCATTACTCCTCCATATATTCGTGGATTGTTATGGAAATTAAACTTGACCTGTATTGTATCATATTGTGCTTTGGTGCCCAATATGAATTGAATCCATTCATTCATTCAAACATGAAATACTTATGTACAAGATACATGGAAACAAGATGTGTCCATAGCACAAGGGCTTTCAAGTCGAAAAAGGGCCATAACTGTATTTTAGTACATTATACTTTCGTGTCCAAAAATTAATTAAATCTCAAAAGGATTCAAGATTGTTGTAGTGCAAATTACAAAAAAATATTACAGAACTACATTACTTACCAATTCATTGACCAACAACTCAAACAGCATAGGTGCATACTCGTCAACCAGTTCTTTACACTGAGAACAGAATAGAATACACAATATATATAGAGAAATTTTATTGACATGTCAACCTATTTCTAGAATAGAATTTTCTATACACTTGTATGGGCTACTTCTCAATTTTGTGTAATTTTTTGAAACCAGAAACCTATGGATTACAGTCCCATCTATTACCTAAAATGAGTCTTTAGATCATGATGATTTATTACAGTTGTACCTCATTTATTCAACAACCTTTTAGCCGAATACTTGGTATAATCCGAAATAAATATCAGGTTCCTATGTATCTTATGCAAGTCAAATAGAAATGGCCTATTCGAAACCATGTATTATTCGGAATAAAATTTCTGACCCGTTGAATTCGAATGAATGAAGTTCGACTGTATTTAAAGGAATACTCCAATCTAAAAATAAAACTGACAGCTACAAAATGAACAACTTCATTAAAAAGAGGCATCACTGTTTCATACAGCACTTTTTTCAAATTCACAATATGTACTAGTAAGCATAAAATATTCATGTGTCAACATTCTACCTTAGTTTTCTGGTATAGATAGTTCCTACATTTACAATACTTACCTCCCTTGTTCTGAATAGTCAGCCATATTGATAGGCAAATTTCTTTAAAGTTTATAGGGAATATAAAGTAAACGATGATAAAATAATCAGATATATAATAAAATTACTTATTCATTATGCTCATGTAGGCAGATGGCTCAGAAAGTGGAAGAAAAATTAGTTGTCACATGCAAATCTTGGTATTTTCTCAATTTATCCCATACTTGGGAATTACTCCTATATCTGCTTATCAGTTTTGCCTATCAAGATGATTGATGATTAAGAACAAGAGAGATAAATATTGTAGATGTGGGAACAATCTATAGAAATCAGCGATGAAAGTCAGGAGTTAACTTTATCTGTCGTTACATCTTTTGTACATTCTGTAATACCCAGCAACCTCTCCACAGAATCACCCTTAGAAAGAAGAAATACATTTTGGCTTTTGTTGAGAGGTTGTTGCTTTAGAAAGATAACCTGCACATTTTAGTGGGGAACGATTGACAATCTTGTTGAAGACAGGTTGTTGCTGAAGAGAGGTTAATGCAATGTTTAATTCTCAGTACAGGATATATTGAAACTGTGGTTGAAGACAGGCTGTTGCTCAAGAGAGGGCCACTCTAAAGAGATTGCAATGTATCATTTTTAAAACCAATGTTAGTACAGACGAACCTCATTCATTTGAATTCATCAGGTCTATAAGTTTATTTTGAATAATTCATGGGTTCGAATAGACCATTGCTATTTGCCGTACATAAGAAGATATATCGGGACCTGATATTTATTTTGGACGATACCGAGTATTCGGATAAAAGGTAGTTGAATAAACGAGGTCCGACTGTAAATCTGAAAACCAACTAACAGTAACCACAACCACTATCCTTAATAATAACTTGCATCTTACACATTTCATAATACATACCTGATCTGCTAGAGTTCCAAGTTCATCACATACAACTTTCTTAGCCTCATCAATAATTTTGTCCTAAAATAATAATCAAAACATCATCAACCATAATAAAATTTCAGACTCAAAAAGATAAAACCGATAATCAATAAACTGATTACAAGAAATTGTTACCATAGGAAAACAATCAAATGTATTTATTAGTAGAAAAACAATTATAGGCCAACCTAAATAAATTATTTGTTAGCATAGCCCTGACCCACAGTATTTTGGGTAGGTTGGTAGGGTAGGTTAGGACAGTTATTTGTTTATTGGATTTTTCTGAATACCCCCATCATGAATGAGAAAATGATAAAATCCTCCAAAGAGCAAAAATCGACACCCGGTTAGTCATTGCAGACTAGCTCAGCATACCACAAACAAACCATATATTAATATTAGCCTAGAATAAATCTAGACATTGTCTTTAAGCTTAAACCACTTTTTTAAACAAATTACATGTTAGGCTAGGCCACTTAATAAAACTGAATTCCGTCTTACTTGAGTATGGCACTTATGTATACCATCAGGCCACATATATCTATCTAACCATCTAGTTTGATACTGAATATTGGGCATAATTATGTTGTGATTTATAAAATTAACACTTTCTTCAAATTTTTGTGGATTTTTGGACACAAATTCTTGAGTCAGGGTTGTAGAGTATCGAAAAAACGACAAGGGACTGAGGCTGTGCCGTGTGCCTGTGTTAAACAGTTACCTGAGTGCCTGATGTCACCCCTGATATGTTTGTTAATTAGTTAACTGTAAAATTGTTTTTACCTGATTATCTTTGTCTCTGATAACTGCTACAATTTGGTTGAAGAGATCTTTGCACAGATCACATTCTTCACTAGATCTGTACTTCAGTGGCTCCTGAAATATATATGGTAGAATGGATTACTGTCATTACCCTACAACTTGGTAACACCCAATGTTTTGAACACCCTTAAAAAGTTGCTGAAGGAATTGTATTTAGTGTCCAAAATATTGGGATATGAAAATCTCCTGGAATGTTTCCTACCCTAAATTTTCAGGCACATTTTCGAGTAATTATTTTTTGGTTATTAAGTCTTGGGACACTTAAAAATAAGTATTTCTGCAGTCCGAAAATATAGAATAATGCCAGCAAATGTCGCATTAAACCAGGACCTGGTATTACAAGCAGCCGTCTGAATTAAAATGTACACATTTATTTCGCTGAGTTGGAAGAATGGAGTGAGCTAAATGAAAAACAATACTGAGAACAGAGTTGAGATAAAAACATTATTCAATACTACCATACTAATCTGCAACAAGTGATGTCTGCTAGGGGTGATGTTGACCTAGATATTTCATTGTTTAGTAAAGCTATGAACTAAAACAAAGTTCAGTAAGACAATGAAAAAAGCACTGACATCAAAACTGCTTTTTGTATATTAAGATGAGATTTGAGAAGTCAATTTTGAAAATATAGAATATCAGACTATTCTATTGTTTGGATAAACAATGTAACACTTACATTTCGGAATCAAAATTAGAAAGTTACCATTGATTGTCTTCCTTGGAATATGTTCTTGATTTTAAGGACATCACTGTTGGCGCCCTCTGTCGTACAGAAACCAAACACTCGGCAAACAATATCTGGATCCTACAAAATGAAAACAGCGTAAATAATTGAAAACCAATGAGAAATAAACTGAAAGAATACTTTGGTAAGTAAGATTAAAACTAAATCAGTTTGACCATGACCTTTACAAACCCTCAATTTGGTGCCAGCTGTGGTTAGTTATCTAGAAAACAGTCTTTGAAAGTAATCAGTATAAGTCGTAAGATCTTGTTTCACAGTACTGTTCCATATACAGTCGGACCTCGTTCAATCGAATTCATCAGGTCCGAATTCCATTTCATATAATATCATGGTGTCGAATAGCCCATTTTAGTTTGACTTGCATAAGAAGTATACATCAGGACATGATATTTATTTCAGATGATACCAAGTATTCGGATAGAAGGTTGTCAAATAAATGATGTCCGACTATAAATGATGTTTGACTGTACATGATAGTCAGTTGTTAAAAGACTGGGAATGAAATCCTTTACATTTCGAAATGTTTATTGATGTTTAAAAAGTTTGATATTCAGACAGACAACAGCCAATCTTTTCCATAACATTCTATTTTTTGCATTGTAAGTTTATCACCATTTTCAACTGTATTTCAGACAAGTAAGGCGGTCATTGGACCAAATCAGTGTTTCTGGGTTACCAACCAGTACTAACCTGTTCTCCCGCAAGTCACTGACAACTGACAATCAGAGGCGGAGGACAAAATGTAAGATCTTCTGTCAAATGGCCACAGAGAATATACACCTCACTAGGGAGTCAAACATATGACAACCATCTTGGCAGTTGAGAGATCTACTGACCGAGCGTATCGACTGGCTCCCTATCATTCTTCTGTACAATGAAACCAGGGATTTAAGTTGTCTGCATCAGTGACACAACTTTTGGACATAGGACTCACATTGACAACTGTCTGTGCACCCCAAGGACCCACAAAGATTATCGCGTGATCCGTCTTTTAGATGTATATTTGCACTTATTCCTGTTCTTTTTGGTAACTAAATTTACCAATATCATTCCGGCACTTGCATTATTGATATCTGGTAACATTTAATGTGTCCAGCAACTGATCTTCAATTTCATTTAAGTGTGAGACCATAAAAATTATCATGGACTCAAAAGTGGCTGAGTTGGGGGTCCTAGGACCCTTATTCAAAACGTCTTGTGGGAAAACTCTTGTGAAACTGACTTTGGTCAATAATGAATGAAAATATCTTAAAACTTACAATCTGATCAGCCAGTGTCTTCAAAACGATAGGAAGGTATTGCTTGACTAAATCAATACACTGCAAAACAAAACACAAACTAGTAGAGTAAATATACACAAAAAAGTAATTGAAATACAGTGAAACCTAAATAACAAGACCACCATTGGTTTGATAGAAAGTAAGTCTTTGTAGTAAGGTTGTTTGGTTATTAATTAAAGTGTGGTAGAAGTCCATTAAATTACATTCAAAATAATGAAGTGGACTTAATGCTAAGGCCGTCTTTAAGTGACATTTTACAGTGTTCAAACAGAACCCAAAGTTTACAGAATATCAAATTTAAAATATTTCAAGGGTGGCACAGAGGTTGAAGGGTCGAGTGCCAAACTCCTGATCCAAACGTCATGAGTTTGAGTCCCACATTGAGCAAGGTTTGATCATGAACTTTCATATTCCCTAAATTAGGTGCAAGTACAGGTTGGCAGGCCAGGAAGAAGCCATCAAGAGTGAATAGTTCTAAGAATAATAAATAAGTTTGAACTTTTTACAAAAATGGTTTAAATGATACTCTTTGTCATAGAAGACATCAAAATGGTCAATAGCAAATAAGAATTAATCAAACTATTGCAAATAAGTCCCCACAGATAAGGTACCTATATCATGCAAAATTACTTAAACAGATTTCTAAACAGCGTTCAAAAAGTTCAATATTTTTACCGTTTCACTAAAGCTTCCAAGTTGACTACAGACAGTTTGGTTAAACAGCTGTGTGAGTTGATTCTGTAATAAAATAACGAAAATAATTAATTCTGAAATGAAACAGGGCTCTAGAAATCCCCTAGCCCGAAGTCCCGGACTAGTCTAATGCTGAATCGGGCTACCAACATTTGAGTAGAAGTTAGTCCAGGAAAAGTCTGTTTTTAAAGCTAACAAACATCAGCAATTGTTCAGTTGTAAGTCAAACTTAAGAATCCCACAAACACATACATGTGATTATTAATTTTAGATTGTGGAGCCATCATTGTGTATGTGTATTTGTTACTTAATTGACCGATGTTTCGGAAAACTATCTTCCTATGTCAGACAAGTCAAATTTTACATTTCCATTAGTCTGTGACAAGTGTCTTGAAAAATATTCTAGAGCCCTGAATGAAAGCAATACATTGTTCAGTATATGCAAATTATGGGTATTGTTGTTGACAGGTTGTTGCTAAATTGGTAGTAAATTTTAACAAAGGAAATTATGTAGTTTAGAAGTTGTTGCTTGAGAGAAGGCCTCTCTGGAGAGGTTGCGCAATACACAAAAGAAATGCAAACTATGAAAAAAAAAATACTACAGGGTTTATTTCAGCTATTTTGGGAAGATTATTTTTACCCTTTAAATTGGGAATTTTTGCATGTTCAACTTACAAATTGGATTTTTTTTTGGAAATTACAGCAAAATTTTAGGAATAAAAGTTAAGGATGTAGTGATTAATTAATCAATGATTGGTATTTATATAAACGGTCTTTGAGAGAAAAGCCACTAATTTTGATAATTTTGGTTTAATTGATTTAGAATATTTACATTCAAATTGAGACAAATAGATACTTTTTGGCATTGGGAATATAGACGAATAACGGCTATAAAAACAGCTGAAAAAAACTCAGTACACGTACCACAGTTTCTTGAGAGGTGATACTATCTTGAACATCCTTGAAGAATTTCATACAGTCGGTGCAGTCAGAGTCATTGTTAGCTTTCACTCCGTACGGGCTCCATGTGTCTCCAAGCCCAGAGCAGAGCCCGGTAGCAGCACATATCATATCTGTGCTCTGAAAATTAAAAGGCAATGTAAAAGAAAATGAACGCTTGAATCAGTAAAACCTCACATAACCGCCACCTCTATATTAAGACAACCTCAAAATTAGAATCACCTCAAAAATAAGAACACAATTTTCAAGTCTGTTTTACTTTCTTGCTCTTTACTAAATCTTGATATTAAGACAACTTCAAAAAGAATACCAGTTTTCGAGGGTCCAAAGGGTGGTTTTATTATTGAGGTTTTAATGTATTCGAAATCTGCACCAATCAGACAGTATCCAAATCCATACAGAAATCACAGACTAAATTCTAGAAATAACACTTCAACAAAACAGCATTTCAATGCAGTTACAGTCCGTGTTAAATATTTCAAGCCTGTTTCTTCGTGTTTTTAAAGTCCAATATATGTGTCCTTCAGACATGGATGCCCCATATTTCGCCTTTGTCACCAAATAAGAGCCATAACTTTGGTGGTACTAGTTTAATAATACAACAGAAACCCAGGTGCACAATCTCACATCCAAATAAACAGTTGTGTGAAATTTGGTTACTCTAGGTCAATTAAAAAAGGAGCAGTGTGTGCCACAAGATTTTCAGGACTGGCAGTGGCCTACTTATTAATCATAGCACTATACAATGATAAATGGTAAAACCTCACTTAAAGTCCACCTCTATAATAAGACCACCTCAAAACTACGAACACAATTTTCAAGTCCATTTTCAGTTGTACTCTTTATTCAACCTCAATATTAAGACCACCTCATTATTAAGACCAGTTTTCATTGGTCCCAATGGTGGTCTTATCATTGAGGTTTTACTGTACTATACAATGGTGCAATCTGATGATATGACTGTTAAGAAATGGATGTTCTTATATTCTCAAACAATCTGAAATCCACCATTATATAGAAGATGATATCATAGAAGTGATGTAATATATATACTTACAACATCATTAACAAACATCTGCAGCAATTCTGGTGTATATTCTTCAACAATGCCTTTACACTGCAAAATAACCAAAAAAATCACAAAACCGTCTCTAGATCTTCTTTCTTATTACGACAAATACAAAAATGAGCACATGCTAACATTGAGAGCTTGATTGGAAATCTACCAGTTATAGATCTTCCGAATAATGATCATTATATAACGAGAAATAAAGGCCCAAGGGTTGTGTACCCAACTCCAGACCCGGCGTTTAAATCCTTGGAAGAGGTTGAACCCCGGACGTCTGAATCCCTGACTTAGGCAGGAGTGCAGGTTAGTAACGAAGAAAGAAGACATTGAGAGTGATAAATATATATAACATAAGTTGTAAAAAATTGTTCCATAATTGACTATAAAATAAATAAATTTAAACTAATAATATGAAATATGATATGTTTAAGTGAGAGATGTCACTATCAAGTGATGTTGGCTATGAAATGGAGTGTTATAACCCCATGACCTTGACAGTACAGACCTGACTCGTGTTTGCAAGAAACATGCTTAATCTAAGCATGTTATACGTCAAGGCATAGTGATCGAGGGGTAGAGCATGTTACTCCTGATCTGAAGATCCCGGGTTCAAATCCCGACTTGGGCGAGGTTGTACAGCGAACTTCACAATGGCTACATTAGGCACAAGTACTGGTTACTAACCAAGGGAACAATAATTGAGAGTGAATAATCTAAGCTGTATTATAATAAGATTATGCACATAAATCATTTGTTTACACTTATATCACAATGCTCTAAATTGTTCAAAAGTAAGAGGTGAGCCATAAAATGTGTCAGAAGGATGAACATACATACAGACGGACGGGCAGGAGACTGCAGATACTAAATGCCTCCCTTTGTAATAGTTTGTAGTATATGCTCTCTGCACTTAGGTTCCTCAATGTGATTATAAACAAAACAGTAAGTTGTAGAAAAAAAGTAATTTTACCAAATCCCTGTAGTCTGTACTAGGTAAGATGGCACACACATTGGACAGTATGTTAGCAATATCATCCTGCAAATAAAAACAAGATAGCATATGGAAACAACTGTAACAAGTATCAAACAATTAATAGAAGAGAGAGAATAGGTTGCTACAGGGAATGCCATATACATAAGACAGTGCCTCCCCACACAGACCTCCGGTCCAAAATGACAAACATTGGGGGTGGGGAGTTAATGGATGGAAAAGATCACAGGACAAGTCAAGACTAACTGGCAAGACATCTTACTAAATCTCTACCAGTTTAAACATGATTCATGTAAACTAATTTCCACCAGTTTAACATTTTGTATTACAGAGCAACTTCTCAAGAGCAGTCCTCTCCTGTGCCCCATAATCTGTCTTCAATAATATGATCAATTTTCCCATCCCAAAATTTTCTTCCAACTTAACCTCTTGAAAGCAACAACATCTCAACACCAGCCAAAACGGGTGTACCTCAAGAGAGGTTGCACCAATGTTGAATTGATAAGAGCATCAAAATCAATGCATATAAAACAAGAACAAAGAACTTTGATTGTATACAATGCAATGCAATATAACACAACGCAACACAAACTTCAATTTTTGTCTGATTTACCCAACAATAAAAACATCATTTTCAAAGGCAATTACAATTAAAAGTAATATCAAAAACAATCTCTCTCTATAACTAGGGCTGTTATTGATTCATTTCATATCGATATATATCAACAATTTTTTCAGTCGATCCATATTTGACTCACACAAACATCAATAGTGTGGCTGGAAAATATATGAGAGTGGGTGCAGTCTAAAAATGTGCCAAAATAGTATCGTCGCTCGGTAGTCAGATGCTTGTTTAACAGTCTTCTAGTGGATAGTGCATTCAAATGTTGGCAATATAATATAATACTGTGAAGATAAAAATATGGACTAACTTACTAAATGTCTTGTGATCATAAAAGTACAAGTTGAACATTTAATTATGAAGGGCACAAACAGTTGTGAAACACATAATCATACAGAAATATAGGAGTTGATAGCCTATTAAAGGAATTTAAAAATAGAATCTATTTATCATCAATATTTGTCATTTGATATACAGTAAAACTTCGAAACCTCGAACAGTTTTGGGTCGAACACAGTAGATACCTCGAACAGGTTCTTAGGTCCCGGCAAAACCCCTTCTTATTTCTTATTAACGAACAGTAGATCACTCGAACGGAGATAGGTCAAACACTCGAACAGGTTTTGCGGTCCCTAGATACCATTTCATTCATTGTTCACCCCAGATAGGTCGAACAATACAATAATTCACACCTTTCATGGACCGAGCGATATTCTATTATTTGATGACAGGTAAGATTGGTGACACGTGTTATTCGCACGTAGTGATAATTACTTGATGGTTGCACTATAAACAATACAGCGTACAAGTCATGTACTTATGTGACAAACAAATCACTTAATGGATCTATTAAATATCTTACGAAACATTAAGCTTATTTTGTATGTTTGCCACGAACGACAACTGTGTTACTATCTTGTCTGTATAATATCCATGTGTGTAAAAATAAACGAGTCATTTACTTAAATATGTTTTAGTTTTCTTTCATTTCTTTTTTAATTATTATGAATAATGCTGTGACTATTGATCGACGTGCATTCAGTATGAAAACACTAACAACACACAAATGCCATGCGTTCAGCATGCTTAGTACACTTGCACAAGTGACAGTTTGTACATATACACGTATACGGTAGATGGCTCGAACAGGTAGATGGCTCGAACTAATTGCTCGGTCTGATGGCAGTTCGAGGTTTCGAAGTTTTACTGTACAAATGTATCAATATTGTTGATATGCAAAAATCCAGCCCTATCTATAACACAGGTCTTCACAGACTGGATAGAATATATATACATGTACTGGTATTCAAAACATACCTCTGTGGTTTTGTCCTTGAGAACATCTCTGAACTCGTTCACAATCAGCTCACAGTATGTGCAGGTTTTAGTCTGTAAAATAGTAGAAAATATATGCTACCCACTCTTGGATCTGAGGGGGTGGATGGGGGTGTACCTGGCAGGCAACCCTTATCCTAAAATTCCCTAACCTTACATATATGACCGAGTTTGAATACAAAAATATACAAAGATCTTTAATTAAAAGATTTTCAAATAAGCAATTCTGATTTTATTGTAGCATTATATTGTATAATGATGATGTGTATATACAAAGAATAAAACACAGTCATTGCTGTTTTATAAGGCTTGTGCAAACACCAACAGTGAACAGAATGTTTTTACAAGGCAGACAAAATCCCACTAAAATATTTTACACAGGCAGACAAAATGTGACAAAACAGATATTGATAATTACATAGATGTACAATAAGGCTCTTCTTACAATTTTCTTTGTGGTAACTCTATCAATGTTTTAGCTAAGTTCATTGTGTTTTTTTAGATTTTTTAGATTTTTCTGTATCACCGTTTAGAAATAAGGAAAATGGCACAACAATCCTGCAAAGACTAGCATAAAAATCAGTCTTGGCCAGTTTTGGCAAGAGGATCTTGGTACTACATTTTTATTTTATTTTATGAAAAGCATAACAATTTAAACAAATGGCATAGTAAACTGACAATAATATTGAAAAGAATACTCACAGACTCGGGTTTAATAATCTGATTCTTCCACACAGTTTGCAGACAATGTGTAGTAGCACCACACTCTCGTGCATGGCTTACATGACTACACCAGTACGATGGCCCCCAGGTACATTTTTCCTGACCCGGAATGACTCCACCCAGAACTGAAATGTAACAATATAGAATAATCATACAAAACAACCAGGAAGTGTTATATGTTGGGCTATCCTTACAACACTGCTCACTTGGCATAATTTGTTTGTATTTGTGTTTATTTATAGTTGACACTGGTTTCCCATATGGGCAACTCCTACGGAAGAATGTTAGTCATTTAAAAAAAATTGAGGATAGTGCATGATACAGAAGACGTCCCAGTTCCAGAAACATCCCTGGTTCTTTTACCGAGGTCACATGCACGATGCTTTACATTGGGCAATAGACCTCCGTTGTTGTCTCATCCAAAAGACAGTTAGTACTGTTAGTGGTAGAGGGGGTTGAACCTGCAACCCCTGGATTACTAGTCTAGTGCGTTACCACTGGACCATGGATCCGCTCTGCTTGGCATAACCCAACCTACTCCTGATATAAGGACCCTATGTTTTGAGGTGTATGATTAGGGAAACTGTTTTTGGGACATTGCATAGTCTGTACATATTAACCTGATCCCGACCTTTAAGAACGAATATATTATACATCGATTATGCTGACCATATAATTTTCCATGCATCATCGATATTTTTCATTGTGGTTATGGAAATCATTGCATTTGCAGATTTCTTTCATTATATTTTATTAAATGGCCAAATGTGTACATCAATATGGTGAGAGCCGAAGATAATTGGATGTGAGACAAAGATAAATTTAGATAATCATTCCACTGTGAAATTATGCTAAGAGGTCAGGAGAATCAGGTTAATTTGTCCAAGTAATATTAATAGTAGAAACTTGAACGACCATAAAAAGTAATAAAGAAAAATAATAATCAACCAGGTGGATACCTTAATTTTGACAGGTATGGTTATACCTAGTGATGGCTCGATTATTGACCTTATCGAAAATTCGTCGCTAGACATTTGACATCGGCGTCAACCGATTATGAACTACAATAATCGATTATAATGCGAAATTTTGACTTTTTGATATCTGTAAATTCTATTATTGATTATGAAATTTGTCTGATTATCCATCACTAGTTATACCAAATAAAAACAATTTTTACGGTTGGCCTTGAGTTGACATTTTATGTTATTTCAGACTTTCAGTTATGTATTGCGTGACAGTTGACTAACCGCAGTTCTGGGCTTAACAACCACTAGTAACATTAAGCCTAAACTTCCCACAAGAATCAGTGGTGGAGGACAAATGACTTTGTACTAGTTGTAATGTTTTCAACAGTATTAGTTATATACAGCCATGACACCAGCTTTCCTGGGTTAACAACCAATACTTGCTTACTTATACATTGTATGTACAAGCAATGGACAACTTCCCTTAATGAAGCAGAGGTAGAAGACAACAGAAAAAGTAAGAAACAGCAGACAAGATTTCTCACTAGACATCTAAATGATATAATTATGATGTTTGGACTCTATTTTTTCCCTGTGACTCGCGTTTCTAACACAAATTCTTTGAAATTGCATTGAAGGAAAAAAGTATTGTTTGGACCCGGTGTTCAAGTCCTAAAGTATTGTTTGGACCCTGTGTTCAAGTCCTAAAGTCCTATAGTGAGAACCTTGGCAATAATCATTTATACAGTGAAAAGGACCATCAAAGCAGGGGACTATACAATAGATACCTTTTCATAGCTTTAAGCATTATATGAGAGTAAGGTTGGAGAAATTCTCCAAAAATTCATAGAAGTTACCAAAGAGATAGAACAAGTTACCTTCAGTTACCAAAGGAAATAGTGGGTAACTAATGCATACACTTGTGCAGAGGTGCACATTTAGGGCCATATATGCTATACAAAGCACAATGACATATACAGAGCATCATCTCCATACCAACACCCTTGGGCAGATGCCAGTTGATGTTGAGAGGTTGCTAATCAAGAGGGGTAAAATGGTAGTACATGTACTGTAGATATGTACTAGGGGGTAATTTTGTTGAAGAGCGGTTCAGTTGCTCATGAGCAGCAAACTCTGAACTAAACATGCATAGTAAAGTAAAATGAGTTTTTGAATGACTATTATCTTTAAGAAACTAAGTAATATGAGGGAGCATAGCAACTTTATTGTTATATTGTTTGTCAATAAACATACAAGTTTCAATAGACAGATCTATATGAAACAATGTAATGCTTCATTGTGCGATGTATCTTACCATCTAGAGTGTCTACTTTCCGTGTTTTACCACATATACCATATAATAAATGAATCATATGAAACAATTATGACCTTTATAACTAACACTTCATGATACAAAATGTATCATGCACATAATGTTGAATTTGTTCCAAAGGCCATTTTACTCATAACCACAAATTGAGGAATTTAAGTTTAATAATTTATGTTAGTTTCACAATTAAATTTCATGCCTTCAAAAAACTTACCATGCAATTACAACAAGGAGACAATATGATTTTAAAATGCAGATCTATCTAGATGCAACTAAATTAATGAGGAAACTAATTTTGTAATAATAGAAATATTTGCATATTTTGAAACAAAAGTAACAAAATCTTCCTCTTCCCATAACAAACAGTGTCACTTTACTTCCTCCACTTGACCAAAGATCAAGTAGTTCAACCTTGTGAATGTAAGTTCAGATAAACAAACCTATTACTCAGATTGTAATGATCACAGACAATTGACACTGATTACACTGTATTGGGTCTTGTCTATCAAAGGGTTTATTTTCAGTTCAGATGTTTTGAATTTTATAGCCGTTATTGGGCTAAATTCCAAATGACAAAAAGTATGTATTTTTTCCCAATTTGAATGTAACAAGCTTTGGTTCCATTAAGCCAACAATTGACAAAATTTAGGGGCTTTTCTCTCACATGCAGTTTATATAATAGCAATTGTTGATTAATAAATCACTAAATCCTTTAATTTTATTTCTAATTTAATCCAAATTTCTAAGTTTAAAAACTTTAACGCACAAACATTCCCAATTTGAAGGGTATGGGTAATCTCCCCAAAATAAACCCTATAATTGCATTTTATTTGGTCCTGGTTATCATGTCCATAGAGAACTTTCTACAGAAATGTCTGCTTTATTTGCTCCAGATCAAGTGTTCATCATCAATAGACCATAAAGTTAGTTTTGTTTCTCATACAAAATGTCTAGTTAAGATTTTATTCTACTGGTTAGCCAGAAATATTTTCAACACAAGTATTTTTAAAATGGTACATCAATGATGAGTTATACTTCTCAAACTTTATAAGATTACCATTATAAAATATAATCATTCATGTAATGCTGAAAATAACCATAATACAGAAAGTTATGCAATACTAATTACTACAGCAGTACTTACAGGTGTACGGATTAATTATGAAGATTAATGATTATGTGTATTCGTCAAACTGCCTTATCTGTTGTGTGTCCAATATAGGATTTCTACGAGTATGGGTCTCCAGTACCTCTAGACTCCGGTTCCAGAGGTACGGGACTTCACTAGCCACTGTCTAATTTCATTGAAATATGACTGTCTTAAACATAAATTCACTGAAGAATATCTAAGAAGCCAAATTTTGCCAGTCTAGTGCCAGTAATTCAGTGACCTGACAGGAGTCAAGCATTTCGCTTATAATATTCCTAATTAGTAATAAAAAAGGAATAGTTAAATAATTGGTATCTTAAGTTTTATATGTGAAACGACAATTACAGCCTGAGGCCAATTAAAATAATTTAAATCAAAAACATGTTTAGGAAAGCTACGAGGGTGCCCTCTAATATGCAAAAATAATTTTCAAGATATCTAAAATAATAAAGAAGTTAAGGGGGGTGGCCGCAATTTCCTTTCCCTTTTGGCCGCAATTTACGACTTGGTCGCGTTTTAAACCTGTCCCACTTTTGGTCATAATAAACTACATTTTGCTGAAGTTTAAGTTATTTCCCCCTCGTAAAATTAAAGAGTATTTCCGGATAATACTGAGAATTACCTCTGGTAAATACTGCACCAGTAAACAACCACGCCAACCCTGGCCCTAGTAGGATATTCTGTGTCTAGAAACCTGAACCTAAGTTTATATAACACAATTATGCGACCACAATGTCAAAGAATTGATAAAATCCAGGTGTAACAATTACATAAAAGAAACGATATTATTTCTCGATTATTAAATGTAAAAATATATATATGCGACTCTATCAATTTATAGTCAAATTCAAAATATATAAATGACAACAAAGCAGTCAGATGATAGTGAGTCACCTGAAATAATATTCCCTAGTCATGTTTTTATTTTATTTTTCCAATTTATAGCAACCAGTATAATAAAATAAACGCTTTAAATGTTCTTACCTAATGGTACAAGACAGAATAACACAACGGACCTCATTACTGCTCTGAGTCGCCGGGAAGTAATGGTTGTCACTTCAAAAAATACAAAACAAATAATTTCCTTCTTTTCGCTTAAAAAATCATGTGATTATCACGTGACCAAGTTTTCATGAATAAACCGCAAGAGTTGAAACTAACCGAAAGAACTAAAACAGTGATGAAGTTGAAAGATATCCCGATATTGTTATTTTATTTGAGAAACTGAGTATTCAAAATAATTATGCGCTTAGACTCAACATGTAAGAGGTAAACTTAATTTGATCAAGGTATTCAGAAGCAAATTTTCTGATATAAGCAGATTGTAGTTCAGCAGTTTTTCACGTAATGGTGCGATCCTGTTTGGAATTTATCGTCAGTAAAGGGAGGTAACTCAAAAAACAAAATGAGCGACCGGCTGAAAGAATTGAAAGAACGTTCGCATAAACGCAAACAGTTGCTTGCACAAGCGGTATACATTTATGTGTAATATTGTAACCAATTCTCTTAAGTAAGATAGACCTAAGTACAGGACTCGTCAATCTGTTCATCAACAAATGTGTTAAATTTCTATCGGCACCATGTCGAATCAACCCAAGTCAAACCGGCCACAAGTATTTGATGAATAGTATTTTCAGAGAGTTCTGTTCTCTGCCTTATACTGTTAAAATCGCGTGTATTTCTGATTTTTGCAAGGATAATTGCGGATAACATAGTTAAAAATATTGGACATTTACGTTCTCGATTTACAATACATTAATTATGAAGTTAATCAAGCGGTGCCCTTTGTGGGGCTCGAACCCATGACCCCCTTATCACTAAGACAGTGCTCTACCAACTGAGCTAACCAGGCAGCCGTCTAACCCCACACCACTACACTCCTTCCCCTTCCGGCATATGAGGCTCAACCACTGCGAGCCGTCAAACACCGCTGCCACCATTGAAGTAAATCAAGATTAAAAAGTGTGCCTGATGTGGGGCTCCAACCCATGACCCCCTAATCACTAGTACGGTACTTTACGGATTGAGCTAACAGAGTTAATTTTACTTTCTCTTTGCATGTATCAGCGAAATGGGCATGAATCCATATAAATTTTGCCTTTTATTGATTCAACTTTCTCTTTGCATGTAACAGCGAAATGGGCATGAATCCATATAAATTTTGCCTATTATTGATTCAAACACTGACATTAACAAAGAAACAAATCTCCATTTTTTTTTAAAAATATTTTTTTTTAATAATTCCTGATCTAACTTGGCTGTAGGTAATGTAGTTTCACTGTTGATTATATTTTTGATTGTTGAAGCATGCGTGGTGAGCTCAATGGTTACAGCGCTGGACGGTCACCATGGAGGCCAAGGTTCAATTCCTGTCTGGGCAGGTCATGTCCTTCCATGACAATTGGCTGTGGGCATTTGCCTTCCACCTATGCTTCATGTGGGAAGGTTGTCAGCAGTAGCACTGGTGTTTATTAATTCCAGGCAAACTTGTTAGGTCAACTGACTTCTGTATGTAACTGAGAAATTGTTGAAAAATGGCATTAAACCTGATAAAAATCTATGTTTTATTGTTCAAACTAGTAGAAACATGAGCAACAAAGTTTTACGTTGGACACTGCTGCCTGTGTTTAGATTTAATAGAAAAACGTTAAAACCCGACATAATCCATAAACGTCAAAATGTGAAACTACAGTAACTATCAAATCATAAATTGCAGTTTGGAGTTGGCAGTCCAGATGATTTGAAGGTTGTGCTTAAAAGCAAGGAAGAAATCAAACAGTCCAAGGCTGCCAAGCAGTCAGGGTAAGTCATACTTACAGGGGTTCTAAAGTTCCGGATTAATCCGGAAATCCAGATTTAGAGGTTCCAGGGTCACTTTTAGATTGATGTAAATCTGATGAATTTTTGGGGGAGGTAGGGTACAAAACGTTTATGTACGAATGCATTTCAATAGTCTAGATCATCAGACGCCTGCATCTGATAATGCTGGGTCATTGAAGCTTTGATCAGAGCAACTGAGTGATCGAGATCATTTGACATGACTTCTGCTCAAACTATGAGTTTGTTTTTATGACAATCCGACCCGCGGCAAATCTTCTGGATTGAGAACAACTCAAAAAAATATATAATTTGATGAAACGTCAGGGTTTTTTTCAGCTGTTTATATAGCCGTTATTGGGCTATATTTTCAATGCCAAAAAGTATATATTTTCCCAATTTGAATGTATAAATTTCCAATGAAACTGAAGAAAATGTTTGGTTCAATTAAGCCAAAAAATGACCAAGTTAGGGGCTTTTCTCTCATAGATGATTATTGAATCACTATGTATACTTTACTTTCATTCCTAAAATTTTGCTGTAATTTCTAAATTTTCCCCAACTCCTAAGTTTAAAGTGCAAAAAATCCCGATTTGAAGGGTATGCCAGGGTCATCTTCCCCAAACGGCCAAAGTAAACCCTGAACTGAGTACATGAACAGTCTGATGAGATAAAAAATTATTTTTAAGTGCTATAATGTAGAGCTTGATCCTGTGGTGAAAGGAAATTTTAAATGAATATTTTTGCATAACTGGATTGAAAATGAATTATATTTTGTCAGTATTCTTCACTGGGTAAGTTTTGAAGCTACTCGATGAATGGATTGTACTTGATGAAGGCGATTTACTACATAAAAATGTTTGAAAGGCCTGCTGTGATAAATTTCAGCAACGTAAGTACAGAATATACCATTTGGCTCTTAATTTCACTGGTCATTTTAAATGTCTTTCTTTTCAGATCTGAGGTGACATCAAAAAAGAAAGCTAGAAGGTCTAGTGATGTATCTGCCGACACAGCAGAGAAAGATAGTGGCGAGGTAAAAAAACATAATACAGAGATACAAAGCTCTGAGGCTCTTTTTTCGTCTTGTAATTATTGTTTTAAGTATTGGTTGTGAAAATGAATCATTTTTATTATGAAATATTTGGGTTTAGAAGACTTCAAAAATGCTCTTATAGTAAGTTAACTGCATAATCATTACAATTTTTGTAATTGCTAAAATAATGATTCTCACCAGTTCTCAATGATGAAGTTATTTTTGAAAACTTTTTGATACATAGTCATAGTTAGCGGATGTGTTATTTATTGTTTGTCCTTGGCAGAAAAAAGAAGAACAGTTTGAAACAGAAGAAATCTACACAGATTCAAGTGCATTTTTAAAGGTTTGTATTCTTTCAAAGTTGAATGTATTTTTTAGTATAAAATAAACAAGTGTAGGTATTCAGCACTAGTTAAATTATTGAAATATTGAAATCTACATCAACAAAAGCAGTTGTTGAAGCTTCACTTCTCACTAACCATGGAGAAAAGAGATTTCTAGCTTAAACATTCATTTTATTTTATTTCGGGTTCTTGTGACTCAATGGATATTACCAAGTAGGAAAATTATGATAGTACATTAAAACCTCTGTAATGCAACCACCCTTCAATACTGATCTTTTTATTGAAGTGGTCTTAATATTGAGGTTGATTAAAGAGCAAAAGAGTGAAAATATACTTGCAAAATGTACTCTTAATTTCGAGGTGATCTCATTATTGAGGTCTTACTGAATATTGCACCTCAATACTGTTGTGTATGTATGACTGCCTCATATTTTTTGACATGTTTGTATACTTTTAGGGAACTCAGAGTGCTAATCCTCACAATGATTATTGTCAGCATTTTGTTGATACAGGAGAAAGGCCACAGAACTTCATCAGAGATGTTGGTAAGTATTATTGTAATTGTTGTTGGTCGGATTGTCTGTCCGTCCGTCCATCCATCCATCTGTCTGTCTCACAAAGCGTGTTCGCTCCATAACTTTCGAACCGCTTAAAGGACTTTGAAATAACTTGCTACAGATGTTCACCATGTGCAGAACGCATGTTTCTAGTGTATCAGTTAAGGGCTATGATCAGACTTAGAGGTCAAAAGTCAAATGACTATATTTCATGTCTGCTCCATATAAAATTACATTATTTCATTTGACTTCTTCTCTATACCCATATTTTTCAAACACCAGTATTACAACTACTGACAAACTTTCAATGGGGAGATATATGTTTTTGTTTCAAAAACAACCATCTAGTTTTACTTACAAATTTATGTGATACAAGAGAAGCCAACACATGGAAAACCTTTGATCTGTATTGGGTTAAAATATCTTGCAAGTCGCGCTAAAAGATTTCAAATGTGAGTAACAGTGTCATGATGACATCATCTGTTATCTTGCTGTGGGAAAAATAGTCTATGGTTGATATTTAAATCTTTTATGAACACAGATAGACAGAATCACATAAATTTTGAGGGTTGAAATGTGTCGCTATTGATGGTTTTGATTTGGGGACACATTTAAAATGAGGAGTTCTTTCTATTACGTATTTGTAAAATTTTCTGTAATTTCAGGTCTGGCTAACAGGTTTGAAGAGTATCCCAAGTTGCGTGAACTGATTCGTCTGAAAGATGATCTTATTTCTACAACAAATATACCTCCTACGTTAGTACTTTATTGTAATTTGGTTATACAGTAAAACCTCAACAATAAGACCACATTTGGGACACTTGAAAACTGGTCTTCTTATTGAAGTGGTTTTAATATTTGGGTTGAATAAAAAGCCAAACAGTCAAAATGAACTCGAAAAATGTGGTCTCAATTTTGAGATGGTCTTATTATTGAGGTGGTCGTTACGTGAGGTTTTACTATATCTTTTCTTGTTGACTGTACACGAGTTGAAATCCTGGCTTGTGGGAAATTGTACCACACACTTCACTATACCTAAATTAGGTGCAAGTACTGGTTAGTAACCCAGGAGACAGTCAATATCGAGAGTGAATAAAATAATTTGATTCGTAATCACTGCAAATAAATTAATGAGGACAGTTGTTAGGATGTTGTTGCTGATGTTGTAGGATCTGTGCGGGTAGGTATTGTCTTGTGTTGCTGATGTTGTAGGATCTGTGCGGGTAGGTATTGTCTTGTGTTGCTGATGTTGTAGGATCTGTGCAGGTAGGTATTGTCTTGTGTTGCTGATGTTGTAGGATCTGTGCGGGTAGGTATTGTCTTGTGTTGCTGATGTTGTAGGATCTGTGCGGGTAGGTATTGTCTTGTGTTGCTGATGTTGAAGGATCTGTGCGGGTAGGTATTGTCTTGTGTTGCTGATGTTGTAGGATCTGTGCGGGTAGGTATTGTCTTGTGTTGCTGATGTTATAGGATCTGTGTGGGTAGGTATTGTCTTGTGTTGCTGATGTTGTAGGATCTGTGCAGGTAGGTATTGTCTTGTGTTGCTGATGTTATAGGATCTGTGCGGGTAGGTATTGTCTTGTGTTGCTGATGTTATAGGATCTGTGCGGGTAGGTATTGTCTTGTGTTGCTGATGTTGTAGGATCTGTGCGGGTAGGTATTGTCTTGTGTTGCTGATGTTATAGGATCTGTGCGGGAAGGTATTGTCTTGTGAATGGGGCATTCCCTCTAAGAACTTAATCATTCATTTGTATGTTTCAGGTATATGAAATGTGACTTGGAGTCATTTGAGTTGTCAGAACTGGGCTGTCAGTTTGATGTGATATTGTTGGAGCCCCCATTGCAGGAATATCAGAGAACACAGGGTGCTGTGTTTGATAAATATTGGGACTGGGATGAGGTAGGTAGATGAGACATAGCTGTAGGCTTTGCCTTGATATTTTCAGAGCACTAATCAGTTGCTCAGCCAAACCACATTCGTGCTAGCTCAAACGTATATAGCACTAATTTATAAAAAGCAGAAAATCACTATTATGTGTCTATACAATTTTTATGGATGGATTTTTTTTTTCTATATTTCTAAAGAAAAGTATATTCACTAAAATTAAGCACTTGTCCACTTGGGCTAACATTCAGTAATTTCTTCCCACCCAAAATCGCAGTTACTAGTCCTGGCTTCAGGCTAGTGGGTTACTGTGTAAACTGTAACTGTCGGGGATATTTTGTTACAAAGTATTTGTAATTAGAAAATGACTTTGAAACGAAAATTAAAAAACAAAATGTGGCAGATATTTTGTATGCACATGAGTGGATATAAGTTATGGACTTTATCTAACAAGTATTCTGGAAACAATAAAAATGAGCCTTCAGTAGTTTATGAACGTCATATGATACCTATATTATAAAATGCAAATGCACAATTTTCAGTAAAATTGACTGTTTCACGCATCGTAGAAGTGGCCATCAAAGGCCATTGTGATGTTACATTTGTTTTTTCACTAGTGAATTATCCAAAATATGTGTGTTTTACATGTCTGCATTATCATTTGTGATGTCATACATAATTATATTCAAACAACGTCATTGTCACTGATTTAATATTGCACCAAAAGTTCTTACTCCAAAACTTTAGGATCCAAAGCCTGGTTCCAATCTCCCGAAGCATCTCAAATCCAAATCTCAGCTAAATATTTGAGATTTGGCTCCAATCTGAGTCAGAATGTGAGAAAAATCTCAATTTACATCTCTTAAAAAAAAATTGAAGTCTCATCTCAATTTTGAGATCTACCGGTATTTAAAAAATCTGAGACAGGTAAAATGCCATCTCAATTTTGATCTCCAAATCAATATGGCACCGAGGAGAAGCCACCATCAGATTCAGTGCCGTATATGCAATGTTAGGCCACGATTTTTCCTTGCAGACATATGCAAGGAGGAGATCCTGATCTTGTTATAACAGAATTTGCGGTATATCAGACTTTGAATTAACAGAATTATTGTGTGCAGTGTATTCAGATTATAATGTTTTTGTTGGAGATCATTGCACTGTATCACTTCTTCCATATTTGCATGAAAATGATTTCTGTAAATTCTTGACTATAAGCTTACATATTTATTTTTGTAGATTGAGAGATTAGAAATTCAGTCAGTCGCTGCTCAGAGATCATTTATATGGATATGGTGTGGAAATGCTGAAGGTCTGGAGCGAGGCCGACAGGTACGAGACACAGGAGATTGTCACTAGTTCTCTCCCTTTATTTCTTGAGTTCCCTCCCTTTGTCCCTTCTATATACATGTATGTTGATATATAACAAGGAGTTAACGGTTTTCATAACTGACCTCTTTCCGCAGCTGAACTCACGCTTCAGGTAAGAACTCTTGATGGGAAATAAAGGGAGAGAACTTGTGACAGTCTTCTGTGGTATGAGATGCCGCAACAGCTTCTTTGCTAAACAACTTGATGCATTACAGATTTAACTTAGTCTCGCTATATTTGGCGAACTTTGTACATTTCCACGAAAAAAATAGGAATTTTCAGAAAATAGCTAATATGTATTCAACACAAGATACAAGATACCTGACTACTGATTAAAAGGTCACAAGTTCAAATTCTACCTTAGGCAAGGTGGAACTGGAAACTTCATAATCTCTGAAATAGGAGCGAATAGTAACCCAGGAAGCAGTCGTCCAGATTGATTTATACAAGTTGTTACAACTTATTTTGCAGTTGATATAAAATAGACCAAGATATATATAAGATGAGGTTATTCATAAATGTTGTAAACAGTTTATTTTTGTTGCATTGTAGTGTTTGAAATTATGGGGGTATAGAAGATGTGAGGATATTTGCTGGATCAAGACCAATATTCAAAACCCAGGTCACAACAAAAGTCTCGAGCCAAACTCAATTGAGCAGAGAACAAAGGTACAATTGTATTAGTAATGCTTTAACATGCAGGCATGAGAATTTTTCATGGAAATCCATGGATTTTACGCTCGCAAGGGCCGTTTTTGTGACAATTTAAGCCATCTTAGATGCTTAAAAGCCAGGAGCTTCAGCGGCCCCCTTGATTTTTCAGCTGATTCAGATGAGAATTAAAAGAATTTTGAAATATGGCTTACAATATAAACGGTCCCTATATGCATGTGTGCACTGAAGTGTTGTTATTGGTAATCATTAGCTATGGAATAAATTCAGCTCGGATTTTTTGAAGGAAAAAAGTGTAATGAATTTTGCTTGGATATTGCCTGCATTATGTCCAATATTTAATGAAGTGAGCATTTGCATCAGCCGGCCATGCTCTTGTTGTCATTGACTGTTGTTTGAAATGTATTGAATTATAAACATTTTAAGTGTGTACAGGGTGTGTTTGTTATTGGTAAGCATTTGCCAATAGAGCATTCTTTTTCATTGGCTATTGTTGGAAATGGAAAATAACTCTGCAAAGGCATATATATATCATAATATCACTGTATTCCTATCAATTGCAGTTTGAATGAGCTTTATTGTCCATCTGCAAGTCATTTCGGTCTCCTGAACTCAGATTTCATAGTATTGTTTCACAATTTCAGGAGCATTGTTTAATGGGAATCAAAGGGACAGTGAAGCGGAGTACGGATGGTGACTTTATTCATGCTAATGTAGATATTGATCTCATTATTGCTGAGGAACCAGCGTACGGAAGTAAAGACAAACCTGTCGAGATTTTCCATATGATTGAACACTTTTGTTTAGGTAGACGTAGACTACACATATTTGCTAGGGACAGTACAATACGTCCCGGCTGGCTCAGTGTCGGGCCCGAGTTGACTAGTAGTAATTATGAACGAGAAAGATACATGGACTTCTTCAAAGCGGATCAAGATATGACGACAGGATGTTCGGAGGAGATTGAAAGGCTAAGGCCCAAGTCTCCTATTTCTAAGAATAAACAGATGGGAGGTCAACAGCGGGGTCAAAGAGGGGGACGTGGAGGACCACCTAGGGGTGGCTCGCCAGGAGGACCTCCAGCTAGAGGTGGTAGGGGTATGGGGATGAACAGAGGAGGCCCACCAAGGGGTATGAGGGGGATGGGTAGAGGACCACCACGGGGGTTTCGATAATAATATCGAATACCAAGGACTTACGATTAATCAATCATGTGCGTTAAATGTATTATCGTGTCTTCATGCCTCACATCAAGTATGTAACGGTGTGATTATCAAGTTTACTAATACTATGCATCAGCATAGCTACTTGAATCTCTTTAACGAAAGTGTTAAGATCATATAATTAAGATGGAATGTCAAGCACAGTGGTCTATGAATCATGAATTTTTCATACATGCAATATGGAATTACTGTATTTGGAATGATTTATGTATTATTTTTTTTAACTAATGAATTAAAACATTTAATTGCATGTATGAATTTATTACTATATTTTGATTGATTAAATGAGATTTTGACCAAAAAGTGTGTTGTTCATCTAATTTGTAATATCTAGCTTTTACATAGGTAGATGCGTTTGTTTAAATTGGAATTGGTTGAATAACAAGTCGTACAAGATCATTGTCCTAAAATAAACAACAACGTTGCATCTAAATACTCAGTTTCCTTCCGAAATAAATCTCAGGTCCTGATTTATCTTCTGATGCTCGTCACATTAAAATGGGCTATTCCAAAAAATGTATTATTTGAAATAGAATTATATGAACGAGGTCCGACTGTATTTAGTTGTTACTGTCTCTGATATAGGTGTCAATATTGGTCAGAATCTCGGGCATCGAAAGTGATTCATGTAAGAACGTGTTTACAATTGCTGTAAACTAAGCAAGATAAATTTAAGCCATCCATGAAAAAAATATTTGTTTGGCATAAACCTACCCAGCAAAATCTAGCTGGGAAAATAGGTAGGTACTTCATTAATGTTTTATTTATCACTTGGAATGGTCATTCAAGTTTCAGTTATTAATACACAGACCAAACAAAAATTCCTTTCACAGACACTTAAAAAGTTTTTGGAGTAGGTCAGTTAATGCCAATGCCATAACTTACAATAAGACGTTCAGCTTAAGTGGCCTATCAGTAACGCATACTGTAAGATATAAACCAACTTTGTGTTACCTTTGACCAAACAGAAATATCTTCATTCAGAAAACAAACTTCAAACAATAAATTATTTATTCGTTTCAAATAATACTATCATTCATCTTTATATGATGAATAACATTCCACAAGATTTTGTCATAGTTATGTAGAAAACTGTTATTTCTGTATTCACATAATAGAAGCACTCCGTCTCACAATTAAACACTAACTCGCAAAGGAAATTGCAACACAAAAGATGAGTGTTCTCAAGTCAATTTTCTAAATTTTTACTTCCAACATCAATGATCCTAATGTATTTTATGAATCTATTTCAAAAGTTGATCTAACGATGGAACATTCTTTAAGTTGCCTAGCGAAGCCATGGTTGGCTTACCACTTGCAAACTTCTTTGCTGCCTGAAAGACAAAAATGTTAGTAAAGTTTACTAAGTTATTAAATTGGTCAAATCTGTATCGATATACCAAGTCAAACATGACGACAATATTTGTATATATAAATAGAAAATCATGATTTAAAAGATCTCAACTAGTGATGATCCCAGATGCATGGCTTATAATTGCTTATCCATTTTCTTTGGTAAGCTCAAAATGCAAACATTTTTAGACCCTCGGGTGGGGTGTCACTAATTCTTGAAGTAGAAGGGTAATCGTCAAAAGTAGGCAGTGGACCGGGGGGTACTCCCTATAATTATGACCATTCATACAAGAAAAGTAGCTGGGTGATGATGCTGAAGTTAGTGGGAAATTTTATCGGCTTCCCGCTCTTATTAACACTGCTGTCATTTTGTTTTAATTGGCAGCCAGAATGACTTAAAGAGTTCTTGAAAATTCAAATTTGAGATAAGATTTAAATTAAGATGTTATTAGAAATCAGAGTACGAAATTTGATTGGCAGTTGCGACTTAATCAGTATATATGTCTTTGCTGAAAAATCGGGAAACATAACTAAGTTTATTGCACAATATGTATGAACCAAACATGTATGCTTACATTTACAACATCTGAGGTCGTGATAGCATCGACCATCTGAAGGACTTCACCTACTGACACAAATTTATCAGATCCAATAGCTTGTTCTGCCAAGTTGTTGACAAAGCCCTCTTCTGTCTCCAGCTTCATGGCAATGTTTGACTTCAATTGGTTTCTGCAATGACAATTGTATATTAACACCCATACTTAACAAATACAATAGCTACTATTCTTGTGCAGATTTAAAGTGTAATCCGATAGAGCTGTCATTGGTTCAATTTTTTGCATATCAATGATATTGATATATTGAAAGATTGGTAAGCATTCAAAGTACATAGGGGTACAGAATGTGGAGCAAGTCATAATGAAGTTAGGATGTCAGATGATATTTTTTGACAGGAGTTTGACCTCAGTGTCTAAATTTTATCATGATAATTATCACTCTATTTCATTAATTTAACTACATATTATACATAGGCTAATTCAATGGAATGAAAAATGTGATGTCCTTTTTCTCACACGGTATACCATTGTTTCTAGACCAACAATGCCATTGACAGTCCTTTTAAATATGTTACATCGGATGTTGAGTTACTCTAATGACCCTCGTCATTTCAGAGCTGTTTAACGACTCTTTTTCATAATTGCCTCAGATACACGTTTTGGTATTGTAGCTGTTTCCAGCATTCCACTAATTTTTGTGGGCGTATTCTGAAGTTTCTTGAAAAATAATAATACTGTAAAATGTTTGGATAATAGTGTGATGTACATGACTTGAGATACAAACAACGAGTTTCAATACGATACGTTATTATACATACTTTCCTCTCTGTACATCTTCATCAGAGACTCCAGACTTTCCAAGATTAGCAAACGTTGTAAAAGCTGTCTTCAATACCTAGTAATAACACAAAATGAATGAAAATTGTTTCTAGCATATCTTTCATTTTTTCAGAAGCAATTAGTCAGGGACAATTATCATGCCCACAAATAAAAACATGTAACAGACAGACGACTTTTTGCTTCATTTTACAAAATATACTAGATGTATGCATAGGACACGGACGTCCCCTGTATGGGCTTTTAAATAAAAAATTCCATAACTCTCCCAACATTTGGTGGATGTTTACGTCATTTTGAGAAAACTGCATCATTTGACGTTTTGCCTAGCATTAAAAATGAATATACAAGTTTGCAGAATTGGAATTTATCGTAATACTTTACTTTAATGCTTAGTTCCATTGGCAAGTGAGTGTATTGACTTTAAAGATCTCATTGAAACAAAAAACATGGCACAAAATCTCAATATTGCCAGAATTTGTTAAAAGGTTTGTATAATGAAGGCGGCTATCAATAACACAATAATAATATTTGAAAATCTCAGAGAAATAGCAAAATTACCTTTTCAATGTCATCTGATCTGGCTGACACTGAGAATCCAAACAGACCAGAGTCAGTGTAGTTAGCATTTATTCCATTGACCTGATGTACAAAATAAATTGCATCAACATCTTTCAACACAATACAATAGCATTCACCAAAGAATATCATTCATATGAATTAAAGATATTAAAAATATATTCAGTGCTATGTACAATGTATTGGGTCAAAGATATACACAATGGCCCTGATTCGATTAGGGAATGTTTTCAATGAAGTGTTTCCACAGGAAAGTAAAACTTTCCATTACATATAAAAACCAACACTTCCAAGTATTGAAACAAACTGATCAGGAAAGCCTAAAAATAATAGGTTAGTTTCTTCTTTAAGGCTGAAAAAAAGCATGGTCTCCTGGGCTCTAATAATTCCCTAGCCTGAAGTGCAGGACAAGTCCAATTGCTGATAAAATAGATTAAGGCTATTTATGGTTGAGTTGAAGTCAAACCTGGACAAATCTGTTTTTAAAGTTTATTAACATTGAACAAGTGACAAATAAACAGGATTTTTTATCTGTATCTAATTATAACTGTTTATCTAAACCCCATGATATCAAATATTGGTGTTAAAAGCTCCGCCCAATAGCTATTGAACAATCCTAGTCACCAGTTAGGTTAACCAATCAAAGCGCTTAGTTCATACTCTTTATAAATCAGCATTCATTTCATAATTTGAAAAGTTCGGAAGGGATATGGACCCGAAATGAAAATAAATACCTTGCATGACTCAGCTGACACATTCCCATGTGGACAAATCAAGGTATAAACAATCTACTCACATTCACTTTGGGTCAGAAATATTCTACTACATTTACAAAACAAGAGGAAACAGTGTGTAGTGCTGGCTTGGTAATCAGAAGCTATTATAAAATATGTGGAAATGCCAATGGAAATATGCTCATAGTTTTTCTGCATACCGAATGAAAATTATGCCAAATTATGGTAAATATCAGCACTAAAATTCGGATATTGAGACTCATATATGTAGAATTCAAGTCATTACATCACAAGCACAGAAATAAAACTTCACTTACTGAGAACGGTCCATCAGTAACCTTCTGGACAGCTGTGGCCAGTTTAGATGAAGGCGAGGCAAATTTGATACGTTGTTGGCATCCAATAATGTTCTGCAAAACAGCTGCACTGAGTAGTTGTGGGCTGGACAAACTGTGGCGAAAATGTGATATACTCTAATTGCGAGTTATAATTATAACGTATTGACACAATATTATTAACTATACGGTAAAACTTGACTTAAAAATCTCAAAATTAAAACCACCTCATTATTAAAATCTTTACTTTAATTTGTTTCTATATTTGAAGTAGACAGTCACACCACCTCACATCTAAGACCAACTTGACTTTAGAACCAATGGTGGTTTTGTAACCAAGGTTTCTTCATCGTATTTTGTATAATTCCAACTGTTTATCATAATGTCAACATTGGAGAACGTATATAATAATTGGGAAATGTTTCAAAGATGATAGAAAAAATATAAATATCAAGTTGACTGTATAGAAAAATGTTTTCAAAGATGATAAAACATATGATTGCAAAATCAGCATAACAAACACTCTTATAGAGACCACAACAAAATCAGCTCTTAAAGGTTGTTTCTGGTTAGAAGATGAAAAAAGATTAGGTAGGAAGGGATTCATTTTTCATTTGTTTTTCCCAGACATGTATAGGTTGAAAATCAACAATACTTCAAATGCAGCTTGTCTTAATCATGATAATATTCTCAGATTTATATCCTAGTTGATTATATTGATACCATTTACAATGGGCTATGTTTGCATTTTTTTTAAGTAATGACCATAATTTTGTGCAATTTTTTTTTCAAATGTTATTTTAAAGCCATACAAATTTTGGGTGGAGCTAAAAGACTGAGGGCTGTTGGGTATCGAGAAGCAAAACTGTTCTTCGGCCTTACATTGCTAACTAGTGTTAAAATACAGCAACTAATTTATATCACTTACCTTGGTCCCTCAGTGGCGAAAGCAACATAGGTAGAATCCAAACCACCTACAGGAAGTCTGTTTTCACCTGAAATACAAACATTATTGTAACTTTTGCCCAACCATAAACATAACAAGGGGTTAATGGGCATTAAAGCACCTATATTCACATTTGTGTAAGACATCATGCAGAAAAATATTCAGACCAAGTTTCATGAAGATTGGATAAAAACTGTTGAAGTTATGAAAGGGGAAAAAACGCAAAATTGTTAACAACATCCGAAAGCCCGACCTGCCAGGTTTTCACAAATATCGCTGAAAAATCTGGCTAATAATCATCAACCCGCTATCACTATTAAGCAATTGTGACTTCATCTCATTTGTTATTTCCCTAGTGAATTATCAAAATAATACATGCATGTTATTCTGCTTGTAATACACAAATACCCGCTATCAAACATCAAAATTCTCAGGGGTTCCATTTGACCCAGGAGTTGCCAAGGTTATAATTTCCCAATATTAAATGCAAGCATAAAATGAAATTCTATTACCTCCAAGATAGTTGGCCTTGGCCTCAACTGCCTGAGATTTAGCATCAGCAAAACCCATTAAATCGACAAAATTCACAACATCTTCAGATGCAACATTAGAAGATGCAATGACAGTTCTCTCTGGTCGATAGTGTGTATTCATATAGCTCAAAACCTGAAATAAACGCAGGAAGTGAAATACTTTGACCATTGCAGAGATGATTATCTACTATCTAGTCCGTTTTTGGGGTATGGTGGCCTGTGAAAAATAGCCCAATGAGGGAAAATAGGAGCAAACAAATATTCGTTTTTCACTCTGCTTCCGAACATGGTATTAAATTTCTAAGGTACAAAGGTATTAAATTTCAAAGGTACAAAGCTATATACAACAGATATTGCTGTAAAATGGAATTGAAACCAGAATATATATATATAATATTTCAGACTAGCGAACAGGGCTTTATGCCCAACAAAAGCCTGCACAACAAAAACGCTGGTACCATTTACACAAGGAATGTTGACTCATCTGTCACAAGTTAAAATATGTTTTCAATACGATGGAATCGTAATAGAGCGGTTTTATTCTTAGCTGATAATTGAATAATATATCCCAAATTGTTGAAAATAAAATCTAGAACCATAATAACAAAAATCATAAATAACTTAACTCATATACTGCTGTGAAAACATTGATGCAATAATTCTTTGAAAACGTTTCAGTATTATTAAATCAGTATAATTTTTTTGCCTCACCTGTTTTTTACTGAGAGTGTCCAAAAATCGTGGTGACATAAACAAAGAATTTCCCAGAGTTCCATCGTAGGCTGCTCCATGAAGTAATTCAAGTAATTCTATAAATAAACATAGTGAATATTTTGAACTAGTTCGGGTACAGTATCGTAAACAATTGTACTGACTCAATGAATTTTTTATTACACAATCAGACACATTTCATACAAACTGCAATGTTTGGAAACTTGCAAAAGATAGAAAATGTTACAATGAATGAGAGATCCACGCTAAAAAATGGCACCTTGATTTTCCTTTGTCATCATCAAATAGTTACATTTTAGAACATCAGACCAACATACCAGCCATTCTTTTCAGTTTTAGGGGAAGTATGACAGGTCCTTTTGAAAGGGGAAATTTGCACCTAGAGTCACCAAATTTGAGTATTTATAAGGCTAAAATTTTAAATAATTTTACTGAAGGGGAAGTTTCTTTCTAAGAAGGGTAAAACTATAATATACTTTTTCTCTTAGGGAAATGGGGACCAACATCGGCCCTAAATGTGCCCTTAAAGTGCCATAAAAAAGGGCTGCATACACTCCCATTTATTCAAACAATTGCAAGATACACCAACTCCTTCCATGTTTTAATTGAAAGTGGTGATCGAGACTGACATGTTTTATAACTTTCTAATCTAGCGGTTTTAGATTTGCAATACATGAACTTTACATCAATTACGCCTAGAAACAGTAAAAAACCTCATTTTTTCAGTCAAAGCCACACTGTAGTGGACATACAAAAATCCTCATATAGTTGCACTTATCGGTAAACAAGGCATGAAAATGAATTAGATTACATCTGTTTATCAGAAAATCATTTTTTAGTTAAAAGAATATTTTTCCAGTTTTTTTTTATGGCTACGAGGGGGAAATACTATTTTGGTGGGGAAATGGGCCATTATTCGACCCCAATAACAGACAATCGAGGGCCCCGGGAACAAACCCAACTCGTAGCATGATGCCATCCTACATCCTATACCCTTCAGACATGGCAGTTTTCAATACAATGGGTTACACTCCTTAACATACAAGCTGGTCATGGCACAGTAAATGTACTTACCAACATCTGGCTGGGATTGAAGAAAACCAAGGTCAGTCCTGATTCTATCTGAGGGGTTTAGTTCATATAGATCCTTGTCACTCAACTGAGCCCTTGTAATGGCAGGGGCACAAACGGTAAATACTTGTTGGCTGAAAAACAAAATGAAATGAATAATTTGTTAACATAAATCCTGAAGTTTTTTAGTTAGGGACAAGTTTACATCTACTGGGGCAATTGATTAACTCCATAATTTTGACAGGGAAGGGTTTGCTTTGATTCAATAGATCACATACAACTTTTATATCGGTACAAACGTCAATGACCTATAGTATCTTACATACAAGTTTCTTAACTAACTGTGAAATAAGATGTAATTCAAATCAATTTAATTCATGAATATTCACTTTTTCATATTTTTTATTAACAGAAAGCTTGTTTCATAATTTTTATTTGGTCCCCGTTACGAATAGCATTTCCCCACTAAAGTACTATGTATTTTCCCCTTAATGATAAATCCATCAAAGTTCCACACAAAAAAGAGAATTCTTGTTAGATTATTCTGTTAAATATATGAAGCCATTTGTTTGAAAATACTCGTAGACATGATTGATTTACAACTGTTGTAAAAATTAAAAAAAGGATAATAAAATATGGCTAAAAATTCCCCTTTTCATTTTTTAAAGATGCAGAATTCCCTCATTGTGGGTGTGGTTATCAGTCCCGATGTGGTTATCGCAATGTGGTTATCGCAATGTGGTTATCAGTCCAAATGTGTCTTGTGCCCTGCATATATGTCACTTTCTCTCAACTGATAATACTATCATTATTTTCATAATTAATATATAATTATTAATTAATATTAACTTATTTTGAAAACTACCACTGTATAACATGCAGGCGAAGTATGTACAACTCCAACGCATAGTTCGACCAAATGCAAACCTCTGCTTGATTCTATGTTTTACATATATATAAATGTATAAACAAGGAAGTATAGGTCACTTACAACATATCCCTTGTACAGCTCAACGACAGAATAGCATAGTCACGTGTTGATTGTGTTCTAAAAGATAAAACATAGTTCAGGGTAAATGTATCAGCATATATAAAACTGCAAACTCTGTGACCAAGGTATGGTCGAAAGTGGTAAAACTGAGGTTGGATACTAATCTCTGAAAGCAGCCATGCCATTGGTGGATTTTAAGACAGTGCTCGAAAAACAACCAATCAGACCTAACTAGCATGATATACAGTCTCATACTGAGCTACTCTTTTAAGAAGTAGCATCAACTTAATTTGGCTTATAAATACATACAAAGAAGTCAAGCATTGTTTTTCAGGTCCAGACATTTGGGAAACTAACTACATGTATTACTATTAGCAATATGTCCATGATTTAAGTTTGCTTATCCAGTGATATTATGTATTTTAAACAAATGTTATAATTACTAGTTTATGACATTGCTGCATCATTTCTAACTAAAAGCCTTTTAAAAACATCTCTTTCCAGATTATTACTGAATAAAAATAGACATTTTATCAAGCATAAAGCATCTGATATCACAAATAGACAACTAATTACTAAATATTTTAAAATATACATAAAATGTCTATTGACATACACCAAGCAGCTTGGTAAAAAACAAGCGTGAATATATCCCTACCTCACAGTACCACCAGATATTTCAAGTTCTTTTAAAATTTTAACACTTGAATTTTTCTTGGTCGACTGAAAAGAACAACAAATCACTGTAAATCACCAAGGTGCAAAAACATGATAGTCATATAACACACACTTTCAATCTTAATACAAGCTTGATGGAAGTTTTGTCTTGAATTAATCTGACATGTGCTAGTCATGAATCTGATGAAGAAATGCACCTAAAAACTTTACCATCAAATCTGACCATTTGTTATAATGACCTTCAATATACAAATATACTTTATTTTTTTTCACAATCAATGCATTCTAATTGATGAAGTGAAGGGCTGTTAGTGTTATCGTAAATTGCAATATTCACATGCCCACACTTTGGACCAACAACATGGATATTTTTATTATTCAAACATCAATTGATATATGTTAATGATTATTCATTATAATTACCATATGAGTCAGATGCCTTATCAAATGAGACATCCCCAAATTGGAGCTATCTTCATAACGAGAACCAGCTTTTACAATGAACGTCATTCGACTGATTGGTCCACCGTTGTCAACGAGGGCCACTCGTACGTTATTCACAGACTGAAACAGATATAAATGTTTGTTTTGTACAACTAAAGGAAAAGATACATATTAAATAACCATCATTATATTAAGTTAATACAAAACGAAAGAAATTATTTCAGATTTGTTGATTCCTTGAGGCAGTCTGAATGTGAAACTTCTGTGATTGGCACAGTATTTTGTTCCGAACTTTGTTAACATTAACTTTCAGCAGTACAACATGCAAATGACTGCTCATTACCAATAGATATGACACTACAAGCAGGGCTTCTAACAGCTGAATGTTCTCAATCCTGAAGATTTGCCAGGGGTCTCAATCACTCAGCTACTCCGGAACTTAAGAACCCCTGTACAAGACAATGTTTTGGGTTTTCTTACTGGAATTATTAACAACACTGCAGGTGTTCTATTTGACACTAGAGTTGACCCGTAGTCAACATTCAGGATTCTGGATGAACTTGAAGGCCTTGGGGTCAATTTTTTCTCTAAATTATAGGCATTTTGGCTATAAAATGGTAAAATACAGTAAAAATTTATCAAAATGACCCAAGAGATTCAGCCCCTTTTGAACCCCCTGCACTGAAAGAGGGTAAATTAACTCAGAATAGGAGAAATATATTTTTTTCAGAGAGGGGAAATGGGCTGAGTTTTGGTATAAAAATCAATGACAAAGAAGCAATAGTTGAAAAATATAGCCTCAGAGTCAGACAAACAGAATGAAGCAATTCAATTCAGATTTGATGCATACCGCCTCAGTGATGTGTGATGCTTGAACATCTTGTCTGGCTACTTGGGTGCTGTATAGGCGGCCCTGAAATAGAACATGAATTTCATTAACCAATGAAAAACAGACCAGTTAATTTATAGTAAATAGTACTTCATACTTAGTAACAAAAGTTACTGATTACTGATATAAATAAACACATTAGTTTAATGTTTATAGACAAGTTCAGAATCTGATACAGTTACAGTGGAGTGGGGAACTCTGTGATCAAGTGGTCATGGTTGCCGACTTCAAATCACTTGCCCCTCACTGCTGCGAGTTCTAATCCCACTCTGGATGTAGAAATTGTATGTGAGGAAGCTATCCAGAAGGTCAATGGTTCTACCTGGGGTCTTCCTCCACTGAAATAGCTGGAATATAGCCATTACATGACTGGACCCTGGCTATTTGTAAAATATGATTTCAAATTCAAAGCCCTGTATCCAAAAACAAAGTAGAAGTATACAGAAAGGGCAGATGAATCAACTCATGTACTAGTTCTACTTCTAGCTTCTGTCACTTCATCGGGTTAGGCATTACCAATTTACAGGTTTACTAGTAAATTGTGATTCAAGCCAGACAGGACATATATTATATTGGTAAGAGTTCCAGCCTTATCTGTTTTATATTTCTTAGAACAAATATCTTCCATTATCAGTAATATAATACCTTGAAACTTTAAAACAGACTCTGCTTTCAATCAAATTTTTAACATCACATTAAGCGTATTTCCGAAAAAAAAGTTTTTAGCAAATAGTGTGTATAAAAGTTATGTCACAAGAGGGACCATTTCCAAAATTAATCGATCGTCTTGAAATATTAACACAAAATGCCCTTAAAACTGCATGATGATACGTTTGAAACGACCCCCACGAAAACTTGTTGGTAATTTTTTACATACGCACCGCTTACCTAGTTGTAAAAAAGAGTCATTGATCAGACTTGGAAAAGAAGATTTTCACATAAAAATTGGCTTTAGCGAGTAGAATAATGTTTATTACTTTTGTAACTTTTGTATGCTTTTTATGTCTGTCTTGCTTTGATAATTCAGAATATCGGCCGATATTGTTATTACCAAAAAACAGATGGACCATGATACATTGCAATATCTCTCACTATGAACATTGTTAATGTTTATGTAATCACTAAATAGTTGTTCCATGATATTTATATGATTCATCGATTGCATTAATGTTGTATCATTCGATACTTTAAATGATGTATTATTAATATGCCCTATCGAAAATACTTTTCAATATTCTTTTATCATATTTGATTACTGGTTACTCGAGTATACATGTCAGGAACAACCAGTCATTGAAAATGACATTGGCTACAAGTATGGCGATGATAGAAAAAGAAAGCAAGGTTACGGTTTCTTGATAAAACTAAACGTATCTGTGATAAAAAAGCACTTTCGCTTACATAGGCGATATCCTCGGAACACGCCAACTCTATTATAAAATTTTAGTTACGTGATCGTTATTTACCATTCCCCACCCACATGCTTTCCCATAGATATCAGTAGATTCATATTTAGCGTATGTACGCATATTGAGCATTTACAGACTATATAATGCTATCGAGGATAATGTAAAAGTAATCACCTTCAACGATCCAGCCAGTACTCTTGACATCCGAGTCGCCATAGTTGTTATCGGGGCAAATAAGTTTGAAGGTGAATATTCTACAGCCGAACAGGCTTCTTTCCCCTCTTAGTTAGCTGCGTTAATTTCCAAAGAGTGAGTAACGTCGGGTTTTAGCGCCGCCTCTTTAGGGGAGTTAACTCATAATATGATTATAGGATACTTAAAACAAGATTAGGCAAAGTATGACTAAACTTCTTCTATTATAAAGCTAGAGAGTGAGATTATGTTTCCACCAAACTATATTTCATTGACACAATTTTAAAATTAAAATAGTGTTATCGTTTTAACACATAATTGTCTAGTTTATTTCAAATAATGTACGAACATATAAACCGTGAGTAGCCTACGTAGGCCTATGTTGGAACACGCTATAACCATATACGGTCAGCTTTTAAAAAAATACAAACTGAAACAATAACTGCAATGTAGAACATTATTATTTGAGACAGTCACACAGAGGTAAAACTATTACAAAGTAAAGAAACAAATTATGTTTTGAATAAGTTCAAAGGAGGAGATTTAGAATGAAGGCATAGATCTATATGTTCATTCGGACAGTGAATGCATTAAGGCATGCATCTTTCAGAGCTCTAGACCTTTTTTCAAAGACACTTGTCCCGGGCTACTGGAAATATATAATTTGACTTGTCCGACATAGGAAGCTAGTTGTCCGAGAATATCGATCAATTTAGCAACACATAAACATACACAATGATAGCTCCACAGTCTGAAATTAATAATCGCATGTATGTGTTTGTGGGATTCTAAGGTTTGACTTACAACTGAACAATTGCTGATTTTGGTTGGCTTTACAACAGACTTGTCCGGGACTAACTTCAACTCAACTGTTGGTAGCCCAATCCAGCATTAGACTAGTCCGGCACGTCGGGCTAGTATATTTCTGGAGCCATGTATCTTTGATTCGTTCAGATAAACAGATGCTCATGTATGGGCATTTCCTGGATCCCGGACGAAGGTATATTTGTCGTTATTTCTGTTGCTTGAACTTTCCAGTCTCCATGTCGTACGGAGCGTGAAGTATATTAAGTTGGACGTAGTTTCCAGAAGACAAATTCTCATGTTGTTATCTTGAAGACATTCGATGAAGAAATGAAGAATATTCTTTTGAAGGCCACATGTATTGGAAACGAGGCTTTGGAGACGTATTTTTGCCAAGAAAATGCCGATCTAGTTCGGGTATGTCAGATGGACTTGCATTTACGTAGAGTTTTTGGTATTTAAGGCATTTTGGGGCGTTAGTTTTAAGCTGCGATTTAATGGAAGACAAGTATGAGGCATCTTGTTTTTTCTTCTGAAAGTGAGTCCCAGTTTATACCGAATGATGAAACAAAAAATAAAACATGGCTATTTATAAGTATTTATTGCGTAGATTATACATACTCAAATACAAACGTATATCATATTACAAGACAGGCTATCTTCATAAATGTAAATTAATACATAATACAGATGTTATTTAAAGTCGGTGTGTGTACTACACACTTTTTATACTCACACTAACACACTTTTTATACTCACACTAACAAGTAACATTAACGATGTAGTGTAAGGTGGGGGCATAACGCCCATATTAAGCAATTTTTTACGATACAATAATAACCATCAGTTCAATTAAGACATAACTGGCTATGCGTGCAAGTTTGCACAAGACCTATACATTTATAACATATTTAACGCGAGATACAAAACGAGATAAAGCTCAATATATTGAACATAACTTCATTGAATTTTGCCTTTTTGTCCCATGGGGCAAAACTCATTTTGATAAGGGGCAGTAACCTCTTAACATTATATATTTATAAATAACTTCTGGTAAAATGTAGTACAATTTCGCGATCATCACGGTAAGCACTGCATAAATACCGTCAACATACCCTACATATCGCTGCTGACTGACATAAGCATTATTAGGGATTGCAAGGGTGAGGGTTTTATACACTGAATGGACTATAATGGCTGGTAATTAGTGGCCTTGTTTAAGCCACTTCCTCTAACTTGGATTGTCTACCTTCACCACTAAAATGACCCCTATCAAACTGGTCGGTAATCAATAATCGATATTGGCTCAATGCTACAAACCAAATACATACAATAATTTAGCGCCTCTTGATCATTCGTTAGCCTCTTAATGGTAAGAACTAACAACTATGTTCGAAGATTGTACGCGTCATAGGGGAGAAAAGCGCTATCAGGATATTGCCGAATGATACTTTTATACATATTCCAAATTACATTCTGCGGAGGCGTCTTCGATTGTCGGAACTGTGGAACGGAAGACAACGTGCACACCTGTAAAAATACATTGCTGCGATCAAAGGTAAAGCACCAGGGTGTAAAGCTGGTTATATATGCATGTCTTTAGTTAGTTCTTCTTCAAGTGTTATTAGATTTCTTTTCATAGGATTATTATTACGTGGTTATTGTTTTTCTTAGGTTAGGTCAGTTTCTTGAGACCCTGCAGTCTTTTAAAGGTTGTACCTGAATTGGTATGTTCTGCAGGATATACACGCACACGTATCATGTTTCATTTATATTGCAAAAACTACAGGTATCATTCGAAGCTTGAATTTCCGTCCGTCTGTTTATCTGTACTGTCTGCATTGTTATTATAACGGGCTTGCGTTTGTGGAATTATACCAAAGGATAATTCAGTAACGAGCATTTTTTTCCTGCGTTTCCAAACCATTCCATTTACTGCACACACGACAATGCAATTGAAGAATTGAACACTTATCTGATGTGTTCATCATCATTATCAATTGCCCTGCACTGACTGTGTTAATTGTAAAAACATGTTGATGTCTTTGTGTTCCTCAAACATGACTTTTTGTATTATTTCACTAAAATGTGATATTTCACTTAAATGTGAATTCCTATATTGCGTACACAACACATGTTGTCAACAAATACCAAGTTGAAAGTTAACCAATACTGGCGCGCTAAGTATAAGTTATAACTCATATATTGGAATTATATATATTGAAATTAAGTGCTACGCTCGCTCGCTGACGCATATTGATCATTTACCAGATTTACTAAATGAAAACACTTAATAGATATTGTGCGAAATGCCATAATAAATGGATTAGTTGACCAAACATTTGAAAAATTCTGAATATTGGATGTAAGACACAGGAAGGGGCGAGTGAGCTATAAGTAAATGAAAGTGTACACACGCAGTTGGAAATGCACACATTAAATGACCAACTCCATGTTGGTTGTTTGAACAAAAACACTGTGACCAAATGCAGTAACTACATTTAGGATGGTTAAATCAATACGGTATAATACACCCCCTACGCCCCAAGCTTGGTGTAAATATATTATCCTTGTTAATGCATTTCGACACACTTTTCTGAAAATTCAGTTCTTCCTATCAATGGCCAAAATTTGTTTTGTTCTTGTATAAGATATGAAATTTGATTCCTGATACTTTATTCATAATGCCAAACTCTAGAAATACCATGTCTGTATACAAGGGAGGTAATAAACAGTTTACGTCAATACAACGCTTTTGAATTCCGCTATGAAGTTGAATAACACTGTTTGCTTTTGGCGGAGATATAATTATATCGCAAATGTACCGCTACGTACGTATTCTTGTTTGTACATCGAATTGCAACAGGAATTATACAGTTCGCTAATCCGATAAATTGTGAATACAGTCACTATGATGCATGTCATTAAGTCAGTAGGATTGAAATCGTTGATTATTTGGTAATATTAAATGCGTTATTTACAAAGATATTGTCTTGGAATGTATAACATCAATGAACAGTCATACTTGCTTTTTTCGGATAAATTTGAGATTTAATTTTTTATAATCCCGTCATTTTATTTGGTGTTTAAAATATTACTTTTTACATAATTATATGTCAAGTGTTTCAGAGTTGCGTTACTCTCATATCGTGTAATGTCGATTACATTGTTTACACCACTGCATTCTGAGAGACGCGATATTGTCGGCAGGATACTGAATGAAACAAAAGCAAGAACAATGGACGGATTACATTTTAAATGACCACGTGACGCAGATGAGTCTTTTTTCAAGCTTTGGCTTGAATATGATCTGTCGGCAAAAATAATAATTTTCTGGGTATTGAACCGGTATATTGCTACCTGTTGAATGTCTGTGGTGCGGAGTATATATTTACAAACAATTAAAAAGTAAAGAATACCTCGGGTGAGAGTCGAACTGGTGCTTAACTTTCAATAATACATCTAAATACAGAACGTTTAACCGACTGAGTTATAGAGGCACACACAGTCTAGTTCTATGTAATCACTGGGCTTGTGAATTGGTATTTACCATTTCACGCTGAGTGATGGCTTGCGTTCTCCAACATGACAAGAGAAACCCAAAGTCCGTGCTGTACAATGGAAAATGTGTATTTGTTACACGGATAAAAGGAATTTTATTGCTATGGCTTTTAATTTACACGCTTGAATATTCCCTTCATCGAGCCTCTTGTTTCGGACGCATGCAGGAACTGGAGTGTTCAATGTGTAGCTAGCTTCTACGTGACAGTATAGATATGTAAGAAAGCTGATTCTCCGCATTGCATTCGTCCCAGTGTTTATTTCAATGCAAATCTATATTGTAGATATTTACGACAAACCGTTGTCGCGAGGATGTCAACGAGGTTACTTCACATAAAATATCAGTCAGCATGAAGTAATGATCACAGTTCGGTCTTTTCATCCTCATTTCACGGTAAAAACGGGATAGTGTTGCTAACCGTCGTTTGCAGAGATTCATTTCGCCATCACATCGAGCTAACCTACAGTTGGAATCAGTGTTGTTATTTTATTCCAGCTCCGAATACAGTATTCATTAAACGAACGGAAGACAACGTGCACACCTGTAAAAATACATTGCTGCGATCAAAGGTAAAGCACCAGGGTGCAAAGCTTGTTTTATATGCATGTATGTAGTAAGCTCTTCTTCAAATAATTTTATTAGATTTTCTTTTCATAGGATTATTATTACGCGGTAATTGTTTTTCTTAGGTTAGGTCAGTTTCTTGAGACCCTGCAGTCCTTTAAAGGTTGTACCTGAATTGGTATGTTCTGCAGGATATACACGCACACGTACCATGTTTCATTTATATTGCAAAAACTACAGGTATCATTCGAAGCTTGAATTTCCGTCCGTCTGTTTATCTGTACTGTCTGCATTGTAATTCTAACGTAAGTATATACCAAACGGGCTTGCGTTTGTAGAATTATGGTCATGCTTTACGTCATTATTGATGTTTAACAACATATCTGTGAGTATCTACTTTCAAATTTGCAACCACGATACCAATTAACCTTAAATACTCGATCGAAAACCTGTGCCAATCGGTAGTAACCAGATTGGTCGACACGATCATCTTTGTACGCCACATACTGGAAACGTCAAATGCGTTGCAAATGTTGATTACCAAAGGATAATTCAGTAACGAGCATTTTTTTCCTGCGTTTCCAAACCATTCCATTTACTGCACACACGACAATGCAATTGAAGAATTGAACACTTATCTGATGTGTTCATCATCATTATCAATTGCCCTGCACTGACTGTGTTAATTGTAAAAACATGTTGATGTCTTTGTGTTCCTCAAACATGACTTTTTGTATTATTTCACTAAAATGTGATATTTCACTTAAATGTGAATTCCTATATTGCGTACACAACACATGTTGTCAACAAATACCAAGTTGAAAGTTAACCAATACTGGCGCGCTAAGTATAAGTTATAACTCATATATTGGAATTATATATATTGAAATTAAGTGCTACGCTCGCTCGCTGACGCATATTGATGATTTACCAGACTTACTAAATGAAAACACTTAATAGATATTGTGCGAAATGCCATAATAAATGGATTAGTTGACCAAACATTTGAAAAATTCTGAATATTGGATGTAAGACACAGGAAGGGGCGAGTGAACTATAAGTAAATGAAAGTGTACACACGCAGTTGGAAATGCACACATTAAATGACCAACTCCATGTTGGTTGTTTGAACAAAAACACTGTCACCAAATGCAGTAACTACATTTAGGATGGTTAAATCAATACGGTATAATACACCCCCTACGCCCCAAGCTTGGTGTAAATATATTATCCTTGTTAATGCATTTCGACACACTTTTCTGAAAATTCAGTTCTTCCTATCAATGGCCAAAATTTGTTTTGTTCTTGTATAAGATATGAAATTTGATTCCTGATACTTTATTCCTAATGCCAAACTCTAGAAATACCATGTCTGTATACAAGGGAGGTAATAAACAGTTTACGTCAATACAACGCTTTTGAATTCCGCTATGAAGTTGAATAACACTGTTTGCTTTTGGCGGAGATATAATTATATCGCAAATGTACCGCTACGTACGTATTCTTGTTTGTACATCGAATTGCAACAGGAATTATACAGTTCGCTAATCCGATAAATTGTTCATTGTGAATACAGTCACTATGATGCATGTCATTAAGTCAGTAGGGTTGAAATCGTTGATTATTTGGTAATATTGAATGCGTTATTTACAAAGATATTGTCTTGGAATGTATAACATCAATGAACAGTCATACTTGCTTTTTTCGGATAAATTTGAGATTTAATTTTTTATAATCCCGTCATTTTATTTGGTGTTTAAAACATTACTTTTTATTACATAATTATATGTCAAGTGTTTCAGAGTTGCGTTACTCTCATATCGTGTAATGTCGATTACATTGTTTACACCACTGCATTCTGAGAGACGCGATATTGTCGGCAGGTACTGAATGAAACAAAAGCAAGAACAATGGACGGATTACATTTTAAATGACCACGTGACGCAGATGAGTCTTTTTTCAAGCTTTGGCTTGAATATGATCTGTCGGCAAAAATAATAATTTTTCTGGGTATTGAACCGGTATATTGCTACCTGTTGAATGTCTGTGGTGCGGAGTATATATTTACAAACAATTAAAAAAGTAAAGAATACCTCGGGTGAGAGTCGAACTGGTGCTTGACTTTCAATAATACATCTAAATACAGAACGTTTAACCGACTGAGTTATAGAGGCACACACAGTCTAGTTCTATGTAATCACTGGGCTTGTGAATTGGTATTTACCATTTCACGCTGAGTGATGGCTTGCGTTCTCCAACATGACAAGAGAAACCCAAAGTCCGTGCTGTACAATGGAAAATGTGTATTTGTTACACGGATAAAAGGAATTTTATTGCTATGGCTTTTAATTTACACGCTTGAATATTCCCTTCATCGAGCCTCTTGTTTCGGACGCATGCAGGAACTGGAGTGTTCAATGTGTAGCTAGCTTCTACGTGACAGTATAGATATGTAAGAAAGCTGATTCTCCGCATTGCATTCGTCCCAGTGTTTATTTCAATGCAAATCTATATTGTAGATATTTACGACAAACCGTTGTCGCGAGGATGTCAACGAGGTTACTTCACATAAAATATCAGTCAGCATGAAGTAATGATCACAGTTCGGTCTTTTCATCCTCATTTCACGGTAAAAACGGGATAGTGTTGCTAACCGTCGTTTGCAGAGATTCATTTCGCCATCACATCGAGCTAACCTACAGTTGGAATCAGTGTTGTTATTTTATTCCAGCTCCGAATACAGTATTCATTAAACGAACGGAAGACAACGTGCACACCTGTAAAAATACATTGCTGCGATCAAAGGTAAAGCACCAGGGTGCAAAGCTTGTTTTATATGCATGTATGTAGTAAGCTCTTCTTCAAATAATTTTATTAGATTTTCTTTTCATAGGATTATTATTACGCGGTAATTGTTTTTCTTAGGTTAGGTCAGTTTCTTGAGACCCTGCAGTCTTTTAAAGGTTGTACCTGAATTGGTATGTTCTGCAGGATATACACGCACACGTACCATGTTTCATTTATATTGCAAAAACTACAGGTATCATTCGAAGCTTGAATTTCCGTCCGTCTGTTTATCTGCACTGTCTGCATTGTAATTCTAACGTAAGTATATACCAAACGGGCTTGCGTTTGTAGAATTATGGTCATGCTTTACGTCATTATTGATGTTTAACAACATATCTGTGAGTATCTACTTTCAAATTTGCAACCACGATACCAATTAACCTTAAATACTCGATCGAAAACCTGTGCCAATCGGTAGTAACCAGATTGGTCGACACGATCATCTTTGTACGCCACATACTGGAAACGTCAAATGCGTTGCAAATGTTGATTACCAAAGGATAATTCAGTAACGAGCATTTTTTTCCTGCGTTTCCAAACCATTCCATTTACTGCACACACGACAATGCAATTGAAGAATTGAACACTTATCTGATGTGTTCATCATCATTATCAATTGCCCTGCACTGACTGTGTTAATTGTAAAAACATGTTGATGTCTTTGTGTTCCTCAAACATGACTTTTTGTATTATTTCACTAAAATGTGATATTTCACTTAAATGTGAATTCCTATATTGCGTACACAACACATGTTGTCAACAAATACCAAGTTGAAAGTTAACCAATACTGGCGCGCTAAGTATAAGTTATAACTCATATATTGGAATTATATATATTGAAATTAAGTGCTACGCTCGCTCGCTGACGCATATTGATGATTTACCAGATTTACTAAATGAAAACACTTAATAGATATTGTGCGAAATGCCATAATAAATGGATTAGTTGACCAAACATTTGAAAAATTCTGAATATTGGATGTAAGACACAGGAAGGGGCGAGTGAACTATAAGTAAATGAAAGTGTACACACGCAGTTGGAAATGCACACATTAAATGACCAACTCCATGTTGGTTGTTTGAACAAAAACACTGTCACCAAATGCAGTAACTACATTTAGGATGGTTAAATCAATACGGTATAATACACCCCCTACGCCCCAAGCTTGGTGTAAATATATTATCCTTGTTAATGCATTTCGACACACTTTTCTGAAAATTCAGTTCTTCCTATCAATGGCCAAAATTTGTTTTGTTCTTGTATAAGATATGAAATTTGATTCCTGATACTTTATTCCTAATGCCAAACTCTAGAAATACCATGTCTGTATACAAGGGAGGTAATAAACAGTTTACGTCAATACAACGCTTTTGAATTCCGCTATGAAGTTGAATAACACTGTTTGCTTTTGGCGGAGATATAATTATACCGCAAATGTACCGCTACGTACGTATTCTTGTTTGTACATCGAATTGCAACAGGAATTATACAGTTCGCTAATCCGATAAATTGTTCATTGTGAATACAGTCACTATGATGCATGTCATTAAGTCAGTAGGGTTGAAATCGTTGATTATTTGGTAATATTGAATGCGTTATTTACAAAGATATTGTCCTGGAATGTATAACATCAATGAACAGTCATACTTGCTTTTTTCGGATAAATTTGAGATTTAATTTTTTATAATCCCGTCATTTTATTTGGTGTTTAAAACATTACTTTTTATTACATAATTATATGTCAAGTGTTTCAGAGTTGCGTTACTCTCATATCGTGTAATGTCGATTACATTGTTTACACCACTGCATTCTGAGAGACGCGATATTGTCGGCAGGTACTGAATGAAACAAAAGCAAGAACAATGGACGGATTACATTTTAAATGACCACGTGACGCAGATGAGTCTTTTTTCAAGCTTTGGCTTGAATATGATCTGTCGGCAAAAATAATAATTTTCTGGGTATTGAACCGGTATATTGCTACCTGTTGAATGTCTGTGGTGCGGAGTATATATTTACAAACAATTAAAAAAGTAAAGAATACCTCGGGTGAGAGTCGAACTGGTGCTTGACTTTCAATAATACATCTAAATACAGAACGTTTAACCGACTGAGTTATAGAGGCACACACAGTCTAGTTCTATGTAATCACTGGGCTTGTGAATTGGTATTTACCATTTCACGCTGAGTGATGGCTTGCGTTCTCCAACATGACAAGAGAAACCCAAAGTCCGTGCTGTACAATGGAAAATGTGTATTTGTTACACGGATAAAAGGAATTTTATTGCTATGGCTTTTAATTTACACGCTTGAATATTCCCTTCATCGAGCCTCTTGTTTCGGACGCATGCAGGAACTGGAGTGTTCAATGTGTAGCTAGCTTCTACGTGACAGTATAGATATGTAAGAAAGCTGATTCTCCGCATTGCATTCGTCCCAGTGTTTATTTCAATGCAAATATATATTGTAGATATTTACGACAAACCGTTGTCGCGAGGATGTCAACGAGGTTACTTCACATAAAATATCAGTCAGCATGAAGTAATGATCACAGTTCGGTCTTTTCATCCTCATTTCACGGTAAAAACGGGATAGTGTTGCTAACCGTCGTTTGCAGAGATTCATTTCGCCATCACATCGAGCTAACCTACAGTTGGAATCAGTGTTGTTATTTTATTCCAGCTCCGAATACAGTATTCATTAAACGAACGGAAGACAACGTGCACACCTGTAAAAATACATTGCTGCGATCAAAGGTAAAGCACCAGGGTGCAAAGCTTGTTTTATATGCATGTATGTAGTAAGCTCTTCTTCAAATAATTTTATTAGATTTTCTTTTCATAGGATTATTATTACGCGGTAATTGTTTTTCTTAGGTTAGGTCAGTTTCTTGAGACCCTGCAGTCTTTTAAAGGTTGTACCTGAATTGGTATGTTCTGCAGGATATACACGCACACGTACCATGTTTCATTTATATTGCAAAAACTACAGGTATCATTCGAAGCTTGAATTTCCGTCCGTCTGTTTATCTGCACTGTCTGCATTGTAATTCTAACGTAAGTATATACCAAACGGGCTTGCGTTTGTAGAATTATGGTCATGCTTTACGTCATTATTGATGTTTAACAACATATCTGTGAGTATCTACTTTCAAATTTGCAACCACGATACCAATTAACCTTAAATACTCGATCGAAAACCTGTGCCAATCGGTAGTAACCAGATTGGTCGACACGATCATCTTTGTACGCCACATACTGGAAACGTCAAATGCGTTGCAAATGTTGATTACCAAAGGATAATTCAGTAACGAGCATTTTTTTCCTGCGTTTCCAAACCATTCCATTTACTGCACACACGACAATGCAATTGAAGAATTGAACACTTATCTGATGTGTTCATCATCATTATCAATTGCCCTGCACTGACTGTGTTAATTGTAAAAACATGTTGATGTCTTTGTGTTCCTCAAACATGACTTTTTGTATTATTTCACTAAAATGTGATATTTCACTTAAATGTGAATTCCTATATTGCGTACACAACACATGTTGTCAACAAATACCAAGTTGAAAGTTAACCAATACTGGCGCGCTAAGTATAAGTTATAACTCATATATTGGAATTATATATATTGAAATTAAGTGCTACGCTCGCTCGCTGACGCATATTGATGATTTACCAGATTTACTAAATGAAAACACTTAATAGATATTGTGCGAAATGCCATAATAAATGGATTAGTTGACCAAACATTTGAAAAATTCTGAATATTGGATGTAAGACACAGGAAGGGGCGAGTGAACTATAAGTAAATGAAAGTGTACACACGCAGTTGGAAATGCACACATTAAATGACCAACTCCATGTTGGTTGTTTGAACAAAAACACTGTCACCAAATGCAGTAACTACATTTAGGATGGTTAAATCAATACGGTATAATACACCCCCTACGCCCCAAGCTTGGTGTAAATATATTATCCTTGTTAATGCATTTCGACACACTTTTCTGAAAATTCAGTTCTTCCTATCAATGGCCAAAATTTGTTTTGTTCTTGTATAAGATATGAAATTTGATTCCTGATACTTTATTCCTAATGCCAAACTCTAGAAATACCATGTCTGTATACAAGGGAGGTAATAAACAGTTTACGTCAATACAACGCTTTTGAATTCCGCTATGAAGTTGAATAACACTGTTTGCTTTTGGCGGAGATATAATTATACCGCAAATGTACCGCTACGTACGTATTCTTGTTTGTACATCGAATTGCAACAGGAATTATACAGTTCGCTAATCCGATAAATTGTTCATTGTGAATACAGTCACTATGATGCATGTCATTAAGTCAGTAGGGTTGAAATCGTTGATTATTTGGTAATATTGAATGCGTTATTTACAAAGATATTGTCCTGGAATGTATAACATCAATGAACAGTCATACTTGCTTTTTTCGGATAAATTTGAGATTTAATTTTTTATAATCCCGTCATTTTATTTGGTGTTTAAAACATTACTTTTTATTACATAATTATATGTCAAGTGTTTCAGAGTTGCGTTACTCTCATATCGTGTAATGTCGATTACATTGTTTACACCACTGCATTCTGAGAGACGCGATATTGTCGGCAGGTACTGAATGAAACAAAAGCAAGAACAATGGACGGATTACATTTTAAATGACCACGTGACGCAGATGAGTCTTTTTTCAAGCTTTGGCTTGAATATGATCTGTCGGCAAAAATAATAATTTTCTGGGTATTGAACCAGTATATTGCTACCTGTTGAATGTCTGTGGTGCGGAGTATATATTTACAAACAATTAAAAAAGTAAAGAATACCTCGGGTGAGAGTCGAACTGGTGCTTGACTTTCAATAATACATCTAAATACAGAACGTTTAACCGACTGAGTTATAGAGGCACACACAGTCTAGTTCTATGTAATCACTGGGCTTGTGAATTGGTATTTACCATTTCACGCTGAGTGATGGCTTGCGTTCTCCAACATGACAAGAGAAACCCAAAGTCCGTGCTGTACAATGGAAAATGTGTATTTGTTACACGGATAAAAGGAATTTTATTGCTATGGCTTTTAATTTACACGCTTGAATATTCCCTTCATCGAGCCTCTTGTTTCGGACGCATGCAGGAACTGGAGTGTTCAATGTGTAGCTAGCTTCTACGTGACAGTATAGATATGTAAGAAAGCTGATTCTCCGCATTGCATTCGTCCCAGTGTTTATTTCAATGCAAATATATATTGTAGATATTTACGACAAACCGTTGTCGCGAGGATGTCAACGAGGTTACTTCACATAAAATATCAGTCAGCATGAAGTAATGATCACAGTTCGGTCTTTTCATCCTCATTTCACGGTAAAAACGGGATAGTGTTGCTAACCGTCGTTTGCAGAGATTCATTTCGCCATCACATCGAGCTAACCTACAGTTGGAATCAGTGTTGTTATTTTATTCCAGCTCCGAATACAGTATTCATTAAACGAACGGAAGACAACGTGCACACCTGTAAAAATACATTGCTGCGATCAAAGGTAAAGCACCAGGGTGCAAAGCTTGTTTTATATGCATGTATGTAGTAAGCTCTTCTTCAAATAATTTTATTAGATTTTCTTTTCATAGGATTATTATTACGCGGTAATTGTTTTTCTTAGGTTAGGTCAGTTTCTTGAGACCCTGCAGTCTTTTAAAGGTTGTACCTGAATTGGTATGTTCTGCAGGATATACACGCACACGTACCATGTTTCATTTATATTGCAAAAACTACAGGTATCATTCGAAGCTTGAATTTCCGTCCGTCTGTTTATCTGTACTGTCTGCATTGTAATTCTAACGTAAGTATATACCAAACGGGCTTGCGTTTGTAGAATTATGGTCATGCTTTACGTCATTATTGATGTTTAACAACATATCTGTGAGTATCTACTTTCAAATTTGCAACCACGATACCAATTAACCTTAAATACTCGATCGAAAACCTGTGCCAATCGGTAGTAACCAGATTGGTCGACACGATCATCTTTGTACGCCACATACTGGAAACGTCAAATGCGTTGCAAATGTTGATTACCAAAGGATAATTCAGTAACGAGCATTTTTTTCCTGCGTTTCCAAACCATTCCATTTACTGCACACACGACAATGCAATTGAAGAATTGAACACTTATCTGATGTATTCATCATCATTATCAATTGCCCTGCACTGACTGTGTTAATTGTAAAAACATGTTGATGTCTTTGTGTTCCTCAAACATGACTTTTTGTATTATTTCACTAAAATGTGATATTTCACTTAAATGTGAATTCCTATATTGCGTACACAACACATGTTGTCAACAAATACCAAGTTGAAAGTTAACCAATACTGGCGCGCTAAGTATAAGTTATAACTCATATATTGGAATTATATATATTGAAATTAAGTGCTACGCTCGCTCGCTGACGCATATTGATGATTTACCAGATTTACTAAATGAAAACACTTAATAGATATTGTGCGAAATGCCATAATAAATGGATTAGTTGACCAAACATTTGAAAAATTCTGAATATTGGATGTAAGACACAGGAAGGGGCGAGTGAACTATAAGTAAATGAAAGTGTACACACGCAGTTGGAAATGCACACATTAAATGACCAACTCCATGTTGGTTGTTTGAACAAAAACACTGTCACCAAATGCAGTAACTACATTTAGGATGGTTAAATCAATACGGTATAATACACCCCCTACGCCCCAAGCTTGGTGTAAATATATTATCCTTGTTAATGCATTTCGACACACTTTTCTGAAAATTCAGTTCTTCCTATCAATGGCCAAAATTTGTTTTGTTCTTGTATAAGATATGAAATTAGATTCCTGATACTTTATTCCTAATGCCAAACTCTAGAAATACCATGTCTGTATACAAGGGAGGTAATAAACAGTTTACGTCAATACAACGCTTTTGAATTCCGCTATGAAGTTGAATAACACTGTTTGCTTTTGGCGGAGATATAATTATATCGCAAATGTACCGCTACGTACGTATTCTTGTTTGTACATCGAATTGCAACAGGAATTATACAGTTCGCTAATCCGATAAATTGTTCATTGTGAATACAGTCACTATGATGCATGTCATTAAGTCAGTAGGATTGAAATCGTTGATTATTTGTTAATATTAAATGCGTTATTTACAAAGATATTGTCTTGGAATGTATAACATCAATGAACAGTCATACTTGCTTTTTTCGGATAAATTTGAGATTTAATTTTTTATAATCCCGTCATTTTATTTGGTGTTTAAAACATTACTGTTTACATAATTATATGTCAAGTGTTTCAGAGTTGCGTTACTCTCATATCGTGTAATGTCGATTACATTGTTTACACCACTGCATTCTGAGAGACGCGATATTGTCGGCAGGATACTGAATGAAACAAAAGCAAGAACAATGGACGGATTACATTTTAAATGACCACGTGACGCAGATGAGTCTTTTTTCAAGCTTTGGCTTGAATATGATCTGTCGGCAAAAAAAATAATTTTCTGGGTATTGAACCGGTATATTGCTACCTGTTGAATGTCTGTGGTGCGGAGTATATATTTACAAACAATTAAAAAGTAAAGAATACCTCGGGTGAGAGTCGAACTGGTGCTTAACTTTCAATAATACATCTAAATACAGAACGTTTAACCGACTGAGTTATAGAGGCACACACAGTCTAGTTCTATGTAATCACTGGGCTTGTGAATTGGTATTTACCATTTCACGCTGAGTGATGGCTTGCGTTCTCCAACATGACAAGAGAAACCCAAAGTCCGTGCTGTACAATGGAAAATGTGTATTTGTTACACGGATAAAAGGAATTTTATTGCTATGGCTTTTAATTTACACGCTTGAATATTCCCTTCATCGAGCCTCTTGTTTCGGACGCATGCAGGAACTGGAGTGTTCAATGTGTAGCTAGCTTCTACGTGACAGTATAGATATGTAAGAAAGCTGATTCTCCGCATTGCATTCGTCCCAGTGTTTATTTCAATGCAAATATATATTGTAGATATTTACGACAAACCGTTGTCGCGAGGATGTCAACGAGGTTACTTCACATAAAATATCAGTCAGCATGAAGTAATGATCACAGTTCGGTCTTTTCATCCTCATTTCACGGTAAAAACGGGATAGTGTTGCTAACCGTCGTTTGCAGAGATTCATTTCGCCATCACATCGAGCTAACCTACAGTTGGAATCAGTGTTGTTATTTTATTCCAGCTCCGAATACAGTATTCATTAAACGAACGGAAGACAACGTGCACACCTGTAAAAATACATTGCTGCGATCAAAGGTAAAGCACCAGGGTGCAAAGCTTGTTTTATATGCATGTATGTAGTAAGCTCTTCTTCAAATAATTTTATTAGATTTTCTTTTCATAGGATTATTATTACGCGGTAATTGTTTTTCTTAGGTTAGGTCAGTTTCTTGAGACCCTGCAGTCTTTTAAAGGTTGTACCTGAATTGGTATGTTCTGCAGGATATACACGCACACGTACCATGTTTCATTTATATTGCAAAAACTACAGGTATCATTCGAAGCTTGAATTTCCGTCCGTCTGTTTATCTGCACTGTCTGCATTGTAATTCTAACGTAAGTATATACCAAACGGGCTTGCGTTTGTAGAATTATGGTCATGCTTTACGTCATTATTGATGTTTAACAACATATCTGTGAGTATCTACTTTCAAATTTGCAACCACGATACCAATTAACCTTAAATACTCGATCGAAAACCTGTGCCAATCGGTAGTAACCAGATTGGTCGACACGATCATCTTTGTACGCCACATACTGGAAACGTCAAATGCGTTGCAAATGTTGATTACCAAAGGATAATTCAGTAACGAGCATTTTTTTCCTGCGTTTCCAAACCATTCCATTTACTGCACACACGACAATGCAATTGAAGAATTGAACACTTATCTGATGTGTTCATCATCATTATCAATTGCCCTGCACTGACTGTGTTAATTGTAAAAACATGTTGATGTCTTTGTGTTCCTCAAACATGACTTTTTGTATTATTTCACTAAAATGTGATATTTCACTTAAATGTGAATTCCTATATTGCGTACACAACACATGTTGTCAACAAATACCAAGTTGAAAGTTAACCAATACTGGCGCGCTAAGTATAAGTTATAACTCATATATTGGAATTATATATATTGAAATTAAGTGCTACGCTCGCTCGCTGACGCATATTGATGATTTACCAGATTTACTAAATGAAAACACTTAATAGATATTGTGCGAAATGCCATAATAAATGGATTAGTTGACCAAACATTTGAAAAATTCTGAATATTGGATGTAAGACACAGGAAGGGGCGAGTGAACTATAAGTAAATGAAAGTGTACACACGCAGTTGGAAATGCACACATTAAATGACCAACTCCATGTTGGTTGTTTGAACAAAAACACTGTCACCAAATGCAGTAACTACATTTAGGATGGTTAAATCAATACGGTATAATACACCCCCTACGCCCCAAGCTTGGTGTAAATATATTATCCTTGTTAATGCATTTCGACACACTTTTCTGAAAATTCAGTTCTTCCTATCAATGGCCAAAATTTGTTTTGTTCTTGTATAAGATATGAAATTTGATTCCTGATACTTTATTCCTAATGCCAAACTCTAGAAATACCATGTCTGTATACAAGGGAGGTAATAAACAGTTTACGTCAATACAACGCTTTTGAATTCCGCTATGAAGTTGAATAACACTGTTTGCTTTTGGCGGAGATATAATTATATCGCAAATGTACCGCTACGTACGTATTCTTGTTTGTACATCGAACTGCAACAGGAATTATACAGTTCGCTAATCCGATAAATTGTTCATTGTGAATACAGTCACTATGATGCATGTCATTAAGTCAGTAGGGTTGAAATCGTTGATTATTTGGTAATATTGAATGCGTTATTTACAAAGATATTGTCTTGGAATGTATAACATCAATGAACAGTCATACTTGCTTTTTTCGGATAAATTTGAGATTTAATTTTTTATAATCCCGTCATTTTATTTGGTGTTTAAAACATTACTTTTTATTACATAATTATATGTCAAGTGTTTCAGAGTTGCGTTACTCTCATATCGTGTAATGTCGATTACATTGTTTACACCACTGCATTCTGAGAGACGCGATATTGTCGGCAGGTACTGAATGAAACAAAAGCAAGAACAATGGACGGATTACATTTTAAATGACCACGTGACGCAGATGAGTCTTTTTTCAAGCTTTGGCTTGAATATGATCTGTCGGCAAAAATAATAATTTCTGGGTATTGAACCGGTATATTGCTACCTGTTGAATGTCTGTGGTGCGGAGTATATATTTACAAACAATTAAAAAAGTAAAGAATACCTCGGGTGAGAGTCGAACTGGTGCTTGACTTTCAATAATACATCTAAATACAGAACGTTTAACCGACTGAGTTATAGAGGCACACACAGTCTAGTTCTATGTAATCACTGGGCTTGTGAATTGGTATTTACCATTTCACGCTGAGTGATGGCTTGCGTTCTCCAACATGACAAGAGAAACCCAAAGTCCGTGCTGTACAATGGAAAATGTGTATTTGTTACACGGATAAAAGGAATTTTATTGCTATGGCTTTTAATTTACACGCTTGAATATTCCCTTCATCGAGCCTCTTGTTTCGGACGCATGCAGGAACTGGAGTGTTCAATGTGTAGCTAGCTTCTACGTGACAGTATAGATATGTAAGAAAGCTGATTCTCCGCATTGCATTCGTCCCAGTGTTTATTTCAATGCAAATCTATATTGTAGATATTTACGACAAACCGTTGTCGCGAGGATGTCAACGAGGTTACTTCACATAAAATATCAGTCAGCATGAAGTAATGATCACAGTTCGGTCTTTTCATCCTCATTTCACGGTAAAAACGGGATAGTGTTGCTAACCGTCGTTTGCAGAGATTCATTTCGCCATCACATCGAGCTAACCTACAGTTGGAATCAGTGTTGTTATTTTATTCCAGCTCCGAATACAGTATTCATTAAACGAACGGAAGACAACGTGCACACCTGTAAAAATACATTGCTGCGATCAAAGGTAAAGCACCAGGGTGCAAAGCTTGTTTTATATGCATGTATGTAGTAAGCTCTTCTTCAAATAATTTTATTAGATTTTCTTTTCATAGGATTATTATTACGCGGTAATTGTTTTTCTTAGGTTAGGTCAGTTTCTTGAGACCCTGCAGTCTTTTAAAGGTTGTACCTGAATTGGTATGTTCTGCAGGATATACACGCACACGTACCATGTTTCATTTATATTGCAAAAACTACAGGTATCATTCGAAGCTTGAATTTCCGTCCGTCTGTTTATCTGCACTGTCTGCATTGTAATTCTAACGTAAGTATATACCAAACGGGCTTGCGTTTGTAGAATTATGGTCATGCTTTACGTCATTATTGATGTTTAACAACATATCTGTGAGTATCTACTTTCAAATTTGCAACCACGATACCAATTAACCTTAAATACTCGATCGAAAACCTGTGCCAATCGGTAGTAACCAGATTGGTCGACACGATCATCTTTGTACGCCACATACTGGAAACGTCAAATGCGTTGCAAATGTTGATTACCAAAGGATAATTCAGTAACGAGCATTTTTTTCCTGCGTTTCCAAACCATTCCATTTACTGCACACACGACAATGCAATTGAAGATTTGAACACTTATCTGATGTGTTCATCATCATTATCAATTGCCCTGCACTGACTGTGTTAATTGTAAAAACATGTTGATGTCTTTGTGTTCCTCAAACATGACTTTTTGTATTATTTCACTAAAATGTGATATTTCACTTAAATGTGAATTCCTATATTGCGTACACAACACATGTTGTCAACAAATACCAAGTTGAAAGTTAACCAATACTGGCGCGCTAAGTATAAGTTATAACTCATATATTGGAATTATATATATTGAAATTAAGTGCTACGCTCGCTCGCTGACGCATATTGATGATTTACCAGATTTACTAAATGAAAACACTTAATAGATATTGTGCGAAATGCCATAATAAATGGATTAGTTGACCAAACATTTGAAAAATTCTGAATATTGGATGTAAGACACAGGAAGGGGCGAGTGAACTATAAGTAAATGAAAGTGTACACACGCAGTTGGAAATGCACACATTAAATGACCAACTCCATGTTGGTTGTTTGAACAAAAACACTGTCACCAAATGCAGTAACTACATTTAGGATGGTTAAATCAATACGGTATAATACACCCCCTACGCCCCAAGCTTGGTGTAAATATATTATCCTTGTTAATGCATTTCGACACACTTTTCTGAAAATTCAGTTCTTCCTATCAATGGCCAAAATTTGTTTTGTTCTTGTATAAGATATGAAATTTGATTCCTGATACTTTATTCCTAATGCCAAACTCTAGAAATACCATGTCTGTATACAAGGGAGGTAATAAACAGTTTACGTCAATACAACGCTTTTGAATTCCGCTATGAAGTTGAATAACACTGTTTGCTTTTGGCGGAGATATAATTATATCGCAAATGTACCGCTACGTACGTATTCTTGTTTGTACATCGAATTGCAACAGGAATTATACAGTTCGCTAATCCGATAAATTGTTCATTGTGAATACAGTCACTATGATGCATGTCATTAAGTCAGTAGGGTTGAAATCGTTGATTATTTGGTAATATTGAATGCGTTATTTACAAAGATATTGTCCTGGAATGTATAACATCAATGAACAGTCATACTTGCTTTTTTCGGATAAATTTGAGATTTAATTTTTTATAATCCCGTCATTTTATTTGGTGTTTAAAACATTACTTTTTATTACATAATTATATGTCAAGTGTTTCAGAGTTGCGTTACTCTCATATCGTGTAATGTCGATTACATTGTTTACACCACTGCATTCTGAGAGACGCGATATTGTCGGCAGGTACTGAATGAAACAAAAGCAAGAACAATGGACGGATTACATTTTAAATGACCACGTGACGCAGATGAGTCTTTTTTCAAGCTTTGGCTTGAATATGATCTGTCGGCAAAAATAATAATTTTCTGGGTATTGAACCGGTATATTGCTACCTGTTGAATGTCTGTGGTGCGGAGTATATATTTACAAACAATTAAAAAAGTAAAGAATACCTCGGGTGAGAGTCGAACTGGTGCTTGACTTTCAATAATACATCTAAATACAGAACGTTTAACCGACTGAGTTATAGAGGCACACACAGTCTAGTTCTATGTAATCACTGGGCTTGTGAATTGGTATTTACCATTTCACGCTGAGTGATGGCTTGCGTTCTCCAACATGACAAGAGAAACCCAAAGTCCGTGCTGTACAATGGAAAATGTGTATTTGTTACACGGATAAAAGGAATTTTATTGCTATGGCTTTTAATTTACACGCTTGAATATTCCCTTCATCGAGCCTCTTGTTTCGGACGCATGCAGGAACTGGAGTGTTCAATGTGTAGCTAGCTTCTACGTGACAGTATAGATATGTAAGAAAGCTGATTCTCCGCATTGCATTCGTCCCAGTGTTTATTTCAATGCAAATATATATTGTAGATATTTACGACAAACCGTTGTCGCGAGGATGTCAACGAGGTTACTTCACATAAAATATCAGTCAGCATGAAGTAATGATCACAGTTCGGTCTTTTCATCCTCATTTCACGGTAAAAACGGGATAGTGTTGCTAACCGTCGTTTGCAGAGATTCATTTCGCCATCACATCGAGCTAACCTACAGTTGGAATCAGTGTTGTTATTTTATTCCAGCTCCGAATACAGTATTCATTAAACGAACGGAAGACAACGTGCACACCTGTAAAAATACATTGCTGCGATCAAAGGTAAAGCACCAGGGTGCAAAGCTTGTTTTATATGCATGTATGTAGTAAGCTCTTCTTCAAATAATTTTATTAGATTTTCTTTTCATAGGATTATTATTACGCGGTAATTGTTTTTCTTAGGTTAGGTCAGTTTCTTGAGACCCTGCAGTCTTTTAAAGGTTGTACCTGAATTGGTATGTTCTGCAGGATATACACGCACACGTACCATGTTTCATTTATATTGCAAAAACTACAGGTATCATTCGAAGCTTGAATTTCCGTCCGTCTGTTTATCTGTACTGTCTGCATTGTAATTCTAACGTAAGTATATACCAAACGGGCTTGCGTTTGTAGAATTATGGTCATGCTTTACGTCATTATTGATGTTTAACAACATATCTGTGAGTATCTACTTTCAAATTTGCAACCACGATACCAATTAACCTTAAATACTCGATCGAAAACCTGTGCCAATCGGTAGTAACCAGATTGGTCGACACGATCATCTTTGTACGCCACATACTGGAAACGTCAAATGCGTTGCAAATGTTGATTACCAAAGGATAATTCAGTAACGAGCATTTTTTTCCTGCGTTTCCAAACCATTCCATTTACTGCACACACGACAATGCAATTGAAGAATTGAACACTTATCTGATGTGTTCATCATCATTATCAATTGCCCTGCACTGACTGTGTTAATTGTAAAAACATGTTGATGTCTTTGTGTTCCTCAAACATGACTTTTTGTATTATTTCACTAAAATGTGATATTTCACTTAAATGTGAATTCCTATATTGCGTACACAACACATGTTGTCAACAAATACCAAGTTGAAAGTTAACCAATACTGGCGCGCTAAGTATAAGTTATAACTCATATATTGGAATTATATATATTGAAATTAAGTGCTACGCTCGCTCGCTGACGCATATTGATGATTTACCAGATTTACTAAATGAAAACACTTAATAGATATTGTGCGAAATGCCATAATAAATGGATTAGTTGACCAAACATTTGAAAAATTCTGAATATTGGATGTAAGACACAGGAAGGGGCGAGTGAACTATAAGTAAATGAAAGTGTACACACGCAGTTGGAAATGCACACATTAAATGACCAACTCCATGTTGGTTGTTTGAACAAAAACACTGTCACCAAATGCAGTAACTACATTTAGGATGGTTAAATCAATACGGTATAATACACCCCCTACGCCCCAAGCTTGGTGTAAATATATTATCCTTGTTAATGCATTTCGACACACTTTTCTGAAAATTCAGTTCTTCCTATCAATGGCCAAAATTTGTTTTGTTCTTGTATAAGATATGAAATTTGATTCCTGATACTTTATTCCTAATGCCAAACTCTAGAAATACCATGTCTGTATACAAGGGAGGTAATAAACAGTTTACGTCAATACAACGCTTTTGAATTCCGCTATGAAGTTGAATAACACTGTTTGCTTTTGGCGGAGATATAATTATATCGCAAATGTACCGCTACGTACGTATTCTCGTTTGTACATCGAATTGCAACAGGAATTATACAGTTCGCTAATCCGATAAATTGTTCATTGTGAATACAGTCACTATGATGCATGTCATTAAGTCAGTAGGATTGAAATCGTTGATTATTTGTTAATATTAAATGCGTTATTTACAAAGATATTGTCTTGGAATGTATAACATCAATGAACAGTCATACTTGCTTTTTTCGGATAAATTTGAGATTTAATTTTTTATAATCCCGTCATTTTATTTGGTGTTTAAAACATTACTGTTTACATAATTATATGTCAAGTGTTTCAGAGTTGCGTTACTCTCATATCGTGTAATGTCGATTACATTGTTTACACCACTGCATTCTGAGAGACGCGATATTGTCGGCAGGATACTGAATGAAACAAAAGCAAGAACAATGGACGGATTACATTTTAAATGACCACGTGACGCAGATGAGTCTTTTTTCAAGCTTTGGCTTGAATATGATCTGTCGGCAAAAAAAATAATTTTCTGGGTATTGAACCAGTATATTGCTACCTGTTGAATGTCTGTGGTGCGGAGTATATATTTACAAACAATTAAAAAGTAAAGAATACCTCGGGTGAGAGTCGAACTGGTGCTTAACTTTCAATAATACATCTAAATACAGAACGTTTAACCGACTGAGTTATAGAGGCACACACAGTCTAGTTCTATGTAATCACTGGGCTTGTGAATTGGTATTTACCATTTCACGCTGAGTGATGGCTTGCGTTCTCCAACATGACAAGAGAAACCCAAAGTCCGTGCTGTACAATGGAAAATGTGTATTTGTTACACGGATAAAAGGAATTTTATTGCTATGGCTTTTAATTTACACGCTTGAATATTCCCTTCATCGAGCCTCTTGTTTCGGACGCATGCAGGAACTGGAGTGTTCAATGTGTAGCTAGCTTCTACGTGACAGTATAGATATGTAAGAAAGCTGATTCTCCGCATTGCATTCGTCCCAGTGTTTATTTCAATGCAAATATATATTGTAGATATTTACGACAAACCGTTGTCGCGAGGATGTCAACGAGGTTACTTCACATAAAATATCAGTCAGCATGAAGTAATGATCACAGTTCGGTCTTTTCATCCTCATTTCACGGTAAAAACGGGATAGTGTTGCTAACCGTCGTTTGCAGAGATTCATTTCGCCATCACATCGAGCTAACCTACAGTTGGAATCAGTGTTGTTATTTTATTCCAGCTCCGAATACAGTATTCATTAAACGAACGGAAGACAACGTGCACACCTGTAAAAATACATTGCTGCGATCAAAGGTAAAGCACCAGGGTGCAAAGCTTGTTTTATATGCATGTATGTAGTAAGCTCTTCTTCAAATAATTTTATTAGATTTTCTTTTCATAGGATTATTATTACGCGGTAATTGTTTTTCTTAGGTTAGGTCAGTTTCTTGAGACCCTGCAGTCTTTTAAAGGTTGTACCTGAATTGGTATGTTCTGCAGGATATACACGCACACGTACCATGTTTCATTTATATTGCAAAAACTACAGGTATCATTCGAAGCTTGAATTTCCGTCCGTCTGTTTATCTGTACTGTCTGCATTGTAATTCTAACGTAAGTATATACCAAACGGGCTTGCGTTTGTAGAATTATGGTCATGCTTTACGTCATTATTGATGTTTAACAACATATCTGTGAGTATCTACTTTCAAATTTGCAACCACGATACCAATTAACCTTAAATACTCGATCGAAAACCTGTGCCAATCGGTAGTAACCAGATTGGTCGACACGATCATCTTTGTACGCCACATACTGGAAACGTCAAATGCGTTGCAAATGTTGATTACCAAAGGATAATTCAGTAACGAGCATTTTTTTCCTGCGTTTCCAAACCATTCCATTTACTGCACACACGACAATGCAATTGAAGAATTGAACACTTATCTGATGTGTTCATCATCATTATCAATTGCCCTGCACTGACTGTGTTAATTGTAAAAACATGTTGATGTCTTTGTGTTCCTCAAACATGACTTTTTGTATTATTTCACTAAAATGTGATATTTCACTTAAATGTGAATTCCTATATTGCGTACACAACACATGTTGTCAACAAATACCAAGTTGAAAGTTAACCAATACTGGCGCGCTAAGTATAAGTTATAACTCATATATTGGAATTATATATATTGAAATTAAGTGCTACGCTCGCTCGCTGACGCATATTGATGATTTACCAGATTTACTAAATGAAAACACTTAATAGATATTGTGCGAAATGCCATAATAAATGGATTAGTTGACCAAACATTTGAAAAATTCTGAATATTGGATGTAAGACACAGGAAGGGGCGAGTGAACTATAAGTAAATGAAAGTGTACACACGCAGTTGGAAATGCACACATTAAATGACCAACTCCATGTTGGTTGTTTGAACAAAAACACTGTCACCAAATGCAGTAACTACATTTAGGATGGTTAAATCAATACGGTATAATACACCCCCTACGCCCCAAGCTTGGTGTAAATATATTATCCTTGTTAATGCATTTCGACACACTTTTCTGAAAATTCAGTTCTTCCTATCAATGGCCAAAATTTGTTTTGTTCTTGTATAAGATATGAAATTAGATTCCTGATACTTTATTCCTAATGCCAAACTCTAGAAATACCATGTCTGTATACAAGGGAGGTAATAAATAGTTTACGTCAATACAACGCTTTTGAATTCCGCTATGAAGTTGAATAACACTGTTTGCTTTTGGCGGAGATATAATTATATCGCAAATGTACCGCTACGTACGTATTCTTGTTTGTACATCGAATTGCAACAGGAATTATACAGTTCGCTAATCCGATAAATTGTTCATTGTGAATACAGTCACTATGATGCATGTCATTAAGTCAGTAGGATTGAAATCGTTGATTATTTGTTAATATTAAATGCGTTATTTACAAAGATATTGTCTTGGAATGTATAACATCAATGAACAGTCATACTTGCTTTTTTCGGATAAATTTGAGATTTAATTTTTTATAATCCCGTCATTTTATTTGGTGTTTAAAACATTACTGTTTACATAATTATATGTCAAGTGTTTCAGAGTTGCGTTACTCTCATATCGTGTAATGTCGATTACATTGTTTACACCACTGCATTCTGAGAGACGCGATATTGTCGGCAGGATACTGAATGAAACAAAAGCAAGAACAATGGACGGATTACATTTTAAATGACCACGTGACGCAGATGAGTCTTTTTTCAAGCTTTGGCTTGAATATGATCTGTCGGTTAAAAAAATAATTTCCTGGGTATTGAACCAGTATATTGCTACCTGTTGAATGTCTGTGGTGCGGAGTATATATTTACAAACAATTAAAAAGTAAAGAATACCTCGGGTGAGAGTCGAACTGGTGCTTAACTTTCAATAATACATCTAAATACAGAACGTTTAACCGACTGAGTTATAGAGGCACACACAGTCTAGTTCTATGTAATCACTGGGCTTGTGAATTGGTATTTACCATTTCACGCTGAGTGATGGCTTGCGTTCTCCAACATGACAAGAGAAACCCAAAGTCCGTGCTGTACAATGGAAAATGTGTATTTGTTACACGGATAAAAGGAATTTTATTGCTATGGCTTTTAATTTACACGCTTGAATATTCCCTTCATCGAGCCTCTTGTTTCGGACGCATGCAGGAACTGGAGTGTTCAATGTGTAGCTAGCTTCTACGTGACAGTATAGATATGTAAGAAAGCTGATTCTCCGCATTGCATTCGTCCCAGTGTTTATTTCAATGCAAATATATATTGTAGATATTTACGACAAACCGTTGTCGCGAGGATGTCAACGAGGTTACTTCACATAAAATATCAGTCAGCATGAAGTAATGATCACAGTTCGGTCTTTTCATCCTCATTTCACGGTAAAAACGGGATAGTGTTGCTAACCGTCGTTTGCAGAGATTCATTTCGCCATCACATCGAGCTAACCTACAGTTGGAATCAGTGTTGTTATTTTATTCCAGCTCCGAATACAGTATTCATTAAACGAACGGAAGACAACGTGCACACCTGTAAAAATACATTGCTGCGATCAAAGGTAAAGCACCAGGGTGCAAAGCTTGTTTTATATGCATGTATGTAGTAAGCTCTTCTTCAAATAATTTTATTAGATTTTCTTTTCATAGGATTATTATTACGCGGTAATTGTTTTTCTTAGGTTAGGTCAGTTTCTTGAGACCCTGCAGTCTTTTAAAGGTTGTACCTGAATTGGTATGTTCTGCAGGATATACACGCACACGTACCATGTTTCATTTATATTGCAAAAACTACAGGTATCATTCGAAGCTTGAATTTCCGTCCGTCTGTTTATCTGTACTGTCTGCATTGTAATTCTAACGTAAGTATATACCAAACGGGCTTGCGTTTGTAGAATTATGGTCATGCTTTACGTCATTATTGATGTTTAACAACATATCTGTGAGTATCTACTTTCAAATTTGCAACCACGATACCAATTAACCTTAAATACTCGATCGAAAACCTGTGCCAATCGGTAGTAACCAGATTGGTCGACACGATCATCTTTGTACGCCACATACTGGAAACGTCAAATGCGTTGCAAATGTTGATTACCAAAGGATAATTCAGTAACGAGCATTTTTTTCCTGCGTTTCCAAACCATTCCATTTACTGCACACACGACAATGCAATTGAAGAATTGAACACTTATCTGATGTGTTCATCATCATTATCAATTGCCCTGCACTGACTGTGTTAATTGTAAAAACATGTTGATGTCTTTGTGTTCCTCAAACATGACTTTTTGTATTATTTCACTAAAATGTGATATTTCACTTAAATGTGAATTCCTATATTGCGTACACAACACATGTTGTCAACAAATACCAAGTTGAAATTTAACCAATACTGGCGCGCTAAGTATAAGTTATAACTCATATATTGGAATTATATATATTGAAATTAAGTGCTACGCTCGCTCGCTGACGCATATTGATCATTTACCAGATTTACTAAATGAAAACACTTAATAGATATTGTGCGAAATGCCATAATAAATGGATTAGTTGACCAAACATTTGAAAAATTCTGAATATTGGATGTAAGACACAGGAAGGGGCGAGTGAACTATAAGTAAATGAAAGTGTACACACGCAGTTGGAAATGCACACATTAAATGACCAACTCCATGTTGGTTGTTTGAACAAAAACACTGTCACCAAATGCAGTAACTACATTTAGGATGGTTAAATCAATACGGTATAATACACCCCCTACGCCCCAAGCTTGGTGTAAATATATTATCCTTGTTAATGCATTTCGACACACTTTTCTGAAAATTCAGTTCTTCCTATCAATGGCCAAAATTTGTTTTGTTCTTGTATAAGATATGAAATTTGATTCCTGATACTTTATTCCTAATGCCAAACTCTAGAAATACCATGTCTGTATACAAGGGAGGTAATAAACAGTTTACGTCAATACAACGCTTTTGAATTCCGCTATGAAGTTGAATAACACTGTTTGCTTTTGGCGGAGATATAATTATATCGCAAATGTACCGCTACGTACGTATTCTTGTTTGTACATCGAATTGCAACAGGAATTATACAGTTCGCTAATCCGATAAATTGTTCATTGTGAATACAGTCACTATGATGCATGTCATTAAGTCAGTAGGGTTGAAATCGTTGATTATTTGGTAATATTGAATGCGTTATTTACAAAGATATTGTCTTGGAATGTATAACATCAATGAACAGTCATACTTGCTTTTTTCGGATAAATTTGAGATTTAATTTTTTATAATCCCGTCATTTTATTTGGTGTTTAAAACATTACTTTTTATTACATAATTATATGTCAAGTGTTTCAGAGTTGCGTTACTCTCATATCGTGTAATGTCGATTACATTGTTTACACCACTGCATTCTGAGAGACGCGATATTGTCGGCAGGTACTGAATGAAACAAAAGCAAGAACAATGGACGGATTACATTTTAAATGACCACGTGACGCAGATGAGTCTTTTTTCAAGCTTTGGCTTGAATATGATCTGTCGGCAAAAATAATAATTTTCTGGGTATTGAACCGGTATATTGCTACCTGTTGAATGTCTGTGGTGCGGAGTATATATTTACAAACAATTAAAAAAGTAAAGAATACCTCGGGTGAGAGTCGAACTGGTGCTTGACTTTCAATAATACATCTAAATACAGAACGTTTAACCGACTGAGTTATAGAGGCACACACAGTCTAGTTCTATGTAATCACTGGGCTTGTGAATTGGTATTTACCATTTCACGCTGAGTGATGGCTTGCGTTCTCCAACATGACAAGAGAAACCCAAAGTCCGTGCTGTACAATGGAAAATGTGTATTTGTTACACGGATAAAAGGAATTTTATTGCTATGGCTTTTAATTTACACGCTTGAATATTCCCTTCATCGAGCCTCTTGTTTCGGACGCATGCAGGAACTGGAGTGTTCAATGTGTAGCTAGCTTCTACGTGACAGTATAGATATGTAAGAAAACTGATTCTCCGCATTGCATTCGTCCCAGTGTTTATTTCAATGCAAATATATATTGTAGATATTTACGACAAACCGTTGTCGCGAGGATGTCAACGAGGTTACTTCACATAAAATATCAGTCAGCATGAAGTAATGATCACAGTTCGGTTTTTTTATCCTCATTTCACGGTAAAAACGGGATAGTGTTGCTAACCGTCGTTTGCAGAGATTCATTTCGCCATCACATCGAGCTAACCTACAGTTGGAATCAGTGTTGTTATTTTATTCCAGCTCCGAATACAGTATTCATTAAACGAACGGAAGACAACGTGCACACCTGTAAAAATACATTGCTGCGATCAAAGGTAAAGCACCAGGGTGCAAAGCTTGTTTTATATGCATGTATGTAGTAAGCTCTTCTTCAAATAATTTTATTAGATTTTCTTTTCATAGGATTATTATTACGCGGTAATTGTTTTTCTTAGGTTAGGTCAGTTTCTTGAGACCCTGCAGTCTTTTAAAGGTTGTACCTGAATTGGTATGTTCTGCAGGATATACACGCACACGTACCATGTTTCATTTATATTGCAAAAACTACAGGTATCATTCGAAGCTTGAATTTCCGTCCGTCTGTTTATCTGCACTGTCTGCATTGTAATTCTAACGTAAGTATATACCAAACGGGCTTGCGTTTGTAGAATTATGGTCATGCTTTACGTCATTATTGATGTTTAACAACATATCTGTGAGTATCTACTTTCAAATTTGCAACCACGATACCAATTAACCTTAAATACTCGATCGAAAACCTGTGCCAATCGGTAGTAACCAGATTGGTCGACACGATCATCTTTGTACGCCACATACTGGAAACGTCAAATGCGTTGCAAATGTTGATTACCAAAGGATAATTCAGTAACGAGCATTTTTTTCCTGCGTTTCCAAACCATTCCATTTACTGCACACACGACAATGCAATTGAAGAATTGAACACTTATCTGATGTGTTCATCATCATTATCAATTGCCCTGCACTGACTGTGTTAATTGTAAAAACATGTTGATGTCTTTGTGTTCCTCAAACATGACTTTTTGTATTATTTCACTAAAATGTGATATTTCACTTAAATGTGAATTCCTATATTGCGTACACAACACATGTTGTCAACAAATACCAAGTTGAAAGTTAACCAATACTGGCGCGCTAAGTATAAGTTATAACTCATATATTGGAATTATATATATTGAAATTAAGTGCTACGCTCGCTCGCTGACGCATATTGATCATTTACCAGATTTACTAAATGAAAACACTTAATAGATATTGTGCGAAATGCCATAATAAATGGATTAGTTGACCAAACATTTGAAAAATTCTGAATATTGGATGTAAGACACAGGAAGGGGCGAGTGAACTATAAGTAAATGAAAGTGTACACACGCAGTTGGAAATGCACACATTAAATGACCAACTCCATGTTGGTTGTTTGAACAAAAACACTGTCACCAAATGCAGTAACTACATTTAGGATGGTTAAATCAATACGGTATAATACACCCCCTACGCCCCAAGCTTGGTGTAAATATATTATCCTTGTTAATGCATTTCGACACACTTTTCTGAAAATTCAGTTCTTCCTATCAATGGCCAAAATTTGTTTTGTTCTTGTATAAGATATGAAATTTGATTCCTGATACTTTATTCCTAATGCCAAACTCTAGAAATACCATGTCTGTATACAAGGGAGGTAATAAACAGTTTACGTCAATACAACGCTTTTGAATTCCGCTATGAAGTTGAATAACACTGTTTGCTTTTGGCGGAGATATAATTATATCGCAAATGTACCGCTACGTACGTATTCTTGTTTGTACATCGAATTGCAACAGGAATTATACAGTTCGCTAATCCGATAAATTGTTCATTGTGAATACAGTCACTATGATGCATGTCATTAAGTCAGTAGGGTTGAAATCGTTGATTATTTGGTAATATTGAATGCGTTATTTACAAAGATATTGTCTTGGAATGTATAACATCAATGAACAGTCATACTTGCTTTTTTCGGATAAATTTGAGATTTAATTTTTTATAATCCCGTCATTTTATTTGGTGTTTAAAACATTACTTTTTATTACATAATTATATGTCAAGTGTTTCAGAGTTGCGTTACTCTCATATCGTGTAATGTCGATTACATTGTTTACACCACTGCATTCTGAGAGACGCGATATTGTCGGCAGGTACTGAATGAAACAAAAGCAAGAACAATGGACGGATTACATTTTAAATGACCACGTGACGCAGATGAGTCTTTTTTCAAGCTTTGGCTTGAATATGATCTGTCGGCAAAAATAATAATTTTCTGGGTATTGAACCGGTATATTGCTACCTGTTGAATGTCTGTGGTGCGGAGTATATATTTACAAACAATTAAAAAAGTAAAGAATACCTCGGGTGAGAGTCGAACTGGTGCTTGACTTTCAATAATACATCTAAATACAGAACGTTTAACCGACTGAGTTATAGAGGCACACACAGTCTAGTTCTATGTAATCACTGGGCTTGTGAATTGGTATTTACCATTTCACGCTGAGTGATGGCTTGCGTTCTCCAACATGACAAGAGAAACCCAAAGTCCGTGCTGTACAATGGAAAATGTGTATTTGTTACACGGATAAAAGGAATTTTATTGCTATGGCTTTTAATTTACACGCTTGAATATTCCCTTCATCGAGCCTCTTGTTTCGGACGCATGCAGGAACTGGAGTGTTCAATGTGTAGCTAGCTTCTACGTGACAGTATAGATATGTAAGAAAGCTGATTCTCCGCATTGCATTCGTCCCAGTGTTTATTTCAATGCAAATATATATTGTAGATATTTACGACAAACCGTTGTCGCGAGGATGTCAACGAGGTTACTTCACATAAAATATCAGTCAGCATGAAGTAATGATCACAGTTCGGTCTTTTCATCCTCATTTCACGGTAAAAACGGGATAGTGTTGCTAACCGTCGTTTGCAGAGATTCATTTCGCCATCACATCGAGCTAACCTACAGTTGGAATCAGTGTTGTTATTTTATTCCAGCTCCGAATACAGTATTCATTAAACGAACGGAAGACAACGTGCACACCTGTAAAAATACATTGCTGCGATCAAAGGTAAAGCACCAGGGTGCAAAGCTTGTTTTATATGCATGTATGTAGTAAGCTCTTCTTCAAATAATTTTATTAGATTTTCTTTTCATAGGATTATTATTACGCGGTAATTGTTTTTCTTAGGTTAGGTCAGTTTCTTGAGACCCTGCAGTCTTTTAAAGGTTGTACCTGAATTGGTATGTTCTGCAGGATATACACGCACACGTACCATGTTTCATTTATATTGCAAAAACTACAGGTATCATTCGAAGCTTGAATTTCCGTCCGTCTGTTTATCTGTACTGTCTGCATTGTAATTCTAACGTAAGTATATACCAAACGGGCTTGCGTTTGTAGAATTATGGTCATGCTTTACGTCATTATTGATGTTTAACAACATATCTGTGAGTATCTACTTTCAAATTTGCAACCACGATACCAATTAACCTTAAATACTCGATCGAAAACCTGTGCCAATCGGTAGTAACCAGATTGGTCGACACGATCATCTTTGTACGCCACATACTGGAAACGTCAAATGCGTTGCAAATGTTGATTACCAAAGGATAATTCAGTAACGAGCATTTTTTTCCTGCGTTTCCAAACCATTCCATTTACTGCACACACGACAATGCAATTGAAGAATTGAACACTTATCTGATGTTTTCATCATCATTATCAATTGCCCTGCACTGACTGTGTTAATTGTAAAAACATGTTGATGTCTTTGTGTTCCTCAAACATGACTTTTTGTATTATTTCACTAAAATGTGATATTTCACTTAAATGTGAATTCCTATATTGCGTACACAACACATGTTGTCAACAAATACCAAGTTGAAAGTTAACCAATACTGGCGCGCTAAGTATAAGTTATAACTCATATATTGGAATTATATATATTGAAATTAAGTGCTACGCTCGCTCGCTGACGCATATTGATCATTTACCAGATTTACTAAATGAAAACACTTAATAGATATTGTGCGAAATGCCATAATAAATGGATTAGTTGACCAAACATTTGAAAAATTCTGAATATTGGATGTAAGACACAGGAAGGGGCGAGTGAACTATAAGTAAATGAAAGTGTACACACGCAGTTGGAAATGCACACATTAAATGACCAACTCCATGTTGGTTGTTTGAACAAAAACACTGTCACCAAATGCAGTAACTACATTTAGGATGGTTAAATCAATACGGTATAATACACCCCCTACGCCCCAAGCTTGGTGTAAATATATTATCCTTGTTAATGCATTTCGACACACTTTTCTGAAAATTCAGTTCTTCCTATCAATGGCCAAAATTTGTTTTGTTCTTGTATAAGATATGAAATTTGATTCCTGATACTTTATTCCTAATGCCAAACTCTAGAAATACCATGTCTGTATACAAGGGAGGTAATAAACAGTTTACGTCAATAGAACGCTTTTGAATTCCGCTATGAAGTTGAATAACACTGTTTGCTTTTGGCGGAGATATAATTATATCGCAAATGTACCGCTACGTACGTATTCTTGTTTGTACATCGAATTGCAACAGGAATTATACAGTTCGCTAATCCGATAAATTGTTCATTGTGAATACAGTCACTATGATGCATGTCATTAAGTCAGTAGGGTTGAAATCGTTGATTATTTGGTAATATTGAATGCGTTATTTACAAAGATATTGTCTTGGAATGTATAACATCAATGAACAGTCATACTTGCTTTTTTCGGATAAATTTGAGATTTAATTTTTTATAATCCCGTCATTTTATTTGGTGTTTAAAACATTACTTTTTATTACATAATTATATGTCAAGTGTTTCAGAGTTGCGTTACTCTCATATCGTGTAATGTCGATTACATTGTTTACACCACTGCATTCTGAGAGACGCGATATTGTCGGCAGGTACTGAATGAAACAAAAGCAAGAACAATGGACGGATTACATTTTAAATGACCACGTGACGCAGATGAGTCTTTTTTCAAGCTTTGGCTTGAATATGATCTGTCGGCAAAAATAATAATTTTCTGGGTATTGAACCGGTATATTGCTACCTGTTGAATGTCTGTGGTGCGGAGTATATATTTACAAACAATTAAAAAAGTAAAGAATACCTCGGGTGAGAGTCGAACTGGTGCTTGACTTTCAATAATACATCTAAATACAGAACGTTTAACCGACTGAGTTATAGAGGCACACACAGTCTAGTTCTATGTAATCACTGGGCTTGTGAATTGGTATTTACCATTTCACGCTGAGTGATGGCTTGCGTTCTCCAACATGACAAGAGAAACCCAAAGTCCGTGCTGTACAATGGAAAATGTGTATTTGTTACACGGATAAAAGGAATTTTATTGCTATGGCTTTTAATTTACACGCTTGAATATTCCCTTCATCGAGCCTCTTGTTTCGGACGCATGCAGGAACTGGAGTGTTCAATGTGTAGCTAGCTTCTACGTGACAGTATAGATATGTAAGAAAGCTGATTCTCCGCATTGCATTCGTCCCAGTGTTTATTTCAATGCAAATATATATTGTAGATATTTACGACAAACCGTTGTCGCGAGGATGTCAACGAGGTTACTTCACATAAAATATCAGTCAGCATGAAGTAATGATCACAGTTCGGTCTTTTCATCCTCATTTCACGGTAAAAACGGGATAGTGTTGCTAACCGTCGTTTGCAGAGATTCATTTCGCCATCACATCGAGCTAACCTACAGTTGGAATCAGTGTTGTTATTTTATTCCAGCTCCGAATACAGTATTCATTAAACGAACGGAAGACAACGTGCACACCTGTAAAAATACATTGCTGCGATCAAAGGTAAAGCACCAGGGTGCAAAGCTTGTTTTATATGCATGTATGTAGTAAGCTCTTCTTCAAATAATTTTATTAGATTTTCTTTTCATAGGATTATTATTACGCGGTAATTGTTTTTCTTAGGTTAGGTCAGTTTCTTGAGACCCTGCAGTCTTTTAAAGGTTGTACCTGAATTGGTATGTTCTGCAGGATATACACGCACACGTACCATGTTTCATTTATATTGCAAAAACTACAGGTATCATTCGAAGCTTGAATTTCCGTCCGTCTGTTTATCTGTACTGTCTGCATTGTAATTCTAACGTAAGTATATACCAAACGGGCTTGCGTTTGTAGAATTATGGTCATGCTTTACGTCATTATTGATGTTTAACAACATATCTGTGAGTATCTACTTTCAAATTTGCAACCACGATACCAATTAACCTTAAATACTCGATCGAAAACCTGTGCCAATCGGTAGTAACCAGATTGGTCGACACGATCATCTTTGTACGCCACATACTGGAAACGTCAAATGCGTTGCAAATGTTGATTACCAAAGGATAATTCAGTAACGAGCATTTTTTTCCTGCGTTTCCAAACCATTCCATTTACTGCACACACGACAATGCAATTGAAGAATTGAACACTTATCTGATGTTTTCATCATCATTATCAATTGCCCTGCACTGACTGTGTTAATTGTAAAAACATGTTGATGTCTTTGTGTTCCTCAAACATGACTTTTTGTATTATTTCACTAAAATGTGATATTTCACTTAAATGTGAATTCCTATATTGCGTACACAACACATGTTGTCAACAAATACCAAGTTGAAAGTTAACCAATACTGGCGCGCTAAGTATAAGTTATAACTCATATATTGGAATTATATATATTGAAATTAAGTGCTACGCTCGCTCGCTGACGCATATTGATCATTTACCAGATTTACTAAATGAAAACACTTAATAGATATTGTGCGAAATGCCATAATAAATGGATTAGTTGACCAAACATTTGAAAAAATCTGAATATTGGATGTAAGACACAGGAAGGGGCGAGTGAACTATAAGTAAATGAAAGTGTACACACGCAGTTGGAAATGCACACATTAAATGACCAACTCCATGTTGGTTGTTTGAACAAAAACACTGTCACCAAATGCAGTAACTACATTTAGGATGGTTAAATCAATACGGTATAATACACCCCCTACGCCCCAAGCTTGGTGTAAATATATTATCCTTGTTAATGCATTTCGACACACTTTTCTGAAAATTCAGTTCTTCCTATCAATGGCCAAAATTTGTTTTGTTCTTGTATAAGATATGAAATTTGATTCCTGATACTTTATTCCTAATGCCAAACTCTAGAAATACCATGTCTGTATACAAGGGAGGTAATAAACAGTTTACGTCAATAGAACGCTTTTGAATTCCGCTATGAAGTTGAATAACACTGTTTGCTTTTGGCGGAGATATAATTATATCGCAAATGTACCGCTACGTACGTATTCTTGTTTGTACATCGAATTGCAACAGGAATTATACAGTTCGCTAATCCGATAAATTGTTCATTGTGAATACAGTCACTATGATGCATGTCATTAAGTCAGTAGGGTTGAAATCGTTGATTATTTGGTAATATTGAATGCGTTATTTACAAAGATATTGTCTTGGAATGTATAACATCAATGAACAGTCATACTTGCTTTTTTCGGATAAATTTGAGATTTAATTTTTTATAATCCCGTCATTTTATTTGGTGTTTAAAACATTACTTTTTATTACATAATTATATGTCAAGTGTTTCAGAGTTGCGTTACTCTCATATCGTGTAATGTCGATTACATTGTTTACACCACTGCATTCTGAGAGACGCGATATTGTCGGCAGGTACTGAATGAAACAAAAGCAAGAACAATGGACGGATTACATTTTAAATGACCACGTGACGCAGATGAGTCTTTTTTCAAGCTTTGGCTTGAATATGATCTGTCGGCAAAAATAATAATTTTCTGGGTATTGAACCGGTATATTGCTACCTGTTGAATGTCTGTGGTGCGGAGTATATATTTACAAACAATTAAAAAAGTAAAGAATACCTCGGGTGAGAGTCGAACTGGTGCTTGACTTTCAATAATACATCTAAATACAGAACGTTTAACCGACTGAGTTATAGAGGCACACACAGTCTAGTTCTATGTAATCACTGGGCTTGTGAATTGGTATTTACCATTTCACGCTGAGTGATGGCTTGCGTTCTCCAACATGACAAGAGAAACCCAAAGTCCGTGCTGTACAATGGAAAATGTGTATTTGTTACACGGATAAAAGGAATTTTATTGCTATGGCTTTTAATTTACACGCTTGAATATTCCCTTCATCGAGCCTCTTGTTTCGGACGCATGCAGGAACTGGAGTGTTCAATGTGTAGCTAGCTTCTACGTGACAGTATAGATATGTAAGAAAGCTGATTCTCCGCATTGCATTCGTCCCAGTGTTTATTTCAATGCAAATATATATTGTAGATATTTACGACAAACCGTTGTCGCGAGGATGTCAACGAGGTTACTTCACATAAAATATCAGTCAGCATGAAGTAATGATCACAGTTCGGTCTTTTCATCCTCATTTCACGGTAAAAACGGGATAGTGTTGCTAACCGTCGTTTGCAGAGATTCATTTCGCCATCACATCGAGCTAACCTACAGTTGGAATCAGTGTTGTTATTTTATTCCAGCTCCGAATACAGTATTCATTAAACGAACGGAAGACAACGTGCACACCTGTAAAAATACATTGCTGCGATCAAAGGTAAAGCACCAGGGTGCAAAGCTTGTTTTATATGCATGTATGTAGTAAGCTCTTCTTCAAATAATTTTATTAGATTTTCTTTTCATAGGATTATTATTACGCGGTAATTGTTTTTCTTAGGTTAGGTCAGTTTCTTGAGACCCTGCAGTCTTTTAAAGGTTGTACCTGAATTGGTATGTTCTGCAGGATATACACGCACACGTACCATGTTTCATTTATATTGCAAAAACTACAGGTATCATTCGAAGCTTGAATTTCCGTCCGTCTGTTTATCTGTACTGTCTGCATTGTAATTCTAACGTAAGTATATACCAAACGGGCTTGCGTTTGTAGAATTATGGTCATGCTTTACGTCATTATTGATGTTTAACAACATATCTGTGAGTATCTACTTTCAAATTTGCAACCACGATACCAATTAACCTTAAATACTCGATCGAAAACCTGTGCCAATCGGTAGTAACCAGATTGGTCGACACGATCATCTTTGTACGCCACATACTGGAAACGTCAAATGCGTTGCAAATGTTGATTACCAAAGGATAATTCAGTAACGAGCATTTTTTTCCTGCGTTTCCAAACCATTCCATTTACTACACACACGACAATGCAATTGAAGAATTGAACACTTATCTGATGCGTTCATCATCATTATCAATTGCCCTGCACTGACTGTGTTAATTGTAAAAACATGTTGATGTCTTTGTGTTCCTCAAACATGACTTTTTGTATTATTTCACTAAAATGTGATATTTCACTTAAATGTGAATTCCTATATTGCGTACACAACACATGTTGTCAACACATACCAAGTTGAAAGTTAACCAATACTGGCGCGCTAAGTATAGGTTATAACTCATATATTGGAATTATATATATTGAAATTAAGTGCTACGCTCGCTCGCTGACGCATATTGATCATTTACCAGATTTACTAAATGAAAACACTTAATAGATATTGTGCGAAATGTCATAATAAATGGATTAGTTGACCAAACATTTGAAAAATTCTGAATATTGGATGTAAGACACAGGAAGGGGCGAGTGAACTATAAGTAAATGAAAGTGTACACACGCAGTTGGAAATGCACACATTAAATGACCAACTCCATGTTGGTTGTTTGAACAAAAACACTGTCACCAAATGCAGTAACTACATTTAGGATGGTTAAATCAATACGGTATAATACACCCCCTACGCCCCAAGCTTGGTGTAAATATATTATCCTTGTTAATGCATTTCGACACACTTTTCTGAAAATTCAGTTCTTCCTATCAATGGCCAAAATTTGTTTTGTTCTTGTATAAGATATGAAATTTGATTCCTGATACTTTATTCCTAATGCCAAACTCTAGAAATACCATGTCTGTATACAAGGGAGGTAATAAACAGTTTACGTCAATACAACGCTTTTGAATTCCGCTATGAAGTTGAATAACACTGTTTGCTTTTGGCGGAGATATAATTATATCGCAAATGTACCGCTACGTACGTATTCTTGTTTGTACATCGAATTGCAACAGGAATTATACAGTTCGCTAATCCGATAAATTGTTCATTGTGAATACAGTCACTATGATGCATGTCATTAAGTCAGTAGGGTTGAAATCGTTGATTATTTGGTAATATTGAATGCGTTATTTACAAAGATATTGTCTTGGAATGTATAACATCAATGAACAGTCATACTTGCTTTTTTCGGATAAATTTGAGATTTAATTTTTTATAATCCCGTCATTTTATTTGGTGTTTAAAACATTACTTTTTATTACATAATTATATGTCAAGTGTTTCAGAGTTGCGTTACTCTCATATCGTGTAATGTCGATTACATTGTTTACACCACTGCATTCTGAGAGACGCGATATTGTCGGCAGGTACTGAATGAAACAAAAGCAAGAACAATGGACGGATTACATTTTAAATGACCACGTGACGCAGATGAGTCTTTTTTCAAGCTTTGGCTTGAATATGATCTGTCGGCAAAAATAATAATTTTCTGGGTATTGAACCGGTATATTGCTACCTGTTGAATGTCTGTGGTGCGGAGTATATATTTACAAACAATTAAAAAAGTAAAGAATACCTCGGGTGAGAGTCGAACTGGTGCTTGACTTTCAATAATACATCTAAATACAGAACGTTTAACCGACTGAGTTATAGAGGCACACACAGTCTAGTTCTATGTAATCACTGGGCTTGTGAATTGGTATTTACCATTTCACGCTGAGTGATGGCTTGCGTTCTCCAACATGACAAGAGAAACCCAAAGTCCGTGCTGTACAATGGAAAATGTGTATTTGTTACACGGATAAAAGGAATTTTATTGCTATGGCTTTTAATTTACACGCTTGAATATTCCCTTCATCGAGCCTCTTGTTTCGGACGCATGCAGGAACTGGAGTGTTCAATGTGTAGCTAGCTTCTACGTGACAGTATAGATATGTAAGAAAGCTGATTCTCCGCATTGCATTCGTCCCAGTGTTTATTTCAATGCAAATATATATTGTAGATATTTACGACAAACCGTTGTCGCGAGGATGTCAACGAGGTTACTTCACATAAAATATCAGTCAGCATGAAGTAATGATCACAGTTCGGTCTTTTCATCCTCATTTCACGGTAAAAACGGGATAGTGTTGCTAACCGTCGTTTGCAGAGATTCATTTCGCCATCACATCGAGCTAACCTACAATTGGAATCAGTGTTGTTATTTTATTCCAGCTCCGAATACAGTATTCATTAAACGAACGGAAGACAACGTGCACACCTGTAAAAATACATTGCTGCGATCAAAGGTAAAGCACCAGGGTGCAAAGCTTGTTTTATATGCATGTATGTAGTAAGCTCTTCTTCAAATAATTTTATTAGATTTTCTTTTCATAGGATTATTATTACGCGGTAATTGTTTTTCTTAGGTTAGGTCAGTTTCTTGAGACCCTGCAGTCTTTTAAAGGTTGTACCTGAATTGGTATGTTCTGCAGGATATACACGCACACGTACCATGTTTCATTTATATTGCAAAAACTACAGGTATCATTCGAAGCTTGAATTTCCGTCCGTCTGTTTATCTGTACTGTCTGCATTGTAATTCTAACGTAAGTATATACCAAACGGGCTTGCGTTTGTAGAATTATGGTCATGCTTTACGTCATTATTGATGTTTAACAACATATCTGTGAGTATCTACTTTCAAATTTGCAACCACGATACCAATTAACCTTAAATACTCGATCGAAAACCTGTGCCAATCGGTAGTAACCAGATTGGTCGACACGATCATCTTTGTACGCCACATACTGGAAACGTCAAATGCGTTGCAAATGTTGATTACCAAAGGATAATTCAGTAACGAGCATTTTTTTCCTGCGTTTCCAAACCATTCCATTTACTGCACACACGACAATGCAATTGAAGAATTGAACACTTATCTGATGTTTTCATCATCATTATCAATTGCCCTGCACTGACTGTGTTAATTGTAAAAACATGTTGATGTCTTTGTGTTCCTCAAACATGACTTTTTGTATTATTTCACTAAAATGTGATATTTCACTTAAATGTGAATTCCTATATTGCGTACACAACACATGTTGTCAACAAATACCAAGTTGAAAGTTAACCAATACTGGCGCGCTAAGTATAAGTTATAACTCATATATTGGAATTATATATATTGAAATTAAGTGCTACGCTCGCTCGCTGACGCATATTGATCATTTACCAGATTTACTAAATGAAAACACTTAATAGATATTGTGCGAAATGCCATAATAAATGGATTAGTTGACCAAACATTTGAAAAATTCTGAATATTGGATGTAAGACACAGGAAGGGGCGAGTGAACTATAAGTAAATGAAAGTGTACACACGCAGTTGGAAATGCACACATTAAATGACCAACTCCATGTTGGTTGTTTGAACAAAAACACTGTCACCAAATGCAGTAACTACATTTAGGATGGTTAAATCAATACGGTATAATACACCCCCTACGCCCCAAGCTTGGTGTAAATATATTATCCTTGTTAATGCATTTCGACACACTTTTCTGAAAATTCAGTTCTTCCTATCAATGGCCAAAATTTGTTTTGTTCTTGTATAAGATATGACATTTGATTCCTGATACTTTATTTCTAATGCCAAACTCTAGAAATACCATGTCTATATACAAGGGAGGTAATAAACAGTTTACGTCAATACAACGCTTTAAAATTCCGCTATGAAGTTGAATAACACTGTTTGCTTTTGGCGGAGATATAATTATATCGCAAATGTACCGCTACGTACGTATTCTTGTTTGTACATCGAATTGCAACAGGAATTATACAGTTCGCTAATCCGATAAATTGTTCATTGTGAATACAGTCACTATGATGCATGTCATTAAGTCAGTAGGATTGAAATCGTTGATTATTTGTTAATATTAAATGCGTTATTTACAAAGATATTGTCTTGGAATGTATAACATCAATGAACAGTCATACTTGCTTTTTTCGGATAAATTTGAGATTTAATTTTTTATAATCCCGTCATTTTATTTGGTGTTTAAAACATTACTGTTTACATAATTATATGTCAAGTGTTTCAGAGTTGCGTTACTCTCATATCGTGTAATGTCGATTACATTGTTTACACCACTGCATTCTGAGAGACGCGATATTGTCGGCAGGATACTGAATGAAACAAAAGCAAGAACAATGGACGGATTACATTTTAAATGACCACGTGACGCAGATGAGTCTTTTTTCAAGCTTTGGCTTGAATATGATCTGTCGGCAAAAAAAATAATTTTCTGGGTATTGAACCGGTATATTGCTACCTGTTGAATGTCTGTGGTGCGGAGTATATATTTACAAACAATTAAAAAGTAAAGAATACCTCGGGTGAGAGTCGAACTGGTGCTTAACTTTCAATAATACATCTAAATACAGAACGTTTAACCGACTGAGTTATAGAGGCACACACAGTCTAGTTCTATGTAATCACTGGGCTTGTGAATTGGTATTTACCATTTCACGCTGAGTGATGGCTTGCGTTCTCCAACATGACAAGAGAAACCCAAAGTCCGTGCTGTACAATGGAAAATGTGTATTTGTTACACGGATAAAAGGAATTTTATTGCTATGGCTTTTAATTTACACGCTTGAATATTCCCTTCATCGAGCCTCTTGTTTCGGACGCATGCAGGAACTGGAGTGTTCAATGTGTAGCTAGCTTCTACGTGACAGTATAGATATGTAAGAAAGCTGATTCTCCGCATTGCATTCGTCCCAGTGTTTATTTCAATGCAAATATATATTGTAGATATTTACGACAAACCGTTGTCGCGAGGATGTCAACGAGGTTACTTCACATAAAATATCAGTCAGCATGAAGTAATGATCACAGTTCGGTCTTTTCATCCTCATTTCACGGTAAAAACGGGATAGTGTTGCTAACCGTCGTTTGCAGAGATTCATTTCGCCATCACATCGAGCTAACCTACAATTGGAATCAGTGTTGTTATTTTATTCCAGCTCCGAATACAGTATTCATTAAACGAACGGAAGACAACGTGCACACCTGTAAAAATACATTGCTGCGATCAAAGGTAAAGCACCAGGGTGCAAAGCTTGTTTTATATGCATGTATGTAGTAAGCTCTTCTTCAAATAATTTTATTAGATTTTCTTTTCATAGGATTATTATTACGCGGTAATTGTTTTTCTTAGGTTAGGTCAGTTTCTTGAGACCCTGCAGTCTTTTAAAGGTTGTACCTGAATTGGTATGTTCTGCAGGATATACACGCACACGTACCATGTTTCATTTATATTGCAAAAACTACAGGTATCATTCGAAGCTTGAATTTCCGTCCGTCTGTTTATCTGTACTGTCTGCATTGTAATTCTAACGTAAGTATATACCAAACGGGCTTGCGTTTGTAGAATTATGGTCATGCTTTACGTCATTATTGATGTTTAACAACATATCTGTGAGTATCTACTTTCAAATTTGCAACCACGATACCAATTAACCTTAAATACTCGATCGAAAACCTGTGCCAATCGGTAGTAACCAGATTGGTCGACACGATCATCTTTGTACGCCACATACTGGAAACGTCAAATGCGTTGCAAATGTTGATTACCAAAGGATAATTCAGTAACGAGCATTTTTTTCCTGCGTTTCCAAACCATTCCATTTACTGCACACACGACAATGCAATTGAAGAATTGAACACTTATCTGATGTGTTCATCATCATTATCAATTGCCCTGCACTGACTGTGTTAATTGTAAAAACATGTTGATGTCTTTGTGTTCCTCAAACATGACTTTTTGTATTATTTCACTAAAATGTGATATTTCACTTAAATGTGAATTCCTATATTGCGTACACAACACATGTTGTCAAAAAATACCAAGTTGAAAGTTAACCAATACTGGCGCGCTAAGTATAAGTTATAACTCATATATTGGAATTATATATATTGAAATTAAGTGCTACGCTCGCTCGCTGACGCATATTGATCATTTACCAGATTTACTAAATGAAAACACTTAATAGATATTGTGCGAAATGCCATAATAAATGGATTAGTTGACCAAACATTTGAAAAATTCTGAATATTGGATGTAAGACACAGGAAGGGGCGAGTGAACTATAAGTAAATGAAAGTGTACACACGCAGTTGGAAATGCACACATTAAATGACCAACTCCATGTTGGTTGTTTGAACAAAAACACTGTCACCAAATGCAGTAACTACATTTAGGATGGTTAAATCAATACGGTATAATACACCCCCTACGCCCCAAGCTTGGTGTAAATATATTATCCTTGTTAATGCATTTCGACACACTTTTCTGAAAATTCAGTTCTTCCTATCAATGGCCAAAATTTGTTTTGTTCTTGTATAAGATATGAAATTTGATTCCTGATACTTTATTCCTAATGCCAAACTCTAGAAATACCATGTCTGTATACAAGGGAGGTAATAAACAGTTTACGTCAATACAACGCTTTTGAATTCCGCTATGAAGTTGAATAACACTGTTTGCTTTTGGCGGAGATATAATTATATCGCAAATGTACCGCTACGTACGTATTCTTGTTTGTACATCGAATTGCAACAGGAATTATACAGTTCGCTAATCCGATAAATTGTTCATTGTGAATACAGTCACTATGATGCATGTCATTAAGTCAGTAGGGTTGAAATCGTTGATTATTTGGTAATATTGAATGCGTTATTTACAAAGATATTGTCTTGGAATGTATAACATCAATGAACAGTCATACTTGCTTTTTTCGGATAAATTTGAGATTTAATTTTTTATAATCCCGTCATTTTATTTGGTGTTTAAAACATTACTTTTTATTACATAATTATATGTCAAGTGTTTCAGAGTTGCGTTACTCTCATATCGTGTAATGTCGATTACATTGTTTACACCACTGCATTCTGAGAGACGCGATATTGTCGGCAGGTACTGAATGAAACATAAGCAAGAACAATGGACGGATTACATTTTAAATGACCACGTGACGCAGATGAGTCTTTTTTCAAGCTTTGGCTTGAATATGATCTGTCGGCAAAAATAATAATTTTCTGGGTATTGAACCGGTATATTGCTACCTGTTGAATGTCTGTGGTGCGGAGTATATATTTACAAACAATTAAAAAAGTAAAGAATACCTCGGGTGAGAGTCGAACTGGTGCTTGACTTTCAATAATACATCTAAATACAGAACGTTTAACCGACTGAGTTCTATGTAATCACTGGGCTTGTGAATTGGTATTTACCATTTCACGCTGAGTGATGGCTTGCGTTCTCCAACATGACAAGAGAAACCCAAAGTCCGTGCTGTACAATGGAAAATGTGTATTTGTTACACGGATAAAAGGAATTTTATTGCTATGGCTTTTAATTTACACGCTTGAATATTCCCTTCATCGAGCCTCTTGTTTCGGACGCATGCAGGAACTGGAGTGTTCAATGTGTAGCTAGCTTCTACGTGACAGTATAGATATGTAAGAAAGCTGATTCTCCGCATTGCATTCGTCCCAGTGTTTATTTCAATGCAAATATATATTGTAGATATTTACGACAAACCGTTGTCGCGAGGATGTCAACGAGGTTACTTCACATAAAATATCAGTCAGCATGAAGTAATGATCACAGTTCGGTCTTTTCATCCTCATTTCACGGTAAAAACGGGATAGTGTTGCTAACCGTCGTTTGCAGAGATTCATTTCGCCATCACATCGAGCTAACCTACAGTTGGAATCAGTGTTGTTATTTTATTCCAGCTCCGAATACAGTATTCATTAAACGAACGGAAGACAACGTGCACACCTGTAAAAATACATTGCTGCGATCAAAGGTAAAGCACCAGGGTGCAAAGCTTGTTTTATATGCATGTATGTAGTAAGCTCTTCTTCAAATAATTTTATTAGATTTTCTTTTCACAGGATTATTATTACGCGGTAATTGTTTTTCTTAGGTTAGGTCAGTTTCTTGAGACCCTGCAGTCTTTTAAAGGTTGTACCTGAATTGGTATGTTCTGCAGGATATACACGCACACGTACCATGTTTCATTTATATTGCAAAAACTACAGGTATCATTCGAAGCTTGAATTTCCGTCCGTCTGTTTATCTGTACTGTCTGCATTGTAATTCTAACGTAAGTATATACCAAACGGGCTTGCGTTTGTAGAATTATGGTCATGCTTTACGTCATTATTGATGTTTAACAACATATCTGTGAGTATCTACTTTCAAATTTGCAACCACGATACCAATTAACCTTAAATACTCGATCGAAAACCTGTGCCAATCGGTAGTAACCAGATTGGTCGACACGATCATCTTTGTACGCCACATACTGGAAACGTCAAATGCGTTGCAAATGTTGATTACCAAAGGATAATTCAGTAACGAGCATTTTTTTCCTGCGTTTCCAAACCATTCCATTTACTGCACACACGACAATGCAATTGAAGAATTGAACACTTATCTGATGTGTTCATCATCATTATCAATTGCCCTGCACTGACTGTGTTAATTGTAAAAACATGTTGATGTCTTTGTGTTCCTCAAACATGACTTTTTGTATTATTTCACTAAAATGTGATATTTCACTTAAATGTGAATTCCTATATTGCGTACACAACACATGTTGTCAACACATACCAAGTTGAAAGTTAACCAATACTGGCGCGCTAAGTATAAGTTATAACTCATATATTGGAATTATATATATTGAAATTAAGTGCTACGCTCGCTCGCTGACGCATATTGATCATTTACCAGATTTACTAAATGAAAACACTTAATAGATATTGTGCGAAATGCCATAATAAATGGATTAGTTGACCAAACATTTGAAAAATTCTGAATATTGGATGTAAGACACAGGAAGGGGCGAGTGAACTATAAGTAAATGAAAGTGTACACACGCAGTTGGAAATGCACACATTAAATGACCAACTCCATGTTGGTTGTTTGAACAAAAACACTGTCACCAAATGCAGTAACTACATTTAGGATGGTTAAATCAATACGGTATAATACATCCCCTACCCCCCAAGCTTGGTGTAAATATATTATCCTTGTTAATGCATTTCGACACACTTTTCTGAAAATTCAGTTCTTCCTATCAATGGCCAAAATTTGTTTTGTTCTTGTATAAGATATGAAATTTGATTCCTGATACTTTATTCCTAATGCCAAACTCTAGAAATACCATGTCTGTATACAAGGGAGGTAATAAACAGTTTACGTCAATACAACGCTTTTGAATTCCGCTATGAAGTTGAATAACACTGTTTGCTTATGGCGGAGATATAATTATATCGCAAATGTACCGCTACGTACGTATTCTTGTTTGTACATCGAATTGCAACAGGAATTATACAGTTCGCTAATCCGATAAATTGTTCATTGTGAATACAGTCACTATGATGCATGTCATTAAGTCAGTAGGATTGAAATCGTTGATTATTTGGTAATATTAAATGCGTTATTTACAAAGATATTGTCTTGGAATGTATAACATCAATGAACAGTCATACTTGCTTTTTTCGGATAAATTTGAGATTTAATTTTTTATAATCCCGTCATTTTATTTGGTGTTTAAAACATTACTGTTTACATAATTATATGTCAAGTGTTTCAGAGTTGCGTTTCTCTCATATCGTGTAATGTCGATTACATTGTTTACACCACTGCATTCTGAGAGACGCGATATTGTCGGCAGGATACTGAATGAAACAAAAGCAAGAGCAATGGACGGATTACATTTTAAATGACCACGTGACGCAGATGAGTCTTTTTTCAAGCTTTGGCTTGAATATGATCTGTCGGCAAAAAAAATAATTTTCTGGGTATTGAACCGGTATATTGCTACCTGTTGAATGTCTGTGGTGCGGAGTATATATTTACAAACAATTAAAAAGTAAAGAATACCTCGAGTGAGAGTCGAACTGGTGCTTAACTTTCAATAATACATCTAAATACAGAACGTTTAACCGACTGAGTTATAGAGGCACACACAGTCTAGTTCTATGTAATCACTGGGCTTGTGAATTGGTATTTACCATTTCACGCTGAGTGATGGCTTGCGTTCTCCAACATGACAAGAGAAACCCAAAGTCCGTGCTGTACAATGGAAAATGTGTATTTGTTACACGGATAAAAGGAATTTTATTGCTATGGCTTTTAATTTACACGCTTGAATATTCCCTTCATCGAGCCTCTTGTTTCGGACGCATGCAGGAACTAGAGTGTTCAATGTGTAGCTAGCTTCTACGTGACAGTATAGATATGTAAGAAAGCTGATTCTCCGCATTGCATTCGTCCCAGTGTTTATTTCAATGCAAATATATATTGTAGATATTTACGACAAACCGTTGTCGGGAGGATGTCAACGAGGTTACTTCACATAAAATATCAGTCAGCATGAAGTAATGATCACAGTTCGGTCTTTTCATCCTCATTTCACGGTAAAAACGGGATAGTGTTGCTAACCGTCGTTTGCAGAGATTCATTTCGCCATCACATCGAGCTAACCTACAGTTGGAATCAGTGTTGTTATTTTATTCCAGCTCCGAATACAGTATTCATTAAACGAACGGAAGACAACGTGCACACCTGTAAAAATACATTGCTGCGATCAAAGGTAAAGCACCAGGGTGCAAAGCTTGTTTTATATGCATGTATGTAGTAAGCTCTTCTTCAAATAATTTTATTAGATTTTCTTTTCATAGGATTATTATTACGCGGTAATTGTTTTTCTTAGGTTAGGTCAGTTTCTTGAGACCCTGCAGTCTTTTAAAGGTTGTACCTGAATTGGTATGTTCTGCAGGATATACACGCACACGTACCATGTTTCATTTATATTGCAAAAACTACAGGTATCATTCGAAGCTTGAATTTCCGTCCGTCTGTTTATCTGTACTGTCTGTATTGTAATTCTAACGTAAGTATATACCAAACGGGCTTGCGTTTGTAGAATTATGGTCATGCTTTACGTCATTATTGATGTTTAACAACATATCTGTGAGTATCTACTTTCAAATTTGCAACCACGATACCAATTAACCTTAAATACTCGATCGAAAACCTGTGCCAATCGGTAGTAACCAGATTGGTCGACACGATCATCTTTGTACGCCACATACTGGAAACGTCAAATGCGTTGCAAATGTTGATTACCAAAGGATAATTCAGTAACGAGCATTTTTTTCCTGCGTTTCCAAACCATTCCATTTACTGCACACACGACAATGCAATTGAAGAATTGAACACTTATCTGATGTGTTCATCATCATTATCAATTGCCCTGCACTGACTGTGTTAATTGTAAAAACATGTTGATGTCTTTGTGTTCCTCAAACATGACTTTTTGTATTATTTCACTAAAATGTGATATTTCACTTAAATGTGAATTCCTATATTGCGTACACAACACATGTTGTCAACAAATACCAAGTTGAAAGTTAACCAATACTGGCGCGCTAAGTATAAGTTATAACTCATATATTGGAATTATATATATTGAAATTAAGTGCTACGCTCGCTCGCTGACGCATATTGATCATTTACCAGATTTACTAAATGAAAACACTTAATAGATATTGTGCGAAATGCCATAATAAATGGATTAGTTGACCAAACATTTGAAAAATTCTGAATATTGGATGTAAGACACAGGAAGGGGCGAGTGAACTATAAGTAAATGAAAGTGTACACACGCAGTTGGAAATGCACACATTAAATGACCAACTCCATGTTGGTTGTTTGAACAAAAACACTGTCACCAAATGCAGTAACTACATTTAGGATGGTTAAATCAATACGGTATAATACACCCCCTACGCCCCAAGCTTGGTGTAAATATATTATCCTTGTTAATGCATTTCGACACACTTTTCTGAAAATTCAGTTCTTCCTATCAATGGCCAAAATTTGTTTTGTTCTTGTATAAGATATGAAATTTGATTCCTGATACTTTATTCCTAATGCCAAACTCTAGAAATACCATGTCTGTATACAAGGGAGGTAATAAACAGTTTACGTCAATACAACGCTTTTGAATTCCGCTATGAAGTTGAATAACACTGTTTGCTTTTGGCGGAGATATAATTATATCGCAAATGTACCGCTACGTACGTATTCTTGTTTGTACATCGAATTGCAACAGGAATTATACAGTTCGCTAATCCGATAAATTGTTCATTGTGAATACAGTCACTATGATGCATGTCATTAAGTCAGTAGGGTTGAAATCGTTGATTATTTGGTAATATTGAATGCGTTATTTACAAAGATATTGTCTTGGAATGTATAACATCAATGAACAGTCATACTTGCTTTTTTCGGATAAATTTGAGATTTAATTTTTTATAATCCCGTCATTTTATTTGGTGTTTAAAACATTACTTTTTATTACATAATTATATGTCAAGTGTTTCAGAGTTGCGTTACTCTCATATCGTGTAATGTCGATTACATTGTTTACACCACTGCATTCTGAGAGACGCGATATTGTCGGCCGGTACTGAATGAAACATAAGCAAGAACAATGGACGGATTACATTTTAAATGACCACGTGACGCAGATGAGTCTTTTTTCAAGCTTTGGCTTGAATATGATCTGTCGGCAAAAATAATAATTTTCTGGGTATTGAACCGGTATATTGCTACCTGTTGAATGTCTGTGGTGCGGAGTATATATTTACAAACAATTAAAAAAGTAAAGAATACCTCGGGTGAGAGTCGAACTGGTGCTTGACTTTCAATAATACATCTAAATACAGAACGTTTAACCGACTGAGTTATAGAGGCACACACAGTCTAGTTCTATGTAATCACTGGGCTTGTGAATTGGTATTTACCATTTCACGCTGAGTGATGGCTTGCGTTCTCCAACATGACAAGAGAAACCCAAAGTCCGTGCTGTACAATGGAAAATGTGTATTTGTTACACGGATAAAAGGAATTTTATTGCTATGGCTTTTAATTTACACGCTTGAATATTCCCTTCATCGAGCCTCTTGTTTCGGACGCATGCAGGAACTGGAGTGTTCAATGTGTAGCTAGCTTCTACGTGACAGTATAGATATGTAAGAAAGCTGATTCTCCGCATTGCATTCGTCCCAGTGTTTATTTCAATGCAAATATATATTGTAGATATTTACGACAAACCGTTGTCGCGAGGATGTCAACGAGGTTACTTCACATAAAATATCAGTCAGCATGAAGTAATGATCACAGTTCGGTCTTTTCATCCTCATTTCACGGTAAAAACGGGATAGTGTTGCTAACCGTCGTTTGCAGAGATTCATTTCGCCATCACATCGAGCTAACCTACAGTTGGAATCAGTGTTGTTATTTTATTCCAGCTCCGAATACAGTATTCATTAAACGAACGGAAGACAACGTGCACACCTGTAAAAATACATTGCTGCGATCAAAGGTAAAGCACCAGGGTGCAAAGCTTGTTTTATATGCATGTATGTAGTAAGCTCTTCTTCAAATAATTTTATTAGATTTTCTTTTCATAGGATTATTATTACGCGGTAATTGTTTTTCTTAGGTTAGGTCAGTTTCTTGAGACCCTGCAGTCTTTTAAAGGTTGTACCTGAATTGGTATGTTCTGCAGGATATACACGCACACGTACCATGTTTCATTTATATTGCAAAAACTACAGGTATCATTCGAAGCTTGAATTTCCGTCCGTCTGTTTATCTGTACTGTCTGCATTGTAATTCTAACGTAAGTATATACCAAACGGGCTTGCGTTTGTAGAATTATGGTCATGCTTTACGTCATTATTGATGTTTAACAACATATCTGTGAGTATCTACTTTCAAATTTGCAACCACGATACCAATTAACCTTAAATACTCGATCGAAAACCTGTGCCAATCGGTAGTAACCAGATTGGTCGACACGATCATCTTTGTACGCCACATACTGGAAACGTCAAATGCGTTGCAAATGTTGATTACCAAAGGATAATTCAGTAACGAGCATTTTTTTCCTGCGTTTCCAAACCATTCCATTTACTGCACACACGACAATGCAATTGAAGAATTGAACACTTATCTGATGGGTTCATCATCATTATCAATTGCCCTGCACTGACTGTGTTAATTGTAAAAACATGTTGATGTCTTTGTGTTCCTCAAACATGACTTTTTGTATTATTTCACTAAAATGTGATATTTCACTTAAATGTGAATTCCTATATTGCGTACACAACACATGTTGTCAACAAATACCAAGTTGAAAGTTAACCAATACTGGCGCGCTAAGTATAAGTTATAACTCATATATTGGAATTATATATATTGAAATTAAGTGCTACGCTCGCTCGCTGACGCATATTGATGATTTACCAGATTTACTAAATGAAAACACTTAATAGATATTGTGCGAAATGCCATAATAAATGGATTAGTTGACCAAACATTTGAAAAATACTGAATATTGGATGTAAGACACAGGAAGGGGCGAGTGAACTATAAGTAAATGAAAGTGTACACACGCAGTTGGAAATGCACACATTAAATGACCAACTCCATGTTGGTTGTTTGAACAAAAACACTGTCACCAAATGCAGTAACTACATTTAGGATGGTTAAATCAATACGGTATAATACACCCCCTACGCCCCAAGCTTGGTGTAAATATATTATCCTTGTTAATGCATTTCGACACACTTTTCTGAAAATTCAGTTCTTCCTATCAATGGCCAAAATTTGTTTTGTTCTTGTATAAGATATGAAATTTGATTCCTGATACTTTATTCCTAATGCCAAACTCTAGAAATACCATGTCTGTATACAAGGGAGGTAATAAACAGTTTACGTCAATACAACGCTTTTGAATTCCGCTATGAAGTTGAATAACACTGTTTGCTTTTGGCGGAGATATAATTATATCGCAAATGTACCGCTACGTACGTATTCTTGTTTGTACATCGAATTGCAACAGGAATTATACAGTTCGCTAATCCGATAAATTGTTCATTGTGAATACAGTCACTATGATGCATGTCATTAAGTCAGTAGGGTTGAAATCGTTGATTATTTGGTAATATTGAATGCGTTATTTACAAAGATATTGTCTTGGAATGTATAACATCAATGAACAGTCATACTTGCTTTTTTCGGATAAATTTGAGATTTAATTTTTTATAATCCCGTCATTTTATTTGGTGTTTAAAACATTACTGTTTACATAATTATATGTCAAGTGTTTCAGAGTTGCGTTACTCTCATATCGTGTAATGTCGATTACATTGTTTACACCACTGCATTCTGAGAGACGCGATATTGTCGGCAGGATACTGAATGAAACAAAAGCAAGAACAATGGACGGATTACATTTTAAATGACCACGTGACGCAGATGAGTCTTTTTTCAAGCTTTGGCTTGAATATGATCTGTCGGCAAAAAAAATAATTTTCTGGGTATTGAACCGGTATATTGCTACCTGTTGAATGTCTGTGGTGCGGAGTATATATTTACAAACAATTAAAAAGTAAAGAATACCTCGGGTGAGAGTCGAACTGGTGCTTAACTTTCAATAATACATCTAAATACAGAACGTTTAACCGACTGAGTTATAGAGGCACACACAGTCTAGTTCTATGTAATCACTGGGCTTGTGAATTGGTATTTACCATTTCACGCTGAGTGATGGCTTGCGTTCTCCAACATGACAAGAGAAACCCAAAGTCCGTGCTGTACAATGGAAAATGTGTATTTGTTACACGGATAAAAGGAATTTTATTGCTATGGCTTTTAATTTACACGCTTGAATATTCCCTTCATCGAGCCTCTTGTTTCGGACGCATGCAGGAACTGGAGTGTTCAATGTGTAGCTAGCTTCTACGTGACAGTATAGATATGTAAGAAAGCTGATTCTCCGCATTGCATTCGTCCCAGTGTTTATTTCAATGCAAATATATATTGTAGATATTTACGACAAACCGTTGTCGCGAGGATGTCAACGAGGTTACTTCACATAAAATATCAGTCAGCATGAAGTAATGATCACAGTTCGGTCTTTTCATCCTCATTTCACGGTAAAAACGGGATAGTGTTGCTAACCGTCGTTTGCAGAGATTCATTTCGCCATCACATCGAGCTAACCTACAATTGGAATCAGTGTTGTTATTTTATTCCAGCTCCGAATACAGTATTCATTAAACGAACGGAAGACAACGTGCACACCTGTAAAAATACATTGCTGCGATCAAAGGTAAAGCACCAGGGTGCAAAGCTTGTTTTATATGCATGTATGTAGTAAGCTCTTCTTCAAATAATTTTATTAGATTTTCTTTTCATAGGATTATTATTACGCGGTAATTGTTTTTCTTAGGTTAGGTCAGTTTCTTGAGACCCTGCAGTCTTTTAAAGGTTGTACCTGAATTGGTATGTTCTGCAGGATATACACGCACACGTACCATGTTTCATTTATATTGCAAAAACTACAGGTATCATTCGAAGCTTGAATTTCCGTCCGTCTGTTTATCTGTACTGTCTGCATTGTAATTCTAACGTAAGTATATACCAAACGGGCTTGCGTTTGTAGAATTATGGTCATGCTTTACGTCATTATTGATGTTTAACAACATATCTGTGAGTATCTACTTTCAAATTTGCAACCACGATACCAATTAACCTTAAATACTCGATCGAAAACCTGTGCCAATCGGTAGTAACCAGATTGGTCGACACGATCATCTTTGTACGCCACATACTGGAAACGTCAAATGCGTTGCAAATGTTGATTACCAAAGGATAATTCAGTAACGAGCATTTTTTTCCTGCGTTTCCAAACCATTCCATTTACTGCACACACGACAATGCAATTGAAGAATTGAACACTTATCTGATGGGTTCATCATCATTATCAATTGCCCTGCACTGACTGTGTTAATTGTAAAAACATGTTGATGTCTTTGTGTTCCTCAAACATGACTTTTTGTATTATTTCACTAAAATGTGATATTTCACTTAAATGTGAATTCCTATATTGCGTACACAACACATGTTGTCAAAAAATACCAAGTTGAAAGTTAACCAATACTGGCGCGCTAAGTATAAGTTATAACTCATATATTGGAATTATATATATTGAAATTAAGTGCTACGCTCGCTCGCTGACGCATATTGATCATTTACCAGATTTACTAAATGAAAACACTTAATAGATATTGTGCGAAATGCCATAATAAATGGATTAGTTGACCAAACATTTGAAAAATTCTGAATATTGGATGTAAGACACAGGAAGGGGCGAGTGAACTATAAGTAAATGAAAGTGTACACACGCAGTTGGAAATGCACACATTAAATGACCAACTCCATGTTGGTTGTTTGAACAAAAACACTGTCACCAAATGCAGTAACTACATTTAGGATGGTTAAATCAATACGGTATAATACACCCCCTACGCCCCAAGCTTGGTGTAAATATATTATCCTTGTTAATGCATTTCGACACACTTTTCTGAAAATTCAGTTCTTCCTATCAATGGCCAAAATTTGTTTTGTTCTTGTATAAGATATGAAATTTGATTCCTGATACTTTATTCCTAATGCCAAACTCTAGAAATACCATGTCTGTATACAAGGGAGGTAATAAACAGTTTACGTCAATACAACGCTTTTGAATTCCGCTATGAAGTTGAATAACACTGTTTGCTTTTGGCGGAGATATAATTATATCGCAAATGTACCGCTACGTACGTATTCTTGTTTGTACATCGAATTGCAACAGGAATTATACAGTTCGCTAATCCGATAAATTGTTCATTGTGAATACAGTCACTATGATGCATGTCATTAAGTCAGTAGGGTTGAAATCGTTGATTATTTGGTAATATTGAATGCGTTATTTACAAAGATATTGTCTTGGAATGTATAACATCAATGAACAGTCATACTTGCTTTTTTCGGATAAATTTGAGATTTAATTTTTTATAATCCCGTCATTTTATTTGGTGTTTAAAACATTACTTTTTATTACATAATTATATGTCAAGTGTTTCAGAGTTGCGTTACTCTCATATCGTGTAATGTCGATTACATTGTTTACACCACTGCATTCTGAGAGACGCGATATTGTCGGCAGGTACTGAATGAAACATAAGCAAGAACAATGGACGGATTACATTTTAAATGACCACGTGACGCAGATGAGTCTTTTTTCAAGCTTTGGCTTGAATATGATCTGTCGGCAAAAATAATAATTTTCTGGGTATTGAACCGGTATATTGCTACCTGTTGAATGTCTGTGGTGCGGAGTATATATTTACAAACAATTAAAAAAGTAAAGAATACCTCGGGTGAGAGTCGAACTGGTGCTTGACTTTCAATAATACATCTAAATACAGAACGTTTAACCGACTGAGTTATAGAGGCACACACAGTCTAGTTCTATGTAATCACTGGGCTTGTGAATTGGTATTTACCATTTCACGCTGAGTGATGGCTTGCGTTCTCCAACATGACAAGAGAAACCCAAAGTCCGTGCTGTACAATGGAAAATGTGTATTTGTTACACGGATAAAAGGAATTTTATTGCTATGGCTTTTAATTTACACGCTTGAATATTCCCTTCATCGAGCCTCTTGTTTCGGACGCATGCAGGAACTGGAGTGTTCAATGTGTAGCTAGCTTCTACGTGACAGTATAGATATGTAAGAAAGCTGATTCTCCGCATTGCATTCGTCCCAGTGTTTATTTCAATGCAAATATATATTGTAGATATTTACGACAAACCGTTGTCGCGAGGATGTCAACGAGGTTACTTCACATAAAATATCAGTCAGCATGAAGTAATGATCACAGTTCGGTCTTTTCATCCTCATTTCACGGTAAAAACGGGATAGTGTTGCTAACCGTCGTTTGCAGAGATTCATTTCGCCATCACATCGAGCTAACCTACAGTTGGAATCAGTGTTGTTATTTTATTCCAGCTCCGAATACAGTATTCATTAAACGAACGGAAGACAACGTGCACACCTGTAAAAATACATTGCTGCGATCAAAGGTAAAGCACCAGGGTGCAAAGCTTGTTTTATATGCATGTATGTAGTAAGCTCTTCTTCAAATAATTTTATTAGATTTTCTTTTCATAGGATTATTATTACGCGGTAATTGTTTTTCTTAGGTTAGGTCAGTTTCTTGAGACCCTGCAGTCTTTTAAAGGTTGTACCTGAATTGGTATGTTCTGCAGGATATACACGCACACGTACCATGTTTCATTTATATTGCAAAAACTACAGGTATCATTCGAAGCTTGAATTTCCGTCCGTCTGTTTATCTGTACTGTCTGCATTGTAATTCTAACGTAAGTATATACCAAACGGGCTTGCGTTTGTAGAATTATGGTCATGCTTTACGTCATTATTGATGTTTAACAACATATCTGTGAGTATCTACTTTCAAATTTGCAACCACGATACCAATTAACCTTAAATACTCGATCGAAAACCTGTGCCGATCGGTAGTAACCAGATTGGTCGACACGATCATCTTTGTACGCCACATACTGGAAACGTCAAATGCGTTGCAAATGTTGATTACCAAAGGATAATTCAGTAACGAGCATTTTTTTCCTGCGTTTCCAAACCATTCCATTTACTGCACACACGACAATGCAATTGAAGAATTGAACACTTATCTGATGTGTTCATCATCATTATCAATTGCCCTGCACTGACTGTGTTAATTGTAAAAACATGTTGATGTCTTTGTGTTCCTCAAACATGACTTTTTGTATTATTTCACTAAAATGTGATATTTCACATAAATGTGAATTCCTATATTGCGTACACAACACATGTTGTCAACACATACCAAGTTGAAAGTTAACCAATACTGGCGCGCTAAGTATAGGTTATAACTCATATATTGGAATGATATATATTGAAATTAAGTGCTACGCTCGCTCGCTGACGCATATTGATCATTTACCAGATTTACTAAATGAAAACACTTAATAGATATTGTGCGAAATGCCATAATAAATGGATTAGTTGACCAAACATTTGAAAAATTCTGAATATTGGATGTAAGACACAGGAAGGGGCGAGTGAACTATAAGTAAATGAAAGTGTACACACGCAGTTGGAAATGCACACATTAAATGACCAACTCCATGTTGGTTGTTTGAACAAAAACACTGTCACCAAATGCAGTAACTACATTTAGGATGGTTAAATCAATACGGTATAATACACCCCCTACGCCCCAAGCTTGGTGTAAATATATTATCCTTGTTAATGCATTTCGACACACTTTTCTGAAAATTCAGTTCTTCCTATCAATGGCCAAAATTTGTTTTGTTCTTGTATAAGATATGAAATTTGATTCCTGATACTTTATTCCTAATGCCAAACTCTAGAAATACCATGTCTGTATACAAGGGAGGTAATAAACAGTTTACGTCAATACAACGCTTTTGAATTCCGCTATGAAGTTGAATAACACTGTTTGCTTTTGGCGGAGATATAATTATATCGCAAATGTACCGCTACGTACGTATTCTTGTTTGTACATCGAATTGCAACAGGAATTATACAGTTCGCTAATCCGATAAATTGTTCATTGTGAATACAGTCACTATGATGCATGTCATTAAGTCAGTAGGATTGAAATCGTTGATTATTTGGTAATATTAAATGCGTTATTTACAAAGATATTGTCTTGGAATGTATAACATCAATGAACAGTCATACTTGCTTTTTTCGGATAAATTTGAGATTTAATTTTTTATAATCCCGTCATTTTATTTGGTGTTTAAAACATTACTTTTTACATAATTATATGTCAAGTGTTTCAGAGTTGCGTTACTCTCATATCGTGTAATGTCGATTACATTGTTTACACCACTGCATTCTGAGAGACGCGATATTGTCGGCAGGATACTGAATGAAACAAAAGCAAGAACAATGGACGGATTACATTTTAAATGACCACGTGACGCAGATGAGTCTTTTTTCAAGCTTTGGCTTGAATATGATCTGTCGGCAAAAAAAATAATTTTCTGGGTATTGAACCGGTATATTGCTACCTGTTGAATGTCTGTGGTGCGGAGTATATATTTACAAACAATTAAAAAGTAAAGAATACCTCGGGTGAGAGTCGAACTGGTGCTTAACTTTCAATAATACATCTAAATACAGAACGTTTAACCGACTGAGTTATAGAGGCACACACAGTCTAGTTCTATGTAATCACTGGGCTTGTGAATTGGTATTTACCATTTCACGCTGAGTGATGGCTTGCGTTCTCCAACATGACAAGAGAAACCCAAAGTCCGTGCTGTACAATGGAAAATGTGTATTTGTTACACGGATAAAAGGAATTTTATTGCTATGGCTTTTAATTTACACGCTTGAATATTCCCTTCATCGAGCCTCTTGTTTCGGACGCATGCAGGAACTAGAGTGTTCAATGTGTAGCTAGCTTCTACGTGACAGTATAGATATGTAAGAAAGCTGATTCTCCGCATTGCATTCGTCCCAGTGTTTATTTCAATGCAAATATATATTGTAGATATTTACGACAAACCGTTGTCGCGAGGATGTCAACGAGGTTACTTCACATAAAATATCAGTCAGCATGAAGTAATGATCACAGTTCGGTCTTTTCATCCTCATTTCACGGTAAAAACGGGATAGTGTTGCTAACCGTCGTTTGCAGAGATTCATTTCGCCATCACATCGAGCTAACCTACAGTTGGAATCAGTGTTGTTATTTTATTCCAGCTCCGAATACAGTATTCATTAAACGAACGGAAGACAACGTGCACACCTGTAAAAATACATTGCTGCGATCAAAGGTAAAGCACCAGGGTGCAAAGCTTGTTTTATATGCATGTATGTAGTAAGCTCTTCTTCAAATAATTTTATTAGATTTTCTTTTCATAGGATTATTATTACGCGGGAATTGTTTTTCTTAGGTTAGGTCAGTTTCTTGAGACCCTGCAGTCTTTTAAAGGTTGTACCTGAATTGGTATGTTCTGCAGGATATACACGCACACGTACCATGTTTCATTTATATTGCAAAAACTACAGGTATCATTCGAAGCTTGAATTTCCGTCCGTCTGTTTATCTGTACTGTCTGTATTGTAATTCTAACGTAAGTATATACCAAACGGGCTTGCGTTTGTAGAATTATGGTCATGCTTTACGTCATTATTGATGTTTAACAACATATCTGTGAGTATCTACTTTCAAATTTGCAACCACGATACCAATTAACCTTAAATACTCGATCGAAAACCTGTGCCAATCGGTAGTAACCAGATTGGTCGACACGATCATCTTTGTACGCCACATACTGGAAACGTCAAATGCGTTTCAAATGTTGATTACCAAAGGATAATTCAGTAACGAGCATTTTTTTCCTGCGTTTCCAAACCATTCCATTTACTGCACACACGACAATGCAATTGAAGAATTGAACACTTATCTGATGTGTTCATCATCATTATCAATTGCCCTGCACTGACTGTGTTAATTGTAAAAACATGTTGATGTCTTTGTGTTCCTCAAACATGACTTTTTGTATTATTTCACTAAAATGTGATATTTCACTTAAATGTGAATTCCTATATTGCGTACACAACACATGTTGTCAACAAATACCAAGTTGAAAGTTAACCAATACTGGCGCGCTAAGTATAAGTTATAACTCATATATTGGAATTATATATATTGAAATTAAGTGCTACGCTCGCTCGCTGACGCATATTGATGATTTACCAGATTTACTAAATGAAAACACTTAATAGATATTGTGCGAAATGCCATAATAAATGGATTAGTTGACCAAACATTTGAAAAATTCTGAATATTGGATGTAAGACACAGGAAGGGGCGAGTGAACTATAAGTAAATGAAAGTGTACACACGCAGTTGGAAATGCACACATTAAATGACCAACTCCATGTTGGTTGTTTGAACAAAAACACTGTCACCAAATGCAGTAACTACATTTAGGATGGTTAAATCAATACGGTATAATACACCCCCTACGCCCCAAGCTTGGTGTAAATATATTATCCTTGTTAATGCATTTCGACACACTTTTCTGAAAATTCAGTTCTTCCTATCAATGGCCAAAATTTGTTTTGTTCTTGTATAAGATATGAAATTTGATTCCTGATACTTTATTCCTAATGCCAAACTCTAGAAATACCATGTCTGTATACAAGGGAGGTAATAAACAGTTTACGTCAATACAACGCTTTTGAATTCCGCTATGAAGTTGAATAACACTGTTTGCTTTTGGCGGAGATATAATTATATCGCAAATGTACCGCTACGTACGTATTCTTGTTTGTACATCGAATTGCAACAGGAATTATACAGTTCGCTAATCCGATAAATTGTTCATTGTGAATACAGTCACTATGATGCATGTCATTAAGTCAGTAGGGTTGAAATCGTTGATTATTTGGTAATATTGAATGCGTTATTTACAAAGATATTGTCTTGGAATGTATAACATCAATGAACAGTCATACTTGCTTTTTTCGGATAAATTTGAGATTTAATTTTTTATAATCCCGTCATTTTATTTGGTGTTTAAAACATTACTTTTTATTACATAATTATATGTCAAGTGTTTCAGAGTTGCGTTACTCTCATATCGTGTAATGTCGATTACATTGTTTACACCACTGCATTCTGAGAGACGCGATATTGTCGGCAGGTACTGAATGAAACAAAAGCAAGAACAATGGACGGATTACATTTTAAATGACCACGTGACGCAGATGAGTCTTTTTTCAAGCTTTGGCTTGAATATGATCTGTCGGCAAAAATAATAATTTTCTGGGTATTGAACCGGTATATTGCTACCTGTTGAATGTCTGTGGTGCGGAGTATATATTTACAAACAATTAAAAAAGTAAAGAATACCTCGGGTGAGAGTCGAACTGGTGCTTGACTTTCAATAATACATCTAAATACAGAACGTTTAACCGACTGAGTTATAGAGGCACACACAGTCTAGTTCTATGTAATCACTGGGCTTGTGAATTGGTATTTACCATTTCACGCTGAGTGATGGCTTGCGTTCTCCAACATGACAAGAGAAACCCAAAGTCCGTGCTGTACAATGGAAAATGTGTATTTGTTACACGGATAAAAGGAATTTTATTGCTATGGCTTTTAATTTACACGCTTGAATATTCCCTTCATCGAGCCTCTTGTTTCGGACGCATGCAGGAACTGGAGTGTTCAATGTGTAGCTAGCTTCTACGTGACAGTATAGATATGTAAGAAAGCTGATTCTCCGCATTGCATTCGTCCCATTGTTTATTTCTATGCAAATATATATTGTAAATATTTACGACAAACCGTTGTCGCGAGGATGTGAACGAAATTACTTCACATAAAAATATCAGTCAGCAAGAAATAATGATCACAGTTCGGTCTTTTCATCTTCATTTCACGGTAAAATCGGGTATTGTGTTGCTATCCGTCGTTTGCAGAGTTTCATATCGCCATCACATCGAGCTAACCTACAGTTGGAATCAGTGTTGTTATTTTATTCCAGTTAAATGAATGCTATTAACCAAATATACTAGAATATAGCTTCTCTTGGTCATTCGTTATCCATTTAATGGTAAGAACTAACAACTCTGTTCGAAGATTGAACGCGTCTGAGACTGTCCAGCCAGGGGAGAAAAGCGGTATCAGGATATAATGATAAATGAGATCATCAAAAGCTACAAAAGTAAAGATGATATAAATATAAAATAACCACAGACCCCTTACATAAGGCACATGTATGCAAGAATGAAATATTCAATATATTAGGTATACAACGTATATTTACAGGAATAGATTAAATATATGTGTAGAGCTTCGTTGGTATGATTGTTGGTAGACTTATTTATAATAAGCTATTCTATTACTCATACGAACAGTCTTTAATATCGATTACATAACAAAGAGTTCAGAGCACTTTCCACAAATAGCCAACTTCACAGACCTATATTTTGTTCAATTAAAATACGTGACGAATAAAACTTATGAACTAACTTTCCTTAACAAACCACCAACTGTCTTAATTAAAATGTAATTAATACAAGTTATGGAATGGTTTCTGTGAACGGCTATATATAGCATAATTAGCATATGAGCGCCGCTGTACGATTTCCATCCACTTCTTTAAGTGACGTCAATTCCAGAAAACAGTATACTGACAGTAAGCAATATTTGCCTATATGAAAACGAAGTGACCATATGGATTAAATATTGTTACCTGCTTGCAATTAAATAGTGTCATCACATGTTTCGTTTTCTTGAAATGACATTACTTTCAGAAGAGGTTGTAAATACCATAGCAGCGCTCAATTGTAATCTTAGTTAATCGAAAAACCAATAACAATTAAGATAGACATAATTGTAAAAACATATATAAATAAAATAATTATCGTTAAATGAACAGAACGCAGTCAATCATGGCATAAAACAATAAATCATCTAATGTTTTTGTTGGTATTTCAAATAATTGAAATCAAGCACGCGCAGAAGTTTCGTTTATTAGTCATTATTTGAATAAGAAATTCGTTACCAAGGCGATAAATCTGTACTAAACTTTATTTGCAAGAATAGTTTTGCCCCTATACTAGAACAGAAACAATTCTACTTGCAGTTGCAATTTGGTTTACTTTGATGATCACGAAACCATCATTAATTAGATATTGTATTACTGTTTCAATCGTCTTCGATAAAAGGAAGCTAACGGCTAATTTAACTGCGAATCCGTTTTCGGAAATGTGTGGCAATGCTGTATGCGGGGTCCTTGTCAATCGGATCACCTGGGCTATTTTGAATTGTGTTTAATTTTGCGTTTATTTATCGTCCCCACCGGTTCCCACTAGACGACGGATCCGCTACACGTTTCCCAGGTCAGATGTATTATAGTAAACAGTGCAGGAAAACCGCATCACGTATCGAGATATTAGGTATATTCATACACGTGTTATGGCTTCTTGCAATCAAAATCAACAGAAGATGTTTTTTTAGAAAATATGCGAAAAGTACTGGCGGGTTAGCACATTTGACCAGTATACAGTAAAACCTCACTAAAAGTCCACCTCGATATTAAAAAACAAAATGTTTAAGTCCATTTTCTCTGTTTTGATCTTTGTTATTTTAATATTAAGACCGACACAATATTAAGACCACCTCAATAAGAAGAACAGTCTCAAGGGTCCCGAGGGCGGTCGTATGATTGAGGTTTCACTATATATATTATTGAAAAAAAACCGGACAAGTTTGTCATGAATCAATAATAAAGATATTATTCTAGTACTAGGTTGAAAATGATGATGATATTCGCATAATCTAATTTCACACCCCGATCACATTATGTTTCGGCCAACTCGAAATTACATCTCGTGTCTTATACGTAGTAGAGGAACTCTTGTAAATTTATTTAATTACTCAGTCCATCTATCAAACTAAGATTACACTAAGCACCACCATGCGTCTAGCTAGTAGATTTATGTGAACAGAAAGAGACTGTATTTACTCGGTTTTATTGAAGCTATCCGAATATATTACCACGAAAGTCAGACTAATTTAGTATCCGATTTATCGTATAAAGTTGTGTTACTGAGAAAGTAATGATTTAATGAGGCTTTTATAGTTCTTTAACCTTCCATTGACGGCATTTTTGTTGAAATTATCACAAATCACATCGCATATATAACTGTACCACAGGGGACATCGAAACAATTTTCATAAGTAGGTTATTTCCCCTTATATAGAATATTCATAATACATAATCGATAGACTGCGCGACAACCTAATCACGAAAATCGTTTCTATCTCATGTGATATGTCACCTCTGTAAGACAACACCTTTTGGGAAAGGCAAAAGTTGGCCATTGTCGGGAGGTTGTTGCTCTATAAAGGTTCAATTGACAGTAAATTCTAACTACAGGGAAACTTGTTATTGTTGATGACGAGAGGTTGGGGGAGGGTCGATATTGAGAGTTTGAACTGTACCATACAGCAATGAGAAACTACAAGAAAACAAGAAATATCGTGAACAAAAGATGGTCGGCGCAATCTGAAGCAAGCAAAATACATGTAGTTGCAATCTAAAGATTTGTTGTGCAACATTAAATTTCACCGATTCAGTGGATTTCGGTAAGGTAACGTACCCCTTATCGAAAGGTTAACCAATCCGCGTCATGCTTACAAACGTTGGTCGATTGAAGAGAAGTAGGTTTAGTGGTTAACGTAAGCTTTGATTGGTTAACACAACACGGATATGCAAATAGCAACGCCATGTTAGCACGGCTGCGCCGAAAAATATCATGTCGGTTTAACACAACAAACAATGATATCAGCAGGCTACCTCTTTTGACCCTAGTGTATGTTGTTCAATAAGTAATTGGATTTATACTTCTTCATATAGCGACGTAATGGCATCACAATGCATTTGATACCAATCCTTCAAATGTCGAATGTCAATCATTATTTTGACATAATTGATGTCATTTAATATTGAAAGCAGATAATGGAGGAAATGGAAAATAAAGGAACGTAGACGAAAACTGGGATGGATTGGGCGATTATACCAATAAACGAGACAAAGCACGAAACACTTTTATCTGGAATATAAATATAACTTCGTACTATTGTTGAAACATCAATTTGTGACAAGGTTGTAGAAGAAAACTCTCTGAAACAGTTAAACCATACAAAGGACCAACTCAATAATAAGACCACCTCAAAATTAAGACCACAAATTTCATGTCCATTTTTAATATTTTGCTTCTTATACAACACAAGTATTAGGACCACCTCAATAAGATGACTAGTTTTCAAGGGTCCCAAGGGTGGTCTTATTATTGAGGTTTTACTGTATAGATGTTGATGGAGTGTTCTAGAGTAAATTTCACATCAGGGAAATTCAAACGGCTGTGATAAAAGTAAAAGCTTGCAATATGCATTTTAATTAAACTGGCTCACAATTTCTGAAATAAAGTACTGTTTGAAATACGATATTATACTTTAATGGAGTCTCGTAAAGCAATTTCCCTTTCATTTTAATGGATTTGCCAACTGTATCAAATTATTGGCTTGAAGCATATCTTTGAGGCCAGATATTTAGAGAAATATAGTGTTTTTTGTCATTGATAATATCTAAACCCATCTTAGATATTACCATATCTAAGCTAAAAAGTCATACAAACATCCGTTCATTGAAATGCTAAACGTACATCAACTTTGTCCTGCAGACATGTGTGCAATGTGTTTTTTGATAAAGGAAACATTGGAATCAAACCGAGGTTTAATGGATTTTAATGAAACACTTAATGTAATGCCATTTAAGGAATAGTTCATTCTACGTTTATTTTTATGCTTCCCGAAGTGAGATCATATAGTCGCCGCTTTGTCCGTCCAACCGTCCGTCTGTCTGTCCACCACACGCTTTTCAGAAAAACACTCCAACAGCTATGAATGTTTTAAATGCAACTTAGACTATCGATAGCTATCAGTGAGAGGAAGTGCAGAGCGCAAACATCATGACTGTACATTGTGTCATCGTATAATTACATGTATCTCCCCCTTGCATATGATTCACATGAAACTTAGAATACAGATACAGTCGGACCTCGCTCATTCGAATTCATTGATTTCGAATAATATATGGTTTCGAATATCCCTGTTCAAAGCGATGTGTAAGAAGATGTATCGGGATCTGATATTTTATTCGGATGATACCAATTATTCGGATAGATATTTGTCGAATAAACGTGGTCCGATTGTATTATCTTTAGTCAAATTGTCATGGAGAAAATACGCCTCACCCGGGCTTCCAACCTACGATCTTTATATTGAGTTAACTTGACATGCCAATAACACATGTCACGAAAGAAACTTCACAATGATTTATATAATACATATCATGGGCTATATCTATCGGTCTTACACTCTTTAAATTAAAAGAAATAATGTGCTTAAGGAAAGTAATCCCGTAATGATATATATAGTTATGTATGACTATCCAAACATCGAAATAAAAATACAGAAATACCTGACTTAAAGACCACCTCAAAAACAAGACCCCCTTTAAATTAAGAACACCATTTTCGCAGTTTTGCTTTTACTCAACCTCAATATTATGACCATCTCAATAAGAAGACCAGTGTTCAAGGGTCCTAAATGATGGTCGTATTACTGCGGTTTTACTATATACCCGTTGATCACTGCCGTCAATATTTCAATGTCAGATTGAATGACGAATTCCTTAAAGGGGAAAGAGTATTACATAGAAGCATTGGAAGGTTACAATATCACAACAGGGGATCTGGACACATATATGTATAACTATAGGACGGGGCACAACACAAAACCAAACAAGAGGGGTTTGGGGACAACACATGATGCAATCTTCTACGCAGTGATCTCCCCTTACAGGCAATGTATCGTAGAGTAATAGAATAACCGGTGCGAGGATTTGCGCAAGACTGCACAACAATTTAGACATAGAGAGCAACTTCTGGGGGCTTTTCTCAGCCTTAGAAATGTCAGTATCAAAGCTGGGGACTAAATTTTAATGGCATGTCAATAATTGTAATAAGTTTATGGTTCGACTGCCACCACTACTCGTAAAGAGAGATTTAGTTGTTACAGGGAACGTCACATACGCAAGACAATGCCTCCCCACACAGACCCCCGGGAAAACAACAATCTACAAATCATTATGCACTGAGGATGCGCTAGTGGAAACATACGAGGAAATAAGGGTGCAAGGAATGGTATTGTCGACCATAAAACAACTAACTAGGAGAATTTAGGAGGACAATTTGGAGGGAAAAGTTTAATGGTTGCAATACATCACGGAATTAGTCAAGAAAGTCAGTAATGATAGGCAGAAAGGAGAGAAAAAAACATGAATATTATATCATGTAAAATAACTACACATGGAGAAGGGGGACTTAACACACATCTAAAAACATAGAATACATAATAAACACACAGCAATTTACAGCCGTGGAACTGTCATTAAATTACTAATGGTTTAAATCGATTTAACCGCTAGTTAACCTCACACTTAACCGCTGTATGGTCATTGATTTCCAACATATAAACCTATTTTAACTAAGTAGGCAGTACTTGATCATTACAAACAATGAATCATTACGTACACAGTAACATATACAAAGCCAAATCGTACAGAGTTGTCGTGAGTGTATCCAAAAATGGTACAGTTGCATTTCTACACATGCTATCCAGTCGGAAATGGCATCTTGATTTTATAGACTTTGATCTTAATCAAATAAAACGAACGAACGGATTGATTTATTTCTTTCCTCTGTTTAATGATGTAATAAAACCAATGAAGGACATTGTATGTCTCCATAGCTCTCGAACGTCAATTATTCGCACCCAGTGCATCTCGTAACTCATTCTAAGTTAGAAAATAATTACCCCTGTCGGATCATTCTTTAAAATAATTTTACAATGAGAATGAGTTGGCGCTTGATTATTGCATATGATTTATATTCATAATAATTCCAAGAAAATATATTGAGCATTCATAAGAGTCTAGACCCAACCTGTCAAAGATCTGCACCAGGCAATCTGTTTCCAGGAAAGTTTTAGTTAGGCCATGGGTTTCTTTGCTTTTAAAATGAGCGCCTATTCGATATAAGATTATATCTGAGACTTCTAGATTTAGGAGTGACTTCCTCCATGCTCCGAAACACTAGATTCCATACCGCGAAATTCAAATACTCCTAACCTCGATGGAAAATATTTAACGCCTTAAGCCTGGTCACCAAGAACGGGTATAAGCCATTTTGAGATTTGGAAAAACATTTCCGTCGAAATGTTTTAGTGAGTTTTTATTCGTCCTCTAGTTTTTCTGAGTATCAGAACTTGCAAATTTCACTGTCAGCTTAAGATACTTTTCGAGCACTTAATATGTTATAATGTGAATGATTAAGAATACACAACTTAAATTAAAATGCGTCATCATGATGTACAATATATTTCTTCGGATTTTGAGAATAAAACATGTCCCGAATAGGAATCCACTTACATAAATATAAATATTCATATTACCATCATATTTAATATCTGCGTTCCAGTTTCTTCATGACATAAATTTACTAATGGTAATTATGTTGTATGTTTATATTTGTTACACATATATATTTCTGTTGATACATTTTAATTTTGGAAAGACATTGTACATGTATCAGAAGTAACCAAGTTGTAAAGGATTCCTTAATTCACGAGATCAGTCCTGGAATTTCGGATATGTTAGTATGTATGTTTGGGTTTTACGCCGTTTCTCAAAAGTATTTCATTTATATACGGCGGCCAGTTGACCTAACCAGTGCTCCTGGGTTACCAACATGTACTTGCCTACTCCTCCGCAAGTAACTGACAGTTTCCCTCCATAAATCAGAAAACTTCGCATAGAAGTAGATAGTTCAAGAAACGCATAGAATCCACCATCTTGTCTGGTGGATGATTTACAACTTAATTTAGCTTATTCATGCAAGTGCGCCACTTTAAACGTGTCTTTCCGATACTCATTTGTTACACAAGTACTGCGTCGTCCTCTTGCTGACGACAGCAGAAAGGCATTATGGTGAAGATTTGTAGCATTGTGAAGAGACAAGATCATTTAGTAGAGAGCTAGACGGGAGTCAAAATACTCGTTAGGAAAAGGATCATCGGTATCAAATCATCCTTGAATTAATTGACATTATCATGAGCGCGATTTTATAGACGAGAAATCAATTATTCATTATATAAGCGAAATGGATTGACATCCTTCCGGATGTAAAGATTAAAATAATTACAGGTGTCCTTTAAAGATAGAATGCGAGACGATTGATATTTCCTGATACTAGTTGTCAATGAAACGATTGTCACTTCTTCATCCACATTTCATAGAAGTTGTCAATAGATGCAAAGAATAACGGTCTTGATGTAAATATTACTGACTTTCTTGACTTGTTCCTTGATATATTACATCCATTATTAAACTTTCCGTCATGTTGTCCCCATAATGTCTCCTTAGTTGTTTTTCATAGTCTGCCAGATCATTCCTTACACTCTGATTCAAATCTAAGTTGAATTTAATCCAGGACAAGTCTGTTTTAAAGGCTATAAATGACACCCACAAAACGGAATAGCACCATATAATAATCGTTACCTGTACAGTATACAGGGAGTCTGTCCAGTCAGATCATGGTGACATATAATATGCAGGGTTGAATCTGACCAACTTTCTGATAATGAATGGCCTTGATTTTATTCTCGGACAACTGGCTTCCCATGTTGGACAAGTCACATTTAATATGTACACCTATCCGGGACAAGTGTATATGAGGAGAATTTCTAGAGCCCTGTAAATGCGTATTTAATTATTATTTTAATGCATGTTATATTAACAAAATTGAATATTGCAGTCAAGTAGAAACTGTCTAAAGCGTACCCAAAAGCAAAAACGGGTGTTCTCCAAGCCTCTGTGTGCTTCTATGGTGGGTGTGTATTTTGTGTGGTCTTTCCTGCTCACTTTAATATCATTGTTACAGGCAATGTTGAAATTGCAAAGTACCCTGGAATAAAGCAGACTTTTAGATATAAACACATCACCAATCAGCCAATCCTCCACGTGTCAGCTAGTAAACTGAAACAAAATTAATTAGAAAATTCTAATTGAAACCATTATTCAATGAAATGAAACATGGCTATCTATAAGTATTTATTTTGTAGATTATACATACTCAAATACAAATGTGTATCAATATTACAAGATAGGCTATCTTCATGAATGTAAATTAATACCGATGTTATTTAAAGTCGGTGTGTGTATGCACACTTTTTTATACTCATACTAACAAGTAACATTAACGATGTCGGCCTACATATCGCTGCTGACCGACATCAGCCGTATTAGGGATTCCAAGGGTAAGTTTCATACTCTGAATGGACTATAATGGCTGGTAAGCACCGCCTACAAGGCGTAACGTACAAGAACATCGTTCTACAAATTGAAAGAAATTCTAAAACAGCATTTGCAAAACATAACCACATTTTCAAATCAGATTGAATTTTCTTTTTATATTGACACATTTTTGGAAGCATGGACATAAACATTGGAGTCGACTTCAGGAAGTTTGCAGTCTTTTTATTCCGACTTTTAAAAAAATTAAGATGCATCCGCGGATCGAGCAATTTACGTCAAGGAGGGTCCAACTCCTGGTAAGGCAGCGGATCAAACTATAGGATTATATACGGACAACCCCGGGCCTAAATTGCCAAAATCTCCGGACCCCCAGTCCCATTTTGGACCTCGGAAAAAAGAATCTCAATGTGTTTGCGTTGAATAAATGATTCCAAGAATAAACCTGTCTCCTTATGCAGATTTACGTACGTGTGTATACATACACTTTGTAGGTGCCTATCTGGCTGAAGGTAGCCTTATACGTATAATGTATGATAGCGGGAGTTTTGAAACCAGCACTGTTCAGAACCAGAGGTACTGCCTCCACAAGTGTCAGTTTCAGTGGCTCTTCATTTTAAAGACTGCAAGGGTGTCGCAATACATCTGAAAACATGATAAGTCACTAGCGGTTCCAAGGGGGCGCACGGGGCGCGCCCCCTAAGATTCCCCACCATACATGCATGTTTGAGTATAAATTCGAAAATATACAGAGATCTATAATTATGCGATTTTCAAATAAGCTATTCTGATTGAGTGTAGCATTATCATTTATGTTGAATAACTTAAAAACAAAGAATACCAAAAATCCATTGCCGTTTTATAAGGTTGGAGCACAACCAAACATGACCAACAAGTTACGACCCCCCCCCCCCCCCCCCTAGGCCCAAATCCTGGATCCACCCCTGTAAGTAGCATTTAATTTGTAATTTCAATAAAAGATATTGACCATGACACCGTGATAGCATCTGATTATGTATTTCAAGCGATATTAACTCAAGTACATTTAAAAACGCACATTTTTATACCTGTGATATGCCTTTAAAATGTCATTTTAGTGTGTTTTAAAATTTAGCGTTCACCATTGCATAAAATGAAAAAATATCGTGTTACGTTGTTATCTTTTATCCCTAGGTAAGTTTCATGAAATTTCAAATATCTGAAAGTTTGTGTTTTTAAATGTACTTAGTATATACCATGTGTCATTGATTTTATCAGACATCTGACTTAGGATCGATTGCCACTGATTTACAGCGCTAAACATGAACAAATAAGGCCTCTATACTGATTGGTCAATATCCAACGTAGAGAGCTCTCTGCCATCGCTTCTTTCATATATCATATTACCATGTGCAGCTTTCTGTGATAAATATCAAAAGTGATCTACCTTGATTAGCGGCCTTGTTTAAGCCATTTCCTCTAACTTGGATTGTATTTCTTCTCACCGAAAATGACCCCTATCAAACTGGTAAGTAATCAATACTCGATATTGGTTCCATGCTATTAACCGAATATACTCTAATTTAATGTATCTTGATCATTCGTTAGTCACTCTACGGTAAGAACTAACAACTCTGTTCGGAGATTGTACGCGTCTGAGACTGTCCCACCAGGGGAGAAAAGCGCTATCAGGATATTGCCGATTGACACTTTTATACATATTCCAAATTACATGCTGCGGAGGCGTATTCGATTGTCGGTATCTTGAATGCATTTTACGTATAGTTTACAACATGGCAATTTTCTTCTCCATTTATGAATAATAAATAAGAAATATGATAAAACACCATATATCTACAAATTGCCGTGAGCATACTTGGTAGTTGACATTTAATTATTGCAAAATAATTCATTTTGTTTCCATGCCCTATAGATTGCTGCTTAATATACATTTATTCATCTGAATCACGCAAAGGATGCTTATGGAGAATGGTAGGGATACTATTGTCTATGCTTATAAAACACTGAGTGCTTTTTGGTCATTTTTGTATTAAATACATTGTCAAGTCCGGTCATGTCATTTCAAGTATAACGGAAACAAAATGCATCGATTAAACATAATAAAAAATGACCTTTGTGTTCGGAAAGAATTTATATTTAAAATGTGACCAGACTATATTTTAGCTTTTTTGTTTTATACCATTTAAACCCAATTGGTCCCTATATATTCTATAGTAAAACTTTTATCGGAGTTTGTGTTAGTGCGGACATTGAATGATAGGTCCTTGTTTCACATTCACCCATCGGTTTATATGTTTTTTATCTATTATTTCAAGATAATAATAATACTATCTTTATTTCATGAAGATATCACAATAAGCTACAGTTGCAACTTGTTTAGTATGTCGTCTTCAAACAACAACAATGTAAGAAATCAACATTAGAAAAATATCTGCACATCCACACATGTTCATACATACAACATAATTATAATGATAAATGAGATCATCAAAAGCTACATAAGTAACGATGATCTAAAAATAAAACAACCACAGACGCTTTACACAAGACACATGTATGCAAGAATGAAATAATATTGATTCAGCATATAAATATTTCCTGTAACTATTTTGAATATATCTGTATTAGATATACAACGTGTATTTACAGGAATATATCAAATATATGTTTAGACCTTTATTGGTATGAGTGTTGGTAGGTCTATTTATAATGCGCTATTCTATTACTCTAGCTAATAGTCATAAATATCGATTAAGTAATAAAGAGTTCAGAGCACTTTCCACAAATAGCCAACTTCACAGACCTATATTTTGTTCAATTAAAATACGTGACCAATACAACTTATGAACTAACTTTCCTTAACTAACCACCAACTGTCTTAACTGAAATGTAATTAATACAAGTTATGGAATGGCTTCTGTGAACGGCTATATATAGTGACGTCATTTCCAGAAAAGTCACAAGTGACGTCACCATGTACTGACAGTAAGCAATATTTGCCTATATGAAAACGAAGTTTCCTGCATGCAATTAAATGGTATCATTACATGTTTGGTTTTCTTGAAATGACACCACGTTCAGAAGAGGTTGTAAATCCCATAGCAGAGCTCAATTGTAATCTTAGTTAATCTGAAAGCCAATAACAATTTAGATAGACATAATTGTAAAAAAAAATTAAATACAATAATTATCGTTAAATGAACCACACGCAGTCAATCATGGCGTAAAACAATAACTCATCTAATGGTTTTGTTGGTATTTAAAGAATTGAAATTAAGCACGCGAGGAAGTTTCGTTTTTAGTCATTATATGAATAAGAAACTCGTTACCAAGGCGATAAATCTGTACAAAACTTTATTCGCAAGACTATTTTGCCCCTATACTTGAACAGAAACAATTCCACTTGGCAATGCAAAGCAGTTGTAATTTGGTTTACTTTAGTGATCACGAAAACTTTCATTAGTTAGATACATTGTATTACTGTTCCAATCGTCTTCGATCTAAAGAAGATCATGGATAATTTAACTGCGAATCCGTTTTCAGAAACGTGTGTCAATACTGTATTTGCGGTGTCCTTGTTAATCGGATAACCTCGGCTATTTTGAAATGTGTTTTATGTTGCGTATATTTATCGTCGCCACCGGTTTCATATATGGGCGACGCCTCCGAAAGAATGTTAGTTAATTTAGATTTTTGGAGGATAATGCATGATACAGAAGATGCCCCAGTTCCAGAAGCACCCCTGGTTCTTTTAAAAAGGCATCTTACACAGGACATCGGTTTTTCAAAGTTTCATCCAAAAGATTGTAAGTACAGTACGTGATGGCACGGGGGATCGAATCTGCAACCCATTCATTATTAGTCCAATGCGTTCCTATTGGACCATAGATCTGCTACAATTGTGTATAAATGTATGTGTATCTATCGTCGCCACCGGTTTCCAATATGGGCGACGACTCCGGAAGAATATTTGTCATTTTAGATTTTTGGAGGATAGTGCATGATACAGAAGATGTCCCAGTTCCAGAAACACCCCTGGTTCTTTTACTAGCCCGATGGAAAGCATCATACACGGGACCTGGTTTTTTTAAAAATTCTCACCCGAAAGACTGTTAGTACTGTTACTGGTGGATAGGGGATCGAACCAGCGACCCCAGGATTACTAGTCCAGCGCGTTACAATTACACCACAGAACCTTGTCAGATGTTTATGTGTAACAGTGCAGGAACGCCGCAGCACGTATCGAGATATTAGGTATATTCATAAACGTACCTTCTAGGTCTCTTTCCGAACTGTTACGGAAATTGCCGAAATGTTGCGATTGTGTCATTGCGCTTGAACATTAGCTTTAGCCCCTCAAAACCGTATCTGTACTTTGTACTCGTTTCCCAAGTATATGTACTAGTGTACACACACATTTGTATACTAGTTAAAAGAGCTACTCCGCCATTTTGTATTTTTAGAATATTCGTGACCTGAATCGAGGAACATGATTTCAACAGTTTAACATCGATTTTTTGATAATACAAAAAATCATCCGAGGGGCTAAATATGCGAGAAAGTACTGGCGGGTTAGCACGTTTGACCAGTATACAGTAAAACCTTACTAAAAGAACACCTCGATATTAAAAACAAAATGTTCAAGTCCATTTTCTCTGTTTTGATCTTTGTTCAACCTCAATATTAAGACCGCCTCAATAAGAAGAAAAGTCTTTAAGGGTCACAAGGGCGGTCGTATTATTGAGGTTATATTATATATTTGAAAAAACGGACAAGTTTGTCATGAATCAACAATAAAGATATTATTCTATTACTATGTTGAAAATTACGATAATATTCGCATAATCTAATTTCACACCCCGATCACATAATGATTCGGCTAACTCGAAATTACATCTCGTGTCTTATACGTAGTAGAGGAACTATTGTAAATTTATTTAATTACTCAGTCCATCTATCAAACTAATATTTCACTAAGCACCACCATGCGTTTAGCTGGCAGATTTGTGTGAAATATCTGTATTTACTCCGTATTCTTCAAGCTATCCGCATCTATTAACACGAAAGTCAGACGAATTTAGTATTAGATTTATCGTATAAAGTTGTGTTACTGAGAGAATAATGAATTAATGAGGCTTTTATATTTCTTTAACCTTCCATTGACGGCATTTTTCTTGAAATTATCACAAATCACATCGCTCTACATTTCTGTACCACATCGAAAATATTTTTTTATATGTAGGTTATCTCCCCTTATATAGAGAATTCATAATACAAATATATAGACTGGGCGATAACTTAATCACGAATATCGTTTCTATCTCATGTGATCTATCACCTCCGTAGAGCAGGACCTTTTGGGAAACGCAAAAGGTGGCCATTGTCGGGAGGTTGTTGCTCTATAGAGGTTCAGTTGACAGTAAATTCTAACTACAGGGTAACTTGTTATTGTTGATGACGAGAGGTTGGGGGAGGGTGGATATGGAGAGCTTGTACTGTACCAGCAATGAGAAACTACAAGAAAACAAGAAATATCTTTAAAAAAATATAGTCGGCGCAACCTGAAGCAAGCAAATTAGTTGCAATCTGAATATTAAGATTTGTTGTGCAACATAAACAATGGCCTAGATGTTACGATTGCTGGTCAATAGATTATGCTACACTATAGTAACTCCGATACCTATCAGGGGAGATGAGGGTAATAGAAAAAGAATTTCGCTATGGTAACGAACCTCTTATCGAAATGTTAACCAACCCGCGTCAAGGTTACAAACTTTATTCGATTGACTAAAAGTAGTTTAAGTGGTTAACGTAAGATTGGATTGGTTTACACAACTGTGATATGCAAATAGTAAAGCCATGTTAGTACGACTGCGCCGAAAAATATCATGTCTGTTAAAAATGACTTTATATTAAAACAACAAACAATGATATCAGCGGGCTATCTCTTTTGACCCTAGTGTTTGTTGTTCAATAAGTAATTTGGTTTATACTTCTTCATATAGCGACGTAATGGCATCACAATGCATTTGATACCAATCCTTCAAATGTCGAATGTCAATCATTATTTTGACATAATTGATGTCATTTAATCTTGAAAGCAGATAATGGAGGAAATGGAAAATAAAGGAACGTAGACGAAAACTGGGATGGATTGGGCGATTATACCAATAAACGAGACAAAACACGAAACACTTTTATGTGGAATATAAATATAACTTCGTACTTTTGTTGAGTCATAAACATGAGACAAAGTTGTCGAGAAAAAAACTCTGTGAAACAGTAAAACCTCACTTAAAGACCTACTCAATAATAAGACCACCTCAAAATTAAGACCACAATTTTCAAGTCCATTTTTAATCTTTTGCTCTTTATACAACATCAGTATTAGGACCACTTCAATAAGAAGACCAGTTTTTAAGGGTCCCAAGGGTGGTCTTATTATTGGGTTTTTACTGTATAGATGTTGATGGAGTGTTCTAGAGTAAATTTCACATCAGGGAAATCCAAACGGTTGTGATAAATGTAAAAGCTTGCAATATGCATTTTAATTAAACTGGATCACATTTTCTGTTTGAAATACGATATTATACTTTAATGGAGTTTCGTAAAGCAATTTCCCTTGCATTTCAATGGATTTGCCAACTGTATCAAATTATTGGCTTGAAGCATATCTTTGAGTTGGTATCAGGCCAGATATTTAGAGTAATATAGTGTTTTTGTCATTGATAATATCTAAACCCAACTTTGATATTACCATCTCTAAGCTAAAAAGTCAAACAGGCATCCGATTAAGTTCATTGTAATGCTAAGCGCACATCAACTTTGTCCTATAGTCATGTTTGCAATGTGTTTCTTGATAAAGTGAACATTGGAATCAAACCAAGGTTTAATGGATTTTAATGAAACATTTAATTTCATGGCATTTATGGAATACAGTACAACCTCACTTAAAGACCACTCAATAATAACCTCAAAATTAAGACCACAATTTTCAAATCCATTATCACTGTTTTGCTCTTTATTCAACCTCAATATTCAGACCACCTCAATATTTAGACCGGTTTTCAAGGGTACCAAGGGTGGTCATATCATTGATGTTTTACTGTACTTTTTTTCTTCTAAGAAGCAGTCTACGTTTATGTTTATGTTCCCGAAGGGAGTACATATAACAGCCGCTTTGTCCTTCCGTACGTACGACATACCGTCCGTGCCACGCTTGTCCACAGAATCACTCCAAAAGTAATGAATGGTTTAAATGAAACTTAGACTATTGATAGAAATCAGTAAGAGGATGTGCCGAGCGCATGAATCATGACTGTACCTTGAGACATTTCAGAATTATCCCCCCCCCCCTTTATATATTATAATAAGTGTTATAAATATAGCTCTGCGTGTCCGGAGCATAACTCCAAAAGCACCAAAATGATGCACATGAAACTTGGTATATAGGTACAGTTGGACCTCGTTCATTCGAATTCATTTATTTCGAATAATACATGGTTTCGGATAGCCCAGTTCAAAGCGATGTGTAAGAAGATTTATCGGGATCTGATATCTAATTCGGATGATGCCAAGTATTCTGATAGACGTTTGTCGATTAAACGAGGCCCGACTTGTATTATCTTCAGTCAAATTGTCATGGAGAAAATACATTTCTCCTGTGGTTCGAACCTACGAGCTTCATATTGGCAGTAGAGTTTTCAACTTCCTGAGTTAACTTGGCATGCCAATAACACGTGCCACGAAATAAACTTCACAATGATTTATATAATACATATCATTGGCTATATATATCGGACTAGCACTCTTTAAACTAAAAGAAATAATGTACATAAGTAAAGTTATGCAGTAATGATGTATACATGTAAGACTATCCAAAGATCGAAAATAAATACTGTAAGTCCTGACTTAAAGACCACCTCAAAAACAAGAACACAATTGTCAAGTCCATTTTCACTGTTTTTTTCTTTATTCAACCTTAATATTAAGACCATCTCAATAAGAAGAACAATTTTCAAAGGTACTAAAGGATGGTCGTATTATTTCGTTTTTTACTAGATACCCCTTGATCACTGCCATCAATATATTTATGTCAGATAGAATTACGAATTCCTTAAACGTAAAAGACTAGCGCATAGAAGCATTGGAAGGTTACAATCTCATTATAGGGGATCTGCACACATATATGTATAACTTTAGGACGGGGCACAAAACAAAACAAAACTAGAGGGGTTTGGGGACAACACATGATTCAATATCCTACGCAGTGATCTCCCCTTACAGACAATGTAGCGAAGAGTAACAGAGAAACCGATGCATAGAGCGAAACTTCCTGGGACTTCTCAGCCTTAGAACTGTCAGTATCAAAGCTTGGGACCAAGTTTTTATGGCATGTCAAGAATTGTAATAAGTTTATGGTTCGAATGCCACCACTACTCGTAAAGAGAGATTTAGTTGTTACAGGGAACGTCACATACACACGACAATGCCTCCGCAAACAGACCCCCGGGAAAGCAATTTACAAAAGATTATTCGCTGAGGAGGCGCTAGGGGAAACATGCGTGGAATTAAGGGTGCAATGAATGGTATTGTCGGCCGTAAAACAACTAAGGAGAATTTAGGAGGACAACTTTGAGGATGGTTTAATGGATACAATACATCACGGAACTAGTCAAGAAAGTCAGTAATGATAGGCAGAACATGAATATCATATCAAGTAAAAGAACTGCACATGGGGAAGGGGAACTTAACATACATCTAAAAACATGAAAGACATAATAAACACAATTTACAGCCGTGGAACTGTTAGTAAAATACTTGGGGTTTGAATAGATTTAACCGCTAGGTAACCTCACACTTAACCGCTGTATGGTCATTGATTTCCAACATATAAACCTATTTTAACTAAGTAGGCAGTAACTTATCATTAAAGCAATGAATCAGTACGTAAACATATACAAAGCCAAATCGTACAGAGTTGTCATGAGTGTATCCGAATATGGTGCAGTTGCATTCCTACACATGCTATCCATTCGGAAATGGCATCTTGATTTTATAGACTTTGATCTTAATCAAGTAAAACGAACGGATTGATTTATTTCTTTCCTCTGTTTAATGATGTGAAAAAACCAATGAAGGACATTTTATGTCTCCTTGGCTCTCGAACGTCAATTATTCGCACCCTGTGCATCTCGTAACTCATTCTAAGTTAGAAAATAATTACCCTTGTCGGATCATTCTTTAAAATATTTTTTGCAATGAGAATGAGTCGGCGCTTGGTTATTGCATATGACTTAAATTCATAATAACTCCAAGAAAATATATTGAGCATTACTGAGAGTCTAGACACAACCTGGCAAAGATCTGCACCAGGTAATCTGTTTCCAGGAATGTTTTTAGTTAGGCCATGGGTTTCTTTGCTTTTAAAAGGAGCGCCTTTTTGATATAAGATTATATGTGAGACTTCTAGATTTAGGAGTGACTTCCTCCATCCGAAACACTAGATTCCATACCGCTAACTTCAAATAATCCTAACCTCGATGGAAAATAGTTAAGGCCTTACGCAGGTCACCAAGAACGGGTATTAGCCTTTTTGAGACTTGGACAAATATTTCCCTCAAAATGTTTTAGTGAGTTGTTATTTGTCCTCTACTTTTTCTGAGTATCAGAATTTGCAAATTTCACTGTCAGTTTAAGATCATTTTCGAGCACTTAATATGTAATAATGTGAATGGTTAAGAATACACAAACAAAATTAAAATGCGTCATCATGATGTACAATATATTTTTCGGCACACCAAAGTTTGGGGATAAAATATGTCCTAAGTAGGAATCCGCTTAGGTTGAGTAATATTTAATATCTGCGTTCCAGTTTCTCCTTGCATTTGCTATAACTTAACTAGTATCTGATCTAGACATAACATTACTGATGGTCATTCTGTTGTTCGTATATACTAGTTACAAATATATATTTCTGTTAATAAAATTAATTTTTGAAATACATTGTACATGTATCAGAAGTAAGCATGTTGTAAAGGATTCTTTAATTCACGAGATGAGTCCTGTAACTCCGAATATGTTGGTATGTATGTTTGGGTTTTACGCCGTTTCTCAACAGTATTTCAGTTATATACGGTGGCTAGTTGTCTTAACCAGTGCTCCTGGGTTACCAACCTGTACTTGTCTACTCCTCCGCAAATAACTGACAGCTTCCCCCATAAATCAGAGAACTTCTCATAGAAATACGTAGTTGAAGAAACGCATAGAATCTACCATCTTGTTTGGTGGATGATTTACAACTTAATTAAGCTTATTCATGCAAATACGCCACTTAAGTGTCTTCCCCACACTCATTTTTTACACAAGTACTGTGTCGTCCTCTTGCGGACGACAACAGAAAGGCATTTTGGTGAAGATTTGTAGCATTGTGAAGAGATAAGATCATTCAGTAGAGAGCTAGACGAGAATCAAAATACTCGTTAGGAAAAGGATCATCGGTATCAAATCATCCTTGAATTAATTGACATTACCATGAGCGCTATTTTATGGACGAGACATCAATTATTTACCATATGTTCTCTGGAGCATATGAGCGAAATGAATTGACATCCTTCAGGTGTCATTTAAAGATGGAATTCGAAACGATTGATATTTCCTGATTCTAGTTGTCAATGAAACGAGTGTCATTTCTTCACCTTCACCCACATTTGTCTGCTTCATTTCACAGAAGTCGTCAATAAATGGATCGGTTTTGATGCAAATGTTACTGACTTTCTTAACTTGTTCCGTGATCTATTACATCCATTATTAAACTTTCAATTATGTTGTCCCCATACTTTCTCCTTAGTTGTTTTTCATAGTCTGTCAGACTATTCCTTGCACCCTGATTCCCACACATGTTTACCCTAACACCTCCTCAGTGCCTAATGTTTTGTAGTCTGTTCTTTTCCCGGGGACTCTCTGGGGAGGCATTGTCTTAAGTATGTGGCGTTGCATGTAACAACTTAGTCTTTATTTGTTTAAAATCTTCTGTTTTCTAAATGCGTATTTAATTAATATTTTAATGCATGTTATATCAACAAAAATGAATATTGAAGTCAAGTAGAAACTGCCTCAAACCAACCCAAAAGCAAAAAAGGTGTTACCCATACCTCTGTGTGCTTGTATGCCAATGTATATCAATTAGCCAATCCTCCACGTGTCAGCTATTAAACTGAAACAAAAATTCCAATTAAAACCATTATTAACCAGTATGTACGAAAAACTGGTTTCCTTATACGAAAATAGCAAATTGCCTTTAATTGCTTTTGCAGCAAAGTGGCTAAATAATTTCCCTAAAGTAGTTTGAACCAGTTTTAAATGTGATTCACTATTTAAGCTAATCTTATTGAACACACGTCGTTTTCGCTTTTATATTTTGAAATAGGTCAGCCAAGTACTCGTATATACTATTAACCAAAAAGATGTACTTAAGCACAGCTATTTCTCAAGTTTATTTTTAATGTCTTTGCAAGTTTTTTACAGCGGAATCGAGTTGGTCGGGATATAAATGCATCTTTGATACGGGTACAAGAATGGTAGAGCTTTTGTCAGTACATCTAGCATTGCAACATGAACTGTCCTGGGGTGGTATTCACGAAACATTTAATGGTTTACCTTAAGATTGTCCTTATCCTTATTTATTTACCTTAGTGAAAGATAAGGAAATCCTTAACCTTAAAGTTTTCATCAGTGCCACTTAAGGATGTCCTTACCAAAGGAAAATCTTAACCTTAAGGAAAATATTAATTCATCTAAAGAAAATGGACGCTACCTTATCTTTTAAAGAACAAAAATGCCATATGTTGTTTCGTGAATACCACCCTGGTGTTTTTTGAGGCTGTCCCTTGTGTATGTGACATTTCCTCCTCGGCTTCTTCATTCTTTATTAGGGTGAATTATTATGAAGTTTGTTTTGGTGAATAATCGGATTTAAACGACTATTTTATTGTAGTCTTAACAAACACGAGATGTTGTGGCGGTAGTACGTAATTGGATTGTGAACGGAAAACGTATTATCATCTCAGTCAATGTTATGATTTTGGTAAACACCAGACATTTGGTAATACGACGGATAAGTGCGATGTTGGTATGCCGTTAAGCTGGTTTAAGACCCCCGTGTTTTTGTGACACTACCATAGCCGTAGGTAGTTGTACTGTCTCGTTTCTCTTGTTGCTTTATTGTGCGTTGTGTCGTTCAAAGTAAAGGTCATGAGTTCATTGATGATGCTGAATTTTGTTTCCTTATCTTTAACATTTCTACTCAGTGTGTGTGCCTCCTGGTCCGTTTGGTATTGCTCTTGTATCCATACTTGCGTGTACAGCCTCTCTTGTTTTTGTCTAACTAAATTGTTAATCTTGAATTCCCTGCTTCGTACGTTTTCGTATGTTTGGAGATGGTCAGTCATTGACTGTGATTGTGTATAACAACACATGTATTTAACAACAAACATAGGCTTTTGTCTGAATGTTGGCGTATGTAAAACAAATAGACAATAACATTATATCACGATCAATGTTTTCCCATTTATCAGAAAATTCAGACAAATTAAGCAGTATGTTATCGTAAATCGAGACACCCACTATGTATTAATAGTCTCTATCAAGTGATCAAATGAAGGTATTGCATACATAGTATTTATATTGTCAGCTTCTGAATCAAATTTTAAATATTAAGAATGAGGCACACAAATGATCTAAGATTATGTTGACAGGACAGGACATTGCTTGTTACTCCTGGTTGGAAACCATGGAACGCTGGTTCGGTCAACAAGCCTTTGTGAAATACTATGGACAAACCCGGTCTAGAATTATGTATGAGAACTGAGCTATTGAAAATGAACTTCAGTTATTCGATGTATCTAAGTACACGAGTATATATTAACCCTAGCTGGCGATGGGCTTGGCATTTTTGAAATAATCATGTTAAAAATGAACATTTTACTTTTATGAATGTGTTTAAGACTCGTATGGAAGAGTAAACATTCTAAAAAGTGTAGCGTCAATAAATAAAGTGATTATTTATTTAGTACATTTCTGGATTATTATTTTCATTTCAAATTCAGCCGAAATTGATGAAGCCAAAACTGCCATTTATGAAATGGAATTATCCCTCCAATTTCAAATTATTGTTCTTAAATTTTGGCTTGGAATATACAGTTTCAGCATTTGAACTAATATACGTCTTAGCTATGCCAAAAAATGCATTCCAGCATTAAAATAATATTAAACTTAAGATTGTAGACGTGCAAGCCAAATATACCATTAACCTCTATATACTTATGGCATTAAGTTGAACAGTTACAAACATTCACTTAAAAGTTAAACTATATAGTAGCAAGAAATATCTTGAAAAAAGAATTAAAAGATGGTCGGCGCAATTTGAAGGTTAAAAATTAGTTTTGCAACATAAAAAAATGCCGAGACGTTTATTGTTACGATTGCTGGTCACTCCAGATCCAAAATGGATTTCAGTTAATTCACTGAAATTCAGTGGATTTTGGTAAGGTAACGTACCCTTTATCCAACGATTAACCAATCCGCGGCAAGCTTACAAACGTTGTTCGGTTGAAGAGAAATTGCCTTGGTGGTTAACGTAAGATTGGATTGGTTTACATAACACTGATATGCAAAATAGCAGACTCTATTCGACGAAAAAGCTATGAAAATACGCAAACATTTTGGCAAAGACAATTTTCAATGTATATAATATATATTTTGTAATTAAAGAAATGTTGAACTCTGTCTACCAGTAAGAAACATTTTATGAAATTTTACAGAACTGATAATATTGTTCATAATCTAGGCATATTATTGAATGCCGAAAACTGGTGAGTGTTGAGTTTAGTGTGTCACAGCCAGAATATTATTTTTATATTGATTTTAATTTTTAAGAAGGTATTAACTCCTTACATCGTACATTACAAAGTTGACCTACCCTACATTCAGTCTTTACATTGAAAGAAATCTTGAATGACATCTAATTTTTCAGTGCGGTTGTTTGTTAATGCACATTTTGGCCCCATTCACCGGGAAATCTACAATATATCTTATAAAAATAAACGAAATAAATAATTCAAATCGCGTGTTTCACACGCCTATCAATTAGTCTCAATTACCCGTCCCTACCACTTACCTACAAGGTGCGCAGGGAATCAATATAGCATATCAATTAGCATCACTAAGTTGAACAGTGATGTGCGTTTCTTACCTTCTGGGTAGAAGAACAGGAAACTAAAGTACAAATATTAACATCGAGACGGAAGTGATGTCATATGGTTCTCAATGGAATGAGTTTGTCTGATCTTACCCAGTATTTGAAGCTATAATAAAACATTTATGACAGATTTTTTCTAAATTACTCATAAATGCCAGTCGTCAATTGAGACATTATAAAACACTTCATAAGACGCAATTTATTTTTGTTTGAACAATTTCTCAGATGTTTTCTACAGTGCCTTCGAGTAGACAGGTCCGAATATATTTGTGGTAATTTGTGGTAATTTTATCAAAACACAAGCGGGAGACAATGCGACAATATGGCAATTATGCAGTAAACGTCTTGACGTTTTTGTATTTGGACTCACTCAGAATTCTATACGGCGAAATAAATCTGAATTCGAAGCCTATTGTTTTTGGCACAGCTAACATGACTTTGCTATTTGAATATCAGCGTTGTGTCAACCAATCAAATCTTACGTTAGGCGTTAAACGTAATTCTCTTCAAATGAACAACGCTTGTAACATTGACGTAGATTGGGTAACTTTTCGTTAAAGCCTATATATTTTGCCAATACTAAAATGACATGTTTATTGTTATGTATTTTCTTCTTCAGAAGGAAAGTAATGAAAGAAAACATTTTGATCACGACAGATATTTACTGTTTTAAGTAGCTGTTAGTCCATTCCAAATTTTATCTATGATTACGGTACATCTTTCGAAACCTACCTACCAGTCAGAAAACAAATAAAGTCACGATACAAAATATTTTGTATCAATAACATCTTTCTTCCCACAAAGAACGACATTATAATACAACTACAGTAAAACCTGACTTAAAGACCACCTCAGTAAGAAGACCACCTCAAAATTAAGAACACAATTTTCATGTCCATTTTCAGTTTTTCTCTTTAGTCAACCTCAATATTAGGACCACCTCAATATTAATTCCAGTTTTCAAGGATCCCAATGGTGGTCGTACTATTGAGGTTTTAAAGTACATGTACACATTAACAAAAACAGCAGATTGAATGATTTTCAGCTTTTGAACATGGTCATTGGCTACCTGACACATTAGTATCGGCCATTGCCGTTATGTTTTAACATCATTACCGGGTATTTTGGAAATTTTCAGATTTGTTTCTTTGCGCCTGACTGCCGAAAACCTACACGCCTGAGGACGCTAAACATAGCTGCATATTGGTATGACCTTAATTAATGAATGTACGGTCATGCAATTTATGCATACACACATTCTATAGTAACTCCGTGATGTTCTCTTTTATCCACACTAAACTGGAGGAAAATGGAGCGAACGATTATAAGCCATATGGGGTTAAATTTACACTGATGACGTCATGTTTTCCCTCAGTTTCAAATTGCAATTTTTGACTTTTTTGTTGTTTATCAGAACGTAATGAAACATAGAACACGTGGTCTATATTTATTTCATAGTCCGTTTATCGTTTAGTATTCCCTCATCTTTTCTATGTAATGACTATATCGCAGGTAACTGAACATTCATAAATAATGTTAGTTATAAAAAGGTGTGGAAAAGATTGCGCTAAAATACGACTACGTTTAGTTTGCGTATCATGCCCCCGGGGTACTAATATTCACTATGGGGAGGTATAGATACTAACTTAGATTCGATATTTTTGCTAATATCTATTTAATTATACGGTCAATTATTACGAAATTTTGAGTACATTTTGGTAAATTCATACGCAATTTTTCCACAAAAATACATCACATACATTGCTCACACAGAATTACTGAACATAAGATTCTCTAATATAATGACAATTCAGTATATCTTCAAAGCCATTCACACGTTATTTAGCAGTTGTATATAAGGTGTCTGTTTTGCTGCATTAACTGTCTGTATAGTCCAGCGTATGGTGTTTTCTGCTTAACACTTGGCTTGGTCGGCGGTTGTTTCCCCATATCCCTTCTTCCCTCATAGATAAGAAGGGGTAGCCGTCGACCTTGTCATGTGTTTTGTGGAGTCGTCTTTACGCATTTTCTGTTTGTCTCTTGTTAGAGACGAACAACTGCATGATGCGTGTATGTGGTCGCACGGTCATGATACGCTCCTTGTCTGTTGTCTTCAAGTATTATAGAGTTAATGAAAATTAATCAAATTAGTTTTTATATGATTAAGATATCATAAATTCAATTGCTATTACTTAAAACTTCACCACTCGGGTACTACAAATAGGTTCTTACCTCCACCCTTAATTTTATAACACTAGATCTTAATTTTATAACACTAGATGAGTCAGTGAAACTCTGTTGGTATGTGATTTCTATTAAGTACGTTTTATAAACAAAACAAAACCAGACAGGGAGCGTATCATGACTTGTATTCCATTTAGTATCATAAAGCTATCTGAATAAAAAAAGTAAATACACAACAAACCAGGTATTTTCCAACCATCAGGATGGAAACATTCTAATAACACTGGACTGCGTTGGACTGCACCAGTATGTTGAATTACCTCCCTTTAATATATGCAAATTTAAAAACCTGTTTAAATTAATTAAGGAAATTTATATATCAAATGCAAGCAAGGGAGGTGGTGGGTGAATGTTACATGTATATTAATATTTTAAATGGAAATCCTGTTTATTTATTTTCTGTCTACGGAAATTACCGGAAACGCACGAAGACCAACCAGAGCAAGGTCGGAATTGGCCGAACGCGATATCTATTAATTGATCTACCAAGGATCGCGTAGAATCAAAGCACTGGGAGTGTAAACATATATCATGTAGAATCAAAGTAATTAGGGTACGAATAGGAACATTTGTTTTACATTCGAATTGAGCTTGTAATGAAGAGTCATGATATTTTCTTATAAACCAGAAAGGTTGGTGAAAAAGGAGTATTATTTCCAATGATTGTTTGATACTTATGGTGGTAATGTAGCTATTGCAATTACAATCACCAAACTAAAATGAACAGTGTAAATTTAAGCAAAACCTGCTGTTCAATTTCCCAACATTGGTGACTAATTCACATATTCGTGACACCAGTCTTCGTTAAATCAAAGTGTGTTGTCGATACTAACACGGTGGCTCTGCGACTTGATAGAATACGTATATATATATTTCCAAAAATTAGATCCATTTTGGTATGGCCTCATTCCCTTTTGAAGACTTTTTTCTTTCAACATCTTTTGCTTTCATTACCCCTACAGTTTATGATTATTATTAATGGTTTTTACTTGAGACCTGAAAGAACCAATTTGGGATACATTTCTCTACTCAAGTTTGCTTCAAATAACAAATGTATACATCAATATTAATACAACGTGTTTTCAACAAAAATTCAACCTTCATTTACAAAAACATTTATCCAGTACTTAAACTTTCTACAAAATCCTTTTTGAACGTAACTCTTTAGATACCTTTGTAAAACTGTCTATATGACTATTTCAGTCACGTACTCGTATTTGATTCACTAAGATATTTCGTGAATTTACCGAAATCCAGTTTGGATCTGGAATGACCAGCAATCGTAACATCTCGGCATTGTTTTAGATTGCACTAGACAACTTAACCTTCACATTTCGCCGACAATCTTTTTTCAAGATATTTCTTGTTCTAATTGATCACTGTTATATCGCCATATTTGCCAAAATGGGTGATAAACTCATAATAATTTATTTCAATAAACACATACCCATCTTTGCAACGCTAATGCTCTAAAACAACGGATACTTTAACTTAATATTGTCCTTTACAAGTGCAGTGAAAACTATTTGTGTGAAAAACAGAAAATATTCATTGGTTGACCAGTTAGAACAATGTAACAGTGTAAATCAATATGTTTTGAACTAGGGATTGCTGACCTTACGAGCTTACAAGAGCTGACCTTGCTGTATGATGCAATTTGTAATAAAATCTTCAGAAAAGTCTAGCTCTGGAAATGACTGTTGCTCGGTTGTAATAAAATCCTGGAATTATGGTCATTTCCATCAATTTGTCATTATGCTGCTTCGTAAAAGACATGATAATGACTTAGTAGCGAGTGATTTAATTCAACCGTCACTCTTACAAAGGACACATGACCTATACAAGTTATGTAGTGCCACATATAGTCCGTGCCGCTTATAGTTCGCGGTGGTGTTGGTGGTGGGGATGACTTTGTTTTTTGTTTTTGTGTTTGCGTTTATTTATCGTCGCCACTGGTTTCCCATATGGGCGAAAAGTCAGACGAATTAAGTATCAGATTTATCGTATAAAATTGTGTTACTGAGAAAGTAATGATTTAATGAGGCTTTAATAGTTATTTAACCTTCCATTGACGGCATTTTTCTTCAAATTATCACAAATCACATCGCTCTTCATGTCTGTACCACATCGAGAAATAGGTTTAGTGTTTAACGTAAGATTGGATTGGTTTACACAACTGTGATATGCAAATAGTAAAGCCATGTTAGTACGACTGCGCCGAAAAATATCATGTCGGTTAAAATGACTTTATATTAAAACAACAAACAATGATATAAGCTGGCTACCTCTTTTGACCCTAGTGTTTGTTGTTCAATAAGTAATTTGGTTTATACTTCTTCATATAGCGACGAAATGGCATCACCATGCATTTGATACAAATCCTTCAAATGTCGAATGTCAATCATTATTTTGACATAATTGATGTCATTTAATCTTGAAAGCAGATAATGGAGGAAATGGAAAATAAAGGAACGTAGACGAAAACTGGGATGGATTGAGCGATTATACCAATAAACGAGACAAAACACGAAACACTTTTATTTGGAATATAAATATTACTTCGTACTTTTGTTGAGTCATAAACATGAGACAAAGTTGTCGAGAAATAAACTCTGTAAAACCTCACTTAAAGACCTACTCAATAATAAGACCACCTCAAAATTAAGACCACAACTTTCAAGTCCATTTTTAATATTTTGCTCTTTATACAACATCAGTATTAGGACCACCTCAATAAGATGACCAGTTTTCAAGGGTCCCAAGGGTGGTCTTTTTATTGAGTTTTTACTGTATAAATGTTGATGGAGTGCTCTGGAGTAAATTTCACATCAGGGAAATCTTAACGACTGTGATAAACGTAAAAGCTTTCAATATGCATTTTAATTAGACTGGCGCACATTTTTTGAAATAAAGTACTGTTTGAAATACGATATTATACTTTAATGGAGTTTCGTAAAGCAATTTCCCTTTCATTTCAATTTGTTTGCCAACTGTATCAAATTATTGGCTTGAAGCATATCTTTGAGTTGGTATCAGGCCAGATATTTAGAGAAATATAGTGTTTTTGTCATTGATAATATCTAAACCCAACTTTGATATTACCATCTCTAAGCTAAAAAGTCAAACAGGCATTCGATTATGTTCATTGTTATGCTAAACGCACATCAACTTTGTCCTATATTCATGTTTGCAGTGTGTTTCTTGATAAAGGGAACATTGGAATCAAACCGAGGTTTAATGGATTTTAATGAAACATTTAATTTCATGGCATTTAAGGAATACAGTAAAGCCTCAATTAAAGACCACTCAATAATAACCTCAAAATTAAGACCACAATTTTCAAATCCATTATCACTGTTTTGCTCTTTATTCAACCTCAATATTCAGACCACCTCAATATTTAGACCACTCAATATTTAGACCGGTTTTCAAGGGTACCAAGGGTGGTCATATCATTGATGTTTTACTGTACACTTTGCTTCTAAGAAGCAGTCTACGTTTATTTTTATGTTCCCGAAGGGAGTACATATAACAGCCGCTTTGTCCGTCCGTACGTACGACATACCGTCCGTCCGTCCCACGCTTGTCCACAGAATCACTCCAAAAGTAATGAATGGTTTAAATGAAACTTAGACTATTGATAGAAATCAGTTAGAGGATGTGCCGAGCGCATGAATCATGACTGTACCTTGAGACATTTCAGAAATATCTCCCCCTTTATATATTATAATAAGTGTTATAAATATAACTGTGCTTGTCCGGAGCATAACTCCAAAAGCACCAAAATGATTCACATGAAACTTGGTATATAGGTACAGTTGGACCTCGTTCATTCGAATTCATTGGGTCCGATTTTATTTCGAATAATACATGGTTTCGGATAGCCCAGTTCAAAGCGATGTGTAAGAAGATTTATCGGGATCTGATATTTAATTCGGATGATGCCAAGTATTCTGATAGACGTTTGTCGATTAAACGAGGCCCGACTTTTATTGTCTTCAGTCAAATTGTCATGGAGAAAATACGTTTCTCCTGTGGTTCGAACCTACGAGCTTCATATTGGCAGTAGAGTTTTCAACTTACTGAGTTAACTTGGCATGCCAATAACACGTGCCACGAAAGAAACTTCACAATGATTTATATAATACATATCATTGGCTATATCTATCGGTCTAGCACTCTTTAAACTAAAATAAATAATGTACATAAGTAAAGTTATGCAGTAATGATGTATACATGTAAGACTATCCAAAGATCGAAAATAAATACTGTAAGTCCTGACTTAAAGACCACCTCAAAAACAAGAACACAATTTTCAAGTCCATTTTCACTGTTTTTTTCTTTATTCAACCTTAATATTAAGACAATCTCAATAAGAAGAACAATTGTCAAAGTTACTAAAGGATGGTCGTATTATTTCGTTTTTTACTAGATACCCCTTGATCACTGCCATCAATATATTTATGTCAGATAGAATGACAAATTCCTTCAACGTAAAAGACTAGCACATAGAATCATTGGAAGGTTACAATCTCATAATAGGGGATCTGCACACATATATGTATACATGTAACTTTAGGACGGGGCACAAAACAAAACAAAACTAGAGAGGTTTGGGGACAATACATGATTCAATATCCTACGCATTGATCTCCCCTTATAGACAATGTAGCTTAGAGTAACAGAGTAACCGATGCAAGGATGTGAGCAAGACTGCACAGCAAGTATACATAGAGAGAAACTTCATGGGACTTCTCAGCCTTAGAACTGTCAGTATCAAAGCTGGGGACTAACTTTTTATGGCATGTCAAGAATTGTAATAAGATTATGGTTCGAATGCCACCACTTCTCGTAAAGAGAGATTTAGTTGTTACAGGGAACGTCACATACACAAGACAATGCCTCCGCAAACAGACCCCCGGGAAAGCAATTTACAAAACATTATTCGCTGAGGAGGCGCTAGGGGAAACATGTGTGGATATAAGGGTGCAATGAATGGTATTGTCGGCCATAAAACAACTAAGGAGAATTTAGGAGGACAACTTTGAGGGAAAAGTTTAATGGATACAATACATCACGGAACTAGTCAAGAAAGTCAGTAATGATAGGCAGAACATGAATATTATATGGGGAAGGGGAACTTAACATACATCTAAAAACATGAAAGACATAATAAACACAATTTACAGCCGTGGAACTGTTAGTAAAATACTTGGGGTTTGAATAGATTTAACCGCTAGGTAACCTCACACTTAACCGCTGTATGGTCATTGATTTCCAACATATAAACCTATTTTAACTAAGTAACTTATCATTAAAGCAATGAATCATTACGTAAACATATACAAAGCCAAATCGTACAGAGTTGTCATAAGTGTATCCGAATATGGTGCAGTTGCATTCCTACACATGCTATCCATTCGGAAATGGCATCTTGATTTTATAGACTTTGATCTTAATCAAATAAAACGAATGGATTGATTTATTTCTTTCCTCTGTTTAATGATGTGAAAAAAACCAGTGAAGGACATTTTATGTCTCCTTGGCTCTCGAACGTCAATTATTCGCACCCTGTGCATCTCGTAACTCATTCTAAGTTAGAAAATAATTACCCTTGTCGGATCATTCTTTAAAATAATTCTTGCAATGAGAATGAGTCGGCGCTTGGTTATTGCGTATGACTTAAATTCATAATAACTCCAAGAAAATATATTGAGCATTACTGTGAGTCTAGACCCAACCTGTCAAAGATCTGCACCAGGTAATCTGTTTCCAGGAATGTATTTAGTTAGGCCATGGGTTTCTTTGCTTTTAAAAGGAGCGCCTTTTTGATATAAGATTATATGTGGGACTTCTAGATTTAGGAGTGACTTCCTCCATCCGAAACACTGGATTCCATACCGCGAACTTCAAATAATCCTAACCTCGATGGAAAATAGTTAAGGCCTTACGCAGGTCACCAAGAACAGGTATTAGCCATTTTGAGACTTGGACAAATATTTCCCTCAAAATGTTTAAGTGAGTTGTTATTCGTCCTCTACTTTTTCTGAGTATTAGAATTTGCAAATTTCACTGTCAGTTTAAGATGATTTTCGAGCACTTTATATGTAATAATGTGAATGGTTAAGAAAAACACAAACAAAATTAAAATGCGTCATCATGATGTACAATATATTTTTCGGCACACCAAAATTTGAGGATAAAATATGTCCTAAATAGGAATCCGCTTAGATTGAGTCTAATATTTAATACCTGCGTTCCAGTTTCTCCTTGCATTTGCTATTACTTAACTAGTATCTGATCTTGAGATAACATTACTGATGGTCATTCTGTTGTACGTATATACTTGTTACAAATATATATTTCTGTTGATAAAATTAATTTTGGAAATACATTGTACAAGTATCAGAAGTAAGCATATTGTAAAGGATTCTTTAATTCACGAGATCAGTCCTGAAGCTCCGAATATGTTGGTATGTATGTTTGGGTTTAACGCCGTTTCTCAACAATATTTCAGTTATATACGGCGGCAAGTTGTCTTAACCAGTGCTCCTGGGTTACCAACCTGTACTTGCCTGCTCCTCCGCAAGTAACTGACAGCTTCCCCCATAAATCAGAGAACTTCTCATAGAAATGCGTAGTTCAAGAAACGCATAGAATCTACCATCTTGTTTGGTGGATTGTTTACAACTTAATTAAGCTTATTCATGCAAATACGCCACTTAAGTGTCTTCCCGACACTCATTTGTTACACAAGTATTGTGTCGTCCTCTTGCTGACGACAACAGAACGGCATTTTGGTGAAGATTTGTAGCATTGTGAAGAGATAAGATCATTTAATAGAGAGCTAGATGAGAATCAAAATACTTGTTAGGAAAAGGATCATCTGTATCAAATTATCCTTGAATTAATTGACATTACCATGAGCGCGATTTTATAGATGAGAAATCAATTATTTACCATATTTCTCTGGAGCATATGAGTGAAATGGATTGACATCCTTCAGGATGTAGAGATTTAAAAACGGTGTCATTAAAAGATGGAATGCGAAACGATTGATATTCCCTGATTCTAGTTGTCAATGAAACGATTGTCATTTCTTCACCTTCACCCACATTTGTCTGCTTCATTTCACAGAAGTCGTCTCACCCACATTTGTCTGCTTCATTTCACAGAAGTCATCTCACTCACATGTGTCTGCTTCATTTCACAGAAGTCGTCAATGAATGTAAAAATAACGGACTGGATCGGTCTTGATGCAAATGTTACTGACCATAATTTCTCCTTAGTTGTTTTTCATGGTCTGCAAGACCATTCCTTATACCCTGATTCCCACACATGTTTACCCTAACACCTCAGTGCCTTATGTTTTGTTCTTTTCCCGGGGACTGTCTTGGGAGGCATTGTCTTAAGTATGTGACGTTGTATGTAACAACTTAGTCTTTCTTTGTTTAAAATCTTCTGTTTTCTAAATGCGTATTTTAATTAATACTTTAAATGCATGTTATATCAACAAAATTGAATATTTCAGTCAAGGAGAAACTGCCTCATACCAACCCAAAAGCTAAAAGGGTGTTATCCATACCTCTGTGTGCTTGTATGGTGGCTGTGTGTTTTGTGTGGTCTTTCTTGCTCACTTCAATATTATTTTATTACAGGCAACAATGTTGAAATTGCAAAGTACCCTGGAATAAAGCGGACTTTTAGATAGAAACACATTATCAATTAGCCAATCCTCCACGTGTCAGCTATTAAACTGAAACAAAAATTCCAATTAAAACCATTATTTACTAGTATTTACAAAGTAGAGAACAATTTAACTAGAATCCAATTACTTAGCAAAATACATCTACCGTGTTTTCATGTTTTGCGACCCAGTTTGTCAAACTATAGAATCCATGTTACGAAATACACATTTTTGGGGCAAAAACTGGTTTACTTATACGAAAATAGCGAATTGCCTTTAATTGCTTTTGCAGCAAAGTGGCTAAATAATATCCCTAAAGTAGTTTGGACCAGTTTAAATGTGATTCACTATTTAAGCTAATCTTATTGAACACACGTCTTTTCCGCTTTTATATTTTGAAATAAGTCAGCCAAGTACTCGTATATACTATTAACCAAAAATATGTACTTAAGCACAGCTTTCTCAAGTTTATTTTTTTGTCTTTGCAAGTTTTTTACAGCGGAATCGAGTTGGCAGGGATATAAATGCGTCGTTGATACGGGTACAAGAATGGTAGAGCTTTTGTCGGTCTTGCATTGCAACATGAACTGTCCTGGGGTGGTATTCACGAAACATTTAATGGTTTACCTTAAGATTGTCCTTATACTTATTTATTTACCTTATTGAAAGATAAGGAAATCCTTAACCTTAAAGTTTTCATCGGGCCACTTAAAGATGTCCTTACCAAAGGAAAATCTTAACTTTAAGGAAAATATTAATTCATCTAAAGAAAATGGACGCTACCTTATCTTTTAAAGAAAAAAATGCCATATGTTGTTTTGTGAATACCATCCTGGTGTTTTTTGAGGCTGTCCCTTGTGTATGTGACATTTCCTCCTCGGCTTCTTCATTCTTTATTAGGGTGAATTATTATGAAGTTTGTTTTGGTGAATAATCGGATTTAAACAACTATTTTATTGTAGTCTTAACAATCACGAGATGTTGTGGCGGTAGTACGTAATTGGGTTGTGAACGGAAAACGTCAGTCAATGTTATGATTTTTGTAAACATCAGACAGTTGGTAATACGACGGTTTAGTGCGATGTTGGTATGCCGTTAAGCTGGTTTAAGACCCCGTGTTTTTGTGACACTACCAAAGCCGTATGTAGGTGTACTGTCTCGTTTCTCTTGTTGCTTTATTGTGCGTTGTGTCGTTCCAAGTAAAGGTAATGAGCTCATTGATGATGCCGAATTGTGTTGCCTTATCTTTAACATTTCGACTCTGTGTGTGTGCCTCCTGGTCCGTTTGTTATTGCTCTTGTGTCCATACTTGCGTGTACAGCCTCCATTGTCTTTGTCTAACTAAATTGTTAATCTTGAATTCCTTGCTTCGTACGTTTTCGTATGTTTGGAGATGGTCAGTCATTGACTGTGATTGTGTATAACAACACATGTATTAAACAACAAACATAGGCTTTTGTCTGAATGTTGGCGTATGTAAAACAAATAGACAATAACATTATATCACGATCAATGTTTTCTCATTTATCAGAAAATTCAGACAAATTAAGCAGTGTGTTATCGTAAATCGAGACACCCACTATGTATTAATAGTCTCTATCAAGTGATCAAATGAAGGTATTGCATACATAGTATTTATATTGTCAGCTTCTGAATCACAGCTTTCCCAACAGACTTGTAGGCGTTTTATTGTTTTTCAAACAATTCAAATGGTGTCCTAAAAAGTTTCAAACTGAGGAACTGGAAGAACTGACGGATAATACAGAACATATCATGTTATTTGGTATACGTTTTCGTATCCGAACTGCTTACTTTCTCTACCTCAGGTTCCAATCGGATTACCTCGGCTATTATTTTTAAAAATAGACGTAGGAAGTAACGTAGGGGGAAAGTAGTTCCGAAATAGGAGCCGAAGTGAATGTATGTAGTCTCTGTGGTAAGTATGATGTAGATCTTTTAAATATTATGAATGAGACACACAAATGATCTAAGATTATGTTGAAAGGACAGGACATTGCTTGTTACTCCTGGTTGGAAACCATGGAACGCTGGTTCGGTCAACAAGCCTTTGTGAAATACTATGGACAAACCCGGTCTAGAATTATGTATGAGAACTGAGCTATTGAAAATGAACTTCAGTTATTCGATGTATCTAAGTACACGAGTATATATTAACCCTAGCTGGCGATGGGCTTGGCATTTTTTAAATAATCATGTTAAAAATGAACATTTTACTTTTATGAATATGTTTCAGACCCGTATGGAAGAGTAGACATTCTAAAAAGTGTAGTGTCAATAAATAAAGTGATTATTTATTTAGTTCATGTCTGGATTATTATTTTCATTTCAAATTTAGCCGATCTAAAGTGAAATTGATGAAGCCAAAACTGCCATTTATGAAATGGAATTATCCCTCCAATTTCAAATTATTGTTCTTAAATTTTGGCTTGGAATATACAGTTTCAGCATTTGAACTAATATTCGTCTTAGCTATGCCAAAAAGATGCGTTCCAGCATTAAAATAATCTTACACTTAAGATTGTAGACGTGCAAGCCAAATATACCATTAACCTCTATATACTTATGGCATTGAGTTGAACAAGTAACAAACATTCACTTTAAAGTTAAAATATATAGTAGCAAGAAATATCTTGAAACAAGAATTAAAAGATGGTCGGCGAAATTTGAAGGTTAAAATTTGTTTTCAACATAAACAAATGCCGAGATGTTTATTGTTACGATTGCTTGTCACTCCAGATCCAAAATGGACTTTCAGTAAATTCACTTAAATTCAGTGGATTTCGGTTAGGTAACGTACCCTTTTATCCAACGATTAACCAATCCGCGTCAAGGTTACAAACGTTGTTCGGTTGAAGATAAATTACCTTGGTGGTTAACGTAAGATTTGATTGGTTTACACAACACTGATATATGCAAATAGCAGAACCATGTTAGTACGGCTTCGCCGAAAAAGCTATAAAAATACGCAAACACTTTGGCAAAAATCATTTTCAATGTATATAATATATATCTTGTAATTCAAGAAATGTTGAACTCTGTATACCAGTAAGAAACAGTTTATGAAATTTTACAGAACTGATAATATTGTTCATAATAAAGGCATATTATTGAATGTCGAAAACTGTTGAGTGTTGAGTTTGGTGTGTCACAGCCTGAATATTATTTTTATATTGATTTTAATTTTTAAGAAGGTATTAACTCCTTACATCGTACACTACAAAGTTGACCTACCCTACATTCAGTCTTTAGATTGAAAGAAATCTTGAATGACATCTATTTGTTCAGTTCGGTCGTTTGTTAATGCACATTTTGGCCCAATTCACCGGGAAACTTACAATATATCTTATAAAAATAAACGAAATAAATAATTCAAATGGCGTCTTTCACACGCCTATCAATTAGTCTCAATTACCCGTCATTACCACTTACATACACAGTGCGCTGGGAACCAATATAGCATATCAATTAGCATCACTACGTTGAACAGTAATGTACGTTTCTTACCTTCTGGGTAGAAGAACACGAATCTAAAGTGACAAATATTAACATCGAGACGGAAGTGCCGTCATATGGTTCTCATTGGAATGAGTTTGTCTGATCTTACCCAGTATTTGAAGCTGTAATAAAACATTTATGACATAATTTTTCTAAATTACTCATAAATGCCAGTCGTCAATTGAGACATTATAAAACTCTTCATAAGACGCAATTTATTTTTGTTTGAACAATTTCTCAGATGTTTTCCACAGTGCCTTCCAGTAGACAGGTCCGAATCTATTTGAGGTAATGTTATCAAAACACAAGCGGGAGACAATGCGACAATATGGCTGTATTATGCAGACTCACTCAGAATTCTATATGGCGAAATAAATCTGAATTCGAAGCCTATTGTTTTTGGCGCAGCCGAACTAACATGCCTTTGCTATTTGAATATCAGCGTTTTGTCAACCAATCAAATCTTACGTTAAGCATTAAACCTAATTCTCTTGAACTGAACAACTGTGTAACATTGACGTAGATTGGGTAACTTTTCGTTAAAACCTATATATACTGTATATATATGTTTACCAATACTAAAATGACATGTTTAATGTTATGTATTTTCTTCTTCAGAAGGAAAGTAATGAAAGAAACATTTAGATCACGACACATATTTACTGTTTTAAGTAGCCGTTAGTCCATTCCAAATGTTATCTATGTTTATGGTACATCTTTCGAAACCTACCTACCAGTCAGAAAACAAATAAAGTCACGATAAAAAATATTTTGTAATCAACAACATCTTTCTTCCCACAAAGAACGACATTATAATACAACTACAGTAAAACCTGACTTAAAGACCACCTCAATAATAAGACCACCTCAAAATTAAGAACACAATTTTCATGTCCATTTTCAGTTTTGATCTTTAGTCAACCTCAATATTAAGACCACCTCAATATTCATTCCAGTTTTCAAGGGTCCCAATGGTGGTCGTACTATTGAGGTTTTAAAGTACATGTACAAATTAACAAAAAACAACTGATTGAATGATTGTCAGCTTTTGAACATGGTCATTGGCTACCTGACACATTAGTATCGGCCATTGCCGTTATGTTTTAACATCATTCCCGGGTATTTTTGAAATTTTCAGATTTGTTTCTTTGCGCCTGACTGCCGAAAACCTACACGCCTGAGGACGCTAAACATAGCTGCATATTGGTATGATCTTAATTAATGAATGTACGGTCATGCAATTTATGCATACACACATTCTAGAGTAACTCCGTGATGTTCTCTTTTATCCACACTAAACTGGAGGAAATGGAGCGAACGATAAGCCATATAGGGTTAAATTTACACTGATGACGTCATGTTTTCCCTCAGTTTCAAATTGCAATTTTTGTCTTTTTTGTTGTTTATCAGAACGAAATGAAACATAGAACACGTGGTCTATATTTATTTCATAGTCCGTTTATCGTTTAGTATTCCCTCATCTTTTCTATGTAATGACTATATCGCAGGTAACTAAACATTCATAAATAATGTTAGTTATAAAAAGGTGTGGAAAAGATTGCGCTAAAATACGACTACGTTTATTTTGCGTATCATGCCCCCGGGGTACTAATATTCACTATGGGGAGGTATAGATACTAACTTAGATTCGATATTTTTGCTAATATCTATTTAATTATACGGTCAATTATTACGAAATTTTGAGAACATTTTGGTAAAATCATACACAATTTTTCCACAAAAATACATCGCATACATTGCTCACTTAGAATTACTGAACATAAGATTGTCTAATATAATGACAATTCAGTATATCTTCAAAGCCGTTCACAAGTTATTTAGCAGTTGTATATAAGGTGTCGGTTTTGCTGCATTAACTGTAGCGGATCCGTGGTCCAGTGGTAAAACGCTGGACTTGTAATCCAGGGATCGCTGGTTCGATTCCCCGCTCCATCACTGACCGTACTAACAGTCTTTCGGACGAGACTTTAAAAACGAGGTCCCGTGTATGATGCTTTACATCGAGCACGTAAAAGAACCAGGGGTGCTTCTGGAACTGGGGCATCTTCTGTATCATGCACTATCCTCCAAATCTAATATGACTAACATTCTTCCGGAGGCGTCGCCCATATGGGAAACCGGTGGCGACGATAAATAAAAGCATATACAACAAAGCATTAACTGTCTGTATAGTCCAGCGTATGGTGTTTTCTGCTTAACACTTGGCTTGGTCGGCGGTTGTTTCCCTATATCCCTTCTTCCCTCATAGATAAGAAGGGGTAGCCGTTGACCTTGTCAGGTGTTTTGTGGAGTCGTCTTTACGTATTTTTCTGTTTGTCTCTTGTTAGAGACGAACAAACTGCATGATGCGTGTATATGGTCGCACGGTCATGATACGCTCCTTGTCTGTTTTCTTCAAGTATCATAGAATTAATGAAAATTAATGAAATTAGTTTTTATATGATTAAGATATCATAAATTCAATTGCTATTACTTAAAACTTCACCACACGGATACTACAAATAGGTTCTTACCTCCACCCTTAATTTTATAACACTAGATCTTAATTTTATAACACTACATGAGTCAGTGAAACTCTGTTGGTATGTGATTTCTAAAGTACGTTTTATAAACAAAACAAAACCAGACAGGGAGCGTATCATGACTTGTATTCCATTTAGTATCATAAAGTTATCTGATTAAAAAAAGTAAATACAAAACAAACCAGGTATTTTCCAACCATCAGGATGGACACATTCTAATAACTCTGGACTGCGTTGGACTGCACCAGTATGTTGCATTACCTCCCTTTAATATATGCAAATTTAAAAACCTGTTTAAATTAATTAAGGAAATTTATATATCAAACGCAAGCAAGGGAGTGGGTGGTTGAATGTTACATGTATATTAATATTTTAAATGGAAATCCTGTTTATTTATTTTCTGTCTACGGAAATTACCGGAAACGCACGAAGACCAACCCGAGCAAGGTCGGAATTGGCCGAACGCGATATCTATTAATTGATCTACCAAGCATCGCGTAGAATCAAAGCACTGGGAGTGTAAACTTATATCATGTAGAATCAAAGTAATTAGGGTACGAATAGGAACAATTGTTTTACATTCGAATTGATCTTGTAATGAAGAGTCATGATATTTCCTTATAAGCCAGAGAGGTTGGTGTAAAAGGAGTACTATTTCGAATGATTGTTTGATACTTATGGTGGTAATGTAGCTATTGCAATTACAATCACCAAACTAAAATGAACAGTGTAAATTTAAGCAAAACCTGCTGTTCAACTTCCCAACATTGGAGACTAATTCACATATTCGTGACACAGTCTTCGTTAAATCAAAGTGTGTTGTCGATACTAACACGGTGGCTCTGCGACTTGATAGAATACGTATATATATATTTCCAAAAATATAAACTCAGAAAAGGGATTTTTTTTCGAGCATACTGCCGAGAATCTACCCACCAGAGGGCGCTAAACATAGATCAATTTTGGTATGGCCTCATTCCCTTTTGAAGATTTTTTTCTTTCAAAATCTTTCATTACCCCTACAGTTTATGATTATTATTAATGGTTGTTTTTTTCATAGCTGAAAGAACCAATTTGGGATACATTTCTCTACTCAAGTTTGCTTCAAATAACAAATGTATACATCAATATTAATACAACATGTTTTCAACAAAAATTCAGACTTCATTTTCAAAAAAAGTTATCCAGTACTTTCACTTAAACTTTCTACAAAATCCTTTTTGAACGTAACTCTTTAGATAACTTTGTAAAACTGTCGATATGACTATTTCAGTCATGTACTCGTATTTGATTCACTAAGATATTTCGTGAAGTTACCGAAATCCAGTTTGGATCTGGAATGACCAGCAATCGTAACATCTCGGCATTGTTTAAGGTTGCACAACAAAACTTAACCTTCACATTTCGCCGACAATCTTTTTTCAAGATATTTCTTGTTCTAATTGATCACTGTTATATCGCCATATTTGTCAAAATGGGTGATAAAACTCATAGAAATTAATTTCAATAAACACATACCCATCTTTGAAACGCTAATGCTCTAAAACGGATAGTTTAACTTAATATTGTCCTTTATGAGTGAAGTAAAAACAAACTATTTGTGTGAAAAACAGAAAATATTCATTGGTTGACCAGTTAGAACAATGTAATCAATATGTCTTGAAGTAAGGATTACTGACCTTACGAGCTTACAAGATCTGACCTTGCTGTATGATGCAATTTGTAATAAAATCTTCAGAAAAGTCTAGCTCTGGAAATGACTGTTGCTCGGTTGTAATCAAATCCTGGAATTATGGTCATTTCCATCAATTTGTCATTATGCTGTTTCGTAAAAGACATGATAATGACTTATTAGCGAGTGATTTAATTCAAGCGTCACTCTTAGAAAGTTCACATGTTCTATACAAGTTCTGTAGTGCCACATATAGTCCGTGCCGCTTATAGTTGGTGGTGGTGTTGGTGGTGGGGATGACTTTGGTTTTGTGTTTGCGTTTATTTATCGTCGCCACTGCTTTCCCATATGGGCGACGCCTCCGGAAGAATGTTAGTCATTTTAGATATTTGGAGGATAGTGCATGATACAGAAGATGCCTCAGTTCCAGAAGCATCCCTGGTTCTTTTAAGTGCCGATGTAAAGCATCGTACATGGGCCCTCGGTTTTTCAAAGTCTCTTCCGAAAGACTGTTAGTACGGTCAGTGATGGAGCGGGAAATCGAACCTGCGACCTCTGGCTTACAAGTCTAGCGCGTTTCCACTGGACCACGGACCCGCTTCGATGATGACTTTAAATAGGACAAAATATATAATAGCTATATGCTGCATGACCATGCCTTTCCGCCGGATGTAGCACGCCTCGTCACGAACTAAATGCCACACGGACTATATGTGGCACTACAAAACTCTCCCACATCCAGATATTTCCTAGAACACCTGCGATCATACAATGCATGATTAATGTACGAAAGATCGTTGGTTCATTATGCATAATTTTATATCCAATAATTTCACAGTTTGAATTGACGTAGTGAAATTACCAACTGCGAAATCGGGATATCATGATTTCAAATTGAATTGTTAAATCCTGAACTATGAAAGTATTCGCGATTTCATGATTTCACGTTTTAGGATATAGAGATATAACGTTATTAGAAATGAGGAATTAAAATCATACATTTGGTTCTCGCCAACTGAATGCGTGACCATGTCATTATTAAGAATAGCCTATTTCATGTTTAACTACATAAACAACTAAAATGCACAATTCCTCTACTTGATATATTTTGTAAATTATACAATTAGTTTAAATTCATTTATTTTACATCAAATGCGATGACACAAAGTAGCACCAATCACTCTGGGTGATTCCTTTTTGGGTTACTGCTCAAAGCCGGACTCAAACTCATGACCATATTCAGTGAGTGTGCAGTTTATGATCAAACCCTGCTTAAAGCCGGACTCAAACTCATGACCATATTCAGTGAGTGTGCAGTTTATGATCAAACCCTGCTTAAAGCCGGACTCAAACTCATGACCATATTCAGTGAGTGTGCAGTTTATGATCAAACCCTGCTCAAAGTCGGACTCAAACTCATGACCATATTCAGTGAGTGTGCAGTTTATGATCAAACCCTGCTTAAAGCCGGACTCAAACTCATGACCTTTGGATCAGGAGTCAGATGCTCTACCCCTCGATCGTAGCCTACCATTTAATACAAGTACAGGGTGTTACAAAAGTTCGTTCACAAAGTTTGAATTTTAGTATATTTCTAAATGCTCTGTCCATATATGTCGCTATGGACCAATAGTTTACTTCTATCACGGATATATAAACATATATTGTTTATATGTCCGTGCTTTTATGTGAGAATTCTTAATAAAACAGATATTCATGAAATAAACAGTATCTTTCATGATGCGAAATAACACCAGTGTACACAGTAGTATTCTCATTTCATCTAACTTATTAACACACTGTATTTATGATTAGTCTATGAAATAATTCCTAGACGGGATATCTGTCGTGGTACATGCTAACAAATGAATACAAAGTACTTAGTTAATGAATTTTAGCGACATTGCCAACTTTCTACGTGGGAAGACGATATTATTGTTACAACTTTAACATGCAAAAATATCCTCCAGACATTTGCTATACAATTAGGGCTAAATTCTGCATAGCTAAGGACACCCAGTCGAATTGCCAATAGCTAGTTATAACACTTCTCCAGAATAATTCGGAATAAGATCCAAGGCTTGTTCCTTTCTACTTAAATGTTTTGAATCGAGTGTGAAACATATCATTCGCAGAGGTCGAAGTAGAGCGCTTGACTCCTGATCCGAAAGTCGTGAGTTCGAGCCACGAGATGAGCGGGGTTGAATGTGTATGGATATGTGTATGCTTATGTCTATACCAAATGCTCTTGTACATTGTTTGTTATTGTGTATGAATATGCGTATGTTTATGTCTATAACAAATGTTCTTGTACATTGTTTGTTATTGTGTATGAATATGTGTATGTTTATGTCTATAACAAATGTTCTTGTACATTGTTTGTTTTTGTGTATGAATATGTGTATGCCATTGTCTACACCAAACGTTCTTATACATTGTTTGTTATTGTGTATGAATATGTGTATGCTTAAGTCTATACCAAACGTTCTTGTACATTGTTTGTTATTGTGTATGAATATGTGTATGACATTGTCTATACCAAACGTTCTTGTACATTGTTTGTTATTGTGTATGAGTATGTGTATGCCATTGTCTACACCAAACGTTCTTGTACATTGTGTATGAATATGTGTATGCTATTGTCTATACCAAATGTTATTGTACATTGTGTATGAATATGTGTATGCTATTGTCTATACCAAACGTTCTTGTACATTGTGTATGAGTATGTGTATGCCATTGTCTACATCAAATGTTATTGTACATTGTGTATGAATATGTGTATGCTATTGTCTATACCAAACGTTCTTGTACATTGTTTAAAATTGTGTTTGAATATGTGTATGCTTATGTCTACACCAAATGTTCTTGTCGTTGTTTGTTATTGTGTATGCATATGTGTATGCCATTGTCTATAACAAACGTTCTTATACATTGTTTGTTATTGTGTATGAATATGTGTATGACATTTTGTCTACACCAAACGTTCTTGTACATTGTTTGTTATTGTGTATGAATATGTGTATGCCATTGTCTACACCAAACGTTCTTGTACATTGTTTGTTATTGTGTATGAATATGTGTATGACATTTTGTCTACACCAAACGTTCTTGTACATTGTTTGTTATTGTGTATGAATATGTGTATGCCATTGTCTATACCAAACGTTCTTGTACATTGTTTGTTATTGTGTATGAGTATGTATATACCATTGTCTACACCAAACGTTCTTGTACATTGTTTGTTATTGTGTATGAATATGTGTATGCCATTGTCTATACCAAATGCTCCTGTACATTGTTTAATATTGTGTATGAATATGTGTATGCTTATGTCTATACCAAACGTTCTTGTACATTGTTTGTTATTGTGTATGAGTATGTGTATGCCATTGTCTATACCAAATGTTCTTGTACATTGTTTGTTATTGTGTATGAATATGTGTATGCTTATGTCTATACCAAGTGTTATTGTACATTGTTTGTTATTGTGTATGAATATGTGTATGCTTATGTCTATACCAAGTGTTCTTGTAGATTGTTTGTTATTGTGTATGAATATGTGTATGCTTATGTCTATACCAAGTGTTCTTGTAGATTGTTTGTTATTGTGTATGGATATGTGTATGCTTATGTCTATACCAAACGTTCTTGTACATTGTTTAATATTGTGTATGAATATGTGTATGCTTATGTCTATACCAAATGTTCTTGTTCATTGTTAGTTATTGTGTATGAATATGTGTATGCTTATGTCTATACCAAGTGTTCTTGTACATTGTTTGTTTTTGTGTATAAATATGTGTATGCTTATGTCTACACCAAACGTTCTTGTACATTGTTTGTTATTGTGTATGAATATGTGTATGCTTATGTCTACACCAAACGTTATTATACATTGTTTGTTATTGTGTATGAATATGTGTATGCTTTTGTCTACACCAAACGTTCTTGTACATTGTTTGTTATTGTGTATGAATATGTGTATGCTTATGTCTACACCAAATGCTCTTGTACATAGTTTGTTATTGTGTATGAATATGTGTATGCTTATGTCTATACCAAATGCTCTTGTACATTGTTTGTTATTGTGTATGAATATGTGTATGCCATTGTCTAGAGCAAATGTTTTTGTACATTGTTTGTTATTGTGTATGAATATGTGTATGCCATTGTCTAGAGCAAATGTTTTTGTACATTGTTTGTTATTGTGTATGAATATGTGTATGCCATTGTCTAGAGCAAATGTTTTTGTACATTGTTTGTTATTGTGTATGAATATGTGTATGCCATTGTCTAGAGCAAACGTTCTTGTACATTGTTTGTTATTGTGTATAAATATGTGTATGCCATTGTCTAGAGCAAATGTTTTTGTACATTGTTTGTGTACAATAACTCATACTATCTACCCATAAACACTGTGCATGTATTGTATCGTCGCATGAGTGTATGACCATCTGGATTTTTATAAAAGTTGACTTGCCAAACTTGTCATATTCAGCTTTGCCGATCACGCGGTTCGCTTAGACGGTAGAGTACACGATTTCCTACTGAATGCTGCAGGTTCGTACCCTGAATGTGGAACATGTTCGCTGCTGCAATCTGACTGAAGATAATACATCAAAAGTCATTCATCCTCCACCTCTGATTCATTCGCACTGTTAATAACACAGAAGCACTGAACGCCGCACGTGACCGAAATACTTTTGAAACATTGCATAATACTCCAACTAAACAATCACCTACGTTAAAATTGCCCATACTTTGATATGTTATCATTTTAGATTATTATTGATTGGACATCAATACAAAAGCACTAATGCTTAAATAACCCACATTTGGTTGGGAGAATCAATACACATTTGTAATTATAAACTGCTTGAAGCGAACAATTTGCAATAATTAATTCTCTGATTATATATTCTTGTATTCCTTTGTGACAATTAACTTTATCGTAAGCGCACGGTTAAAACTGAAATAAATTCCGGATAACATTGAGAAAATATTAATATACAAATCATCCTAATTTCAAATAAAATCATGTTACGAAACAAATGAATTCAAAAGAAACGTGATAGTTTACTTAAAGCAGAGGCAGTATAGATAAAAAACAAAATCACAGGAAACTCTTGTATAATAGGAAACTATGAGAGCTAATTAATGTTGTATGCAGGTATTCGTATAACGGTAAATGACTCTTGTTTCTTCTGTTCCCAGTCGTGCAAAACTAACTTGAATTTACTGCTTGTCCTTTTCCAAAAGTAGGGCACACTATTAATAAATCATTAAATACGCATGAAATATTAAAACAGTTTGTGTTTTCATGCATATGTAAAGTATTAATTGAGTTTTAAAAGCAATATGTATTTACAGCCAAACTTATAACACAAAACAAAATTATGTATTTAAGTATCGCAAAGTAAGCTTTCCAATTCCAGGAGGTATGGTGTTTTTGGGAATAATCCTCGGGCCTGCTTTTAAGGTTGTGGGCTCGAATTCCTGGCAGGTCTTTGTTTTTCCGTACTCTTCACCATCACTAAACTTTCCCCAATCGAGAGTGATTTATATGAGTTGATATAGCTTTTTTATAATTGATGCAAAATGTAGTTAAAATCTAAGAGTTTAATATTCCGATGCAAGTGATATATTTACTCGCCTTTGGGGCAGGAGGTTGAAGGTTCGAATTATGGATTGGGCCCGTTCCGATATATGGCCGGTTGGTGAGCCGCCAGGTAGTCAAAAATCATTGTGAGCATTTGCCTATCTGCCTGGTGGCTGGCATTAAAAGACAGGGATTGGCAAGTAAATGTGCTCATAAAGGGTGTATTATACGTCAGAAACAGCTGGCCCTAAAAATAAGGGTGATACTATAATAAATTAACAATTTTACTTTCATACTAATTGAATCTTTAAAATAAGTTTGTTCATGTTTTATATGACCCATAATTATGCTTGTAACAAGTAGTATTGTAATTCTGCAAAAAAAACGCACCTTGATCACAAGTTAGCTACGGTGGCATAGAGGAGACATGCGTGAAATTATTGTTATCTCGTGGCCACGACTTACTAACTCGTTCCCACGACATACTTAATCGTGGTCACGAGATTAAAATAAGTTCACACATGTCACATCTATGCCACCGTAGTTCACAAAATGGAATCTTCTATTTTGTTTAAAAAAATCTCATAAATTTGAAACAAGAATCATTTAAACGCTATGCATATTAATATATCATCGCGCAAGAAATATTGACCATTGAACAAAACAAAATACATAAAAGTATCATTTAATTCTAGCAGATTTGAAAATCCAATGCGAGAGCTGAATAATGCTTGGGATATATACGGACACAGCAGCGACGGTAGCATAGTTGCATTGTGTGCGCTATTGGATAATTCTCTCACGAATACTTGCTTCAGTATTTAACGGAACAATCTGAAAAGCCGTCTAACACTTCACAACATTAATTCCATAAGAATTCTGATAAATTGATGATTAATCATTGATTCAGTTTCACATTCTGAAGTTATTTGCATGGATAAAAAATCTGTGGACATGAAAAGAAATTAGATAAATTGAATTTATCGCTCGTACAAATTTATAATCTCGTTATGAACTGTACTTTAATACACGGATATTTCTTATGAAACGAAATGGTTGTGAATTAATTGCGTAATTCTTGAAACTATACGACGCAAACTCTTTGGAGAATAAACAAAGACGATAAAACGGATTAAGTTTGGTTTTTCCAATGGCGGAAAAGAAGCACCAGTCACATCGACCAGAAGGTAAGGAAAGTTATGTAATTGTTATTGTTCTATACTACAATGTACAGTGAACCCTCTACAATACGACGATCACTGACTCTGAAGACGATTGGTCTTATTTGTGAGGTGGTCTGATTATCGAGTGAAAGTATGGAAGAAAACATAGATCCATGAACATACGGTCGTATTAACATCTATTAATGTCAAAGAGGTGTTTAAGTGGGGCTTTACCGTACATGATGATATATACTTAACGCCATTAAAAACGCAACACTTTCACTTTACCTTCATTTTGTTCCAAGTGTTAAACGCGTTTTATTGTTACAAATGTGTAAATCATCCATGAAAAGAAATCAAACTATGGCCTTAGTATTCATATTTCATAATTGATTAAGTTTGGGAAATCAGGTTTGAGGATTCAATATAACTATTTCTTTATAATGTCATCGTGTTGACGCGAACACGTTTTAGTTGCGTTTTAATGGCTTGGAGGAGTATAAACATGTATACATATACATTACCCAAGTAACAATATATTTTATTAAATAATATTATAATGGTGATAAGCTAAAAAAAAATTGACATAGATTTATATAATCTGCTCTGTTCTCGATGTATTATGAAATAGAATCTTCAACAAAGTCAAACTCAAAGCTGTGTTTAGCTTTAATAAAGAAAGTGATTCACTTTCGGACAGAAATTCTCCCCTTAATTCACGTATTGAAAATGGCAAAACACATTGCATTCCTAAAACATTTCTTGTTCTATCATCCATAATTTATACAATAAATGCAATTTCTTAACATATTTCTGCTTAAAATAATCGCGATATTAGTAACATTTTTATTGGTAAGGTCACGTGATTAGTACTGTAATTATATCAGTGGATATTTCGCGAGTCAAAACAATTGCGAACTTTTACGTTTCGCGAGGATAAATGTTTGAAAATCGACGATTTCAGACGTTTCGCAAATCAAAAAGTTTGCGAATCGGCAATTTTTGACATTTCGCGAATCAAAAACATTTGCGAATCGGCGAATTTAGACGTTTCGCGAGAGGAAATGTTTGCGAATCTCAGTCAAACGTATTGTTACATGTAATAGTACAGTATGTAATTACACACTTTCATGAAAGAGGGAAATTACGCTTTCTGATCTGTAATTCACAAATTTCGCAAACCTTCATAGATTGCAATCTCTACCACTTGTACAGCATTAGGTGTCGCAGGTATTTTTTTATCAATTCTTCGAGTGAAGCGTACATAAAGACTTCAACCATGACAAAGCGTTTTCGAGAGAATAATTTTCAGAACTAAATTATACTATCGAATTTAATTACTCATATATTTGAAATGGTTCATATCAAATTTCCCTGGGGTTTCATTTGGAGACGGTTTTAATAATGCTTTGACATAAAATTTTGTTCTAAATGATATGTCCTTTCCTTTTCTAGGTTAAGAAAATCAGTAGAACCTCTCTAGAGTGGTCCTCTCTTGAGCAACTACCTCTCCTCAACAACTACCTCTCCTCAACAACTACCTCTCCTCAACAACTACCTCTCCTCAACAACTACCTCTCCTCAACAACTACCTCTCCCCAACAATTACCTCTCCTCAACAACTACCTCTCCTCAACAACTACCTCTCATCAACAACTACCTCTCCTCAACAACTACCTCTCCTCAAAAACTACCTCTCCTCAACAACTACCTCTCCTCAACAACTACCTCTCCTCAACAACTACCTCTCCCCAACAATTGCCTCTCCTCAACAACTACCTCTCCTCAACAACTACCTCTCATCAACAACTACCTCTCCTCAACAACTACCTCTCCTCAAAAACTACCTCTCCTCAACAACTACCTCTCCTCAACAACTACATCTCCTCAATAACTACCTCTCCTCAACAACTACCTCTCCTCAACAACTACCTCTCCTCAACAACTACCTCTCCTCAACAAATACCTCTCCTCAACAACTCCCTCTCCTCAACAACTTCCTCTCCTCAACAACATTATTAATTTTAGACTCAACACAATAAACTGTTCTGACAAGAGCAACATTCTTTGGGGGACGCAAACTATGGCTGTTGTTGAGAGGTTGTTGCTTATCAAACGGAGATTTTGTATTATTTTCTTACTACCAGAAAGTTGTTACTGCTGTTAAAGAAATGTTTCTGCTAAAGAGAGGGCCTCTCTGAATAGGATACACTGTATGGTCATATTTGCAGTGATAAACATATGCATTGTTGTGTTTTTGTTCTGTCGTTTTCTTGGATATAAAGAAAACACTAATGCATTTAAACTTTAAATTTGATTTGAATGTTTTATATAGTGTAATCCTTATGCGTTTCTTACATTAGGTTAAGCTTATCTGATTTGTTGACTGTGATACGCAGATAAATACGAACGCGTATTTGCTTTCGCCTTTCAACAGATACTGAATTGTCATTTCGAATGAGTGAACTTTCCAGACAATGTGTCAAGCTAAAACTGGTTTATATTTCCCATAAATTAAGACTTTTTTCACGAATCTAGGTATTGTCTACTGCTGTTGTTTATAAATGAAATAATAACGTATTGTCATTATTTACTTGCTTTGTCTGAGAATCTGAGAATATGTTACTACCATAATGAGATTAAACATGCCAAATTATAAGAATGAAGTCCACCAAATCTTAAAATTCCATCCATAATAAAGACACCATTACGACCAAAAGGAGCATACGGAAGACCTTGATATGTTAAATGTGCATCAAAACGCTTGGAGAAACTCTGACTAATGAAGAGGGTGTTTTGTTCACTGTTTTAAGTGTATAGAAGTTGAAGTTCTTGCTCGAGTATACGAGATGAGTAGTTACGGTGAATACATTTGGAGCCACTTCTAACCCGACACTTTTCAAATTCGATTTTCCAGTTTACGGTTCAAGATAATTATTTCAAATAATAAAATATTTCAATTGTGACGATCGGTCACTTTTGCACGTGGGACAGGTACGATTTCACCATTTTGCACGAGTAAATGTAGTTGAGCGATTTTTATTTTCATTTCATTATTCTAGATCGCAATTCAAACGGTAAAAACAGAATTTTGATTTTAAAATCAAGTTTTGGTTCCAAGGAATAACATAGAGCGCGGTCGCGCAGTTAGCATGTTGCAGGCCGGCCTTCCCAAATAAGTGAGCAAAACCCGGTTTTAAACTGGGTTTATAATCCAGGTTAAACGCAGTGGTATTGGCACCGGGTTAAAGTTGTTGTTTTTTCTAGACAAAAGATGGGTTTTCTAGAGAGAAAAAAACCTACAAAAAACACAGTTTTAACCAACTAAGTGGGTTTTTCTGAGTTAATTGTGGGTTTTTTAACTCACTTCTCCAGAAGTTGGTTTTTTATGGACTTCAAGTGAGCAAAAGCGAAAAAGCAAAAAACCCGCTTAAAACCCACTTCTTGATAAGTTGGTTTAAGTGGGTTTTTAAACTCACTTATTTCCAAAAAGACTCGCTTAAAACCCACTTTGTTGTAAAAAAACCCAGAAACAAACCACTTTTAAATAAAAACCCTCGCTTTTAACCGAGTTTTGGTAAAAAACCCACTTTTCAGTTTTTCAATAAACGGCGGGTCTTTTCATATCAAAATGAGTTTTAAACACGCTTAAAATGACATTTAAAAGGCATATCATAGCTACAAAGAGGTGCGTTTGTATTATGTACTTAGGGTGTAAATAACGACTAAACATGCGTACCATACGTGTGACTGTTAAAACATGTTTCAAAGATATAGTGGTATACGAATATTCACGAATTGATAGTACAAAATTAACTGTTGTTTAGAAGCTTCGTCTTTTTATTTTACTCCTGGAGAGTTGTTAGTGTTGTTGTAGAGAGGTTGTTGCTCAAGAGAGGGCCGCTTTGAGAGGTGGTGGTGTAAATGCAAACAAAATACACTCATTTCCTTACAGTAAATGTAATCTTATTTAACAACTCTTTGGCTATATATTCATTATACAACAAGTTCAATTAAGTACGCTGGTAGGAACCTGTCACTATGCATTGACCGTTGTGTCAATCCTAAGTGTTTACCATAAATATATCTGATATGACATAGACATAAATATATCTGATATGACATAGACATAAATATATCTGATATGACATAGACATAAATATTTATCATGCAACTACCATGGTAACAGACTGATAACACATGACCTGATAACATAAAGTGTTCTCAGGTCAATAGGCTGCTAGTAGCATGATAACACTTTTAAGCTCCGCCCACAAATCACATTAGCGGATTGAACACTAAATTTTAGGTAAAGACACACTAAAACATGCTCGGAAAATTAAGTTTCATGATAAATAGAATCTCAAGTTACTGTCCGGCTCGAACAATGTTATCAGACTCGGCGATATCGTTCGTGGTGACTCGCTAAAGCTCGCCACCACAAACGATATCACCTCGCCTGATAACATTGTTCTCACCGGACAGTAACCCGAGATTCTCTATATCTGATATGACATAGACATAAATATATCTGATATGACATAGACATAAATATATCTGATATGACATAGACATAAATTTATCATGCAACTACCATGGTAACAGACTGATAACACATGACCTGATAACATAAAGTGTTCTCAGGTCAATAGGCTGCTAGTAGCATGATAACACTTTTAAGCTCCGCCCACAAATTGACGGACTACTTATTAGCGGATTGAACACTAAATTTTAGGTAAAGACACACTAAAACATGCTCGGAAAATTAAGTTTCATGATAAATAGAATCTCAAGTTACTGTCCGGCTCGAACAATGTTATCAGACTCGGCGATATCGTTCGTGGTGACTCGCTAAAGCTCGCCACCACAAACGATATCACCTCGCCTGATAACATTGTTCTCACCGGACAGTAACCCGAGATTCTCTATATATCTGATATGACATAGACATAAATATATCTGATATGACATAGACATAAATATATCTGATATGACATAGACATAAATATATCTGATATGACATAGACATAAATATATCTGATATGACATAGACATAAATATATCTGATATGACATAGACATAAATATATCTGATATGACATAGATATAAATATATCTGATATGACATAGACATAAATGTATCTGATATGACATAGACATAAATATATCTGATATGACATAGACATAAATATATCTGATATGACATAGACATAATTGTATCTGATATGACATAGACATAATTGTATCTGATATGACATAGACATAAATATATCTGATATGACATAGACATATTTGTATCTGATATGACATAGACATAATTGTATCTGATATGACATAGACATAATTGTATCTGATATGACATAGACATAATTGTATCTGATATGACATAGACATAATTGTATCTGATATGACATAGACATAATTGTATCTGATATGACATAGACATAATTGTATCTGATATGACATAGACATAATTGTATCTGATATGACATAGACATAATTGTATCTGATATGACATAGACATAATTGTATCTGATATGACATAGACATAATTGTATCTGATATGACATAGACATAATTGTATCTGATATAACATAGACATAATTGTATCTGATATGACATAGACATAATTGTATCTGATATGACATAGACATAATTGTATCTGATATGACATAGACATAATTGTATCAAGGGAAAAATGGTGCTTTTTATGGATCAGCGGAAAATAAATACATGCATTGTCATGATAGTATCGTTTAAGCAAATGTTCTGTTCAGTGCTATCATTTGGTATTGCTGTGAACATTGTGTACTTTATAATTGTTTTTTAAACAGACAACCCCGTATATTCGAAAACGTTTTATCCGAATATCTGATATTATTCGACATAAATATCGATTCCCTTCCAGTAAACTGTATGACGATAATATATGAACGATGAACAATATAGTAAACGAAGAGAAGCGAGTTTCAAGGACATTTCGTGTGCTATTATGTTTTATTGCATACCTAAGTACGATACAGGACTATTGTCAAACTGTTCACTATTAGTGGAAATTATCTCCCTTTATTCCTTGTTGGAATGCATTTCTGGGGATAACTTCGCCAATTCTTGACGGATTTGTATAAAGAATGTGTCTTTTGAATAACAAATTATTCATTCTTAGAATTTATTGTATTTCATGTATAAATTTTGATGTTTAAAGCACGATTTCGGCCGCGGAAAGAGGTCAGGTGTGAAATGTTAGACTGCTTATATATATATTCTATATAAAATATACAGGGAGAGAACTCGGGACAATCTTCGGTATACAAAATTCAGTTTCTAGTTTCTAGCAATTCAGTCATTTTATGATAATAAATTATACATGATTTATCATTTATGAATAAAACTAAGGTCATCATTGTTTGAAGCCCAATATGATTCTGATGTACGTTCATATGAGAACATTAATTTGCACATATTTTACACCACCAGAGACAGCTTCAAGCAAACTTTCAGCAGTGAACATCTGTCTGCCGACATATAAACGTGTCATAAACAAGAGAGAAACTTACTTTATTTGGCATCAACATAACCTTGTTTAAATTTATTTCTGTGTTCGCTTATGACTGCTAGAAATTGACTCGAAACATTAAAGAGGACGTAAAGCAAGTAATTATCAAATCTGTAATACCGTTATTGACGTCATTATTTTTTTTAATGATAATCATAATTGCAATAATGATATAACCTTACCATCGAGTAATAAGTTGCGATTGTCAAAGTTTCGGAAACCACCAGGTGAGAACAATGTGCAGCCTGGCCGGGACTCGAATCCAGGCTGTTCGCTTACAGGGCGAAATATCTAATCCACCATTTTATATTTAAAAAAAACAAGAAATGTCTTGAAAAAAGATGGTTGGCATAATTTGAAGGTTGAGATTTGTTGTGCAACATAAAAGATTGCCGAGATGTTACAATTGCTGGTCACTCAAGATCCAAAATTGATTTCGGTAAATTCATCGAAATTCAGTCGATTTCGGTAAGATAACGAACCTTTTATCGAAAGGTTAACCAATTTGCGTCAAGGCTACAAACGTTGTTCGGTTGAAGAGAAGTTGGTTTAGTGGTTAACGTAAGATTTGATTAGTTTACACAACACCGATATGCAAAAAGCAAAGTCATGTTAGTACGGCTGCGCCGAAAAAGATTCACTACATTATGATAAAGTGATCAGAAACGATGAATGTGGTTTTGACAGAATTACGTAGACTCACCTTATTTGAAACATAATCGTTATAGTTTACTGCAACATCGAAACATCAAGGTTGTAAGTGCCAAACACTTTGCGCTCTTGTCAATTTGTCTTGGTGATAATTACATTTTGCCACATCTGGTAGACACTTTTCTTTATTGTAAAACATAACTTAAAGACCACCTCAAACATTACTTCCTCTTATTACTATGACTGAAGTTTCATGGACCGCTTGTAATTTTGCTTCTACAATTTAACTTGATAACCAGGCCACCTCACATTTATGACCAACTTCCTTCAGAACCCACGGTGGTCTGATTTTTGAAATTGTCCGTAGTTCCTTTTCGTAGTTTCTTTCTCTTGAATTGTCAAAGTCAATATGATGGGATTTTGACGATTCACTTTCCGACCATTCTCTCAAGGACGGTGTTAACTTCCAGATTGACACGAAGAAATAGGTAGCACCTAATATATCTTTGACCGTAAGTACATACTTCGTTCAGGGTCAGAATGTCAAGTTTTACTGTATTTAAGTCTGGCGAAAACTCAACTCGTACAGTTCATATCTAAGTAGTTTGTCATTACTTGTTTGTTTTGCACTAATGTCATGACACATTAGCGAATCGATTAACCAACATTTTCCATATCAGACATTTTCTTATTTGTGTCCGGGACTCTTTATTCCAGAAATGATTCATGGTTGTCTAGTTTAGTCATTTTCTATGACATCGATGTAAATTGTGGTTCTATGTTTTAAGGTAAATTAAAACCTCAATAATAAGATCCCCCTTGGGAGCTTTGAAAACTGGTCTTTTTGTTGAGGTGGTCTCAATATTGAGATTGAATTAAGAGAAAAACAGTGAAAATGGACTTGAAAATTGTGTTCTTAATTTTAGAGGTGGTCTTATTATTGAGGTGGTCTTTAAGAGAGGTTTTAGTGTATTGTATATGTCTTATCCATTCGGTAATGTTTATTACATTTAGTATCGGGGGTTGACTGTGTTTGGTGTTTTTTGTGGCGTGGTCTATAATAATGTCACTTTACCGGTCAGAGAACGGATATATGTCACTAATTGATAACTTGACGTCAGGGGCGGTTCCAGGATTTGGAATTATGGGTGGGCGTAACTACTTGGTCATTTCTTGGTTTTGCTCAAGCCTTATAAATCGGCAATGGCTGTGTTTCGTTCTTTGTTTATAAACCTCATCTTTCATAATATGATGCTACAATAAATCAGAATCGCTTATTTGAAAATCTTATAATTAAAGATCTCTGTATATTTTCGTATTTATCCTCAAGCATACTTGTAAAGTTGGGGAATATTAGGGGGGGGGGGGGGCGCCGAGTTGACATGTTCAGGAAGCCATATAGATGGCTAATGGAGGGTCAATGGTTCCACCCAGGTGTCCGCCTGGGAGTCTTACTCCAACCCTAATATCTGGCACGACTTTCCTGTTTACCCAAACCAGCGACTCGAGGCGAGCGCTCTACTGTTATCACAAAGAACGACCATAATTGTACAAAATTGTGACATAAAATATTGCATAAATAAATATACATGCATCGTTTTCGTTAATTATGTGTTTGTTAATTGACAAGATTTGCTATTTATATCTCGGTGCCAAGTTTCGACAGTATTGCACGCACAACTAATGCATCGCCTGCTTTACTAGTTAATTTCAATTAGTGACAGATCGTGCGTCGTATCGGATAAATGTCATGGAAGCTAGCATACGATTACTAAGGTCAGTAGATCTTTTGTATTTCGCGATTATAAAGATGCACCTATTGAATAATTAGACATGATTATAAAAAAAACACTTTTATCTTTAATTTTGAAGAAATCATTCTTTAAATACGTCTTTTGTATATAAAACGTGTCCACGCACAGCGAAAATATTTCTTCAGCGTAAAATTAAACCACATGAGATTGTCATGAGTTCTTTCCCTTTATTTGTCATCAAGAGTTCTCTCATTTTCCCCTTCTATATATCTAGGTGGAAAAAACAGACAAGAACTCGTGATTATCTCCTGTGAATTTAAGTGTTTGTATTTTGTCTTCAGTTGAGAATGGAGGTAAACCCTATAGGCTATAGTGCCACATATATAATCTACTGAGTCCATATTAAGTCGTCCATATTTTGTTTAATATTCCTGTTTTAATTACTTTATTTACATTTATCCCTCCCAATGTCTGTTTCCTAGGTAACAAATAAGTACTCATGCCTTATTCATAGATATGTGATGTTCGATGTTCAATCTCGCCAAGACGGGTTTCAAATTTGCAACCGTTTCAAATTTGCAACCGTTTCAAATTTGCAACCTTAATGTTGTTCATATAATACCATTAACCGTTAGTTTCCATGCTGTGTGCCAATGCTCATACAGAACATAGCGTAAAACAATATCATTAACGTTTTCAGTTTTTCATATTGGCTGCGATGTTGAAATGGCAATTATTTGCTTTTGCTTCACTTCAAAGGAGAGCATATCATATTATACGATTACACAAAAAATTACATTGGCTCGGTTTAAAACAAACATATCCCCTATCTCTCAGAATTTTAATCAGTTTTATTGTATTGAATGGCTACATGTACAGTGCAATGTACCTCAATAGAGCAACATTATTAGAGATACAAATTTCAGCTGTTGTTTAGAGATACAGTCAAACCTCATCTAACGACCACCTCAATAATAAGACCACCTCAAAATTGAGACCACCTTTTTCGAGTCCATTTTGACTGTTTATTCAATCTCAATATGAAGACAACCTCAATAATAAGACCAGTTTTCAAGAGTCCCAAAGGTGGTCTTATTATTGAGGTTTTACTGTAGTTGTTCCGCAGAGATTTAAAATATTAATTCCATTTTTTTAACACTGGACGATTGATAATGTTGTTGAAGACTTAAGACTGGTTGTATATTGATAGTATACTATTACAATATTAAAGATATTTTTGTTGAAGAGAGGTTATTGCTCAACAGAGGGTCGGTCTGAAGAGTGTGGGCTGACATCATAACTCATAGATGTTTGTCATCGAATTCGCGACCAAAGCTGTCGATTTCTTTGCCGCAAAATAAGAGTGGCGCTAGCATTATTATTTCATTTACTGGTTCATAGCACAGTACAGTAAATAAGCTCTATGGGTGATACATTCTGATTAAACAATAAATGAGTTTCTCGCAAATTCACAGATTACATAATTGCGCTCTGATTTGTACAGACACGCTCAGATATTTCACGCAGGTCCGTAACTGCGCTGAGACAAACGGAAGTTTTCCATTTGCCAAAATTTCTTGAGCTTCCAAAAATAACGTAAAAAATCATAACTTCATTTCCGACGATAATTCCTTAGTACCCCTTTGACCTGTTAGATTGTTGTCATAGTTACGGACATGCCTAGTCTTCTCGAAACTTTCATTTCTGCTGGAACATTGTTGATCAAACATGCCGTTGCCACTTATGAAATATTCCTTAATTCAAGCGATACATATTTGCATTAGTCTAGAGAATACCGAAACATGTTGTAGTTTCAGAATGCGGTAACAATGTTTGTATTTGCTTAAGTAAATGCTTTATAGCAGCAATTCCTCGTCCTTCTTTTTGGCAAAACCTCGGTTCAACAACATTATTTATCATTTTTCCTGCTGTAGTAACATTGTTACCAGTTTTGTCTAGAGCAACAACCTCGCAATCTTGCAATAGCAGCACCATTTGGGAGGCGTAAATATAGGCTGTTGTTGAGTAGTTGCTGCGCTAGTGATCATAATTTAACGTTGAGTATCCCTAATGGATTTCCGCCAAAGAAATGAAGCATCGGCCAATATCGGTAAATTTCGTGACGAGTACGTTGAAGATCGGTCGTTTCCTGTAATGTCCGTAAATATTCCGAAACGACCAATCTTCAACGAAATAGTCACGCGATTTACCGATATTCATTGTTCAACAGACGGCCTCGTATGACAGGTTGTACTGTATATCGTTAATGCAATGTGAGTTCTGCTGGTCAAAACTAAGTGAATAGTAGCGAAACATATATGTGTGTGAGAAATACTATACTTAGTTAAAGGCAAAATGTGTTTCTTGCCGCGGCCGTGGGCCTTGTAACCCGGCGATCTGGGTTCGATTCCCGGTCGCGGCAGGTCATACCCTTCCATGAAAATTTGACAAAAATGTCGATTTTCCTCCACATGTAGAGAAGTTGCCGGCTCCTTGTGGAAGTGTAAGTTAGTACTGGTAAGAATTCAGTCCAGGAAAAACTGGTTAGGTGAACCGGCCGCCGTATATAACTGAAATATCGTTGAGAAACGGCGTTAAACCCGATGAAACATGTGTTTCTTATATATATTACATGGGACAAAACAACCAGAAGAAAAATCTTTGGATATATGCGAGTTGTTCTATGTAGTTACTTTCTCGGTCTCGGTCATGCAGAATTGTATCTCTAGTATATCCAAACATTCGACAGAAACAGGATGCCATTTCATTAGCCTTCTTAAGGAACTTCTCAGCTTAAGAACGTTCTTAAGAAATTCTTTGCTAAGAAAAGCGTTTCATTAAACTTTTCTTACTAAAGAATTTAATCAATTGTTTGCGTAACTTTAAGATGAAGTAGCCTATAATGTAAGGAATGCTTTTTTCAAAGGTTTAAGAAGTTCTTAAAAATGTTATCAAATCGAACATTTAAGATAAGAAAAGATTTAAGATAAGAATGTTAATGAAACGTGACCCAGATATATTAATGCAGTTTCCTATGAATAAAACTTATCTGGAACTAATCTTTCATTAATCTATATGTTAGATATTTTACGTGACCCTTTTAGAAACATGTTTGATACTTATGAAACTCACTAAATCTGGCCGGATGCAATCCGGATATTACAGTCAGATAAGTCGCCCATATTTATTTCTTAGAGTAGATCCCAATTAAGTAAACCTTCCTCGAAAGTATTTTCCATCAGTCATCATCAATATGAACAAATTTGGGCATGAATAGAAAACTAAATGTGTGATATTTGACGGATTCTTCTGTCACGGTCATGAACGTAATACACTAAAATATTGGCTTATAAACACCATTGAAAATTCTTTTACAAATGGAAGTGCTATTAGCTTGAATAAAATTCCTTTCAATATAAGATCGGTCTCGTCTGTCAATGAATTGAAAAGAATATTAAACTCATTTTTATTGTAAAAAATATTCTCTCTACTAAGTTTGTAAATAATGTCATTAATTGCAGTTGAATATTTCTATGTTTTAATATAATATGGACTGTTTACAAAATGAAAATCTGATGAGTGATTGTCTTTACCGAATGAATGTGTGTTATAGAATTATTGTGTTTTAATTTATGTTGTTATCTGTTACATAGAGGGCATTGTTGTATTTCAGATTCTAAGACTTTTTTTGTATACATCTTTACATGTTACCTTCTGTATAAAAAGATATTTTTATTATCAATAAACGATCACTTTGATATAAGGAATACCTCACTAAATGCCCAGTTTTGTATTAAATTCAGTATTCACATAGTGTACAATTGATACAATGAACCGTGTTCAAGTTCGCACGTGGTTTTCCCTATACCCTTTATTGTAAATTCATCTTGGAGGAAATACTGTTTGCAGTGAAGGAAGAGGGCGTTGATTGACAATTTAGATGAAATGGCCGAAATATTGTGGTCTGGATATATTTCAAATTGATAGTTATGTCACTATAATAGCTATTAAACTTGGAAACTTTGTCTATCATCGGAAACTTGATGACACTTAAAGTGGCTGTATGTCTTTCTTAAATGATGGGAGAGTTCCGTTGTTGGGATATCGTATAATTTCCGGACCGTTCCTGTTTTAGGCTTGTAGGCGTTCGTGTTGTGTAACACAATCATACGTCAAGCTAAATGGTGATGAAATTAGATTATTGGGCTTGTGTTGTTTCCTATTGGGTAAAACATTAAGCCGGAATACCTAGGAATTAAGGAATTACCTCATTGATTAAGTCTCACATTTCGACAGTTGTATTTGATGTTAAGTAAATTTGTACACATTGTTTTGGATACAAAGACGTTTATTGCGGCCTTTCAGTTCAGACTAATTAATTTTGTTTCACATTAGACTTTGCTTTATTTGAAGTATACTGCAAGGATTTGCAATAAACTCGTATATTTCACTTTGAGATTTGATCAGGTTTCCCCCCGACAGACGTGCACGATACGCCAGACTATCCCTAAATGATTGCGTGCAGTACCCCGATCTCCCAACCGTAATTGCCCCCCCCCCCCTCCTGGTCAAATATTTTTGGCAATTCCGTTCGGGTGTTTTTGTGTAGACCTACTTGAATTCTAAACATAATTAAAAATATACTTACCTACGACCTACCTAACGATACGAGATATGATGTACAACAGTAGTACGACAAAACCTGTATTAGTGACCCAAACATAATTTTCAAGTTTTTACATATTCTATCAGATATATTTTTCAACTTTTATATATACCTAACTAATTAAAATCGGACATCTACTTTTCGTTTCATAGAAATTCAAATATTAAGAACAAGATGCAAAAGTGAGCTAAAAATGATGACGTCACGTCAGAATGTACATAATCCTTAAATTCGTTTTACAAGTGCACAGTAAAGGACTTTTGCGATTCATTTTTAAAGTTTAAGAAATTAATTCAGATATTCTGCTTTTGACAAACGTCAAGACAAACTCTGACGCAAATGGTATAAGTGGTATAAGAGATATCGCTGTCTGTATCATAAGGTTTCTGTTTAAATGTCGAATAACCTCTGTCAGCTTTTGAATGAATTGCATACAAGAAACATCCGCAGTTTCTCTGGAGTGACAACGACGATAGATCCAAAACACTCCTTGAAGCAAATTGATAACTTCTGTCTAGATATGAAAACCAAACCGAAACTTTATACCATACCTACCACTCGTATGTCATTCAACATGCATTGATAACAGTACTGAGAAATCTGCTTTCATTTCAATTCTCGTATTCAAATTGAAGTTACTTATCAGTCGATATTTGAACATACTTCATGATCCACGGTTGATCATTTGATATCCGACTGTCTGTTACTGAGATTACAGTCGTCTGTCCCAAAGTTATCAATACGTGCTTGAAATTACAAGCTTTAAAGATCAAACTCATTTAGCTTTAAGTCAAGAAATACGATTTTATTTTCAGAAAATATATCAGAATGCGAAAATACGTTTGCCTTAGAAAATACGCATCCGGCAGAGGAAATCTCCAACGTGCTAAATTGACGTAATCAGTTTTGTCTATCGTTTAAGAATTAATATCCTTGGCACAATGACTTTTAATGCTTAGTCAGCTACTTCCAATCTGTGTTGTACAAATATGTTCTTGGTAATTCGATTGGTAATGCATTCCGAAATTATGTTTTATATTGATTAGTACATCTTACTTGTAAGACAGTTCGGCAACTGAAAGCATGGATACATCATAATGCAACATCTGGAAGGAAACCGTTCGTAAATATTCGCAAACGTCCGGCAATGTTCGTAACTGAACGACAACGTGCGGCAATGTTCGTAACTGAACAATTGCTAGCCAATAGCGTTTGCAAGCCATAACCCGCGTCCAGTTAGCCTTGTGCTATGATGCGCTAGCGTAATCTGTTATTAAAGACAGAGGCCTTATTCACAAACATTTTAAGACTAAAATTCGGATTTTAAATTTGCAAAATTATAATGCCTACCATTTTGTTTTCATTTAATCTTAACGATTGAAATTTTGTCTGAATAATTTTTGATGCCCATTGTAAATATTTGTCAAATTTTATTAAAGTCTATTCTGGTTTAATAACGTAGGAGCAAAAAGAACATTCAACATTTTAAAGTCTGACTCTGAGTGTAAGTCTTAAACAATGTGTATAGATAGTTCCCACATCTACAATAATTACAGTCATATACATGTATACATATAGTTATTCCCCTCTTGTTGTCCCCCTTAGCTCTTCATGCTTGGTTTTGATCGTCGGCCAGGCCATTTTTTGTTCTGAATCATAGGCCATTTTGTAAGCCAAAACTGATAAGAACTTTTAGGAGTAAATCCAAAGTATATGATAATTGGGAAAATACCATTGGAAGTTGCATGTGACGAGCACGTTTTCTTCATCTTTCTGAGCCAACTGCCCACATGAGCATAATGAACAAGTTTTTTTGATATCTGATCATTCTATCATCATTTACATTAAATATATTATTCCCTTAGTATAAAGTTTAAGGAAATTTGCCTGTCAATATAGCCGACTATTCAGGGACGTAATTATTGTAAATGAGGGAACTATCTATAAGTCCCCAGGGTAGGTTACTTCCTGGTACGAGAATGGTAATGTCTTCGAAAAAAAAACATATTTTTGAGAAACGACGTCGAGATATACATAAAAGTAACATGACTCACGCAGATCGACTTAGGGGAGATCAAAAAACATGAAGTAACTTATTGAATTATCAGAATAGAATAGTTTTGTTATAATTGTTCTATTTGTATTTCCCATTAATTCGATCAGTGCATTTATCATAATTATATGGAGTATTTTGTTGTCTACAATTTAGATGATGTCTCAGCATCTGTTAATGGTTGTCTATGATTTATGTTTAGTTTAATTGTATTTCAAAGAATTATGTAGGCTAAGTGGCCCGGAAAGATACAACTAGATAAAACAAGATGGCTTGGCAAGGGCAAATGAATACACACACAAAAATTGTACGGAAAAGTGAATTTTAATGTATTTCAAATAGAGTGGCAGTTTACAATGATAACCAAAGAGCAATACGTGATCTGAGGATACTTTGGGACAACATTTCGATAAATCAAAGATAAAAATGGTTTGTTATAATGCATTGCACCGCACATTGGATTCAAGATATTATACAAATAAGTAAACATGCTTTTGTTTTGCGCAAACTGTTATTTATTTGTAGAATTTTAAAATAGAATCTCCGCGCGTTCAGTGCTGTGTTTTTTCGACAACGGCTCACAGGATATAGATACTACATAGTACATATTATAAATGTTTATAGTCATATACATGTACTATACATATAGTTATTGATCGTCGGCCAGACCTTTTCTTGCTCCCCTATTCCAATACATGTTTACCATTGCGCTTCCTCAGTACCTAATGTTTTAGGCTGTTGTTTTCCCTGTAGTCTGTGTGGGGAGGCATTGTCTTATGTTTGTGGCGTTCCCTTTAATATATGAATCTCTTTACCAGTTCTGTTTATTGTATATATTACATTCAGATATGGAACGCCGCCACTGTCTTTTGTATAACTACGAAATACAGTACCGGCGTTCCATATTCAGAAAGTTATTATTATTTTTATACAACAAGTGTATTTCAGCCGCTGTATATTTAACACTAAACTAGATGTTATTGAAACGCATAAAAAATTCGTAATTTACTGTTGCAGATTTTTGGATAGATTAATTTAAATTCTCAGCTAAGAATCTGTTTGGAACTTTTTGCCCAAATTTTTGTAATTGTTCTTCGCAATTTTCGATTTTTTTCATTCAGCGATTTGCAAAAAAATTCGACGTTTGAATAACTGTTGACAGAATTATTTGATTGAAATGTTCTTTCAAGGAACAGCAGAAATCTTGCGGGATTTAATCGTTATTCGACGTGTAAAACTGTAATCATGAAAGACACCTTCTGGGTGATACTCGGAGACAAATCAACCGCTGGACGATTATTACTTCCCCCTTCCCATAACTATTTGACCTTACATCTCCTCATTCCCCGATGTTGCGTAGGCTGATGCTTCCTTGTGATCCGTGTGGAGAGGCATTGTCTTGTGTATGTGGTGTTCCCTCTAACATCCTATTTTTTCTTTATTGATTTATATAGATATTTGTACTCAATTGTATCTAATCATAGTCACAGAACAGAACAGAATTATTTATTAATATCTGAATTTAAGTATAATACAATCATCCAATATATACAATTTACAATAATAATTTTAACATACTCTATGAGAGTAAGTACATGTACATTTATACAAACAAGATAGTCAAATGAATTATTAAAATGCACATGACAAACGACAGTGAAACTATGAATAAATATAAAAACAGAATACTATTCCGTGATTTGTTAATGGAATGGTATTGGTGACTTATTATTTGACAGGATACGCATGAACAATTTGAATTTAGTTTGTCCGATGATGTATCATTGTTAATACGAAAAGCGTAGCAAGCTTTTTGAGTTTGTCTTCTTTTTTGATTATCTTAGCATGAAGGATTACACATACATACATTAACATGGATTGTTTGTAGATTCTGGAATATAAGATTTCTGATGACTTGACGCCACTATTTAGATAAACGCACATGGTATTGTTATGAGGTCTCTCCCTCTATCATTTCAAGAGTTCTCTCCCTTTATCTCTTCTATAGCATATGTATATATAAATGTAAATCGCTTATGCCCCGGTCACAATCGGCCGTACACCTGTCTGCAGCGGGTCTACGACGAATTTCGCAGAAAATCCGTGTGTTGGACGCACGGGTCCGCACATTTTTTAAGCCCTCAGAAGCAATTAGGCCACCACATGAGGCTGTTTGACATGTCCAACAGTTACTGCGGTTGGCTACGTTTTTTCGTGAACGCACGTGACAATTGCAGTCATCGCAAGGAGGAGCACGGAGCTGCACGTCCATCTTGCGGTTTTGGCACCAGATGCATTTTTATTCTGCGGTGGCTGCAAGATCGCCGTACAGCCAACGTACTTGCATTGTGCCCAACGAGGCAAGGTGAGCGCACACCTTACGGCAAACTTGTGCTCGCTGTAAAAATGGGTCCTTAAAGACTAAGTAGAAAATCAAAATCAAGTAGGGCGGCGGAGGAGATGGAACTGGAATCAGTGATCCAAGACCAGTACTGCTGCCATTTCTTTCCAAGAGAGGTCGCCGCTCTCTGATAATAAGAGCCAAAATGAGGACATGATGAATATGTTCCTTTGCCAGCAGCAAACGCAACTGAACCCAACGCAATCGATGGGGTGAGATCGGACCTATTAAAAAACCTATAGAAAAACTTTTTCCAATACGTCTAATCTTAATCTCGAGACGCTCGTAAAATATTTGTTTTTGTTACATCACCTTTATTTAATCATTATAATGAAAATTATGCTATGTTGCATACTTTTAGTGCGCTCAGATGCTTGATGTTATGACATTGCATTAGTGATTTTAAATAATTGAAACCGAGGCAAATTTACGTTTATAAATACATTCACTCTCTTGTGTCAGGAAAAAGTAATTTCCTGAGGTATATATACTAGAAACCCTGAATATTTATTTGGAATTTTGTTCTTGATTAGTTATGATAAAATTATTTCTTAGATAACGATAATATCCTGTCACTTATTGTATCAAGGACATTCGGTCCAGCATATGAAACCTTGTGATATAAAACATAGGATGGTTATATGACGTAGAAACAAGATTTTGCGCATGTGCACATTTTTGTTAATCATCATTCAGTGAATCAATATGTATGACGAACCATCTCTGTCAAACATATCGTATAATGGACTGAATTAAACTTCCAGACGAAAAATGTGCTGAATAATGATCATTATTTCAGTGCTAGAAATTTATACCGTCTCGGTTGAGCCTCGATATCTCTAAAAACTCAGATGTTTTGCTTAAAGTCGACAGATCCATACCTAACTCTGGTAATGTAGGATTCTCATTACTCCGCTATGTGGAAGATGACATGACATTATTAACTGAATTATTTGTGCTAGATGTGACAGTACGTGAAAATGATTTGTGACAAAATGTCACTTAATTTATTTACTCGCTCATTAATGTGGGCTATGACTGACATAGCTGCCTTGATCATTTCTATGGTCCTAGTTGAAGTTGATGGTTCTTGAATAATAAGTGTCTCGCTAATTGATTTGTCACTATTGATATTGTTGTAACCATTTTCCATATAAAATGCTTTTATTGATGTATTTGTATGAATTGCCACGTGCTTCAAAGATAGTGGCTGTATGTTATGATTAATTTTTATAGGATCCAGACTCACAAAACTTTACAAGAATGCTCACCAGCATGCGTAGTTGTGCACCTGGGGTTTCATGTATATTAACGCCCAGTTAGTGCAAAGTTATTGCCCTTGACATGTCACCATAATAGTTGTTAAATTGGTAATTTTGATACACATTCACAAACTATTGGTAGAATAATTGCTTTTGCTTTCGTGACAAAGGCTGGAAGTGGGGGCATCTGTGTCCTATGGACACATTTCTAGTTTCAAGGTAATTCTTGTTTAAAATGCAGTTAAATATGATGGTTATCAATACGTGATGGTAATTAATACGACATGGTAATGAATAGTTAACACTATGGTCACAGTGATACGATTTTAATAGCGTAGGATATCTAAACTAATAATAATTATTCCTTAGAGTGATCTGCAGACAATATTGCGTCTGAAATAGTTGGTATTCCAATCACCATGTCTATGACATTTATCTATGTTTACTGCTTATATGAATGTTTAATACGTCGTATGGAAACTAAACAAACTCAATGTGTTGGTATACACACGAGTTTCCTTGTGGCACTCACCGGATTCCGTAAAAAGCGCATAAATGACATGCGAAGTAGACACTTTCAAACTAAGAATTGTTGATGGTGCAGCATTGCATAGGATGATTTGATATTTATGTAGCTGACTGGATACGCAGTTCAATTTAACTCATTTATAACACTTAACAAATATAACGCTCTAGTGAGTACATAAAACGGCTATTTCACATAAATGAAAATCTTTTTCCTTCGTGTTTTCCACGTAGGAAATTACATAATCTGCAGTTTCCTAAGCCAAACCATATTTGTCCTTCTGTTGAGTTCGTATATGCAAATGGCAATTTCATTTCTGAGAGGCAAATTTATGGGGCGAATCCATTACCAAGGCAACTGTTCACGACAAAAGTAAACATGTGTCTGTTTGTTTACGTGATAACATGATGTTATATATAGAGACACATTAGGACACGTGTCAACTCGTGCATTCGAGATGTTCCTTTATTCAGGTTTTGTAGTACATTACTTCCTGTTTCACACAAGACCTACATGAATGTAGGGCCACAGTGGTTTTAATAGTGGTTTTTCGAATGTGTATATATGAGGGATGTCAATATTCGGTTATTTTGCTAACCGGTTAACCGTTCGGAATATGACATTAATTACGTGTTTCGTATTTTGTCGTGTATATTTTTACCATGACAGCGGTAAACTAGACCTATATTAAAAGAAAACTATATATGTTTAAACTTCACATTATTTAATTTCTCGAAGTAGTTAGATCGAATACTGACAGTTATCTTCTCCTAGAAAAACGAAATTTATTGATGTTGGTTTCTAAAGACTTATAGAGACAAACACAACAGTGCTATATATGATGTATAACAGTAGTGCATTACTTTGGTAGACAATTTTGCTAGAAAGTAGAAAGTTACGGTTAGGTATAACTTGTAGCCGAATGACCTTATAATATAGGATTAACCTGTAAGAATGGTATAAAGATGGTCTGCCTTGATACTATCACGTAAACGAAATAACAAGCATGTTGCTATAACAGAAGTCGCTGTTTGTATCAAAATGTTCATTGATAATTTCGTGTAATGAATCTATATTATTGTGTAACATAAATGACCACTGTACGCCTTAAAATGAAATGATGCACACCAACTGTTATTTCAACGATATGAAAACGAATTTAAGTTCCAATCATTTCTTAATCGACTAAGAACACCTTATTGTGCTGTTAGATTGACCGCGAACAGGTGCATGAACTTTCAGGACCGATACATGCCAATTTATGTAAGAAATGTCATCGTGCGTAAAGCTATAACTGCTGTCTGGATTACTTTTCTATCAAAACAGAACCGCGGCATTTTCTCCGACAACCTTACGGGCCAAAACGAACATTTCAATACACCTATTTTGAAATGTAACGGTCCAGTTAATATTTTCGTATATTCGAGGTTAATAAAACCGCACAATACCTATATATGAAAGTCAGAGCGCCACGTAATATCATACTACGGGTATATCCCCATTTTGAGCTGTTTTGACATAAATTGATAATGGTGGAATCTTCTGAAATATTCTTGTAGCCTAACTTGAAGTAACTCGTCAATCGTAATCTGAAGACGTGCGGATATTTGATGATGTGCACGTGATGATTGACTGTTAGTTCTTGCTTATTACAAGACTATCTACTTCAATTAAAACATATCAATAACGGAGTCCATCAGGAAATGCCACAAACAATGCGTGTAGCCACTACACGAGCACGAGGGGACATGACATTATTTACAGAAACAATTGTTAATGTTAATATTAATGCCTTCATACAGACGTAGTCGAAAACAGTACATCACAACTTTTCTTTGAAGTTTCCTGGAACTGCTAATACAGTCTGATACAGGTGTTTCATACGCTAGAGCTAAGTCGGCGCGTAGGTCAGCATAGCAAATACCAATATCGGACACTTGTAAGAAAAGTGACAATGCAGTTTTGTAGAGTAAATTTGTATGAAAGCAATTACCATCGATTTTCTCATGTTTATGACTAAGCATGTTTTGTCTAAAAAAATAAGACTATGTACCTTTAAGACGACCGTCAAAATTTTACAGTAAAACTTCTATAATAAGACCACCCTTGGGACTCTAGAAACTGGTAATTATATTCAGGTGGTCTTAATATTGAGGTTGAATTCAAAGCAGTGAAAATGAACTTAAAAAATGCGCTCTAAATTTTGAGATGGTCTAATTATTTGGGTGGTCTTTAAGTGAGGTTTTACTGTATTTCCAGAAAAATAGACCAGAATGAGCAAGTACATGTTGAGATAATGAGATACGCATTCAGGGCAGCAAATCTTCAAATGAGAAGTCAAGACTTCTCAATAAACATAAAATAATGGATGTCTCAGACAACGTGAATTATACGGACGCCTAATAACTACACACATACGGTGAATTAAATCATATACACTTATTTACTCGACGTTATACGATTAAGAAGTCTTCAAAAAACTGTCAGACTCTGTAATGCATCTATCTAGCAAGATACTTCCGTACTCACACATTGCTTATTTGCAATGTAACACAAGGTTTCTTTCTTATTCCTGTTGAGAAAGTAAGAAGCAAATCCTTATGAAGTCGAGAGGCAATACAAGTACACGGTTTACAGTGTCATTGTCAGTATGAAGACATGGTAGCGCCGCAATAGATGTACATAATGCTTGGATGAGTGGGAGGGGATACCACGAATAGGAATGACACGATATTATCAGTTTGAGCAATGCTGTTTACTTTTTCTTCATGTCTCCCTGTGCTATGTGGGTCGCAGTGCACCATGTATGTGGTATTTCTTGCTCGACTTAATTCATCCATATTTAGACAATAGACCAGTCTCAGTGTGTGGTATTTGAGGACTAAGTCTCGGATTTGTTAATTAATTGAAACATGTTTTAACATAATTCATATCGATATAGGACTGGAATTAAAAAAACAGTCACATTCCTGTATAATGGCTCTACTACATTGGCCAATGTTATATAGTGTTTACCCTACTTAAAGGGCCAGCCATTTCTGACTTATGAGACACCTACTTTCTGAGCACATTTACTTCCCGATTCCTATCCTTTCATGCCAGGCAGGCAGGTAGGCACACGGTAAGCATTGTTTAACTAGCTGGCGGCTCATCAATCGGCCATACAAGAACGGATACCTAACCGGGTTCGAACCTCCTGCTCCCAAGGCGGATGCATTTACCACTCGGCCAAGGGAGACGGTTGTTTAATAAATGTACAACGACTCAGACGTCTAAAAGAAAATGTCATTCAAACTCATGGTGCCTTGACCTTATATAACACCAGAGAGTCTCTTACTTTTCTAAAACGTATCTATTTCTAGCCATGTTACTAACATTACATAGTCCAGTCAGACTAACGATTGACCTCTCGTCATTCCTTATATGGCACACATATCACTCTTCAAAAGATGTGAATTCCTAATGGAGCTTAGAAATGTAGGAGAAGAAACGAATGTGACAGTAATGTGTCATGAATACCGCAGTTAGTGAGAAGATGGTTACGGTAATTGGCGGGCAATACAATAAGGATATCTTCACTCGGGTCATATGTCTTGTTGATTGAATAGTTTGCCAATTAATCTTATTTCTCTGTGACGACTCGTGACTGATGGTAAACATCATCTGTCATGACCTGACAACACTTGATGAACTATCGTATGTATCTCTTTACCATATTTATCTCTTTTAATACATCATAGATTTTTTTCTGCTGAATTTCTAGTAAAACCCCAAACCTTTTCTGAACATGAGTATAAGGTCTTTTGTACAGGAATTAATAGTGACATCGGCTGAAATTAAAGATAAAGCCAAGTTCCAAGTTTGTGCCTTCTCGTTGCTTGGATTAATCTTCCCGATGTCAGTCGGTGTATTTTAAACATTCACTTAGATGTTAATTATACGTCTAAAAGGGCTCCCCTTAATTTACTGTGGTAGATTTTAGATGGAGTAATTTAGATTCAAAGCTAAGTATCTATTGGGAGCGTCCTGCAACGTGATATATGGAATGGATCTTCACTATTTTCATTTAACGATTTGAAAGGAGATTGTCGTGTGGAAACAACTTTGACAGAATTATTTGATTGAAATGTTCTTTCAAGAATTGTTAGATATCATACAGAGTTAAATCATTACTCTGAGTTTTATTCATGTTAAACTACCGTGGTTCCGGATGTTATTGGGAGATGAATCAGATTTGGTAGTCGAACTTCATAGCTAATACATTCTTACTTCAATCATTTGTAGATATTTATAGTCATAAATCAAAAATAACATTTCCTGATTTGTATTTGGTATAATCATTGTTTGTTTGACAGGTATTGTTAGAGGAATGACGGTGCACTTTGTATGTGGCTTTACTACTCTTATTTCCTCGTTCATTGATAGTATTTCAAAGGAATTAACACGCAACTGACAAGTGCAGAAGAGCAAAAGAATGTAAAGTAGTTTCCTGCAAATAAGGTTTCTTCTAAAGTGCTCGAGAGAACTGGTTCAGATAATGTTAAGTAACTGAAATGCATTCTCGCGGAAATGCAATATGGTGCTTGTAAGGAAATGCGCAATTAACTATTTGTTTGTATCGTTAGATATACATTGTTATAATGATGTCGATATTGTACCTAACCATATATTTATTTGTATCGTTAGTTATAGCTTCAGGAAATATCCAATTAGATTGTGACTTAGATGATCCATAGCTCAGAGTTTATTTTATGAAAACAAACAACCATTATTAACTTTAATGAATGGACTAAATAGAAATAAACCACGCTATTTTTCTTGTATATTCCTAGTTTCAGGTTTGGTTAAAGCATTGCTCATTTATTGTTGAAAATTTTAAAAGCAAATGTACTTTAAATGCCTCTGAACTATGTCTATCACTTTTTTCTAAAATTGAAAACAATATAATGTCAGCTATTCCACCGCGGTCATTCAGTAGAATACATAGAGAAACCAGTCTTATACCCTTCCCTCTGTCCCTTATGTCCCCTCCTTATTCTTCTCCACTTAATTGTTTCTGGTATTCAGACAGAAATTTTTTATCGTTTTTTATACACATTTTATCTTTCTCTTTCTCTTCCTCTTCTTATTTGTTTTCATGATCAACAAGACAATTCTTATTGCCCCATCCCCATAGATGTTTGTCCTTACACCTCATCAACTCCTAATGTTTTGTATGCTCATATTTTCCTGGGATCTGTGTGGGGAGACACTGTCTTGTGAATGGGGCTATCCATGTAGTTCTCCATTCATGTGCACACTATTGCTTTATTCATGGAATATTTCCTGTACCACTTCAACCATTCCTTACGTTCGCAATATTGCTTTCTTCATGGAAAGCAAGGTTTTGTCATATGAGAAATTCTAGTTAATCATTATACAATGAATCACATGTATGACAACCCATTTCAGTGAAACAGAATGACAAAAACAGTCTTAATTAAACAGGCAGACAAAACCCATCCCAAATAAATGGTCTTTATCTCTAGTGCGTAAAGATGTTCATTGTTTTATATTGTTTCGTAGAATCAGTTTTGGCGTCACTACAACATCGAAGACATTAGTCTTTGTGTCGACAGTTTCATAATTAATACTGTCACCATGTGGCTTGAGCGAACGAATCTCACAATCATGATACAAGTAGTTATTTAAGATTCTCGTTATTCAGTTGCGTAAGGAATGCTTTGCTCTTGTAATGTGAATTGTTTCTGTCTCGGTGAGACGTAATGTGAAAGCGATTTGAGAATAAAACTGTTTCATAACTTTATTTTCCTCTCTTATTAATGAGAATTATTTTCAAAGTACAGGGAGTGACCTAAATTCTGTCGTCTAAAGTACATTTATCGTGGTAAACCATAGTTAATTATTGTTTGCTTGTATTTTTCTCAATAATTAGTTTGTTAGTGCTGATGTTTTTGCCATCATTTTCCATCTAAGACTCGCCTTTAAAACATAAATTGACTAATCTTTTGTCGCTATGTTTTGGTTTAAAATGTCCACCATGGTTATTTATTGGCTATTTTAGAGTTAGTTAAATAGAAACAAAACTGAGAGCAAATTGACAGTAATAACTTACTTCCTACGCAAGAATTAAAGTTATAGACTGTCACTGAGATTAGACATGCAAAACGAATATTCGAAGTATATTTATGTTTTTCTTAATACCACAATTTACGACCGAATGCCCCAGACATAACATAAGTATATGCGCATTATTCATATGTTAGATAATATTTTGACAGTAAGTAACCTACTTGCTCGGATTTTATCGCACTTTTTTATCTTCATTTTATTGGAATCCATGCCAGAGAAAATAAATTACCACTATGCCAATCTTATAATCTTAATTAATATATTGAATTAAAAAGAATGGTTAAAGTGATCGAGCAGGAAGTGTCCTATACAAAGTACCAAAAGCAGAAGTAAGTTTGTTTGTTTGTTTCATCGGGTTTAACGCCGTTTCTCAACGATATTTCAGTTATATACGGCGGCCGGTTCACCTAACCAGTTTTTCCTGGACTGAATTCTTACCAGTACTAACTTACCCTTCCACAAGGAGCCGGCAACTTCTCCACATGTGGAGGAAAATCGACATTTTTATCAAATTTTCATGGAAGGGTATGACCTGCCGCGACCGGGAATCGAACCCGGATCGCCGGGTTACAAGTCCAGCGCACTAACCACTGGACCACGGCCGCGGCTCAAAGCACAAGTAAGCATGGAAAGTATACACAGAGAAAACAATACCAAGACAAAAGGAAACACAAGACACAGACACAGACACCATGGTAGATGAACACGTGAATAAGTCTGGTTGATACCATGCAATGCTTATCATTGTTTTTTTGGTTTCTAGCTAATATAATGATGTTATCAACAAACGTACGACTGATTAAGTACCGTATACCAATTAGCATTTCGGCGACATTTGTCTGTATCGTTTATATGAATGTTTAATACCATTGTTAGTAAATCAATACAACTGTTTGTTATATATGCATGAATGACCAGCTACATAGCCTCATGTTGTGCTCATTGTAGTCCCGTGTCAATACATATTCATTTTTGATGTGGTATCGTTTAATTTTCATGTCCTGAAACTTTTAGTTTTGTTTTGGGTCCCCTTCCTGGGTGCTCCTCCTGTTCCGTTTGGTATTGTTTCTTTGTCTTCTACATGCGTGTGTCTCCCTCCTTTTCGTTTGCCTGGGTCCGACTACTTGTGAATGTGGCTTTCAATTCTCCGCATATTTTCAATATAATATGGATACTTTTGAAGTGAACCATTGCATAGTATGACAGAATATCTTTCAAGTCGAATATGTGAATTGATTAAACATTATGTGTATCTCTTAAAACGATGACCATATAGTGAATGCGAGAATAAATAGCTGCACATCAAAGCAAATCACCATTGCTGTCATGTTTGCATTCTTGATATTTTGTCATCGTTAGTTTCTTTATTTACTCATCCGTTCTGTCCTTTTGTTGAACTTGCACAAACTGCAGACACCAATTATATCTAGGAGGCAAAATTTATAAACGAAGCCATTAGGAAGAAATGGCTAACGACATACGTAAACACGTTATTGAGAGAGATAGTTTGTTTGTTTAGTGGCATGGCGCCATCGAGACACATTACAACGTTCGCCTACACGTTTGTTAAGTATGTTCCTTTTGTTCCATTCGTTAAAGCAATTTAACATCTCAGACGCTTTACAGTTCACGTTATTATTTGACTCCAGGTTAAAAAACAATTTACGGCGTTTAAACACAAATTGACAATTACGAAATAATTGCGCTATTGTAAACTGAACATGCTTGGAAAAGATTGTTTAATATGTACTCTATTCTTTTCCTGTATCTTTGTTTTCCTATTTGGTTTTGAAGAACTAGCTAAACCTATTATATGCCATCGGTGGTTTACTTAGTTTCTCTTTTTATCGGAATGGATGAAGACAGCAAGATACAAAGTACACAGCAATACTAAAAGCTGAAGAAGTCATGAAAATATATACGATGTAGATACAGGAAAGCAAAAAGGCAAAGGAGATAAGAGCCTTGATTAAGTGAACACTCTGTCTACTACGTCCAGATTTACTGAACACTCTGTCTACCACGTCCAGATTTACTGAACACTCTGTCTACCACGTCCAGATTTACTGATCACTCTGTCTACCACGTCCAGATTTACTGAACACTCTGTCTACCACGTCCAGATTTACTGAACACTCTGTCTACCACGTCCAGATTTAAGTGAACACTCTGTCTACCACGTCCAGATTTACTGATCACTCTGTCTACCACGTCCAGATTTACTGAACACTCTGTCTACCACGTCCAGATTTACTGAACACTCTGTCTACCACGTCCAGATTTAAGTGAACACTCTGTCTACCACGTCCAGATTTACTGAACACTCTGTCTACCACGTCCAGATTTAAGTGAACACTCTGTCTACCACGTCCAGATTTACTGAACACTCTGTCTACCACGTCCAGATTTACTGAACACTCTGTCTACCACGTCCAGATTTACTGAACACTCTGTCTACTTCGTCCAGATTTACTGAACACTCTGTCTACCACGTCCAGATTTAAGTGAACACTCTGTCTACCACGTCCAGATTTAAGTGAACACTCTGTCTACCACGTCCAGATTTAAGTGAACACTCTGTCTACCACGTCCAGATTTACTCTTGTTGGTACTTACACTTGTGTCTATATAAACTTCCATCCTCTCCACCTGTTCAAATCAGTAATTACTTAAGTATTGAACATAGAACGCCCTTATACCATATACAATGGTGTACAAACTTTACAAAGGCTGATGTACAGTGACTTCAGGTAAGGTTAGCAAAACTGCAGATATTATACTTCAAAGTATAGAAAATTAATGGCATTTCTGGGTAGTAAAGGCTAACAGAAATGATGGACGATTATAGGAATATCGTCTTGGATCAGTCATAATATATTAACTTCATCATGTAGTTTAATCAAATGTTTCAGTGCGAGTGTCCCATTGTCATCAATCTGGTTAAAGCCGCTTGTGTTCATATTGACTAGTTTCTCTTCATTTCTAATACATAGTTCCTACATGATGTTACATCTACAATAATTACCTCCCTTGTCCTTTACTGTCGGCCATTTTAGTAGGCAAAACTGATAAGCCCTTATAGGGGTAATTTCTAAAAATGTAATAATTGAGAAAATACCAAGAGAATTTGCATGTGACAACCACTTTTTCTTCAACTTACTGAGCCAAATGCCCACATGAGCATAATTAATAAGTTAATTTTTATTTATCAGATTAGTTTTATCATCGTTTACATTATATTCCCTATAAACTTAAAGGAAATTTGCCTATCAAAATGGCCGACAATTCAGAACAAGGGAGGTAAATATTGTAGATGTGGGAACTATGTATTGTTTAACTCTCCTTTGGTGTTTCATAAACGCCTCAATTATAACGGTATTAAATATTATTCGGACCTCGTTCAGTCGAATTCATCGGGTCCGAAATTTTCATTTCGAATTATACGTGGCTTCGAATTTCCCATTTCAAGTCGACGTGCCTAAGAAGATACATTATGGACCTGATATTTATTTCGGATGACACCAAGTATTCGGATAGAAGGTTGTCCATAAACGAGGTCCGACTGTAAATTCTCATCGTATGAGTTCAGTGTTCGAAGGATCTTAAATATAGATGTAGGCTTCTCTGTTTCACGTTTATGCTTGTTGAAACATTAGAAACAACAAAAACAAGAACTAATGATGGAACGAGGCATTGGCTGTGACCCACGATACAATAGAATATATTCGTTTCGTGAATATTTACTTACTTTATAAATCGATACTTCCCTCTTCCTTTGCGTGTTTTCTTAATGGAGGTACTCGGAAAATGTAATAAACGTGATACAATCTGAATCGTTTTAGAAAGTTAAATTACAATTTTATCAGATTTTGTTCGGAGAAGTTCTCCCAAGCGAATTCGAATACTATCCGATTAAACCCAGCATGGTATCAATCTCAGAGCAAGTTGATATCATTTTTGCTGTTTTGAGTTAATTTAATGTGATTTAATTTTTTTATTGCCGATGATTTTGTTTGACATGCAAACAATTTAAGCGATGCCATTTTGATATTGTAACATTATCTTGTGGTCGAAATAAAAAAATAATATTTCAAATGTTTTAGATAGTAGTGTATAACTATCAGGGATCTAGAAATTATCTTTAAATACTGTTGTCCCGGAATAGTGTCTATGTTAATTCTGACATCTCCAACATAGGAGCATAGTATAGGGTTCGGATTAACAGCTAAGTAGGCGTGCATAGCATACATGTCCCGCATTAAATTCGACTCAACTGTTGGTAGCCCGACTCGGCAATTAGACTTGTCCGGGAAGTTGGGCTACTGGATTTCTGGAGGCCTCACTGTATTACATTCCTTCCTGTTTAATCTAAGGCCATCCTTAACAATGTTTGTTGAGCATAACCCCACCTAAACAAAACTAATTTGGGTTGGTTGGTAGGTTTTTATTTCTAATGTTCATTCAAGTTTCATCTATTTAAATACGCGACCAAAACTCCCCACTCTGACACTATCATTTTTTGAATAGGGGTCATTTTCGGGAGAAAGTAGGTTTATGCAAAACTATTTTTTTTCTATGATGGCCTTAATTCAGCTAAAATGTGAGTTGTTCCAGCTTCATGTTTATGACTTTGTTGAGCTTCAACAGTATTCTTGCTGTTTCTTTCATTTTAAACGCCTTACAACATTCTTTATTGTGATTCTGAATGCGGTTTGGATCGGACTTCCTTCCAGTAACTTGCTTGGCTTGTTCTGTGTGCTTTTAAATCAACACATTGTTCTAAACTACCAGTGACATGACATGAAGAATTTGCATTTCATGCACTTGCCTTGCTGTAAAAATGGTTGTTATTCATTGAATATTTGTAAAATAAATGTCATTCTGGAATACTAAAAGCGAATTTTAAGATGCTTTAATTCTGATCTCAAGGCCAGCGCAGCTGCTACAAGTCCCATGGATCACAAAAACCATGGCATGCTTGCATTGTACAGCGCTTAAGGACAGGCAAATAATAAAATTGAAACGTAACTTTGTTATCTGCTGTTCCGAATTAATGCATAGCACTATGTAATGTATGATGCTATCCCCACTGGATGTAAATACGTCCTTTCACAAAATGTTAGGGTCACGTATCCAGTTTCGATTAATGCCATTCACATGCGCCCATAAACACCCATATAATTGCTTTTAATTAAATAACCATACATCTGTACCCAATATCTTACACAACAAGGAGATAATGTGATGTAGTGTTAAATATAAGAGACCATCATCCATTTGCATGAATCCGAAATTACATTAGCAAGCACCGATGGATGTGATTTTCAACCAACTTGTGTTTGCGACTTGTCTCCGAATGCTTTATTTCTGTTTAGTGTATTTAACTACCCTGGCATATAGGTGGCATGTGTGAACTTATTTTATCTCGTGGCCACCACTTACTAACTCGTTCCCACGACATACTATCTCGTGACCACGACTACGTATATCGTGACCACGACTTAACTATCACGTTCCCATGGCCTAGTTATCTCGTGGTCACGTCATACTATCTCGTTCCCACGACTACTTATATCGTGACCACGACTTAACTATCACGTTCCCATGGCATAGTTATCTCGTGGCTAAGACTTACTAAGTCGTGGGAACGACATAAAAATAATTTCACACATGTCACCTCTATGCCACCGTAATTACTTATTATTTTATGGTCGCTATTTATGAACCACGAATGACCTTCTGTCCTTCTGTCCTCTGGGGAATTCTATTTTCCAGCATTTCAATAACAAGCATAATTATTTTATAAACTACCGCCAGGATTTGATACATACTGCGATGCCTATTCTGTATAATTGCAATAATATGATATGAAGTCTCAAAGGATAATTCCACATCTGTATAAATGGTTTTCCCACCACGGATAAACGCATAAGATCACATCCTGTGCAATATGTGTTATCTGAGATATGTCAATTATCATGCACACGTTAACAAAACACTACTTGGAGAAACATAAAAATATGACCGGCAGTCAGACAGCAATTAGTCTAAAATATCACCAACCTCATCGGGAAGGACAAAAACAACATCTATATGTACCGGCATGTTTGAATAATTTACCCCGTTGGAAATAAAAGCTGCACCGGAACAGCTTGATTACAAGTTGTCTCTGAAGGCTTAAATGAAGACACATTTGCGACTTCTACACATGATTGTTCTTACAACCTTAAACCGTTATTTGTAATTAGATTAATGTTCCCCGCTTAGGAACACAGACGCTACCTTCTTAAATAATTACTGCTGCTGATTTATATTTGTCTGTTTCAAGTATGCCAAAATGTCTCACTTAGTTCTTCAATACCGCTCTGTCCTGCTGCCGTGATGTGAATTGAATTCCAATATTTATATTAATTTTACCCTGGAAATGTTTGACTGTTTCAGTAAATGTATGTAACACTGATGTCGCTACTGTTTATATGCCACACTTTCCGGCAATTTAGTACATGTAACTTTGACGTCGCAACACTTCATCTGCCACATTCCGGCAATTTAGTACATGTAACTTTGACGTCGCAATAGTTCATCTGCCACATTCCGGCAATTTAGTACATGTAACTTTGACGTCGCAATAGTTCATCTGCCACATTCCGGCAATTTAGTACATGTAACTTTGACGTCGCAATAGTTCATCTGCCACATTCCGGCAATTTAGTACAAGTAACTTTGACGTCGCAACTGTTCACCTGCCACATTCTGCCAATTTAGTGCATGTAACTTTGACGTCGCAATAGTTCATCTGCCACATTCCGGCAATTTAGTACATGTAACTTTGACGTCGCAATAGTTCATCTGTCATATTCCGGCAATTTAGTGCATATAACTTTGACGTCGCAATAGCTGCCACATTCCGGCAATTTAGTGCATGTAACTTTGACGTCGCAACAGTTCATCTGCCACATTCCGGCAATTGAGTGCATGTAACTTTGACGTCGCAATAGTTCATCTGCCACATTCCGGCAATTTAGTGCATGTAACTTTGACATCGCAACAGTTCAACTGCCACATTCCGGCAATATAGTGCATGTAACTTTGACGTCGCAATAGTTCATCTGCCACATTCCGGCAATTTAGTACATGTAACTGTGACGTCGCAATAGTTCATCTGCCACATTCCGGCAATTTAGTACATGTAACTTTGACGTCGCAACTGTTCACCTGCCACATTCTGCCAATATAGTGCATGTAACTTTGACGTCGCAATAGTTCATCTGTCATATTCCGGCAATTTAGTGCATGTAACTTTGACGTCGCAATAGCTCATCTGCCACATTCCGGCAATTTAGTACATGTAACTTTGACGTCGCAACTGTTCACCTGCCACATTCTGCCAATTTAGTGCATGTAACTTTGACGTCGCAATAGTTCATCTGTCATATTCCGGCAATTTAGTGCATGTAACTTTGACGTCGCAACTGTTCACCTGCCACATTCCGGCAATATAGTGCATGTAACTTTGACGTCGCAATAGTTCATCTGCCACATTCCGGCAATTTAGTACATGTAACTTTGACGTCGCAACTGTTCACCTGCCACATTCCGGCAATATAGTGCATGTAACTTTGACGTCGCAACTGTTCACCTGCCACATTCCGGCAATTTAGTGCATGTAACTTTGACGTCGCAACTGTTCACCTGCCACATTCCGGCAATATAGTGCATGTAACTTTGACGTCGCAACTGTTCACCTGCCACATTCCGGCAATATAGTGCATGTAACTTTGACGTCGCAACTGTTCACCTGCCACATTCCGGCAATTTAGTGCATGTAACTTTGACGTCGCAACTGTTCACCTGCCACATTCCGGCAATATAGTGCATGTTACTTTGACGTCGCAACTGTTCATCTGCCACATTCCGGCAATTTAGTACATGTAACTTTGACGTCGCAATAGTTCATCTGCCACATTCCGGCAATTTAGTGCATGTAACTTTGACATCGCAACAGTTCAACTGCCACATTCCGGCAATATAGTGCATGTAACTTTGACGTCTCAATAGTTCATCTGCCACATTCCGGCAATTTAGTACATGTAACTGTGACGTCGCAATAGTTCATCTGCCACATTCCGGCAATTTAGTACATGTAACTTTGACGTCGCAACTGTTCACCTGCCACATTCTGCCAATTTAGTGCATGTAACTTTGACGTCGCAATAGTTCATCTGTCATATTCCGGCAATTTAGTGCATGTAACTTTGACGTCGCAATAGCTCATCTGCCACATTCCGGCAATTTAGTACATGTAACTTTGACGTCGCAACTGTTCACCTGCCACATTCTGCCAATTTAGTGCATGTAACTTTGACGTCGCAATAGTTCATCTGCCACATTCCGGCAATTTAGTGCATGTAACTTTGACATCGCAACAGTTCAACTGCCACATTCCGGCAATATAGTGCATGTAACTTTGACGTCGCAATAGTTCATCTGCCACATTCCGGCAATTTAGTACATGTAACTTTGACGTCGCAACTGTTCACCTGCCACATTCTGCCAATTTAGTGCATGTAACTTTGACGTCGCAATAGTTCACCTGCCACATTCCGGCAATTTAGTACATGTCACTTTGACGTCGCAACTGTTCACCTGCCACATTCCGGCAAATTAGTGCATGTAATGTTGACGTCACAACTGTTCATCTGCTACATTCCGGCAATTTAGTGCAGCTAACTTTGACGTCACAACTGTTCATCTGTCACATTTCGGCAATTAAGTGCAGCTAACTTTGACGTCACAACTGTTCATCTGTAACATTCCGGCAATTAAGTTGTTGTTCTTGTTATTTCTGACATTTTATATGTTTTGCATCGACTGTAGACACATGGACACCATTGATGCGGTATTAGTATCCATATTACGTATCAATATGAATATACTTAACACATCATAATATTTCAAAAACGGTATGGAACAAAGCAATAAACGATTTACACCGCACTTATAACGATTCTCATTTAACAACCATTATACACAGTTGTTTAACAATGAATAGTAATTTGCGTTGTCCATTGTCATGACGACAAAGTGAAAACACTCTAATTAGACAGTATTTGGTTGGATTTAGACATTTAGATAATCTTTTCAAAGACGGAAGTGTTAATCGCTGTGTATTAAGACACTTTTAGTGAACTATACGTCACTATGCTTTCTACATCATGTGTAGAATGAATTCTACAAAGCCCTGTGAAGTAGATCAACAATTGTCATTCAAAAATATTAATGTATATTTAAATTTCGTCATTATTTTTTTCTCATTATCACATTATTTTCTGAGTTTACGTAAATTAAGGAATCGAACACTTTGGGATATTCTAATGGTGTCTGGTGTATTATTCCATGAAACTCTACCATTGAAGTTTGATTATTTGATTCGTCTGCGTATATTTTCAACCGTTAGCAGACAATTGATTTTCCCTTGAGATGATACGATGAGAAGAGTTGAATCTAATTACAAAATGTCCATCAAATTTATCACTTTGTCTCAATTTTAATTGAAAAATCTACAATGTCTGCATTGCTCTTACATAATGTATTGTACATAAAATGTTGAGTCTATGTTGAGAGAATGTCTGCTAAATGTTAAGTTAAATGTTCGGTAGTTATTCCAGCACGTCATGGCTGCAACAAAAAACAGTGTAATCTCTCTAGAGCGGCCTGATCTTGAACAATACCCTCTTTGCAACAACATTATCACCCTCTAATAAATATGTAATACAAATTTAACCTCTCTAGAGCGGCCTATACATGAGCAATACCATCTCTGAAACAAAATTATCACCTTTCTGTTATAAACATGTACTGCGAATTTAACCTCTCTAGAGCAACAACTTCTCAAAAGCTGTTAAAATGTACGTCTCTTAAAGGGTTTTGCTCTAGAGAGAATGCACTGTATTAATTCATTATGAAGAACATTGATTATTATTCTTGTCGAACTTTCCTAATATTTCATACAAAATATATGTCTGTATCAAAACTGGTCTGAATATCGAGGTGGAATAAAGAGCAAAACAGTGAGAAAGGACTTCAAAATCGAGTTCTTAATAATGAAGTGGTCATTAAGTGAGGTTTTACTGTATCTTTGCAAGTGAGTTAGATACTACGCACGTGTATAATTATATACATCGTTTTATACGTTAATGTGCTAAGAGCTCACATAAGGCTTATCAGACAAGCTTTAGACAGACATTCGAAATAAAAGCATTGAAGCGCCCCTTTTCAAAAAATTGAAGTTATACCGCCTTTCATGGTGTTGGTTACATAGTTATCTGTGATTGTATCCCTGCAAAGTTTGTGGATTTCTTTCCCGGATACAGTCGGACCTGGTTTATTTGACAACTTTTTATCCGAATCCTTCTCATCGTCCGAAATAAATATCAGTCCCGAAATAACTTCTTCGGCATACCGAATTGAAATGAACTATTTGAAATCATGTAATATTCGAAATAAAATTTCGGACCTGATGAATTGTATCCGTGCAGAGTTTGTGGATTTCTTTCCCGGATAGTTCAGTTGCAGGAAGGAATATGTTGGTACAGGGAACGCCACTTTAACAAGACAATGCCTCCCCACAGAGATTTCAGTCAACTATCGCTTTGTGTACAAATGTTCTGCATAAGACATTTGATTTTGCCCCTGTTTTGTTGTAATTCAGACGCTGGAAAATAAATAGTACACCAAAGAATGGTAGAAGGGTGTTCTGTTTACCGGAATTCAGTCCTGTCAACAAATTGCAATGAATTATAATCGTCCTCATCTTAAACACAAAACAGTAGTCATATTTTACTTCGAATGCGACTGTTTTCGTGACTTTTCTATGAATAATTAACAACAGAATCTCATTTTCATAGACAATGATATCTAAATTAATGTTTGTAATTGTTTATTATAGTATTGGGATTTTACGATGACATTCTCAGCAATTTGCAGTCGATGTTGCAGCCATCTGATATAATACCATACCATTTAGCATTGCTCTGACATTTATCAATACTCGTATTACTTATATAAATGTTTAATATTTTAGCAAGTAAAACAAGATAATATGCTTTTTTGTATTCACTAGACCATAAATGATATGCTTAACAGACGTTTGCTAAATACCAAAAACGTAGTGAACCGACGTATTTATACAATATTTATCATGACAATGCAGCATATCCAGTGAAAACCCCATAGGAACACACAACTTGGGGCTGTTGTTGATTGGTTGCTGCTCAAGAGAGGTTACATTGATTGGGACCGCTCTGGAACTAAGATGGTCGGTATAAAACGGCTAAGACACATCAGAGAACCCTTATATACCCGTGTATCATGTCTGTAGGTCTGTTTTGGTATAAGTGTTGTGTTACCTTACTCATTGATACCATTGAGTTTTGTATAAAAACACAATTAATAGCAGCAGATCATACATTGGGCTCAACTTTCTTCTGTTCAACTTTCATTCGACTTCAACTTGAATGCAAATGGCGGAGTAAGATGACGTGATTATTACTAATACTATATAAATACCAGATGGCTTCCTGTGTGACAGTACATATTGTCAACATGAGGGAAATACTATTGCCCGAAAAGTTTATTATATCGAACAAAATAAGCTACTAAAGTTACGGAAGTAACTGATTTACAACGCATTTCAATAAGCGTCTACCATCATGAACTTGAAAAACCAGAATTGTCTATTTTAGCCATGTGATAGTATACTATCACCCGGTGAAAAACGTGTTGTCAGGGTAATAGTACGGAATGACTCATAATGTATATAGAAATTTAACAAGGCAAAGTCATGAGAGGTATAATAAAACAATATATCGTGTATACATATTGCATATGCCATGCTTGTCCACACTCTTAGCGTGGTAGGCTTGACGTACGTGCAATAACAATGAAAGAAAAAAATGATAAAATCATCACCGTTTTAATAGTTAGTGAAATTACAATTTCATTAAATTCTGCGTAGAAGAGTTTTCTCCGAATAATTTGAATGATTTCTGATTAAATTCGACATTTTATCAGTATTCGCATTAGCTACGGTAATTTGGTTATTTTCTTGCACGTTAATTTTATTGTGGACGATTTCGTTTAATGGGACAACCGCATGAAAAACTCCATGCTGGCATTGTAACATTGCCTTTGATCGAATTAAAAATGCAACAACATGTTGAAGAAAAAAGAAATGTCCATAGCGTGAATTGTTTGACATGAGACTAATATTGCGTTATGTCATGTAATGCATTGGTTTCCGCATTAAACATTTGGAATGTAATGAAGAATAATGAATCACATTACTTGAATAGAGACAACATTACCAATTATCTTGGTATTATAGCATTGGATTACACTACATTGTCTTTTACGTTAGGACAACCTGAATGTATATTGTTCATACGTAAGTTGTTTATAAAGAACACTGAAATAAAGAACATTTGGATATAAAGAACACATTTTAAGATAGAACACCCCTAATGGATTCCAGTCAAAACATTGGCCAATATCGGTAAATTCTGTGACTATTTCTTTGAAGATCGGTCGTTTCCGAATAATTTCGGGCATTACCGGAAACGATCGATCTTCAACGGACTCGTCACGATATGTACCGATATTGTTAAACGGCAAATGTTTCACTTTTTGGCGGGAATCCATTAATGCCTAATTACACATTTTGCGTTCAAATCATAATGAATATATCCAAAATCTATTTAGAATATTGTTCAAGGTTCCAAGGGTGTTCCGTAACCAATACGTTCTACTGTATATCGAAGATATTTTGAATTTAAATACCAGATAACATTTGTGAATATAGTGAAATAAACAAAATATTATAGTCACGGTCACCACAATTCAAGGGACCGGCTATGTCTGACTTGCTCATACATTTACTTCCCGACACATATCCTTGTAATGCCAGACATCAAACAGGCAGACAGACAGGAAAACGGTTACCTTCATTTAACTAGCTGGAGGCTCACCAGCCGGTCATATCGGTACGCATTCCTACCAGAACTCGAACCTTCGACATCCCGCTCCCAATGCCATAACCACTCTGCCAAGGGAGACGGTATGTATGAAACAATGGTAGAACTACAGTTTGTGCTTCAGGCAATATTTTTATATAAAATCCAACGCACGTCGGTCCGCAATTAATCTAACAAGTAATTCTCCGGGCTGATTCTGAATATGTGCTACACATCGAATTTCATTTAAAGAAATTTCTTCTCTGTGTTCATTAAAAAACATCTATTCTAAATTATCAGAGACAAGCTTCAAACAATTTGCATTTCAATTACTTTACTGAAATTGCAAAAAGTGCTCTGTATTCATTGAAACTTTATGTAGAGTAGAATTTAAGTTTATTGAGAAACTTTTAATTGAATATGTTATTGTTTGTATGCTGTTTGCATATAGGTCACAACAATGAACTGCACATACGGCTTGAAACATAAGGAATACTACGACGAAGCAAGTCATAACACAATAAAGTATTTTCGGCAACTGCCGTTCTGATGTTTAATGTATAGCTAGGAGCTTGAACTATGCGCGTGTCAAAACTACTCCATCTTCACCTTTTATTTGGTGTTTCACGAAATTTTAGAGCACACTTAAGTGACTATGTGGCGATTCTGCACTATCATTGCCACGCAGAGATCCACGAGTCAAAATACGATGCAATTAGGTAAATTTTACAAACTGTATCTACTCCATCTGCTTTAAGTAAGTTATTTTTATTAATTGTGCGATACAAGTTACAAGCTAAGCCCAAATTTCAACGGTAACGATAACGGTATTTATAAGTAAATGAGTCTTGTTCTTAGATCAAATCGTTTATTTCTGTTGCATTTCACAGCAAAAGCTGAGATGGGCGCGGTTTGGCCACAGGTTTATGGATATGATATTTAAGCGTTTTTTTTATTTGTACTTGCAACAATAACTGGGCGTCACATATTTCGTTTCGATTTATACGTTTACCATACGCCAATGGATACCCATATATTTTCCACTCCTTCATTCCCTTGTATTTATTTTCTTGAGCAATAGGATACTAACGAGAGGAAGTTGATACCAGACATCGGTGTCGTCTGAACAAAGTGTAAATAGTAATAACTTAGATAGTTGAAAGGAATCTGAAGAGAAAATAAAACAAAAATGATGCAAATTCATTGATAACAAAAAAGGACTTCTGTACAACATCATTCTTTGGGTCAAACGTTGAACATTTGTTAAAATTGCACATACATGTATATATAGCTACATTTAACGACAAATTAAGGCAAATTAAAGGCAAAATCATCATTTTCTTCGGAAAAATGTTATGAACAACTTTTGTATATAAATATAAATTTAAAGAAAATTTGAAATGCAGAAAAGATCTTACTTAGAAAAAGTGCCCAACGTGGGACTCAAACTCACGACCCGAAGATTAATAGTCTAATGCTTATCCGACGCTCTGCTGACTGAGCTGTATTCGGACTACTATAACTGTGGAGAAATAAATTATGTTTTTGATGCAAAAACTTGCACATTTCCTGGGATCAGTTATTTTTTTAAGCACGAACAGGTTTTAAATAAACTGAACAATCGCATTAAAGTTATATTTACGTCGAAAATGTAAACTTTATAAGTATTTTGAAACATATTTCGGTTGTTATAATTCACATAAGTTCACATTTGTTTATTATGTTATGACGCAATTTAAACAATAGGTGTTCTTCCAACGAACAAATGATAAAGGAATAAAAAGATCGGGGACTAATCAGTTGTATTGTTGAATTTGAAGGCCACCTACCATTTGAAATCGCATTAGCTCAGATGAATGTTGATCACGCATTTCTATAGTATGATTATCTTGACGTTTTATCGTGATCTTTGTGGTGTAAACTGTACGCATATAGCCTTAGTTTGAACCATTAATGGACGCGTCAATGATGCAGAATCTCATGCTTAGTATCAGAACGCTGCCACGTGTCCCCCCCCCCCCTCCCCCCCATATTGGTCAATGTATGTCTCTCTGGCTTACATTGTTTTATTTTGTTATATGTCTGAACTGCTGACTGAAGTTGTTTTCAATTATTGCTTTTGTATAAGTAGTTCTGGCAATATCACATCTGTCGTCTGTTATTCGTGTTATATTTGTCATATTGTATATCTTTTGCACCCACGGTAGCCACCAACGGCCGCTGATGCCAAATTAAGTACCATTCTTTTAGCGATATGTGCGTTCCTATAAAGGTTAACACTTCTCTGTTGACAGTTTATACAGTATTGCAACATCAATTGTTGTCGGAACACGTTCCAAAACACGTCGTCGTGAATTTTACGGGTTGTGTTACATTTGTAATGATGTTCTCCCATTAACTAGTCGTAGTATAGCTATAAAATGGTGTCCTATGTAACAAACGAGAAAAAACATCTTTGTTTTCAGTAGCTTAGCATTGAAGTGTATTCTATGTTGTCAAATTTATAGTGTTTATGTTGTCGATTTTCGTTAAGAGGGAGAAAATAAACGCTGCAATGAATTTTTCGTTAAATTTATTTATTTGCATCCAACAAGGAATCGTGTTCTCCGAGACAAAATTGTTTTCAAAAATGCTCTAAATGCTGACATTGTTTGATTGGAAAAAGTTCAATGATATCGTGAAATGTATTGAGTGAAGTGGCAATATTTTGTGTTTTCTGAAGTGGAATATTCTGAAGTCATGGAAGTTTCATTATTTAAATGGCTTGTCAATATTTCCAATTGTTAAAAGACATGTAGGTTGGCATATCATCCCACGAGTAGATATCATTGTCAGAGCTGAATCGCATTTCAAAATGCCCATAGTATTTATCAACTTAATAGACAAGCAACGATATCTGCACCGCAGTTGCATAATTTCCCGTAAATAATACTGCATAATGCATACACATGTTAGATTAATACTGACTGTAATATCTTGCCGTTATTCTGCACTGTCATAGCTGAATTATTGGTTTCATAAATGTATAATTATTTCTGACTTCTTGGCCTTCGTATTGTTATCTTAATATTGAAGTACAAAGTTCATGTTTCCATGAAATATCTGTCCTCTTAAAGATAACATATGCGTTGTATTCTGATTCAGAAGCGTACGTTACTTTTTAATAACATCGCTACGCAATTCTAATGAAAGTAATAAATATATCTAGTATACAATTTCAATAGATAGTCGTACATCAGAGCTCGTACGTCGGGCTTTAGGAATCGAAATAGTACAATAGGTATTCTAATGGCACACACACGCACACACGCACGTACGCACGTACGCATACAAATGCTGAAAGTATGCTATGGAAAGAGTCTGAATCCGAGAAAAAGCATCACCGAGGCCACTTTCACACAGCAGAACCGGCCCTTACTGATCATTGGAGTATGAAACAAAATGTAAGAATGAGAAGGGGATAAAGTAAAACGAAAAATGACGAGGGGAATAGAAATAAAGCAACCATTTAAAGCGGATCCGATACCCATTTACTCCCGACCATTCACTGTCTGCAAAACATAAAAAGTGATAGAAGAAATAAGTATCTTACGAGAAGCTATAGAAACGATGTATTGTCTGGGTTCTGAAGTTAGACATTAACATTATCATCAGATGACACGAAAAGCGGCATAGCACTTCCTCCCACGTTAATTTATTTTATATTATATGGTATCCAGTTCTTATCTCGTAAAAACGAGGTCCACACACTATTACTTATATGCTGTGCGCTCATCTTCGCAGTATACCATCCAAACTATCCAATCCATTATTCGGAGAAAAATGGCAGGAAATGAGTACAGTTGTAATCTGTCATCTTGTAAGTTTCTTATAGGCAGACAATATACTACAGTGAACGATTAAAACATGAACCCATAAATACCGATTATGGAATTATGAAAATTAAATTTAATTAATCTTTCAAATGCTGCTGTTCAAATAGACATTGACAGTAGATTAGAATATTAGTAACATACGTTATGTGTCATTTTAAAGCGACCATATTTACATATCTCGGATTCTATTGCATAGTAATACCACTATTTATCTATTCTCGAATACAACTATTGATATTATTCTCGCATTATTGAAACCTCAGTCTTTTAAATCTGACATGCCTTTAATACCAGAATGGCGTGATGGATTATTGTAAACATTACTTTGACTTTATGTAAATAATACGTAATGCATTCTATCTGAATCTGTCCAAGAATGCCAAGTTGAAGTGAATCATGCCGAGATTTCACTCTTTAGCGTGTCGTTTTAGTTTCATATTTCTCTATTTCTCTATCATGTTTAGTTTATGTTCCCGATCGTCCTCATTTGTATCTTTATTTTGAGCCTCTTTCCATTTTTACTGAGTATCAGTGTGATAAGAACATCTTTTGTGAATGTCGAGTTTGCAATGTCACAGTTTCGCTCTTTTTAAACTTTAAAAAAAAGATAACACGTTAGTACTGTGTCACATAACTTTTAAAATGCCACTGTTTATATCTTCTGTGGGTTAAGATTGCAGTAAGGTATAACATTTATGATTCAAAAGAATTTAACTCATCGATTCCGATCTTTGTTTTGTAGTGTAGTAAAGATTCAAAGAGCAAAATAGTGAGTGAGCTCTTTTGATCAGTAAATCTAATCTAAATCTAGTGTTTCGCTTACGATAACTTCTAAATGAATATAGCATTTACCAGTTAAATATTCGAGGCTTACAAATGTGATGGGGCAAAAGTCCTGTTACATTTCACCGAGGTCTAATCAAGGCGTCTATACTATGATTTCCAAATACTTTACATTTTGTTAATACTTTATGCCAATCGAAGTCTCTTGTTTGTGACAACAACAGGCACTATATTCTGTAACCTTAAATTGAGAGTGTGTTCCGAATGCCAAACATTAAATTTTGTAGACATTGGTTGTTAAGATGCTTAATAGAAATGTTTCAAGATTTCGTCTGAAGTTCAACATTGCATTTTAAATCTAAATGAATCACATCTACATGCATTACGCCAGTTACAATGTGCTTACGGTTTTCAAATATGCGGTGCATACAAAAGGTCTATATTGTACAGGCGTTACTCTCAACCTACGCATTGAACGTCGTGAAAGAATTAAATGACTACATTATCGCTATTTGAATACATGCAACGCCTCTATTGTGCATCGCTATATTACCAATTACCTCGCAAATTGTTGCTTACAACGTGTTCGTAGATTCGCAGCACCTGCGTTGTGTGATCTTATTTTTTGTAATAATTCTAAAAGTATGACATTTTAAATTATAGTTTGACACAATCACTTTTTATAAATGAAGCGTAGCTACAGATATTTATTTTGTTTATTTTAATTTTACAAATGGATATTTTACAGAATGTACTACACGGAGAATATTTTCAAGCATAATTTTGCGAAATGGCACCATGAATTTAGAGAGTGATTTTAGACTGATTCGAGTTCTTGTTCATCCGTCTGATTGCCATTGACCAGAAAATTAATAGTCTTTTTCATTCAAAACATTCCATTCTTCAAAATGACATTGTACTTACCACTGAAGAAGACCACAAAACGTTGTGAGGACTTGCAGTAACAGATAGACATATGACTATTTCCTAAATTTAATTACAGTGAGAACATGGTGATATGGTGAATTTTATTGCTTACAAATATTTTCTTATTACCACCAACTCAAATTAACTTTTCGGAGAAAAGCAATATCACACCCTACGACAAATACCTTTTTCTAAAAACTTTTTGTTTTACAGTCTGTTAACTGTTCAAAAGGTTGCCTACAGCCTTTTCCATTTAAACTTTTAATGCAAAAATGTGCAATGGCGTTAAAGATAAAGGCAACAAATACTGTCCACTGTGGCGAATTCTTTTCATTAGTCGTATCTAAAGATACAATATTAGTTGCATCATCAGAACATTTTCGAAATTCAAGGATTTCCGCAATTAATTTTTTCAGGGTTTGTCATTTTGATATTATATGGTACATTTAAGTTTTCAGTTTGTATCCATTAATGGATGAAAGGAGTATGTAAAACCACAAGCCTTGTTTTATTTCAAAGATAATCTAAATGTTCAAACTCCCTGGAGAAAAGTCAAACTGTAAATAATCGCTATTGAAATTCATCTAACACATAGCGGGGAAACCAATCAGAATAATTTGAACCACGGGAGCTCATGTAACTTGCAAAGCTAGTCATTTATATAGTAGCAACAAAATTGGTGCAATAGAGATCTGCGAAACTCGATTGTTGCCAAATGTCAATTACTAGAAGTCAATGATTAAAGTGTCGCTGTTTACATTTATATTAATAAATGCATCCCTGCATTGCGTATCGTTTTTATGTCTCCTTGTGTTTTTGAGATGGTGTGCACTTTAAATGTTGCATTTCTTCATTCATATTTAATGCAAAAAAAGTCTTCTTGTATCCCGTTTGCTTTTGTAATTGTTTGCGTGTATAGTTATAGTTTCATATGTCTCCTTACGTTTTTGGAGTGGCTATGCAATTTCCCCGTGATATCCATTCGACTTCTGTATTCATTTTTATCGCAAAGTTGTCCAGAATGGAAACTATGTACCTTGTTAAAATGTTTGCAATACAATGCTTTTTTTAATATTCCGGCACGCATTTATTGTTTCTTTGTGCTAATCATTTGCATATGTACACTCAATGGCCAAAATTGAGCTCCGAGCGTCACGTCTTTTTTAATATGATGATTCCAGGCATATACTTTATTGACATTTCTTTAACAAAGCAAGTTGTACACTTACCAGTTGTTACTAATATATTGAAACATAAATAACTTCCATGAGCTTTCTAACTATGTTTAATCTGACAAGAATAATGACACATAGCGACTGTAAGTAGTGTTAATAAGTAGACTCTCTGGTTTCCAGCACCGCTCCTTGAAAATTAGCCTTCGACTGTATTTCGGTTAGTATCTTTTATATCAATAGTTCGAGCTCCCACCATATATTTATTAAGGTCGGGATTTAAGGATGACAAGCATGAACTTTTAATAGTGTTACTGGCTTCCCATTATTTGCTAGTTTGGAACCATGACATAGGACATTGTCTTCCTGAAGATTCAATTGTGATTTGCAAAATATCTAGCTCATGCAGGCCACACATTTTGATAACGAGTTTGAATAAATTTATCACTGTTCTTATTTCAATTAATAGAAATAAGGATACATACTCAGTTAAAACGCATACACCACCAAGACATAGCAGTAGCCTTAAATTAACGTTCAAAATCGCGCCCTGTGACTTCGCTTTTCGCTTCCATCCAGTTCGGAACCTGATCTCTAACATATCATTGGATTTTGTTCGTTTAAAAGAATTGAATTGTTCGCCGGTTTATCGCCATTATTTAGCTAAAAATATTTCTTGTGATTACCCTCTTATTTAGCTTTACAATTGTTTCTTTTATCGCCTCTGTCGATTCTTTGCCGCGCGTGCTGTCGTTACATCTCGCGGAACCATTATGTTGTCACGTCATCAAGGATGACATGCGTACCGTCAGTTACCATACATATTCGACTCAGTAATCCTACGAAGTATCATTACAATCGAGCATGTATTGATATAATTATTTACCCTCAAACATACTGATACCTTAGAACGTTCCACACAACTTTAATATTGGGAACTCTTGCCATTGAGTGTATATAATTACAAGTCGCCTTCTGTATTTTGTTTGGCGGTGTACTTTATAAGTGGCATTTCCTGATCGACTTCTCCATCGCTCATTTTAATGATTTTGTTAGGTTTCCCTGTTTTTTGTTTTTTCCCTGATATACATGACAGTGTTAGGGGTCCATCGTTTTGGCTAAGAACGTACTAGTCTATTATATGTATGTGTATAGGATAGGCAACTAGTGGCATTGCCACGAGATTGTCTATGCGACTCAGACCACATGAGCCTCACGAACGTTGTATATACGATACATACGGTTTTACTAGAGACCGCTGAATGGACGGATTGCAGTGGGCGTGGTCTAAACATGACACTGTACCTAGTATTTCCTGTGCTTAAAATATTGCACCAAGTTTTGTGCGTCTGGTACTTTCTATAAATATCAATTTAGTGGCATGCATTTTCCAAACATTGAGCACGATTGGGCAAGATTATGCAAAACAGTTGAAGCAACGAACTAGTAAATATTTGCAGTGTGTTCTAATACAATTTAAATGCAAAGTAAATGGGCATTTAATGCGTTTTATCGGCCAATAAGGAATTTCAAAACATCGCATAAATTCGCAAAGTTGTTCAAAATATCGCCAACAAGCCATGAATTTAGAATGCGTTTTACGAGTGAAATCTTTATTTTGAAGTATTTTGATTTCAATTTCATTAGCTTAATGCAAATATGAATGGGATACATTCAATTGTATTTCTTGAAAATTAACTTCATAAATGACTTCATAAATGGAGCGTTCATTAAAAAGTAACCGGAAAATAGGTAAAATCTAGTTTCGGTGAATGCACCAGAACTTGTTTAAGTTTTAACAAATTAAAGTGTGTACTGAATTAAACAAATAATGTTAATAATAATCACTGTATAAATCAAACTATAACTGGTTATTTTTCAATGAGAATAATGTAAAAAATGCTTAGAAAGGAGATGCACATTCATGAATCAGAATTTTCCGATACAGATCTAGGAAAAAGATTAGGATGGACTACCTTTTGACATTAATTTTGAGATACACAAAGCAATAACAAACAGAACACCAGGCATCATAAAGACTTTGACACAAATACAAAAATCGTTGTTGCAAGGCCAAGGAAATCAATCAACACAACATCTTCAACGACCTCAAAACATGAATATGGAAAGAGGCATAAGACTACACGGCAAAGTAATAAGACGTTGAAGGCAATAGAAGAAAAGTTTTAAGTATTCAATCACGGTAAGTAAAGTATGTATTACACCGAACGTGTTTGATCTAGACCGAATAGTATACATCCCTAATACCCTTATGTGAACTAAGGAGTATCAGTGTAATATTTAGTTATGACTACAATCCAAATAATTAAAGGGATCTAATGTTATTAATATCTAATGGTACAATACAATGTTGTTGAGAGCCGAGAGCTTTGTTGTAAAGAGATAGCAGATAATGACGATGGTATTACAGTTAATACAAAATTTCTCATTAAACACTGCAAAGTCATCTGCTCATCTGTTAATAATATCGAATATATCAACAAAAGCTATGATATCAAAAGCAATGAGTTTGGAATGCATGGCTGCGTAATTTTTTATCCAACTTTTATCAGACTATTTGCGCTCCCAAGAGACCTTGATTATGACGAATTGATCTGATTGCTTGTATTTTCCATTTCAAGATAGCTACGTTTGGATGTGCATCAAATTCTAATTTAATTTAAATGGCAACACCGAGCGCAATATTATTTGCTAAGCTTAATTAAAATATCTTTTTGTATGAAATTGGACAATTTGCATTTAGAACCAATATCAAGTAATTTCACGAAAAAACTGTTGTTTTTCCATGCCTTAACATGTAATTAACCGTAATGTTGATATGTTTACGTTTGGTATTAATTTGAAATGCTAATTAATATGCCTGAGACTTCTGTGAGTTTGGCACGTATTGAAGTAGTAGATTGTAAGATTTCAGCACCGGGCCGAAGTCAAATTCAAAGTAAATTTAGAAACCGAGTAGAAATATCATTTACGATAATAATTGTCCACTAAGTCAATGTATGTGTATTTGTTGGAAATTAATGACCGCACAGCGGTTAAATGTGAGGTTAGCTAGTTGTTTAATCGATTAAACTCGTATTTTTACTGACAGTTCCAAGGCTGCAAATCTATAGGCGATTATTATTTCCTTTAGTGCTTTAGGATTTCTTGGACTGTTATTATATTCGTGTTCATTTATCCCCCCTCTGTCAGTAGCCAACTTGCATTCTTAACTTGTCCCGTAATGCATTACCTCCGCTTTCTTGTTCCTCTCTTCCTCTTCTTAATTGTTGTTTTATATGATCAGCAAGACAATTCCTTATTGCTCCATCGCCATAGATGTTTGTCCTTACACCTTCTCAACTTCTAGTGTGACGTATGCTGATAAATCACTTAGATTGGTTTGGGGGGAGACATTATCTTCTGACAACTTAATCCTTCCATTACGAAGCGCTCCGCCACGTCCGTCATGCTCCCATCTACACAGTTTTAAAATAATTTAATTTTTTAATTTCTTTGTTTTCAAAGGCAATCGAACGTCTTAAACTCCACGTTCTTTGTACTAGGAGTATAACACTAAATGAGGTAAACAATGAGGAGATGACCACAAAACAAAAAAAATGGATTTAGGGGTCATCACAGGCATGCACAGCAATAAAACGTGCAGAGAAACGTAGCAACATATCAATCTCGCAGCTTTGGTGACCGTCATAATAAAGAACAGAGGTTTAAACCAATTTGACGGCACATCAACCTCGCACTTAATCGTTACTTTTAAACAAAAACGTTTTTTACCTATACGTCGAGTTTCTCATAATTTGGGGAATGTTGAAGCGAGTCTGGTATTCGATGTCATTATTCTGTAAATACAATGACAAAATGAGACAACTACGTGACATGTGAGGATGTACGTTTGACCAATTTACCAAAGATGATTGCTTCAGGAAAAGTAGTCATCCGATTATATGTCTGGCACAAAAACAAACATGTTAAATGAATCTATTTGCATATTTATGACTATTTGTGGACCTCGTTTTTGTCTCGACGTTTTGAGAATTAGGCGCACTGCTTTTTAATCTACTTCAATGGTGGCAACTATGTCTGAGGGTATTTAATGTTTTACGTAACTATGTATTAAGTTATTATACTGCTTATTGTATAATTATTTCTAGGTTTTTGGTAATATATCTCAATCTGTCGCCATGGTACCATAACGGAATACTGGTTGTGTCACGTGGGTATTCTTATTTATCGCGACTTGCAGAACAATCGAAATTAATTATTTCTTCCTTTGTGTTTACTTAAAATATTACTATCGAATCAACGACTGAAGAATAATATTCTTTGTCAAACAAATATATTCACGGTAAACACTCCAATTTTGTAGCTAAGTTGCAGAAATTCATAAATAAAGGAGCGTTATTCACCAAACTGAGACATGGTTTCTAATTTCAGATGACAAATATTGTTTCAAAGTTCTGTCTAAGAATACGGATCCGTTTGTCCTTGGCCTATCCTTCTCAGATCTTAGGCAATAAATATACTCCTCTTTTACCGAACCATAATCACCTGGTTCATGTTTCATTTAATTTGCATTGTCAATAAAGTTCTGCATATTGTAGGATTCTAATTTAACTTTGCCACTGAGACAATATTCAGATGTAATAGTTTTATGTTTTCTAGTCAGTATGAAACACGAAACCCTTAATTATACAAGTAATCATTGTTCTGGTAATCTTTATGTTGGACAAAACATCAACATTTCTGATATTTATACTGTAACCATCGGCAACTCTGTTTTCCTTCTTGTAATATTGCAGTTTGTTTTCTGAAATGTAAGTTAGAGGGTTATTGTCATATTGTGATCTTATAACTGTCAAAGATATATAACAAATGTTCTGTTTAATGCAATATGTGGTTATAAAAACCGAATTATTCTGTTCTGTTGGACCATCCTTCAAAACTGTTTGGGGAGTTTCTCCACGACCAACCAACCGACTTTGTCCCGATTCAAAATATATTGGCTCATTTTGCATGTCTAAAATTTGGAAAGAACTCAAAAACGACTATTTTTAAAAGTAATGACCTATCGACCAGCCCCAAATTGTGTGTATAGAGTTGCCACAAACAATCATATTTAAGCATTGAAGGCGGATAAAATAGCATCCAAGATACCGAACACATATCACAGAGTATTACCAGCGAGAATTCAGTATTTTTCTAAGCACTGTAAGTAGTTGAGTTATTTATCTTCGAGGCCGTGTAGAAACGTTGGTGTGATTAAACTTTTAGTATTAAGCAATGCATGGTAACAAATCAGTTTATTTCAAAATCACTTTCACACTTTACGAAATTAAATTACAAGAAGCAAGCAAGTCTTGAGTGATTCTACTCGATTTCCTCTTTAACTTGTTCGTTCCAAGGAAATTGAATACATACTTGTAAAAAGTACCATGTCTGTCAGTAAAATCTCATGAAAATGAAATATTGAGCAATCGCCTGTAGTGGAATTGTATTTCAGTTCTAGGACTCCGTATAAATAAAAGTTCATTTAAATAATGTGATGCAAAATTCGCATACAATTTGGAATGGCTCTCATATCTATAAATCAACATGCAACAAATTGAAATCAGTGCATACATCCTGAAAACCAATGAAAACGAGTCTGCAAAGTTCGTTATTTCTTAACTTGATTAGCTGTGCTTAAGTTATCGCTGATTTTCGATATATTTCCTGTTCATCTTCATTACGCGATATCGCATTTCGTTAAATGAATTATTTTAACGAAATACAGCGACAAATCTTTACAATTAGCTTCATGTTACCGTCAATGTTGCGGAAATCTTCGGTCGCTGTCACTTCCGCTTAAGTTTTCGCGAGTCATATCCGGTCTATTGAGGAAATGATTTTACGTTTTTAATTACTGGAAAAGATCTAAGTGAAATTGCTCGCCATCGGGGTTATAAATCAGTAGAAATGTTTCTTTAGATTGCTGTAAGATATCACGTATATACTAAAAACTATGTAGCATTAATTGATAGTATCAAAGAAGAAGCCAGTACTAGTGTGTCCTAGTTCAACCTTGAAACAGTTTTTAGAACATTCACGCTTTGTGCTGTTGAAGCAACCGAAACCAAGAGTGTTTGTTCTAGTCTTTGGAAAGGTATTCTAGCTTTAATAATTAAACTACTGACACATATATCGAAATTGGCGTATCCTATTCTCCAAACGGTAATGTGATCCCAGTACCAACAAAAAGTCGCGTCAACTGACAGTTAACTGACAAAACAGCACATTATTGACAATGAATAGTTTGTACAGCGACTGAGCTCTGGTGCCTCATTCTTAAACATTATTAGTCTGACAGACTTTAAAGTGTTATATGTTCTTTTTGCTCCTATGTAATAAAACTTGGCAAAGGGTACAGAGGGAAACAAGAAATATCCTGAAAAAAAAAATAGTCGGCACAATTTGAAGGTTAAGATTTGTTGTGCAACATAAACATTGCCGAGATGTTACGATTGCTAGTTACTCCAGATCCAAAATCGGATTTCGGTAAATTCATCGAAATTCAGTGGATATCGGTAAGGTTAACCAATCTACACCAAGGTTACAAACGCTGTTCGGTTGAAGAGAAGTTGCTTTATTGGTTACAAAAGATTTGATTTGTTTACACAACACTGATATGCAAATAGCAAAGCCATGTTAGTATGGCTGCGCCGATAAAAAAATAGTCTGACAAAATTTCATTCGTTCAGATTAAATGCAAACAAAATGCTGGTGAATATAGATTTTGCAGATTTGAAGTGTTTGTAAAAAAGTCCCCGATTACTACATTACGCTTTCTGAACAAAATCTTGCACAGACTGAATTCTGTATTGTCTCATCCAAAATATTGGAAAATAACACGTTATCGTTGGGACACTACATAGTCCCATATTGAACAAAATACATCATTTTGGGTAAACATTACATACGAGTATATAGTGGCTTGAATGGGATATAATTGTACCCATGACCACAATTTTGAAATATGGGAATAGATATTCTATATATTGTGTAAATTCCATTTCCTGGCCAAGTGTATTACGTACAGAGAAAAGAAATGCAAGAAAATAGGCCATAAGTCGACATAAGCTCATTCACAGGGTTTGAAAGAAAGAATAAGATGTTATAGGGAACACCATATACGCAATACAATGTCTCCCCACACAGATCCCAGGGAAATATCAGCCTACGTAGTATTATATTAAGGATTGAGTAGGTGTCAGGGGAAATATCAGCCTACGTAGTATTATATTAAGGATTGAGTAGGTGTCAGGGGAAATATCAGCCTACGGAGTATTATATTAAGGATTGAGTAGGTGTCAGGGGAAATATCAGCCTACGTAGTATTATATTAAGGATTGAGTAGGTGTCAGGGGAAATATCAGCCTACGTAGTATTATATTAAGGATTGAGGAGGTGTCAGGGGAAATATCAGCCTACGTAGTATTATATTAAGGATTGAGTAGGTGTCAGGGGAAATATCAGCCTACGTAGTATTATATTAAGGATTGAGTAGGTGTCAGGGGAAATATCAGCCTACGGAGTATTATATTAAGGATTGAGTAGGTGTCAGGGGAAATATCAGCCTACGTAGTATTATATTAAGGATTGAGTAGGTGTCAGGGGAAATATCAGCCTACGTAGTATTATATTAAGGATTGAGGAGGTGTCAGGGGAAATATCAGCCTACGTAGTATTATATTAAGGATTGAGTAGGTGTCAGGGAAAATATCAGCCTACGTAGTATTATGTTAAGGATTGAGTAGGTGTCAGGGGAAATATCAGCCTACGTAGTATTATATTAAGGATTGAGAAGGTGTCAGGGGAAATATCAGCCTACGTAGTATTATATTAAGGATTGAGTAGGTGTCAGGGGAAATATCAGCCTACGTAGTATTATATTAAGGATTGAGGAGGTGTCAGGGGAAATATCAGCCTACGTAGTATTATATTAAGGATTGAGTAGGTGTCAGGGGAAATATCAGCCTACGTAGTATTATATTAAGGATTGAGTAGGTGTCAGTGGTAAGGAATTCTTCGGCTATCTATCAAAGGAAGTTTTCAATAAGAAAGTTTAATGTTATCAGCGTTCTATAACAAATGTCAAAACACCGGCCTTGGTTATACATCCGTCAATATTACAATGTTATATACTGGTCAAAAGTGCTGGCCCGTCAGTCTTATTTCGCTCACAATGCTACTGGAAACATATTCTCTTGATTTTGATTGCAGTCAGCTATATCGTTTATATTCAAATGAATTGAATTTTAGAAAGATATTGACGTAAACCTGTCAAAATTACGTTCACCGTTTCAGATCACTTTATAATGAGGCCATCCTTAAAAAAAGTATTGTTTGCAGTGACGCGACCCACTCATGAGAAATGCCGCGAGTCAATTTATTTTTTCAGGCTCATCGATGACAAAAATGTTTGTCCCGGTCTTTTATCCATTACGGTACTAAACTAGAAAAAACCTACATACCTATCCACTGTTAACATTCCGGGTCGCGTAACCGCAAACAAACACTTTTTTAAGGATGGCCTGTTGTAATAAAGATTCTCCAAATACAAAATGATGGGTTATCTCTTTTGACCAGTATAATCTACTCAGTCACAGTAATATATTATATGAGGGGATATACGTTATCTTGTTATACATTTAGAAAACAATAATTACAGATACCGGTTTAATCTCGTTAATTCAATACCCATTAAAATATCCAAATTTAGAGATTTGATTGTGTCAGTAGGTTTAATCGCCGTACTTTAACACAGAAAGAGATGTTTCAAGCAAACTATCAATTTCCAGCGTGAGGTTAGATACAAATTATTCTAAAAGAATTTCTTATACTCAAAATGAAATTTATTACATGCCGATTTGACAAAGTGTATAATTGGAATTATCTTAACTGTACTTGACTTGTCACAATTACTCTTTACTGAAGGCTATGAGGAGCATTTAACATACAGTGTAACCTCTCCGGTATGGCCATCTTCTGAGCAGCAGCCTCTCTTCAACAACAGTATCGGGGGGGGGGGGGTTCTGTAGTAAGACTTGACACATAATTAAATCTCTCTGTAGAGCAACAACATATCAACAACAACAAAAATGTGGGCAGCACAAAGGGTGTTACTCGGAAGAGGTTGTCCTATGCTATATGTGAGCGCCACTGCACGATTCCCCACCTCTTCTTTATTAAGTGACGTCATTTCCAATAAACGTCACATGTGACGTCACCATGTACTGACAGTAAGCAATATTTGCCCCATATTATGGCAATATGAAATTGAAGTGACCATATGGAGTAAATATTGTTTCCTGCTTTCAAATTATGACATCACATGTTGCGATTTTCTTGAAATATGACGTCACTTACAGAAGAGGTTGTGAATCACACAGCAGCGCTCATTTGACATTTGCGATCTAAGTGACCAGAGACCGATAAACCTCACATGGTTGGTTAATTAACTTTATTTTATAAAACACATCCCCACGTGATTTTTCTTAACAGTTCTACACATTTTAATCGCAATATGTCGGCAATTTTCGGAAAGTAGGTTGTTTTACCAACTGCACTATGCTCGGGTTTTCTTGCAATAATCTCGGTCAGTAGCTCTTTAAAGACTGAACACAAGAAATGAAGGAAATGCATTACCGGTTGTTCGTCTTGATGTATTTTGCTATGGGATTATCATCTTTTGAACAGATTTTAATCACATTCGTTTGTTTTTTCACGATCCTACTTTGTCAAGTTTGATGTGAAGAAAAGAAGTACAGTAAAACCTCGATAATACGACCACCCTTGTGACCTTTGAAAACTGGTCTTCTTATTGATGTGGTCTTAATACTGAGGTTGAATAAAGAGCAAAACAGTGAAAGTGGACTTGAAAGTTATTATCTTTATTTCGAGGTGGTCTTATTATTGAGATGGTCTTTAAGTGAGGATATATTGTTTATCAATTTCAACACAATTCTTGTAAGTAACAGTTTGACTAAATGTCTCTTCATTAAGTCTGGAGAGTATTTCTTACAGGAACCTAACCATTTTTGGAGCACCCTATTTTTAGAGAGACAACAACAAACATATTTGTTTTCAATGTTTGGCCTTTATACATGCTTGTTAATAAAACACCGTGATATATAGTGTATGCTTAGAATGGTTCATATAGAATCATATTATAGTTTAATCTTTCCATTTTCGTGTAAAATATTCATAAATACACTGCACATTATTGGTTTTCGTTGACTGATGAGCATCGTGGGATATAGACTATGTTTCATTAGATTACACACATTTAGCCGAGGATTATTAAATATATACATAAACAAGCTTCATTTCCAACGATTCATCATGTTTAATATGTATGTACTTATTTAATGTTTATATATTTAATATTATATTTTATATTTAATGGAATATTTACCTAGGTTTCTGACGATGACTGGACGGTTATTGTGTTCGAGTTTGTCTTTGACACAGCGACTGTTGAACTAAGAAAATACGTGTTTTGTATGTGGGGTTTCCTGTAGCAACTCATTCTCTCTCTATGATGCAAATTGCAATCTTTTCATGGCGCCGGTTTGGCTTAAATATGATTGCAAGTGCTTTAAAGACACCTATTCCTTACATTTGATAAAACGTAAATATGTATTGTTGGTTTATCAGATGTTTACATACTTTACCCGAAGGGTTTGCTGAAATAATCTTCATACAGAGTAAATATAAATCACTTTAAACCGCGAGTAATATATTGTTTAAACTGTACTTTATTGAGGAATGCTTTTAAAATGATTAATTACAGTGCATTGTCTGCACTATAAAAGTAGATCTCTTTTAGACAGAGAGATATATTTTAGGCATATAAACATTATCTATGATACTGATATAAATCAGTATAACACATGTTATAAAACATATATGATAATATAAGTGTATTTATTACACCGTATGACACATATTATAAAACATAAATGATTACATATACGTATGGTGATAAATCAGTGTATGTACTACACCGTACTGCAATAATATCAAATATCATATATTACCCGTATTACACTATACATATTATTGTATATACAAATATATATATATATATATATATATACTGCGCCCTTTTCTCCAGAACGGCCCTCTCTTGAGCGAAAACAACATATTTTTTCCGGGTGTAAACATTTACTATCAATTGACCCTTTCCAGAACAAAAACCTCCCAATATTATCGTCTCCCAAAGGGTGTTGCTCTGAAGGGGTTGGGAAGTATCTGACCATCACATGTTTATAACATTATACAAATATTCTTGATTATGATAATGAAACTAAAATGGGGAGAACATGAATAATAAGTACTAAGTAAGTATAAAATAACTTTAAGTGTATATTGCTCGAGAAAGCACATAAAGTCCGGAACTGTATATTATATGTTAATAAATAAGTGATTTGATATTGGCTCTGTTATTTGTCCGAGGGCAGTCGTATTGACAAATAACAGGGCCAATGTCAAATCACGTATTTATTGACAATTTTATTAAATAACTTCATGTACTTATAAATAAAGGATTCAAAATCGTGTTTTTTTTCTGTATACGCTAAAACTATGAATTAGTTCCGTGCTAAAAACTGTCGACGAACGTTTAAATACTGACTTTAAAATAAAATGGCTGCCGTTACTAAGATTTCGGATAAAAGGTTGTCGAATAAAAGAGGTCCGACTCATGATGGGTATATGTAAATTGATAAACCGACAAAATGGAGATCAGATGTCATGACAATTTATATGTGCAATAAGTGCTTATTGCTGTAATCATGATATGTAAATGAAGAACATTAATCTCTAACGGAACAAACACTGGGACTGACATGGCGATGTCAGCATGAATTAAAATGGGATCGTGACATTCTGAACCAATATTAACTCGCAATTAGACAACAAAATGTCTTTCAAATATGTTGCTGTTTTGTTCAGTCCTGGGGAGACAACCTCTTCATGGCCTGCCTCTCTAATTCTAAAATGCACTCAGTTTGCTATACAAATGCATTAATGTGTACATTAATGCGATAGTGTCACGTGACGGCTTGTCATCACGTGACCCTTTTGGTCTTGGGTTATTATAGTAATCCAATGTGTTCTTGCAGACTGTGCAGTCTTACTTTGGAGCTTTGGAGAAATTCATTTCTAAACGAATACTCTTTGTATGATTCACATATCTTTGTCTGGATCGCTACACGGAACACCGTTGTTTACATACAAAACAGAACGCTGTATTCATGGATATATATTAGTATTTATTCGAAATAGTTTCTGTCACTCTTGTCAGAATACATCAAATAAATCGCGTTATAACAGGCAAATATATCGTGAATTATTAGTGTGGAGTGGTCTGAGGCCGTGTCTATGATTGTTTTGTATCGCAAGTCATGTTCATGTCAAATTCTTAGAGACGCGCTATTTACATCAATTTGAATAAAAATCACCTTCATTTGCATTTCCGTGTGTCACGCAATGCCTTTATCGGGGCATGAACTTATTCTCTTATCTATAGGCTGTCAGAATGTCGTATTGTCTGTTTATCTACGTAAGAATTACATTTTAGTGGAATTGAAGACATTCTCTGATTACATTTAGATGTTGTGTAATAAAAGAGGCTTTTCGTCTTAACCGTCTGAATAAATTTCTAGTTCATTCTAGACATAAAAACGAATATTGGTTCGTGTTCCGCCAGATAATACTCATGTAACGATGTTTTGCGTCTGTTGTAAAAAAATACATCATTGTCAGTCTAGATTTGTGTGGTTAAAGCGGAGTTTGGACTTATAATTATTTGGTATGACATAGAATATCAATGAAAGATGATCCGTGGACTTTGAAGAAAATTTCTAGAATTTGAAATATCAGCTGCACAATATCTGTTGACATTATGAAACATTGACTATTGAATAAAATGTAATGTCAACATGAAATCAATACCAGGAAAGACATCACATCCACTGCAAGATTTCCAGGGCTCTAGAAATCCACTAGCCCAATGTCCCGGAGAAGTCTAAATCCCGATTCGAGCTACCAACAGTTGAGTTGGGCTTAGTCCAGGACAAGTCTGTTATAAGGCCTGGACTCAGTGCTGCATAAATGAACCCCACAAAAAGAAATTAACAACATGTAACATATACACTAGTTAAATGCATATGTAAAATCGTACACTATTTAGCATTAGCTTATTTTTTTAAGATACCGCTCGGTTTCCGCTAAATGTTTACGTTTATATGGTTGTGTTGGAAGGGGATTTTATTTTTCGTTGTAGTTAATTACTAAAAGTATTGACTTGACATGCATCGAGATTTTAATCCCCACCCTATGAAAATGGTTTATTGTGTCAAGGACATTTGTTAGTAACCTTGACAGCTGGTAAAATTAACTCAAGGGCAGTGTACATAGCAGAAACATACAGTAACACCTCACGTTAAGGCCACTTCAAAATGAAGTCCACAACATTAATAAGACTTTTATGGAGCAGTTTTCATGTCGATAATCTGTATAGTTTGCGTAAATTCGTGATTTAAGCGAAAACACCGCGTCTTATTTTTCTGTCGGCAGCCATTAAAAATAATCGGTAACCTCAGAAAATATCTGCGTGTTGCTAAATTTAGCATTTCCGAACAATGCCGAGATATATCCGTGACTACTACGAGTCTTTTCGATTGATGCCGGTATCTACCGAGTTTTACCGATCTCGTTAAGCATCTATTTCTTTAATATCTACGCCCGCTATTCATTGAATTAATAAACAGACCATTTATATGTCATCTTAAAAAAATCAAAGAAAACATTGCAAGAATCCTCATGATACATACCACAATATTGCACAAGCAGCGACAGTTATTGTGTAAACAGATCTTGCTTAACGTGTGTGTTATATCATGAATGACAGATCTTTCTATCATATCCCTTGTTGATGGCGGTGCCATTTTATTCTGTCTGAGAATATGTCAATATATCCCCTTGATAATGACGTGAGTTTCAATGCAATTGTCAACCTGGAGACAGTTGTCTGCCTCTGTTTATGTAATAATTGAAAATCTCACATGATTGAATTCAGTCTGCACACACCCTACATTAGTCACGCTGCATGTAGTGTTTTTCCTAACTCAACAACCTGTAACCAAATTTGATAGTTATGCTCAGATATCTACGGTGGCGTAGAGGTGACAAGTCGTGGCCACCAGATAACTATGTCGTGGGAACGAGTTAGTAGGTCTTGGCCACGGGATAATTAAGTCGTTGGAATGAGGTAGTTAAGTCGTAGGAACGAGTTACTATGTTGTGGGAACGAGATAGTATGTCGTGGAGTAAGTAAGTCGTGGCCACGAGATAACTGTCGTGGGAACGAGATAGTTAAGTCGTGGCCACAAGATACTAAGTATCGGGAACGAGATAGTATGTCGTGGGAATGAGTTAGTAAGTCGTGGGAAGAATAATTTCACCCATGTCATCTATATGCCATCGTAGATATCCGTGTCTGCGTTAATACAATTAAGTATCTACGAATGTTTAAATCATAAAACTGACAAGATCGTCGATGCGTTTATAATTTGAAATAAAGCGACAGTAAGATTATATGAGCTGCCTCGGGATACAATAATGGTTCGTGTAACTAACGATCCGTATAGGTTGCTTTAAAATTAGATGTATGTATGGAGTATCTAAACTTACTTCCTTTATATGACACATCGTCTTTAAAGTAAATTAATCAATATTATTTTTAATGGGGCCTAAACGGTGTAATCAACCAAGGTCATGAAGCTATAAGGGGAGAGGAAGATGCCACCGACCTTTCGTAAGCCGACTGCAAAGGCTTCTTAACAAATTATTTTAGATTTTTTGTGTAAATATGTTTATGACTAATTGATAATATTTCACGCGCACCCCGATATTTTCATATGTAAGTTATTTAATTTGGCAAGTAACTGGTTTGTTCTCAACTTAGTATACGATTGGATGGGTGCGTTGATATTTAAGATATCAAGAAATTGTATACAAGTTAATCTTTCCTTTAAACTATGAGTGGACGTTATCTTCATTCGTAATAGTTCATTGTTGAAATGGTTTCGTATTTGTGAATCGATACGGCAAAATTATTTTATTTCCCAAATGTAAAATTTATTAAGATGCATGACGCAGATATGTATTTAATTCTTCTATAATGGTCGCGCATTTATACTTCAATATGTGGTGGATTATTAACAGTGCATATGAACATGTGTGATCAATACAATAATTATAAAAAAACTTTGTTATAAGTCGGATATTCACTATAATAGTTCATAAAAATTTAGTGACTAGTTTGGATTAATATGAATTCAAAAGGTACGTATAACTTTTTCTCTTGGCTCAGAAATTACATAGATAAACCTATTTTGTGTCGCCTTTCCCGGTAGCAAGTTTTTACAATTCCATATGTCACTCTCGATGACTGCTGCTTCGAGGTTTACATCAGATGTTGTGCCTAATTAACAGATTGTGTAGATTTGAACCCACAAACTCAGGGATCTAGCCTTCCAATCCCTGAGCACTGTACCTTCCTTAAGTTATGTCTCCTCTTGCAAACGGAGACATAAATCTATTGTGCTTGCTATGGATGTCCGTCCGTCCGTTACGAATCATGTATGCTCTATAACTGCTTAACCCCTCAACGGACTTCGAAATCTAAACTGGCTCAAATGTGCGCCACATTAAGACGATGTGCTGAGTACATGGGTTATTGACCTCCGCTCAAGTTCAAGGTCATATCACGGTCACAAATGTTCATTAGATTAAAAGGGCATGTCATGTTCACATACCAAACAGAGAAAAAGTTGTGACAATCACTTTAACACTAGGTAATGGGGGAGACATACTTGTGTTTTTGCTGCAAAATCATCCTATTTAGTTAACTGAATAAACTAAGACACTTTGCTGTTCATTTGCATTCAACCGATTAGACAATTCCCGGTCATACTAACTAGTACTATGCATGATATGAGCCGGGAAGCATCGAAGCAATCAAACAAATTTTCGAAGTAATAATACAATGAGTTGTAAAGAAAGCCCTATATATGTGTTAATTGTTCATCCAGAAGGTATGAGACCCATGAGACAATTGCAACGGTACATGCTAGTAACTATGGCAACGATTCTTGCAAATATTGCAACACAATGCCTTATGCATGAATAAAGTTAACACCGCTTAATCAAGTTCAAGCTTAAACACTTCTTATCATTACTCAGTAGACCTACATTTAATAACGCATAATGTGGTATTTCTAGATTTTCATTGAATGACTTTACACGATATAATTGCATGTGTATGCATCATGTATGCTAAATTTCGTGACAATTAACAATTATTTTCATGAAAATGAGTTTCAAAAGTAATAAAATTAAATTAAATGAAGTATGGTTGGAAAAATGTCCGTTTTTGAATGTACTGAGTATACATTTGGTGCTAGTTAATTACAGCATATTTTACAGTTTATCACTAACTAAGCAGAATAAATTGTCTATGTTTTATTCATTCATTCTTTAACAGACTGGTTTTCGGGGCACGACAAATGCTTAGACACCCGTCACTATATGTCTATGATCTGTTTAAGGCCGTTGTCAGTCGTTGCGCAGACGACTTGGGAATAAAGGTACTATATACATGTACATGTAGCTAACTTAATTGTGATATACCATTCATACCACTAAGGCCGTTTAAAAATTGCTTGTTTACGGTACTCCGACCCGCGATATTCGAGAAGCGTCGGTTGGTCGATTACCTTTTTAATTTTATTTCTTTATAATACAGTTAAACCTCAATAATACGACCACCCTTTGGTACTCTTGAAAACTGGTCTTAATATTGAGATTGAATAAAGAGCAAAACAGTGAAAATGGACTTGAAAATTGTGTTTTTAATTTTAAGGTGGTCTTATTATTGAGTTGGTCTTTAAGTGAGGTTTTATTGTATACAGTCAAACCTGTGTTAAAGACCAACTGCGAACAAAGACCACTATTGCAAAACCTGTCTGCAAAGACCACAAATTTTATCTCGCATCAGACCGTTTTCAATGATATTTAATCTGTTAATAGAGACCACCTGTAAACAAAGACCACATTTTGCTGTTCCCATGGGTGGTCTTTACAGACAGGTTTGACTGTATTATTATGACTGTTTATGAAAGAGTCCTGACTGCAGGAGCCAAACATATTTAAGTTGGGGCCCATCTTGGTAGGTTGATCACAAAACTTCAAACAATCAATTACTTGTGGATTGCCTCGCGTATCTTTTTAATCGAATGATTTTTGCCGGAAGAAAAATTATGGTCGATTCATGCATGACTAATATCGCATTTGAAACCGATAAATTGATGCGGATATTCAAGTATTGTCGAACAAATGAGACATTACATTGCCTCTGTGTCTGTTTCCCAGCCTAGTTTCTATCGCTAATATACTTGGCGCAAATAAAAAACGCAACTTTTTATACTAGGCGTCGTTTTGTAGTACCAAGTGTCAAATGCGTGTTACAGTTATCATAGTCAAACCTGTGTTAAAGACCACCTGCGAACAAAGACCACTATTGAAAAACCTGTCTGCAAAGACCACTAATTTATCTCCCATCAGACCATTTTCAATGATATTTAATCTGTTAATAGAGACCACCTGTAAACAAAGACCACATTTTGCTGTTCCCATGGGTGGTCTTTACAGACAGGTTTGACTGTATATGTTAATTCTTGTTCAAAACTTTATTAATCTCTAGAGAAATTATTTTTATTTCATTATTGATTAATTTTATGAAATTATGTTTGAGAAATAAAGAATATGTTTGCCTTTTTAATGTCACTTTATCTATATGCACACTTTTTGGTTGCGTTTTTATGACGTTAAGTACATGTATGAATGTTCTGCCAGTATACATGTATGAATGTTCTGCCAGTATACATGTATGAATGTTCTGCCAGTATACATGTATGAATGTTCTGCCAGTATACATGTATGAATGTTCTGCCAGTATACATGTATGAATGTTCTGCCAGTATACATGTATGAATGTTCTGCCAGTATACATGTATGAATGTTCTGCCAGTATACATGTATGAATGTTCTGCCAGTATACATGTATGAATGTTCTGCCAGTATACATGTATGAATGTTCTGCCAGTATACATGTATGAATGTTCTGCCAGTATACATGTATGAATGTTCTGCCAGTATACATGTATGAATGTTCTGCCAGTATACATGTATGAATGTTCTGCCAGTATACATGTATGAATGTTCTGCCAGTATACATGTATGAATGTTCTGCCAGTATACATGTATGAATGTTCTGCCAGTATACATGTATGAATGTTCTGCCAGTATACATGTATGAATGTTCTGCCAGTATACATGTATGAATGTTCTGCCAGTATACATGTATGAATGTTCTGCCAGTATACATGTATGAATGTTCTGCCAGTATACATGCAGCCTGATTCCAGATAAAGGCATTCAGCATATCGAGTTACCTTCAATGTCAATTGTTCCATATGATATTTCGCCAGGTTGACGTTTTTACATACTTTTAGATACAGGAAAGATAAGAAAAAGCATCATGGTGTGATATCTACTTGAACACTACGAAAGCCTGGTGGTGACTTTTCGGCTTCAAGAATTCTCAAATTCAACTTCTTGAATTCACCAGTTCAACTTCGTGTATTCACGATTTAATCTTCACGAATTCACGAATCACGATTTTAATATTACGTCTTCCACCAGGCTTTCGTAGAACTCAGTTCTTCTGTTAAGTTGTGTAAAAATGATTTTTACAATAACGTTGATCCGTAAATTGCATGGCACCATATTAATTAATATGATCATATGACTTTCGGCGTCACTGAAAGCATGACGGTCAGTAACATGTTGCACGATATTTTATCATTATAGATGCACCGCACGAGAAATTTGAGCATGGTTTCACGCGACAAGTGCTGACAGGGTTAATTAACATAATAAACATACTCGCTGGATATTTAAGAAATACGTAATTGTCTATGTGTAGAGCGCCGAAATCCTGATCCAGAGGCCGCTGGTCTGTATCGCTGGTCCGTATCGCCGGTCCGTATCACCGGTCCGTATCGCCGGTCCGTATCACCGGTCCGTATCGCTGGTCCGTATCGCCGGTCCGTATCACCGGTCCGTATCGCCGGTCCGAATCACCGGTCCGTATTGCTGGTTCGTATCGCTAGTCCGTATCGCCGGTCCGTATCACCGGTCCGTATCGCTGGTCCGAATCACCGGTCCGTATTGCTGGTCCGAATCACCGGTCCGTATCGCTGGTCCGAATCACCGGTCCGTATCGCTGGTCCGAATCACCGGTCCGTATCGATGGTCCGAATCACCGGTCCGTATCGCTTGTCCGAATCACCGGTCCGTATCGCTGGTCCGAATCACCGGTCCGTATGGCTGGTAAGAATCGATGGTCCATATCCCGCCATGGGTGAGCTCTTACCGCGGTTGTCACAACACCTCAATTACACGCGTGCATTCACACTTGTTAGATCCCCTTAAAATGTCACCAAGAGGGATTTATAATTTTATTTATTACGATTAATTTCCATCGATGTGCAACAGAAAAGTTAAAACCTTATTGGTAGAAGTTTGAAATGAAATATGTTATTATGAAAACGCGTGATAAAGTTGGTTGTGTCGTGGTGTACTCGTATTTGTAACGAATCTGTCCAATCTGAATCCATGTACATGTAATGTATTATTTTCAATAAAGTCGGGCTACATTTAACGTCGTTATAGTATTGCAAATAAATGAAGTGACCTTTATTGTATAATCGACAAATTTGACACGCTGCAAGTGTCTCATGACAAATTCATTGAAGTAACAGATGGAATTTAGTGACATTTGGGCAAAACAATCGACCACATTGTAACAAATGTTGGTTCACACACTTTGAAAACCATTAAACAAGGATGATGAAACATGTTTCTTTATCACTATATAGTGTAATATAATGCCTTTTGAAGTATTCCGTGGTGTAAGGATAGTGTATCGTACGCTCTTTTACAAATGGCCATAATTACCAAGGTCATCATCCATCAAGGTCATCATCCATCAAAGTCATCATCCACCAAGGTCATCATCCACCAAGGTCATCATCCATCAAGGTCTTCATCCATCAAAGTCATCATCCACCAAGGTCATCATCCACCAAGGTCATCATCCACCAAGGCAATCTTCTATCAAGGCTGTCAATCTACCACGGGTTCACACATTGTTTGAGGGGAGTAGAGGAAACTAAGTATTTTGGGGTCACTGGGTCATGGTCACAGGGGTCAATTGTACATGAAACGTTTTCGGCTTAATTACTCGAGAACACATTGACCTACCCTCCTCAAACTAGGTCCACACTACCACAGGTAGTTAAGAACCCTATTTATTTTAGGGTAACTGTGTCAAAGGTCAAGGTTACAGGGGTCAAATACACTTAACTTACAATTCAGTATGACCATATTGTGAACTTATATTACACATAGCTTCCTCTATTACATTTAAGGTCAGTTCATCACATATATGTGCTGATGCACTTACGGTTCAAACATGACATTTATGTTTTTAATGCTACAGTTTCTGAAATGGCACCACTCAGTCTATGAATTCATGAAAATGTTGCTCGACCTTTTTAAGAATGTACGTATAAATTCACAATGTACATCCAGTTAATCTGCTTTAACTGTCATTTGACTGAGATGTGCATAGTTTGATACACGAAGGAATGCGCAATTAATATGTGATCAATTTTGCAATATTTTATGCCACACTTCGAAGAAGATGGGGTATATTGCTACATTGCACTTGTCAGTTGGTCAGTCGGTAGACCAAATCGTTCCCAATTGATCACTAAAGAACGCTACGGTCTACGGTCCTCAAACTCGATAGGGATGTTGTTCATGACCAGTAGAATGTTTTTGACACCATTTTGTAGTTTACTTTTGCATTTTGAATTGCTTCGAAAGAAAAGTGGACGTCCGAATTTAATATTTTTGGTATCAAAAGAAACCAGAAAAATATAGTTGTACCTGAGAGAAACGTTAAAACCTGAACATGTTATGTCGTGGTACAGCTCATACGTGCTTTGTGGCAGTGTAACTATTTTTATGTCTGGTAACTGGTCTTTGACCTTACGTGACATTCCTCCGTTTGATTGTAATGTAACAGAATTTAAGCGGATTTAATTTTTCTGTATTTTCACATTTTTATCTCCGTGTTTTATTATTATACTGAACGTACAGAAAATGTGAATCTGATTTCAACACAATCGCAGAATAAAACAATGTGTCGCTTTTTCAATGCGTTTAACACAAACCCATTGTACGGACAACGATACGCGATCAGGCTGATAACTGTGTGCAGGAAATTAGATTTGTGTGTGATTTGATTGATACAATAATAGTATGTTAACTGAAATCGAACTTTGAATAATCACGTGTCGTATGAAATGTAACATCATGTGACTAAGCGGTGCGGTGTAGTGAAAAATACACAAATGGTTTGGATATAAGTTGTCAGGAGAGGGACAGAATTTATTTTAAATTAATTTATTTTAATTTTATTTAATATAGGTTTCTAACAGGTTACCGCGCCTAACTCAGGAATTGTGTAGAATGCGATATAATCTCTCCTCCTCCCACACCTTGCGGGACACCAGTTCATTATCTTTGGATGAAGAGCCCGACCCGTTACCAACTTATCACCATGTTTAGCTAGGCTAGACATAGATAGCTGTATCAAATCATTATACAGTAATTAGTTAGTATTTGGAATTCAGAACATAATTTTGACGCATGAACAAAAGTTCAAATGGTCTAGCCATTTAGTATAAAATGTCGAATGCAGTTAATCCTCACTTAAAGAACACCTCAATAATAAGACCACCTAAAAATAAAGACCACAATTTTCAAGTCAATTTTCACTTTTTTACTCTTTATTCAACCTCAATATTAAGACCACCTCAATAAGAAGACCAGTTTTCAAGGGTCCCAAGTATGGTCGTATTATGGAGGTTTTACTGTACGCAATTAAAAGTGTAACAGAAAAATCTGATAGTGCACAGCAATGAGCGATTGCATCCATATTCTGCACTCTATTTGCCCTGATGGATGCCCTGTGGATATTAAATGACACAAACCTCTCTCGCTCAATTTGTATGAAACTAAATTGAACGTGTTTCAATCAAGAATATCAGCTGAATATCCTGAGGGTTTATATAACATCATCGAGACAGGAATGTAATGTGATTACGTTCATCAAGACTGTACAGAACGAGTGTCGACTATACATTATGTTTCGGGATACAATTAACCGTACTTGTACTTGTCGAGCAGCTCTAAACTAAGATCACATCATTAATAAGACAGATTTCTCCTCACAATCAGTGATGGTCTTATTATTGAGGTTTCACCTTTTGACTACAGAAATGCAGGAAAGTCGAGCACGCGCGTCAGTAATTAATTTTATTGATTTAACATATCAGAATAGTATTTTTCAGCACAGCTGTCATTTAACTAAGTGATTGTAACGTTATTGCTGGCTCTCAGCTCATTTATATTTTGGCGAACGATTTCGAATGAAAACTGGATTTATTTTGCGTTCAAAAGTTGTTGTGCCGGTCTAAAAGCTTTTCTTCCTGTTCAAAAGCTCTTATGCTGGTACAAAATCTCTCAGAATGCAAGATGCAATATGTTTTGCGGCGTTAAATAAGAGTGCTATATTTAATATAACGAAAATAACGTGCAATGAAACTTTAGTCTGCCTTGTGTCTGGCACCTCCGTGGGACTTATGCTCTATGTAAATAAATCTTGGATCGGACAAATTGTATTTAACCCATGAGGCAACAGTAAATTGTTTTCTCTGACGAAATTTAAGGCATACCCCCAGGTAAATCATTAAATTAACCATCTATGTTGACCGCTGACCACATACAGGCCATTAATTTGATTACATATACCCGTAAAAGCACAAAAGCGCCCTCTGGAGAAAACAATAAATGACAATACAGTGTGCAAAAGCACACCTCAATCGACCAACTAATTGACCTCAGAAAAATAATGTGATATGTAATGAAAATCATTGAGAAATCAGAAACTTGCGTATTTATTAATTGAATGTAAGCCCAGTTAGAATAATTGGATATTTATTGAGTTTCGCTGGTTTGTAATAATTGAGTTGATTCAGTGAATTAAAGGGCGACAATCGCTGCAAGAGTGTTGAAACAAAATAACTGTGTTACCTCCCTTTGATATGATCCCTTCGTTACAACTTCCACAAATAACTAGCAACTTCTTCAGAAGAATTAGGAGTGGAAGACTTGGATGCATTATCTGCAATCAAATTGCCTTATCCTGGGCTCGGACCCAGGACCTATAGATTGGAAGTCGAACTGTCATGAAATACGTAAACTTGTATTACATGCACATCGTGCATATTTTCTACTTTCTCCAAAAAAGGAAGTCTTGCTTGGTTAAACATAAACATTTCAGGTGTTTTTGTTTGTATTTCACCACAAAATAGTGTTACTAGGTTGGTTACTTTTAAAAATGACGGTTGAATAAACCCGGATACATGACGGTTTTTACAGCAAAAATGTAGCAAATATTAATGAAATCAAGGGGAACTTCAATTAATATTGCATCGATCCATCGTAATATGAGTAATGTAATAAACTGATTGTTTTATTTGGCTTTGCTTGATTTCACGCAGTTTCTCAAAATCTTAAGTGCTTTTTCACATGAACAAAAACACTTAATGAAAATACAGCATAATTATATTGAATAAATAAAAAAACAAACATTTCACATTCAGTTTCAGTTCACTGAACCGTGAAAATAGATAACTTATAACGCTTAAAACGACTTGATGATATTACACACAGTAAAATCTCACTTAAAGACCTCCTCAATAATAGGACCACCTCAATAATAGGACCACCTCAATGTTAGGACCACCTCAATAATAGGACCACCTCAATAATAGGACCACCTCAATAATAGGACCACCTCAATAATATGACCACCTCAATAATAGGACCACCTCAATAATAGGACCACCTCAATGATAGGACCACCTCAATGATAGGACCATCTCAATGATAGGACCACCTCAATGATAGGACCACCTCAATGATAGGACCACCTCAATGATAGGACCACCTCAATGATAGGACCACCTCAATGATAGGACCACCTCGAAATTAAGACCACAATTTTCAAGTCCATATTCACTGTTTTGCTATTTATTCAATCTCAATATTAAAACTACCTCGATCAGAAGACCAATTTCAAGGGTCCCAAGGGTGGTCTTTTTGTCGAGGTTTTTCTGTATTCATATTTCAGAAATTAAGTCATTAATTATGAAGATTATCATTACCAATTATAAAATTAATTTGAGACGAACTGCAATTTGCGTAAGTCGAAACTTACAGTCGGACCTCGTGTTTTCGACAACCTTCTTTCCGAATACTTGGTATCATCCGAAATAAATATCAAGTCCCGATGTATCTTCTTGTGCCTGTCAATTGAAATTGGCTATTCGAAACCGTGTATTTTATTCGAAATAAAATTTCGGATCCGATGAATTCGAACGAACAAGGGCCGGCTGTAGTTTAAACAATCTATCATTTTCATGTGTTATATAATAAACTCTTTTTTTTATAAAATGAGATTACATATGTACATAAACATGTTCCTCAAAGGCATATCATTCCTCCAACTAAATCCATTATTTTTTACATTTCTGCCAGAAACTGAACGACATATTTTAAATGTGAAAGAACGACAAATCTTGCAGACAATGAAGCTATACTTACAATAGTTATGTCCCTTGTAATTTGCATTGTTTTTAATCATTAAGCTATGAAGAATTAAATAGTTCTTTTCTAATAGGTTTTAACAGTATCCAACTTTTGTTAGATGCAGTTAAAGTGACCCGCGCTAAATTACTTTATTACCGCGTACATACCTCCGTACAGTAGTACATTACGCGTTCGGGAATTTGGGTCAAATGCATAGCAACTGAAATGTAGCACAGATTATATGACCTTGGTGCTACCCCCAGGCCAAACACAAAAACGTTCCGCCATGCTGAGATGAATGCAGGCGTAAAATTTACTCAGACCAATTATTTATAATAATCTAAGCTGATGTTTGTGATAGCTTGCATCCCTTAGGCGACAATCATTGAACCTCTTGTAGGGGGTATATGCATGTATAACTTAATTAGCCTTATACAGTTGTAACGATGTAGTTTATCGTAACTAGTTTTCACTAACGGACACCTAAATAATTTTTCCTTTGAATTTTTTTTTAATCTTAAAATAAATGCCTTTTTAACGGTATAACACTAATTAGCAACCATTGATTAACCAAGGGTGATTCTGTTTTTGAATGACTGCTTAACCAAGTTCACGTCCTTACTGACATGTTCAGCTCCTTGTGACAATTGTAAGAGTTATCAAGATTATTTGCTATTATACACTGATATTTTCAATTTAACCGGAGCAAAGTTGACCATTCGATGAAAAAAACATACTGTCCAATATGTTGAATTAATATTATGCAAGGACTTGTCATTATACTCAGATGAAGAACTCAAGTAGGACTTTTATTGTATTTTGTTTCTATGCAATGTTGTCTTCCTTTGTTTCATGTCCTTTTATGGGCCAAATGATGTCTAAATTACCGCAATCAATACAGCTCAGACGCCTAAAACAATGTATTTGTATGTTAGGCCATCCTTAACCAATTGTTCGTTTCCGGTTACGCGACCTGGAATTATTACAGTGGGTAGGTAGGGTTTTGTTTAGTTTAGTACTGTAATGGCTAGACCGGATTTTTTTGAAAGGGCCTCTCAACGGAGGTTGTTGCTCGTGAAAGGGCTTCTCCCGAGAGGTTGTTGCTCGTGAAAGGGCCTCTCCGGAGAGGTTGTTGCTCGTGAAAGGGCCTCTCCGGAGAGGTTGTTGCTCGTGAAAGGGCCTCTCCACGGAGGTTGTTGCTCGCGAAAGGGCCTCTCCACGGAGGTTGTTGCTCGTGAAAGGGCCTCTCCACGGAGGTTGTTGCTCGTGAAAGGGCCTCACCGGAGAGGTTGATGCTCGTGAAAGGGCCTCTCCACGGAGGTTGTTGCTCGTGAAAGGGCCTCTCCAGAGAGGCAGTTGCTCGGGAAAAGTTCACTCCAGAGAGGTTGTTGCTCGCGAAAGGGCCTCTCCAGACAGGTTGGACTATGCTATCAAAATGCCCTCTGCACTAAGGTTGTTTGTGTTGTGTCCTATACTGTCTGATGGGTTAGCTTCATCTAGTGCAATAATGGATTTTCTGGAATATCTTTGTGATATTCCAGAAAATAGGGCTTTTATTCGGATATGCTTAGCAATGGTACAGTCGCCGATGTATGTATCATTATTCCTGCGACCCGCTTATATATATTTAGGCGTACTCAGTCAGCTGTTATATCGACGCTCCCTCGAAGGAAACTGGCGTTACGTCGTAGCAAAAACGGCATACGGTAACCCACGCTTGGACGTGAACTGTGTCCTTCACAAATACTCATGCATTATAACGAGTCATATATTATGTTTATTTTCGTGTAATCTCGTATCATATCACTTGTTTTCAAATATATCTTCTCTATTTTCAGTGTCCCTTGCCCTTGCAATAGTAGGTGGTGTGCTTGCAGTGCTAGTGTTGGCTATTATTTTGGTCGTTGTATGGAGACTTTGTACAACCAAAAAACGACGACGCTCCTCCAGTTATGAAAAGATTGTATCTGATCACAAGACTCATTCTAGAGTGGAGATAGGAAACATGCGTGATGGAATAACAGCGTACGTACTTGGCATTTTCTGTTGTAGTATTATGCGATATCGCTATTTGACAATAGTACAGTGCAATCTCTTCAGAGTAATACCATTTGGGAGACGCAAATTGCTGCTATTTGTTGGGTGTTGTTGCTCTAGATAGATAGGTTAAATTGATGGTATTGTACTAGGGGGGCAATGTTGATGAAGACTGATGTTGCTCAACAGAGGTCCGCTCTCAAGAGGTCGCACTGTTATACACTTTTTATTGGCAGCGTGTTTGCCGAAGCCTCTGTTCACCTTTATATAAATGTCAACCTTTTATAGGTTTTATATAACCACGACTGGTAGTTCTGTTTGCGTATACATGTAATCAAAATGCTACGGAGCAACATGTTATTTATTACCTTGATGATATGAAGTTTATTCTAACACCGTAGTGTTCAAAATAACTGTATTTGTGAGGTCGACACTCGCCGCGTACATTTTTCCTAATGCACTAAAAATATGGTATTTTGGTCGACCCGGTATGTTCCCACACACACCACGATGGCCTTGTTTGAAGCCGAATAGGAAAATGTACCAGACATCGACCAGTACTATCCTGGAGTATACCCAGTACTTTCCTGGTTACAAACCATTTGTTTTACCCGGTTGGACGAGGGATTGAACCCATTACCTCCGGATTCGTAGTCAGCAGCGCTAATGACTGAGCCACCGGGCCAACAAACACCGTAGTGATATCAATGGTGCTGCATTATATAGGGTACCTTATCACAGCCTTTTATTATTTGATTGACTGACTGATTAAAAACAATCAGAGTATAGTTCTGCTTTGACCCTTATGCGTTCGGCTTGGGAAATCATTCACGGAATAAGTGCATCATCGTGTTTTCTTAACGCAGTATGGTGCTGTTTAATTGACAGCGAACGCATAAATTTATTACCTGACCATAAGATTTCAAAACAAGTATATTGAAATGTTCGTGTTTGTCCGTAGCTTAGCGGAGAAAAAGCCGTTGTTGTGTTTGGAATGAAAAGTAAACTAAACTGCAGTTATAGTTTTACGCATGAAAGTATTTCCTTACCTAAATTAACATGGATCAGTCCTGAATCTTCATACACCTCTTTGTGGTAAATCTAACAGCACTGTACAAATAGGTAAACGATACGTTTAAACTATTTAGAGCTTAAAAGTTAATTACATCACTGGGTCTAAAATCGACCTATTATGAAAGCATGCACTTGAGTATGTTGTTCGCTCTGTTTTTGCCTTTATTAATTATGCAACATGAGAGAAAACAGTGTGATAATATATCTAAATCGATGTGTTTTCTACCGCGAGAAGTTGAAATCGTAAAACTGTAAAATCGATGGCACTTCAGCAGAACATACTGTCAGAGTTAACTAAATCAGAAATGTTGACTGCGAAGCTGCAAGCAAGTACATCATGCTGGAACAAGGAAGTATCTCTATATGTATTAGAATATCAACCGTGACAAAATGCGCTGCTTTCATAACAGGAATATCGATTTGTCTCCTTGATAAATTCTAATTACATTCAACATCTGCTAGTACATCGTCGTGCGACGCGTACAGTGTCATCAAGTGTCATCAAGTGAGTCAGTAAATTAATTCACACGATGATTATGTTGATACAATTGTAAATACAAGATACAGGTAAAATGCACTTGCTACGGACATTTTTTATCTTTTCTTAATTGGAAAAGTGTATGATTCTGTTTTGTATATTTGTCAAATAGATAGTTCCCACATTCACAACATTTACCTCCCTTGATCTGAATAGTTGGCCATATTGATAGGCAAATTTCCTTAAAGTTTATAAGGAATATAATGTAAATCGTGACAAAATATAATCGGATATATAAAAATAACATATTCATTATACTCATGTGGGCACATGGCCCAGAACGCTGAAGAAAATTTGGTTGTAACATGCAAATTCTCTTGGTATTTTCTCAATTATCACATATTTGGGAGTTACTACTATAAATACGTATCAGTTTTGCCTATCAAAATGGCTGATGATTAGGAATAAGGGAAGTAAATATTGTAGATGTGGGAACTTTCTATTGGTTTGACCTCGTATATATATGTTCATCATTGAAACATTAACAACCTTGCCAGACTGACACTCTCTTGAACTACAACTTCTCTTTTACAACATCACCAAAGTTTCCGTTTCAAACAATTACTACCGATTTAACCTCACTAGAGCAATACCTTAACAAAAGCCGAAATATGCGCCTCAAACCCGGTGTTGCTCTAGAGAGGAGCCGGTAATTCATGAGGTATGTTACTGTAGAAAATGATAGGAAAAACGAGCATTATTCTCAATACAACAACAAATGGCTTTGATTGAATAGGACAACAATGGCAATGATTGCTGACAAGGAGTTAGCGGTAAATTGGTACAGCAATGTGTAGACTCGTTGTACTTTTGTGGTGGCTGTGCTCTTTGTGAGTGACCTTTCCTGCTAACCTTCTGTGTTCATTTTTGTAACTACTCGTCCTATTATCCGTAAAAGCACATATGCTGCTACAACTGATGTTCTAGCTTGGACTGCTAATTATTGCACACCGACATTAAAATGTGTAATATAAGGAGATGTTGCACTGTGTTATATAAGGAGATGTTGCACTGTGTTATATAAGGAGATGTTGCACTGTGTTATATAAGGAGACGTTGCTCTGTGTTATATAAGGAGATGTTGCACTGTGTTATATAAGGAGATGTTGCACTGTGTTATATAAGGAGATGTTGCACTGTGTTATATAAGGAGATGTTGCACAGTGTTATATAAGGAGATGTTGCACTGTGTTGTATAAGGAGATTTTGCTCTGTGTTATATAAGGAGATGTTGCACTGTGTTATATAAGGAGATGTTGCACTGTGATATATAAGGAGATGTTGCACTGTGATATATAAGGAGATGTTACACTGTGTTATATAAGGAGATGTTGCTCTGTGTTATATAAGGAGATGTTGCACTGTGTTATATAAGGAGATGTTACACTGTGTTATATAAGGAGATGTTGCTCTGTGTTATATAAGGAGATGTTGCACTGTGTTATATAAGGAGATGTTGCACTGTGTTATATAAGGAGATGTTGCACTGTGATATATAAGGAGATGTTGCTCTGTGATATATAAGGAGATGTTGCACTGTGATATATAAGGAGATGTTGCACTGTGATATATAAGGAGATGTTGCTCTGTGATATATAAGGAGATGTTGCACTGTGATATATAAGGAGATGTTGCACTGTGATATATAAGGAGATGTTACACTGTGTTATATAAGGAGATGTTGCTCTGTGTTATATAAGGAGATGTTGCACTGTGTTATATAAGGAGATGTTACACTGTGTTATATAAGGAGATGTTGCTCTGTGTTATATAAGGAGATGTTGCACTGTGTTATATAAGGAGATGTTGCACTGTGTTATATAAGGAGATGTTGCACTGTGATATATAAGGAGATGTTGCTCTGTGATATATAAGGAGATGTTGCACTGTGATATATAAGGAGATGTTGCACTGTGATATATAAGGAGATGTTGCAATGTGATATATAAGGAGATGTTGCACTGTGTTATATAAGGAGATGTTGCACTGTGTTATATAAGGAGATGTTGCTCTGTGTTATATAAGGAGATGTTGCACTGTGTTATATAAGGAGATGTTGCACTGTGTTATATAAGGAGATGTTGCACTGTGTTATATAAGGAGATGTTGCACTGTGTTATATAAGGAGATGTTGCACTGTGTTGTATAAGGAGATGTTGCTCTGTGTTATATAATGAGATGTTGATCTGTGTTATATAAGGAGGTGATTGCACTGTGTTACATAAGGAGATGTTGCTCTGTGTTATATAAGGATGTGTTGATCTGTGTTATATAAGGAGATGTTGGACTGTGTTATATATGGAGATGTTGCTCTGTGTTACATCTGGAGATGTTGCTCTGTGTTATATAAGGAGATGTTGCTCTGTGTTATATGAGGAGATGTTGCTCTGTGTTATATATGGAGATGTTGCTCTGTGTTACATAAGGAGATGTTGCTCTGTTTTATATAAGGAGATGTTGCTCTGTGTTATATGAGGAGATGTTGCTCTGTGTTATATATGGAGATGTTGCACTGTGTTATATAAGGAGATGTTGCACTGTGTTTTTTTAGGGGAAATTGCACATTATATAAGTGTTATATAAGGAGATGTTGTACTGTGTTATATAAGGAGATATTGACCCGTGTTATATTTAAAGAACAATGAAAAAAGTTTTGAGAAACGCGTGAATTTCATTATTTATTTCGAATTGCAGTTCTATAAAAAATAAATCACGTTGTAGAACAGAGTACAAACAAAGAAGTAGATAAATGAAGTTCTACAAATTCTCTCAGGAAATAGTGCGTTGAACTTGTTTACATCACAAAAGAACTTTGGCTCAAATTATAAAAACACCAAATGTTTGAAATGATTATCAAGACATCTCTTGGTGCGATATTGTTTTTGTTATCGCGGAATATAGTTAGATGTAGAGAAGAAATTGAAAAGATGTGTCTTACAGCAATTGTTTAGTTTTTTGATTCCATACAATTGTCTTTAATTGGAACATTGTAAAGGTTACTTTATTTGTTTCATCGGGTTTAACGCCGTTTCTCAACGATATTTCAGTTATATACGGCGGGCGGTTCACCTAACCAGTTTTTCCTGGACTGAATTCTAACCAGTACTAACTTACCCTTCCACAAGGAACCGGCAACTTCTCCAAATGTGGAGGAAAATCGACATTTTTGTCAAATTTTCATGGAACGGTATGACCTGCCGCGACCGGGAATCGAACCCGGATCGCCGGGTTACAAGTCTAGCGCACTAACCACTGGACCACGGCCGCGGCTGTGTAAAGGTTACTACCCGATATATCGAGTACAGTGTTTTAACTGTTTTGCTGTAGTAATCAACTGTACTCATTTAAAAAAGGAAATATATTTATCCCAAATTCCCTTAATGATGGAGTTAAGGGTTAAAATGGAACCCTAGATTACAAAATAACGACTTGTGTTCACAAAGGATCAACTAATCAGGATCAATTTGAACCTGAAAAATATTTGCGATATTCTGATAGCAATTGCAATCTTTATTACAGTGGAAAATACCTAAACTCTTCTAATTAACAGTGTAAAAACCCTTAAAACTTTTTTGTTCAGAAAAAAATAAATAACACTTATCACTGAATTTGATATCTATAGTTCAAATCAGAATCAATTTTGCAGAATCAGTCTTAACTTATCAATCATAATTCTTTTCTAAATAAACATGAAATCTAACTTTAATGTCTTAAAAGTTTTGCAAAACGTACATATCTATCACAATATGTAAAAATATTAAGTTATGCGTACAACATTTTTTCAAAGTTAGAGGCAAGAAGATATACATGTATTTGATCTTGATCATGAAAACTAATTCTTTGCGAGCACGTGGCCCGAGGAATCAACTTCTCTTGTGTTTTAAAGTCGAACAAATTCTGAACAAATTTAAGATCGTGGAAATGCGACCTATACTTGTTTCCCAACTTATTTCCGTAGTTGTCAATTGCTCTGGTGCAAAATAGTTAATAAGATAAACGATTTGCTATGGCATGTGACTTCGCAACATAGTATTTATGTGTTTTGTACCAATCCCAGTATATATTATGTTTCACCATTGATATTTTAATTAACTTTTGTGGAGCGGTCAGGAAATCTGGGAATCATTTTACATCAGAAACCTACTACATTATTTCGATACATTTGTTACAATGTCTGTACCACTGATCCTGGGAATTGTGAGTTGGTATGCTTGTATGGTACTAATCATTGCAGATGAATGAGAGATGATATAAAATCGGATTTGTAACCAAATATCTTCATATTTACGACATCAGTAAATGTAATAAGTATAATGCGACAAATTGAAAATATTATCATTGCTTCCAAACTGTGAACACTGTTATATTCTTTGATAAAAAGAATATATGAAGTTGCTTTTTGTCTTAAACTTTATCAAAATTAACAGCAACAGTGACTCCATATGTATTCTATTTAGGGATTCTGTAGTGGTCTAGGGGTTGAACGAATGACTCTTGATCCGAAGATCGTGAGTTTGAGCCCAATATTGAGCGGTATTTTATAACGAACTTAAAAATCCCTGAATTAGGATCGAGCACTGGTCATTTTGTTTGTTTTTATCGCGTTTTACGCCGTATTTCAACATTACTTGTTTAGTCATATACGGCGGCCAGTTGACCTAACCAGTTTTCCTGGAATTAATTATCAACCAGTAATTACTTGCTCTTTCGCAAGCAACTAACAAAGTATCTCTACATGTGGAGGCCATAGCCGTAGCCAATGTCAGGGAAGAACATAACCTGCCCAACCCGGGAATCGAACCCGGATCTGCCGGGTGACAGTCTAGCGCTCTACCAGCTGAGCTAGCCGGACAAGCTGAACTGGCTAGTAACTCAGGAAGCTTCATCATGGGTCCGTATAAACAGTAGGACAGATATTGGTTAGAGATCATATGGCGTGTATATTTATTATAGAAAATTTAAGCTCCCAGGGGTTCAGTGACCTCGTTGAGGTATTATGGTAATGTGGCCGATGCCGTCGTCCGTCTAAAGGTCCGTCTGTGTGTCAACATTTTCTTCAGGTTACTTCTTCTCCGGTGTTATGGTTACGGTGAAATTCAATTTAATTTTGTCGGATGAATCGTCCGATGATAGGGATGATAAATGGTAGAAATTATGGATTTAACAGCCATTGAGACCCGATGGCATCACATCTAAGGTTTGATTAATCACATTCTTTGAACAAATTCTTCTCCCGAACAACATGATCGAAATTAACGAAGTTCACTGAAGTCGTCGTCTTGGGTTAGCGATTTAAAGTGGACAAGTAATAGCCCTGGTGCCTGGGGTGAGACCCTTGGGAATAACGTCGAGTTTAATTTATACCAATGGTGTCACAGTACCCCGTTAACGATCTTTGAGAACGTAATGTGTAGAAGGAATTTTCCTTCAAATAATGCTTCATTTTCAGAACGATTTCCTGGAATGAAAGCAAATTTCTAAATTGCGTGTATTTTTTTAGATCCCGATCGCTTTCATTGGTTTATTCTTTATGTATTCAATCATCTTGATGGATGGAAACATGCGTCTAGAAATCTGCACATTTGCCGTAGATATAAAAGGTGAAATTATGTAGCATAGACTTGAATGAAGCAGACATTGTTAATTGCATGATTGGTGCGCATAACTCCGTGTTTCTCTCCCAAGTGCGTATTTTTCAAACTGCATCAGGTTGACAGACCACTGAGCCCGTATTGTTGGTGTAAATAATATTGTCATCGCTTGCCAATAGGTGATTTATCTTATCTGTCTGGAAATATGTATACTGGTGAAAAAAGCTTACACGCCATTTGGATTCTTAGATGTACAGTTGAACCTCGCTTATTCGACAACCTTCTATCCGAATACCTGGTATAATCCGAAATAAATTTCAGGTGTATCGTTTTATGCACATCGAATTGAAATGGGCTATTCGAAACCGTGTATTATTCGAAATAAATAATTCGACTGTAATTAACTTATTAACATTATGCACTTTATCAAGCGATCTCCTACGCAGTGGTCTCCGTCTACAGGTACGTGGAGAGGCCATTACAAACATTTCAACAGTATATTATATTTTAACCGCTGTTTCTTTTTCTTTTTATGGTTTCATACGTACATGCAAATTCTTTTGGATATATTTCAAATATATTTTTAACTTACCCGCAGAAATCAATAAACTATGTTTTCGATGGATACAACGGAATTAAAGTTAATTAACTGTAAAATCTGTGAACGTTTCCGTAGCGAATTGAAACCAAAAATCTATATATTAAGTTCCTTATTAAACAAATTTCCATACTATAAAATACAATTGTATATGGTTCATTGCACTTTAAGCGTCAATTTACACTGGCTACGTAAATTACACGATGGCCATCTCTACTGGTCAAAAGAGATAACCCGCCATTTTGTATTTTGAGAATATTCACTACATTGTAACAAAGTGATCTAAAATGATGATCATGACTAAAATAAAGTCATTTTTGAGAAACACGAAAAATCGGTCAATGGCGCTACCGGGAATCGAACCCAGGTCTACGGATTGTCGGTCCGTTATGCTAACCACTACGCCACAGCGACCTGACGTCATTTAAGACAGGTTTACATAGACTTTTTTCTATAGATCGATTCATTTGAATCTTAAATGTTTTACCTCACGGCAATCAAATCAATAGTCGATGTTTCCATTAGATATTTACAAACTTTTTGAAATAGTACTGGCATGTTAGCAATTTCTACCAGTATATATATTTGTCTGTAAATCTACTTACAGTTTCTATATACATCATAGAGGCAAAGCATTCGGAGAGCTCAAATATATTGATCCGAACATATCATATATGAGTTTGCTGAATGCTATTTATTTAGTATTTATAATAATAATAATAATAATAATAAATTCTTTATTTTCAGAAGGTTACATATTTAAGGTTTACAATAAATTGTACATCTTTTTTTCAATATGGCCTTCTATTAACTTGAATTGTTTGATTACCCATATATGTTATCTGTCTGTCATAACATTGTCTGTCGTTACAAATAAAACCATGACCAAAATAAAGTATTTTGTATTGTATTGTAACAATATAAACACACACAAACAAACAAGAATTCACACACGCACACGCACACAATTAAACACACATTCACAAACGCACACACAATACATTGTACATGTACATCATGTTTTAACATCAGGATGTAAATGAGACTATTAAAAACTACAAAAGTTAAGATGATCTGAAAATAAAATTGAAATAAAACAACAACAACAGACACCTCACATAAGACACATACATACAATAATGAAATATTATTGATATTATTGTTTAAGTACATTCGTCACCTTTTAACACAACCAGATAAAAAAAATTGTCATAGTCTTGTTGCAATTTTGCTCGAGAAATATTGTTGAATATAAATTATCTAGTTCATGGTCTAATTCACGTTGGAGTTTTAAAATGTTTTGTTATGAGTTGGTTTTTTGGAAAAATCTAGGAAAGTCCCTACTTGACATGGATTGTCTATGTGACTAAAAAACCCCGCCCCCAGTTTTTAGTAATGTTGCATTATCATTTTTTTAAGATAACTTTTATTTCAATGTACTTTATACAAAGCTGTGAAGTTAACAATAATACACAATCACGCTATCCAAGTATACATATATCAACGTTGTCAGTTATCTTATAATTGTATAAAGTATAGAAAGAAAAATGAAGAATATACAGGGTATTTAAGAATTGAGCTTTAAGATTTTGATCGTCCAGTTAACCGAAAATAACAAAAATCATGGATGATATTACCGGTATTTTTTTAGCGTATTTGCATTTTTGGATGTAGTATTTTGCTAATATTAAAATGCAGTTAATAACGTTTTAATTTTCATCTTAACTTGGGTTTTCAAGCTCCGCCTCTTTACAAGAAAGACGTTATATATCATTTTTTGGTTTTGATGAAAACGTAATTGCAATATTAATGCCGCAAGTAACAAACTATTATTTAACTTACGATGTGTGTTTTACAACGAGTTCAATTATTAGATGTTAATAGTATTTTCCAGGAAATTCCAAGAAAGTAGGAACGTTGTTCTATAAAAGGAGAAATGTCTGGTTACAGACACACTATAACCGTAAGATAACAATTAGCAGCACCACTAACTTCAGGCATAATGGTACTAGACAATTTCAGAGCTGTAATCTGTCTCCGTATTTGTTCGCATAACGTTTTTCTGCACCCTAATGTCTTATGAAGTCTAAGAGTTCAGTTTGACATGATTATGATACGGAAGCGTATGTTTGATTTGTATACTGTATTAGCAGATGTTCAATGTATTCATTATATACTACCAAAAGTTGATTGTTGTGCATTAAAATAACATACCAGGGTAATGAACAACTTAACATTGCGTGACTCATAGACCGGTCCCTTATTGATGCCCGACTTTTCCAATGTCACGCACTCAATAAATGACAAAAAAATAATTAAGTGTTTGCTCTATTTTTTGTTAGAAAATTGGATGGCTGATATTTTCAATCATTTCTTGTTTTTGTTAATAAAGAAAAGATCAGAGTCGATCGGATCATAGGCGATTTGGTTGTGGTGCATGGCTGCTCTTAACCGCATGCGAAGACTTTGTTAGATAACGACCAGTGATAGGCGAGTTTGAAAGAAATATATACCCTTCTCTGGGCTCTAGAATCTTTCTTCAAATACAGTTGCCCTGGACTAGTGACTTGTTCATTTTGACTTGTCCGACATGGGAGGCTAGTTGTACGAACATAGAATAGGGCATGGCGGTGTGCATAATATACTTGCCATTGACTAAGCCCAACGCAACTGGTGGTAGCCCAAATCGGCAAACAAACTTGTCCGGGACGCCGGGCTAGTTGATTTATAGAGCCCTGCTTCTCTGTATCCATACTTCGTGCGCTTCGTATTGTCCTTACCATGGTCGTTGTTATACACCATTCCACACGGTGCTGATGTCCCCTATAGTTTGTGTTGCTAAAGTCAAGTTTATAACTCATCTCTGTGTCATTCGTTGACTTCATATCTGAGGTTCCTATGTCTAGGATAAATTAATCGAAGTTAATTTGGTGATGTTAAATTCATCTGAAGGTCCTTTGGTGATTTTAAAGGTTACTGCTGGTGTTAAAGTTGAAAAATAAGGATTTATTGTTACCTGAGCACAGAGACATTTGTCATCACAAAGTACGTTATCAACAGGCTGAGATGTTACTTTCAGTCTAGTCAAGGAATATTTTCTAACGTCATATGCTGGATAATAATGCAATATTGATCAATTATTTTCTGTTGACAACAGTAGTGAAGTCAACTATACTAGATCAGCACGTGCTACTGTTTCCGGACAGGGGATCATATGGCGTTGTTTGACTTATTCTGACCGTGGAGTATTGTAATTCCTTATCGCAATATGCAACCGTAAGTAATAATTAAATACACTAGTTTAAGTTTGTTTCATCGGGTTTAACGCCGTTTCTCAACGATATTTCAGTTATATACGGCGGCCGGTTCACCTAACCAGTTTTTCCTGGACTGAATTCTTACCAGTACTAACTTACCCTTCCACAAGGAGCCGGCAACTTCTCCACATGTGGAGGGAAATCGACATTTTTGTCAAATTTTCATGGAAGGGTATGACCTACCGCGACCGGGAATCGAACCCAGATCGCCGGGTTACAAGTCCAGCGCACTAACCACTGGACCACGGCCGCGGCTACACTAGTTTAAGGGGACTTTCGAATACCTTTACGCAAATCCATGTACGACAACCCGTATGCGTTTTCTTAGGGTTTGTTCATGGCAAAGGGGGGGGGGGGGATATTTGGTTAATAACCCTGGAAGTTATCATCGGGAGAGTTTGATATAAGTCGTTATAACTTATTTCACATGTGAAACTAAGGTTATAAATGCGTTAAAAGTCTGCTCTTTCTGGAATTGTAAGGACGAATGCCGTTCGGTTAACTGCGCATTTCGGAAACCATTTGTTGTGTATGAATATAAAACATTACATATACGACATGTACATAAATTTGGTTTCGATTGTATGAGAATAGCTAACTAAAGTAAACGATTATCGCAAATTATGAGTTTCCAATGAATAACTACATACCTGTATAATGTATCTACCGATATCCGAATAGGACAATCCAGGTTTTCGCAATTCAGGTGTATATGGCGTAAGCTTTTCGAACACGTTTTAATACAGTCGGAAGTCTGAACCGGTTCTTTTTATTATCTTAATTTAGTTTAAACATATTTTCCCATGGATTGAGAAAGAATTTTTATTTTTCAATCTCGATGTCAGTTCCTTAGGTTAATAGGATTACTTATCAGTCGTAGCGCCTTCAGGCATTGCTGCGTTCAATGGATTCGAGCCCACGACCTCCGGATCAGGAGTAAGGCGCTCTACCTCTCGATCACGATGCATCCCTGCTACAATCTAACTGCAATTCATAATAACAAATGGGTAAAAAGAATGGGTAGTTTAATGTTTCAGTCTGATGTTCTCATTAAAATCGCCAACGCTAATGAAATCCATCTAGACATTATGGCAGACTTTACCATACTATTACTGATACAGTAACGCCTCAATAATAAGACCACTCTTGGGACCTCTTTCTATTTAGGTGGTCTTAATATTGAGGTTAAATGAAGAGCAAAACAGTACAAATGGACTTGGAAATGTGTTCTTAATTTCGTGGTGGTCTTAGTACTGTGGTGGTCTTTAAGTGAGGTTAACTGTATTGGTAAACTAACTCTCATCAATATCTGTTTTAATGAAACTATGATTTCCTTACAGAAATCATCTATACACCTCTAATGTTAGACAACACTATTATACTCGCCGAAAATAAAACCCGCTCCTTTTTTATCTAAAACTTTTTTGAACATCTAGTTTGAAGATAAAATATGCTGCGAATAAGCAGCACCCAAATCTTGATACTCGTTATTGGTCTTTTTTGGCATTATTTCATCTTATTACTCATAAATATCTGATCTAGAAATAATTATTATTGATTGAAAATAAGTTGATGCAGTGTTTGTTTCATATATATTTAGTATATCAGCCTGGTCAATTGTATTGTTCTCAAAAGATAAAAGTCATATGTCTGTCATGTTCCTTAAAGTGACATTATATATCTTATGTAATTAAGGTATGCACAGTAAAACTTCTATTAAAGACCACCTCAATAATAACTCCACCACAATATTAGGAACACGATTTTCAAGTCCATTTTCAATGTTTTGCTCTTTATTCAACCTCAATAGTAAAACCACCTCCATGTTGAGACCAGTTTTCAAGGGTCCCAATGGTGGTCTTATTATCGAGGTTTTACTGTATAATTATGTTAGGAATGACATTCTTGTCGACGAAAATATTTTTAAGTTGACTGGATATGACACAATTTGCAATAAATAAGACATTGAATGTGACAATTTCTGATATGAAAACAGGGCCGTAAATTACATGGAGGCATGAAGGCAGTTGCCCCCTATTGCGGGCTGAACAAAAAATCATTTTTTGTCTAAAAAGGGTCCAACAAAATTTTCGCATCGCTCCGCTCCGCTCGGCGGGGTGCCTCCCAGGGAGGCAATTTACGGCCCTGGAAAAAAACACGAATGAAGAATTTGATGAAATGAAACCTAACGTCATTCCTTGTCTGATATCGAAACGATAAATTAGAAAATCCTCATCGATCTGTCAAAATCCTTACTTTCGTTTTGATGAGTAAAATCATTTACTTTCGGTTTAAAAGCATGACAATATCAAATTATCAGGAGGTATTTCATTAAATGACATGCAATTTGGGTGGTTTAAAAATACTATATAAGCCATCTGAGAAGAGAAAAAAAGTTATGCGGCTTTAAGACTTTCTTGTTATTAAAGTGTCATTTTGTCTGTGGAGCTTGATCTTTGCTATGCATCGATTGCATTGACACGTGGCATCTTTGCGAGCTATTATAAATCCAATGGCATATGACATCTATTATGTTGGCTTCACGCTGTCATATGTAATTTTCAAGTTGAACGCACTATAGTAAAACCAGTAGTTGTTATTGTAAAAAAACGATAAGATGCAGGTTATTCACTTTGGTCATGAACTGGAAGCTTACTGAATGAACCAATGTCTGCCTTACTAACTGATGCTCAATGTTCACTTGATATGTTTTCTACATGAGCTATCGATCGCAAATTGTCAACAGTTTTACAATTTATTTTAGACAACAATAAAAGCTATACTGAAATACAAAATGTGATCAGAATGATCTTTAGGCATAATTGTAAGCATGAGACATCGGCTCTTCTTCTATGATTTAAATTCAATTGTTACGGGAGCATTCTACTAATTCGAATCAGTCTCCGGTACGGTTCTTGGAAATAAATGTCAGTGGTCTCATATGAAGAGAATAACTAACTCGTTCCCACGAAATAAAAATATTATCACACATGTCACCTCTGTGCCACCGTAGATACAATAGTGAAATCAACTGAAAGAAATTTGTTCAAATATTATTCCATTCAATGACAACTGCTGAGTAAACAACGGTGAACCAAACCATCGTATGATATTCCAGTAATAATACACCACCATATAAGCATCAATCAGTTCTTGTAAGAAATATAATACTTCATACATACAACAGCTGGTTCCTTGTTTCTCTTGATTGATCTTTCTAGAACCCATTAAGTTGTGTACCGGCTGACACAGTGAACATAATGTCGAAAGTTTTACTTTCTGTGACACAAACACGTCTTTCTTATCGTTAAAATACACAGGGAGAGGGGAGAGGGGGGGGGGGGGGGGGAGAGAAAGGACATAGTGAGATGACAACGATAACATCCATAGTCGCGCACATCATCACCATAGCTACTATAAAACTAAACAATTACCGATCCAACATACTTCATGTTTAATCTTCTGTGCAGGGATTCTGTCGTTGTTAAAAAAAATAAAAATTATTTTGAAACTGTAAAGATCATGTATAAACACCACCCTCTGGGTAACTTCAGAATAGTGGATGGGACACCGCTAACCACTAGTTAACTAATAATCATATATTGTTCATGTAATAAGATAACGGGTAGAATGCTTTGATATTTTACTAATTATGACCACATTTTACCAATCGGAATAATGTTTTAGTCTTTTTTCATGTACGTACGAACGATACCAGGGGGCGTATCCAAGGCTCGTAGGATGGGTACGCAAGTAATCTATGAGAGGCTCCGTGTGCTTGCTCCTACGGAAAATGGTCGCATTGTATTCTCGAGTTTTGTTCTGATAACCAAGCGTACGCGTATTTTGCGTACAGGTAGCTACGCGCCTGTATATCCGAGTCATTTGTTTGAGACATTAAACAAGTTGAAATATTACTTGCTATTTGATAACAAATTAATCATTATTTATTTAAGTATTTCATAGAAAATGGTTGCTGTCAAACAAAGTTGCTTCATTAGAAACCGTAATTCATTAAACAACACGTCACAAAAGATTATTCCATTTATTCAGAGCAGACTTTATGTTGGTCATTTTAAATAGAATACTTGAATATCTATATGTACATAATTATTAATGTATATATATCGTCATTTTAGTTTTCTCCATATGTTACCCTAATGCGTGATTGATCGTAGAAAGGTAATAAATGTTTTATTTGAACACACAGACATGCGCGTGGAAAATTATTTCGTGGAAAATCGGGTCGCTTCCTTAATTACATATTTGCTTTAATAATTCGCAAACTTTATTTTCAATTTCTACATACGTCAGGGGTTTGTAATTTCAGCGTGCCGTGTAATTTCGCGGGTTCTCCACTTTTTTTGTATAAACGTTGAATTTCAAATCTCCAGATAATTGTACAATATTAATTTTAAAACAGTTTAAACAAAACCATCAAGGCAGCGAGAAATAAACATAGAAAATGATTTATTATCGAATCCTAAATTGATATTTAATGTGCCAAATCTATTACAGAATATTAAGAAAGTTGCCATATAATCTCTCTGAAAACAGCTGGTAGTTAATTTTCAACAAATAAGTGTATGCGTAAACGTTATTAACAAGTTTATATGTCGAACTTCAAGCTTGAAATGACTTTTATTGATAATTTCTACCAGAGTAATTTCCATATAAAATCGCTTCTTTGGGGAAATTAAGAATTCTTGCGAATATCTTACTCCAAAGGGCAATGTGCTTATGCGTCATATATCTTCAGCATCTGTGATCTTGACGTATGTACAATGCAACCTCTTAAGAGCAGTCACCTTTGGACGACGCCCGTTTTTGGTTGTTGTAAAGAGGTTGCTGCTCTAGAGAGGTTCGATTAAGTGTAAGCTTTTGTTACATTATAGTTTATTGCATTCTTTTAAGCATACATATACATAACATATGAGAGATAAAGCATATACATGTACATATAATTGCATAATAAACGTGGCAGTTGTATATATACTACATTGTATTTGTTTTTCTATCTATTATATTGCTAGGTAATATATACAAGGACAGTCAAAAAATGAAATGTGACAATATGACAAAAAGGTTTGTTTGTAAAAAAGATAGAACCAGACACATCTAGTCTAGTATACTATTACAGCACGAAAGCGAAAAGAGATCATTTCGATGTGTGGTTAAAACGCTTGTCGAAAAATCACCGAGGAATGCTTATAGTATGAGCATTGTTAAATTAAGGAAATGGTCGTTGTGTTTTGTTGTTTTATTAGAATAAAGGCAGGACTGTGTGTGTTTAATATTGTTACAAACCGAGCATTGACTTTTCGCTGTTTAAGGTACACAGCAAGCGTTTTATATATTGTATAGGTTGCTGGTTTAAGTCCAATTGTCGCTATCAAAGTATGCTTTGCTAATGCAAAAACCTATTAGTGATAGTATTAATGATAAGATCTTACACCAGAGAAAGTTGACTGTTCTTGAAGAGAGGATCTCTGTGTAGGGGTTACATGGTTTATAGTCTCATAACATCACAATACAGTCGGACCTCGTTTATTCGAATTCATCGGGTCCGAAATTTTATTTCGAATAATACATGGTTTCAAATAGCCCATTTCAATTCGACGGGCTTAAAATATACATCGGGACCTAATATTTATTTCGGATGATATCAATTATTCGGTTGATAGGTTGTCGAACAAACGAGGTCTGACTGTATACGTATTTTTATCCATGTGCGCAGCTGCTGGAAATCCTATTTTATGCAATTTCATACATTCAAGAATTTTCATTATAGAAAATATGTGTTTCTGCATATCCGCAAGAATTCATATGTAAATTCAGTATCACGATACGGTTATTTACAGTATTATGTTTCCATGGTGATTCTATGTGATATTCATGCTAATTCTTTTACTTTGAAATTCGAAAGGCATTATAGGAAAATTGCTATTCATCGGCATACGTTTGCTTGGCATATTAATATATATATATAGGAAAACATCAGCATATGTACAGTATCAACTAGCAGTGGTTTGATCATAGTAATAATACAATATATACCGCAAATATATAATGTAATAGTTGATGATCGGATGACTTAACTTAGACATTCAGTATTTGACCATGTTTCGGTAAGTCTATTGTTACTATATGTAATAAGTAAGGATATTATTCTTTTTAAATGAGGTTTTTTATTGTTTTGGTGTGTAAATATATAATTATAAAATAAATCTAAAAAACACAACATAATGATGGATACTTGAGTTTTGTGTACTGGGCAAACTGTCTGACGGAGTGGGTCATAATTGCCGAGTGGTCAAGTGTCTGTCTCCGGATCCGAAGGTCGTGGGTTCGTATCCCGGCATGGGTCAGGTAGAACTGCAGACTTCATTATCCCATGATTTCGCCGCAAGTACTGATAGGTAACTCAGGAAACCGTCATTGAGACTGATTTGTAGAAGTTGTAATTATTGTTTCACGATCTATGTAAACTAAATAAAATGAAAACTATGTATGTTTACATACAAAGTTAGCACTAATTAAAATTCATAGACATACTGTGAAACCTCGATAATAACACCATGATTGGTGCTGAAGTCTCGAGATTTTAGGCGTAGTGGAAACTCGAAATATTTTTTTTCAGCATTTCTAAGTTTTTTGTATAATCATTGAAATGTTCTTAAAGTTGTCGCGACAGTCTCATAAACCTAGCTTTGTAATCACAATGTTCAATTTCGTAAAACTTACGGCTTACAGTCGCGAACGTTTTGCTTTGTATCCCTGGCCCACCGTATCACATTGCCTGTCAATGGGGAACCTAATTGCAAAACGTTACACAACGTTACGAAACGATAGCCTCAAATACCTTTACTGAAAGCAGGGCTGATAACTTCACCTCATGACTAAGACAGGGAAGACAAATGACGTTGAATGCATTATCTTCAGTCATATTGTCACGGAGAAAGTACGCTCGGTGGCCGAGCGCTCTGCCGACTGAGCCCAATTGTTGAGCGTTTTTTCACATGTTTTTGCTATTTCCATATCAGTGTTGTGTAAACCAATCAAATCTTACGTTAACCACCAAGTCAATTTCTCTTCAACCGAGCAACGTTGTAACATTAACGCGGATTTGTTCACCTTTCGATAAAGGGTTTGTTACCATACCAAAATCCACTGAATTTCGGTGAATTTACCGAAATCCATTTTGGATCTGGAGTGACCAGCAAACGTAACATATCGGCATTCTTTATGTTGAGCAACACATCTTAATCTTCGAATTGCGCCGACACTCTTTTTTCAAGATATTTCTTGTTTACGATATCAATGAACCGCCACGTGGCTCGCGTGCGGTATGGAACGCCGGTAGTTGTCTTTTGTAGTCATGACAATTTATTATTATGTTTTTATTACATTATGTACCAAGTTATTTACATGTTGTACCTGTCTGTATAACGTTATATGTTGTGCCTTTGAACATACATTTTGACAGTTTTATACATAAATATGTATGCACAACATGTAATGAACTTGGTTCATTATGTAATAAAGAACAAGCATCATAATAGATTTTCATGACTACAAAAGACACTGTCGGCGTTCCATACAGCAGTGTTTATCCATTTTTTAGTTTTATGTCTGGTGAACTTTCTCAGGGGCGTTCAAATGTCAGAAAACAGTCATACAAAGTACACTAAGTGGTCATGTTTTATGCATATACTGTTTCCATTTTCTTCTGGTTGTCAGAACATACGTCAATTACACGTTTATAAGTATGTATTACAATTTCAGTATAAAATTTATGTAATTATAAGAACATTATATTATTCTCTGCGTTGGCTGGAAAATGAACTTTAGAAAAAACGCTTTATACAGAAAGTGATTTGGCACTAACAACATGGTTATACTGAAAATTCCAAAGAAACACGGATTCCTCACGCCTGATGAGCACGCGTGGGGATATTTCACAAAGATTTCCCGATTATAATTATACATGTGTGAATTTTACGTTTGATTTCTCTACACCTAGTGCTCTAAAACATATCTTTCACAGGTTAAAACAGTGCGATAAAAATACACTATATGATTGTTAAGACGAAAATATCACGACAATGGCATTTGTACTTGGAAACCGCCAAGCTTTTCTGTGATTAAGATAGAAGGTGAAAGTGTAGGCAATACAAGTATTGTACGTAGCACCCACTCGTCAAACGTTCAACAATTTTGTTTAATCTTATATCATGGTATACATCGTTTGTGCTACAAGTTTCTCAACTTACATTTATCACTTTGTATGACTGCTTCATGTGTTACTAAACCAGCACATTTATCACTTTGTATGACTGCTTCCTGTGTTACTAAACCAACACGCGCATTTCTGACCCTGAAGCTTAAAAGTAGATTTTCCATCAACAGTAATACTTTTGAGAAAAAAGTCATGTTAATGCCTTCATACAGACGTACTCTAAAACATTGCATTGTAAATTTTCTTTAAAAGTTCCTTGAACTTTAAAACACGAGTCCGACCAAACCCTTGGGCCAATATCTCTCCGAGTATGCCAATATCTCTCCTAGTATGCCAATATCTCTCCTAGTATGTCAATATCTCTCCTAGTATGCCAATATGTCTCCTAGTATGCCAATATCTCTCCTAGTATGCAAATATCTCTCCTAGTATGCCAATATCTCTCCTAGTATGCCAATATCTCTCCTAGTATGCCAATATCTCTCCTAGTATGCCAATATCTCTCCTAGTATGCCAATATCTCTCCTAGTATGCCAATATCTCTCCTAGTATGCCAATATCTCTCCTAGTATGCCAATATCTTTCCTAGTATGCCAATATATCTCCTAGTATGCCAATATCTCTCCTAGTATACCAATATCTCTCCTAGTATGCCAATATCTCTCCTAGTATGCCAATATCTCTCCTAGTATGCCAATATCTCTCCTAGTATGCCAATATCTCTCCTAGTATACCAATATCTCTCCTAGTATGCCAATATCTCTCCTAGTATACCAATATCTCTCCTAGTATGCCAATATCTCTCCTAGTATACCAATATCTCTCCTAGTATGCCAATATCTCTCCTAGTATGCCAATATCTCTCCTAGTATGCCAATATATCTCCTAGTATACCAATATCTCTCCTAGTATGCCAATATCTCTCCTAGTATGCCAATATCTCTCCTAGTATACCAATATCTCTCCTAGTATGCCAATATCTCTCCTAGTATGCCAATATCTCTCCTAGTATGCCAATATCTCTCCTAGTATGCCAATATCTCTCCTAGTATACCAATATCTCTCCTAGTATGCCAATTTCTCTCATAGTATGCCAATATCTCTCCTAGTATACCAATATCTCTCCTAGTATGCCAATATCTCTCCTAGTATGCCAATATCTCTCCTAGTATGCCAATATCTCTCCTAGTATGCCAATATCTCTCCTAGTATGCCAATATCGCCGTAAGGCAGACCAACCTTGTATGCTTACATCTAATTCCTATGCTGGCGCCAACTCGACGCGTAGGTCAGAATAGAAAATACCGGTATCGGACACTTGTATTTATGGTTTTGGTATACAGTAACATAGTGACAGTGCAGTGTAGTAGACTACATCTGTATGAAGTAAAATACCACAAATTTTCTTATATTTATTACTAACGATATTTTGTCCAAAAATAAGACTATGTACCTTTACCATACTAAACCATTTTCTTTCGCAATATTCCTTAATCCCACATTTTCCCGCATACCACGTATGTGCTGTATGCGAAGTATTTTCCAGAGAACCAACAAAACAAATGTTGCTGACACCGCGGCACATAACTCTGCTATTTGATGCAATCCAAGCTGAATTTTACCAACGTACTTAATAAATGTTTTATAAATATATGGCAATAACGACCCTGATGTTTCTGGTCCGATCTTTTGCTCAAGAAGCGGTTAATGTATCCGCGGAGCGGGAAGTCGAATGTTCGAATCCCGGTAGAGGTCCGTTCTGATATGGCCGGTTGGCGAGCCGCCAGCTAGTTAAATAATGGTAACCGTGCGTCCACCTGTCTGTTGCCTGGCATTAAAGGATAGGAATCGGGAAGTAAATGTGCTAGGAAGTAGGTGTCTCATAAGTCTGAAATGGGTGGCCCTTTAAATAGGGGTGACACTATAATAAATAAAAACGTTTACATGTTTCATCAACTACTATCGTTATCAGTCTTGAAATAATACCTTAACATTGTTCACATGGTCAATCCTTGTTTCATATTAGGGGAGATATACCTGACAGTGTCATGATGATCTGACCGAAATTCGAACTGTTGAAACATACACTGTTTATCTTAATAAAAGGTAGGGTAGAAATAAATGACTCTTCTGTAGCGTGTTTCCAAAGTGAAATTTGACATATTTGCTAAATCGGGGTTCATAACTCGGTATGTATTCGGAGTTAATGAGATTTAACGGTCATATACATACATGTATGTTTGTTCGCGGTTCGTCAAGATTGCTTGGAAAACTCTAGATTTTTATCACACCACTTGTATGATATGTACCCTGAAAAAAACATCGGTATGTCTCGTTTACACTTGTGATATTTACGGATACTTCTGTAATCAAGGTGTGAAGATTTTCCACAAGTCTTGTGTTCAACAGAATATCTACACTCGGGAACCGCTCCTCGTTTTCCTTGATTTAGATTCATTATGTTTGTGATACTGATTCATGTTTCTTGGCATTCTGTTTATTCCGAGGTACATTTGAAAACAAGAAATATCATAAAAAACATGGTCGGCACCATTTTGAAGGTTAAGATTTGTTGTGCAACATAAAAAATGCCAAGATGTTACGTCACTATAGATCCAAAATGGATGTCGGTAAATTTACCGAAATTTAGTGGATCACCGCGAGTGTAAACAAAGCGGACTAGAAACTAGATTAAATTAACCGGTCGACGAGATAATAAATAACTTCATTTAGCATTGATTTTGAATCTTCTGAAATTTGCTGGGACTATATTAGTATGTGAATAACTGAGTTTTAGAGTAAACTTATATATGAGCGCCGCTGTACGATTTCAAACCTCTTCTATCATTTCCAGAATACGTCACATGTGACGTCACCACGTGCTGACAGTAAGCAATATTTGCCCCATATGGCAATATGAAAAGTAAAGGGACCATATGGAGTAAATATTGTTTCTAGCTTGCAAATATTGACATCATATGTTGCGTTTTCTTGAAATGACGTCACTTAACAAAGAGGTTGGAAATCGTACAGTGGAGCTCATATGGGAATAATCTCAATAATGTAGATGTTCCGAAAAGTGTATTTACGACCCTAATTGTGTCTTTAATAATCAGGTTCGTTAATAACGAGTTATTAACCTGATTATTAGTTTGGCAACTGCATCTTTTAGCTCCGCGGTGCTTAGTGCATACATATTATTATTATTAAAATGCATCGTAAACATTATCTATACAATGTATACGACAATAAGAGATATCACCGTACTAATAGAGGTAGTGTCCAATGCATATCTCGAATTAGTTCAATACTAATATTCTTTTTATGTCTGTTATCTATGTGAACGAGTATCATGAGACTAATTTATTTTTATACAGTGCACATAAAACATATAATACAAAAAGAAATTGTCATATTTATGCCAATTCATTTCACTTGTATTAGTTTGTGTACCATAACGATATCAAATCCATAGCTTGATTGGATATATCTGCTGACTACAGTGCTAGATTATACAATGTTTGGCATCTGATTGAGCTATTCAACTAGTATCATATTCTGTACAATGGATACATTGTCATATACTTCGTGTATCAAATGTTTATTCTTATCTTGGTAATTTGGGATTAATTTGTACATTGCCAATGCCCTTTGTTGTACTTATTCACATTTGCTCTACTTAGAATATAACAAACTAAGAAATAAAAATTACCTTGCCTTTGTCTCCTCTTCGGTGTTGTTTTTGTGTTTGTGTCGACGGGCTTAAAATATACATCGGGACCTAATATTTATTTCGGATGATATCAATTATTCGGATAATAGATTGTCGAATAAATAAGTCTGACTGTATACGTATTTTTATCCATGTGCGCAGCTGTTGGAAATCCTATTTTATGCAATTTCATTCATTCAAGAATTTTCATTATAGAAAATATGTGTTTCTGCATATCCGCAATAATGCATATGTAAATTCAGTATCACGATACGGTTATTTACAGTATTATGTTTCCATGGTGATTCTATGGGATATTCATGCTAATTCTTTTACTTTGAAATTCGAAAGGCATTATAGGAAAATTGCTATTCATAGGCATAAGTTTGCTTGGCATATTAATATATATATATAGGAAAACATCAGCATATGTACAGTATCAACTAGCAGTGGTTTGATCAAAGTAATAATACAATATATACCGCAAATATGTAATGTAATCGTTGATGATCGGATGACTTAACTTAGACATTCAGTATTTGACCATGTTTCGGTAAGTCTATTGTTACTATATGCAATAAGGAAGGATATTATTCTTTTTTGGTGTGTAAATATATAATTATAAAATAAATTTAAAAAAAACAACATAATGATGGATACTTGAGTTTGTGTACTGGGCAAAATTTCTGACGGAGTGGGTCATAATTGCCGAGTGGTCAAGTGTCTGTCTCCGGATCCGAAGGTCGTGGGTTCGTATCCTGGCATGGGTCAGATAGAAGTGCAGACTTCATAATCCCATGATTTCGCCGCAAGTACTGATAGGTAACCCAGGAAACCGTCATCGAGACTGATTTGTAGAAGTCGTAATTATTGTTTCACGATCTATGTAAAATAAATAAGATGAAAACTAACTCAAAGTTCATGTATGTCTCACTGGAAAAAAATAGATCTGGAAATACACTTCATCTTCAATGAATTTGAATGTTCGGCTTTGAAAACAGCTATTTTAAGTTTTGTCAGTATTGGATTGAATGTATTTTATTTCTTTTTGCATTGCTTCGTAATTCGTGATGAATGCTGCATTAAAACTTGCAATTTTTGCTGACTAATTATGTTTGATAAAGTATGTTTACATACAAAGTTAGTCACTAATTAAAATTCATAGACATACTGTGAAACCTCGATAATAACACCATGATTGGTGCTGAAGTCTCGAGATTTGAGGCGTAGTGGAAACTCGAAATATTTTTTTTGAAGCATTTCTAAGTTTTTTGTATAATCATTGAAATGTTCTTAAAGTTGTCGCGACAGTCTCATAAACCTAGCTTTGTAATCACAATGTTCAATTACGTAATACTTACGGCTTACAGTCGCGAACGTTTTGTTTTGTATCCCTGGTCCACCGTATCACATTGCCTGCCAATGGGGAACCTAATTGCAAAACGTTACACAACGTTACGAAACGATAGCCTCAAATACCTTTACTGAAAGCAGGGCTGATAACTTCACCTCATGACTAAGACAGGGAAGACAAATGACGTTGAATGCATTATCTTCAGTCATATTGTCACGGAGAACGTACGCTCGGTGGCCGAGCGCTCTGCCGACTGAGCCCAATTGTTTAACGTTTTTCACATGTTTTTGCTATTTCCATATCAGTGTTGTGTAAACTAATCAAATCTTACGTTAACCACCAAGTCAATTTCTCTTCAACCGAGCAACGTTGTAACATTAACGCGGATTTGTTCACCTTTCGATAAAGGGTTTGTTACCTTACCAAAATCCACTGAATTTCTGTGAATTTACCACGTGGCTCCCGGGCGGTATGGAACGCCGGTACTTGTCTTTTGTAGTTATGACAATTTATTGTTATGTTTTTATTACATTATGTACCAAGTTATTTACATGTTGTACCTGTCTGTATATCGTTATATGTTGTGCCTTTGAACATACATTTCGACAGTTTTATACATAAATATGTACGTACAACATGTAATGAACTTGGTTCATTATGTAATAAAGAACAAGCATCATAATAGATTTTCATGACTACAAAAGACACTGTCGGCGTTCCATACAGCGGTGTTTATCCATGTTTTAGTTTTATGTGTGGTGAACTTTCTCAGGGGCGTTCAAATGTCAGAAAACAGTCATACAAAGTACACTAAGTGGTCATGTTTTATGCATATACTGTTTCCATTTTCTTCTGGTTGTCAGAACATACGTCAATTACACGTTTATAATTTGCGCACAAATCAAAGTATGTATTATAATTTCAGTATAAAATTTATGTAATTATTAGAACAATATATTATTCTCTGCGTTGGCTGGACAATGAACTTTAGAAGAAAACGCTTTATACAGAAAGTGATTTGGCACTAACACTATGGTTATACTGAAAATTCCAAAGAAACACGGATTCCTCACGCCTGATGAGCACGCGTGGGGATATTTCACAAAGATTTCCCGACTATAATTATACATGTGTGAATTTTGCGTTTGATTTCTCTACACCTAGTGTACTAAAACATATATTTCACAGGTTAAAACAGTGCGATAAAAATACACTATATGATTGTTAAGACGAAAATATCACGACAATGGCATTTGTACTTTGAAACCGCCAAGCTTTTTCTGTGATTAAGAAAGAAGGTCAAAGTGTAGGCAATATAAGTATTGTACGCAGCACCCACTTGTCAAAAGTTCAACAATTTTAGTTTAAACTTATATCATGGTATACATCGTTTGTGCAACAAGTTCTTCAACTTACATTTATCCCTTTGTATGACAACTTCCTGTGTTACTAAACCAGCACGCGCATTTCTGACCATGAAGCTTAAAAGTAGATTTTCCATCAAAAGTAATAATTTTGAGAAAAAAGTCATGCTAATGCCTTCATACAAACGTACTCTAAAACATTGCATTGTAAATTTTCTTTAAAAGTTCATTGAACTTAAAAACACGAGTCCGACAAAACCCTTGGGCCAATATCTCTCCTAGTATGTCAATATCTCTCCTAGTATTCCAATATCTCTCCTAGTATGCCAATATCTCTCCTAGTATGCCAATATCTCTCCTAGTATGTCAATATCTCTCCTAGTATTCCAATATCTCTCCTAGTATGCCAATATCTCTCCTAGTATGCTAATATCTCTCCTAGTATGCCAATATCTCTCCTAGTATTCCAATATCTCTCCTAGTATTCCAGTATCTCTCCTAGTATGTCAATATCTCTCCTAGTATACCAATATCTCTCCTAGTATGTCAATATCTCTCCTAGTATGCCAATATCTCTCCTAGTATGCCAATATCTCTCCTAGTATTCCAATATCTCTCCTAGTATGCCAATATCTCTCCTAGTATGCCAATATCTCTCCTAGTATGCCAATATCGCCGTAAGGCACATCAACCTTGTATGCTAACATCTAATTCCTATGATGGCGCTAACTCGACGCGTAGGTCAGAATAGAAAATACCGGTATCGGACACTTGTATTTATGGTTTTGGTATACTGTAAAATAGTGACAGTGCAGTGTAGTAGACTGCATCTGTATGAAGTAAAATACCACCAATTTTTATTTATTACTAACGATATTTTGTCCAAAACAAAAACTATGTACCTTTACCATACTAATCCATTTTCGTACGCAATATTCCTTAATCCCACATTTTCCCGCATACCACGTATGTGCTGTATGCGAAGTATTTCCCAGACAACCAACAAAACAAATGTTGCTGACACCGCGGCACATAACTCTGTTATTGCGATTTGATCCAATCCAAGCTGAATTTTACCAACGTACTTAATAAATGTTTTATAAATATATGGCAATAACGACCCTGATGTTTCTGGTCCGATCTTTTGCTCAAGCGGTTAATGTATCCGCCTTAGGAGCGGGATGTCGAATGTTCGAATCCCGGTAGAGGTCCGTTCTGATATGGCCGGTTGGCGAGCCGCCAGCTAGTTAAATAATGGTAACCGTGCGTCCACCTGTCTGGTGCCTGGCATTAAAGGATAGGAATCGGGAAGTAAATGTGCTCAGGAAGTAGGTGTCTCGTAAGTCTGAAATGGGTGGCCCTTTAAATAGGGGTGACACTATAATAAATAAAAACGTTTACATGTTTCATCAACTACTATCGTTATCAGTCTTGAAATAATACCTTAACATTGTTCACATGGTCAATCCTTGTTTCATATTAGGGGAGATATACCTGACAGTGTCATGATGATCTGACCGAAATTCGAACTTTTGAAACATACACTGTTTATCTGAATAAAAGGTAGGGTAGAAATAAATGACTCTTCTGTAGCGTGTTTCCAAAGTGAAATTTGACATATTTGCTGAATCGGGGTTCATAACTCGGTATGTATTCGGAGTTAATGAGATTTATACATGTATGTTTGTTCGCGGTAAGTCAATATTGCTTGGAAAACTCTAGATTTTTATCACACCACTTGTATGATATGTACCCTGAAAAAAACATCGGTATGTCTCGTTTACACTTGTGATATTTACGGATACTTCTGTAATCAAGGTGTGAAGATTTTCCACAAGTCTTGTGTTCAACAGAATATCTACACTCGGGAACTGCTCCTCATTTTGCTTGATTTAGATTTATTATGTTTGTGATACTGATTCATGTTTCTTGGCATTCTGTTTATTCCGAGGTACATTTGAAAACAAGAAATATCATAAAAAACATGGTCGGCACCATTTTGAAGGTTAAGATTTGTTGTGCAACATAAAAAATGCCAAGATGTTACGTCACTCCAGATCCAAAATGGATGTCGGTAAATTTACCGAAATTTAGTGGATCACCGCGAGTGTAAACAAAGCGGACTAGAAACTAGATTAAATTAACCGGTCGACGAGATAATAAATAACTTCATTTAGCATTGATTTTGAATCTTCTGAAATTTGCTGGGACTATATTAGTATGTGAATAACTGAGTTTTAGAGTAAACTTATATATGCGCGCCGCTGTACGATTTCAAACCGCTTCTATCATTTCCAGAATACGTCATATGTGACGTCACCACGTGCTGACAGTAAGCAATATTTGCCCCATATGGCAATATGAAAAGTAAAGGGACCATATGGAGTAAATATTGTTTCTAGCTTGCAAATATTGACATCATATGTTGCGTTTTCTTGAAAATGACGTCACTTAACGCAGAGGTTGGAAATCGTACAGTGGAGCTCATAAGGGAATAATCTCAATAATGCAGATGTTCCGAAAAGTGTATTTACGACCCTAAATGTGTCTTTAATAATCAGGTTCGGAAATAACGAGTTATTAACCTGATTATTAGTTTGGCAACTGCATCTTTTAGCTCCGCGGTGCTTAGTGCATACATATTATTATTATTAAAATGCATCGTAAACATTATCTATACAATGTATACGACAATAAGAGATATCACCGTACTAATAGAGGTAGTGTCCAATGCATATCTCGAATTAGTTCAATACTAATATTCTTTTTATGTCTGTTATCTATGTGAACGAGTATCATGAGACTAATTTATTTTTATACAGTGCACATAAAACATATAATACAAAAAGAAATTGTCATATTTATGCCAATTCATTTCACTTGTATTAGTTTGTGTACCATAACTATATCAAATCCATAGCTTGATTGGATATATCTGCTGACTACAGTGCTAGATTATACAATGTTTGGCATCTGATTGAGCTATTGAACTAGTTTCATATTCAGTACAATGGATACATTGTCATATACTTCGTGTATCAAATGTTTATTCTTATCTTGGTAATTTCGGCTTAGTTTGTACATTGCCAATGCCCTTTGTTGTACTTATTCACATTTGCTCTACTTAGAATATAACAAACTTAGAAATGAGAATAACCTTGCCTTTGTCTCCTCTTCGGTGTTGTTTTTGTGTTGCACGCTGCCCTTCGCGTTCCTCCAGGTCCGTTTGGTATTGCTTTGTGCTCCTATCTACATCTTCATGTTCCCTATCTTTTGTCGTAATCTGTCTTTGAAAGTTCTTAATTCAGAATATGCCTTGCTCGTCATTTTCAGTCTGTAGTTTCCCTTTCACTTTATTTTATCATGTGCGTCAAATTCACTCCGTTCGGAATCCCTCGACAATTCCGTCAAGTTGAAATAAATTGTTGTTGTATTGTAATTAATTATCTCAGGTCCTCAGAATTAATTCACTCTTCATTACAGAAAGTTATTATAACAAACAACCGATTCAAGTAAATCAACTTACAGACAAGTCCCAATTGAGTCGGAAACATACACAAATCGAATCCTGACGACTTGCAAATATGGCGTAGTTAAACCCGCTGCTGTCCGTTCGTGTCGGTAAAGGAAAATTATAAACACATTATTTACCAATGGAAGTCGTATTATTATTTACAAGACATGTTCACTAAATTATTATAACTTGGAGATCATAAACACAACGCAGACATGCTTATCAAAATTGAATTATTATCTTTTTGACGTATATTTTGATATAACTTAACTACGCAAATAGGGTTATAAATACAAAGCAACTGTCTGCCTTTCCGCTGTTCTGCAAGTTTTATGTCCTGACAAGTTCTGTTTTATTCCAAATGTGGAGACAAACTTTTGATATATGGCATAAAACATACGTTATTAAACTAAATTATTCAGAAAAAAGCTAAACGTAGGTCTGTGACTCTCTCTCTTATGATGTAAAATGTATGGAACTAGGATACTGCCGCCAGAAATATCATATAAAAGATCACGAAAACTGAAGTACACATTAACTTGGCATTCATTGATTTGGCTCTGCTTATCTTGTCTTATTTTTTTATTTTAATGAAATTCAGTCAATTTTATTTTGGTAGACAGTACATTTAGTATGACGTCATGAAAATGACGATTGACGTCACTTCTTTTTGCAAGAACTCCATGATGAACGCCAATGCCTATCTAATAGTATATATACGTTCCATGCGATTAGGGAATATTAAACAATATTTTGGACTTCTATGAAAGAACGAGGAAATATTCAATAGCTCTATTGAAACTATTTTGTTGCACATCGACGGACGGACGGACGGACGGACATAGACAATATGCATTTAGTCGTTGTAATGTAAGACATACCTGTATTAAAAAAAAATATATTTATATTTAAAATGGAATATGCATAACCATAATGTAAAAGACACAGGTATGTATTGTGTACAAAAGGAGTGTGTGGTTCATGTTTTAAATGTATATGGCCAGTAAATCTGGTCAATAGTGCTGACCTTCTGTATTTTTTCAGAAAAATTTTATGTAGATTCTTAAAGGTTACTGTAACATCTCCTGGGTACATTTTTCACAAATATCATAAGATTAAAACTCAGACTTAGGCTTTGATGTTGCAAAGTTTTAATTAGCAGCAGCATTTCGTATTCATGAATATAAACGAATGCAACTGTTGTTACCCACTCGACACTTTTGCAAGTTTTATAAAAATGTGTTCAGGTTATAACAACGTAGGAGGAAACCTAACATTTAACATTTTACAGTCTGAGTTTCAGTCTTAAAATGTTTGTTAATAAGGCATCTGTTGATGTTATTACAGAAAGCTTTAACATTCATTATTCACATGAGTTGAACTATCGTAAGAACGGAACGTATATGTACAACCATTTGAAACGAAACAATACAGATCGCATTGTTTCAATGTAGAGAAGATTCTCAAAATAATAAATGAAGGGTTAGCTCTTTTGACCAGTAGAAATGGTTATCATTTAATTTAAGTAGGCAGTGTAAATTGTCGCTTAAAGCGCAATGATCCACATACTATTGTATTTTTGAAGTTTGCAAATCTTTTAAATACGGAACTTAATAAGGATTTTTTGGTTTCTATTAGCAACGGAAACGTTCATAGGTTTTACAGTTAATTAACTTTATTTCCGTTGTATCCATCTGAAACAGATTAATTCTTTCTGCGGGTAGGTTAATTATATTTCGCTGAGTCTGAATTTGTGAAAAGAACTCTATTGTCCGCCGAAATGCAATGTTCTAAATAGACGTATTTACGTCTGAACCTGGTTATTATGTGAAATAAAGCATGAATACTTCTAATTATTTTATTAATTAACTGGACGTTTGTCCATGTCTACTTCTATAACACTTTTGTGTGTTAATCTGGACATAGGCGTTCTTTTTTTTAGAGAATCGTAAAAATTCTATCTTAAAGAAAGACGAAGAAGCATTTCGTTGAAATATACTTATAGCCATTTAAAACGCGGTTAAGTGTCATTATGATTGAGAGAAAATACTTTCATTCTGTCAAAATAATTTCCTAAAATTAATCAAACATGGTATAAGAATAATTGTTATTCAGTGTATTCTTTTTTTAATATACTAATTATATAGTACTGGCGCAGTGTTGATAAGGCGTGCCAAGAATTACAGAGAACAAATATTTATGGGTTCAGCGCTATTATTTAAAATAGCAAGAGTATTCTCCCTTGGCTCATTGGTATATAACAACTATACTGTGTTTTTGTTTACACTTTATAAATTAGTGTTTGTTTGTCGACGGTTAAAGGATGCAAACAAATACAACACCAATATATTTAAATGTTGTTGTTCTTATGAAAGCTTATGCTTATGGGAATCACTATCGAGTCGGTTTCTTTGAAAAAGTAGTTCCGGTTTGTTAGAAAGTGACCTTTGTAGGGTTCAATCCACGACCTCAGGGTTGAGTGGCCGACACTTTTCCGTCTTCTCTAACGCTCACATAGAGTAGTGTTGTTCAACAAAGAAAGAAATAAGAAAAACTACGTACGCAGAAAACCCAAGATATTGTCGAAGTATTTTCTTAATATAGATAAATGATAAGAAAATCGAAGTAAATAATGCTAGACATTCTCATTCAATCATTTTATGGTCAGAAAAATAAATGGGAACCATCGTTTAGCCGAAGTTAATAATATAATAGGTTGCTTACTCTTTTATAGACATGATTGATTGTGTATATTTTATTAATGGTTTTACGATTATATAGCTAAAGCCAAATTGAAAGATTTATTAAGGTTTTTGTTTATTCAATTAGCTTATTCCATTCATAAACCCCACATTGCTTTTCCTCATTAATTATTCTAAGTTGTCTTTTATGGTCAGTCTGGCCATTGCTTGCACCCTTGTTCCCTAGCGTATTTACCCGTGTACCTCCTCAAATGTCTAATGTTTTATATACTGTTGTCCCGGAGGTCTGTGGGGAGGCATTGTTTTATGTATGTGGCATTCCATGTAACAACTTATTATCTCTTTTAAGTCATATAAACAGCTAGGGTCATGTAGTGACATTTGCAGCTATTAAGGTGGAGCAAGACCCTAATCAGACACCTGAATATAACCCCAGGCCTTTCTTAAGTCAGCTGGATGACTAAATTGCTTACACATTCTATATACAGGTTGGAATTCGAATCCGCAGCAGTGAGTGACAAGATTGCAAATCAGCACCCAGAACAGCTTAACGAGGAGGTGCCTCTCCTGTTTATGTCTATTATATCTCATACACGTGGTGCCGCGACTGAAATGTATGTGGATTCCGGAACAATGCGGCGATTAAATAATGAATTTAAACTGACTAACTTAAATTTTCAGAGTTGTTGATTTGTTTCTGTAGAACCAATTGGAAATATTCATTTAAGAACCAATGATCACAATATTATATTCATTTTTATAGTATCTATTGTTGTAAATTGGTTATGAACTCGTCTCACGAATATAAAAAAGCAACATATTCATTTGAATAGAAATTAGAACCTCATATTATAGACTTCCGCCAATTTTAATAGAAATTAGGCTACATCATGCAAAAGAAGAATTTAGTTCGAGAGAAAACACAAAATCTTCGAGACAAGTCGAGCTGTTGGCAGACGAACGGAACATAAATTGATCCAAACTGTCAGGATGCGATTGTGTTTATCGTGTTATTGTATATAACCACGAATCTAGCTGGCGAGGATAAGACTCAGAACTAAGTAATGTTTCTTCGAAGAGATATTCTAGCATTGATAACAATATTGTTTCATTATCAACCAAATTGAGCGAAATGTACTGGTTAAAGAGAAGGAATAAGTTGCTACAGGGAATGCCACATACATTAGACCGTGCCTCCCCACACATACCTCCGGGAAAACAACAATCCATAAAATATAAGGCACTTAAGGAGGTTAAAGGGTACCTACGTTAGGGAACAGAGGCACAAGGAATGGCCTGGCAGACCATAAAAAGTACAAACAGCGAAGGGAGGAATAAATAGATGGAACATATCACAATTCAAGTCACGACAGTTGACAACGGCTGATTTACCATATCCTCTTCAGCATGGATTCATTAATTCTATGTACTACTAATGCTGAATTGCTTTGACTTTTTAAGGATGGGTCATTTAAAACATTAAAGGTAGTGAGTGTCACTTTATCAAAAAAATCGATCCCCGTAAATTTCGGAATTTTGCATGTTAATACCTTTGTACAGACCTGTTCTTTCATTCTGCATTATTTATTTTTTTAAGAACCCTCTATAACCATAAAAAATTAAGCTTTAAACAGGTATTTCCTATCTTGGCCTACGCGCCTAGTTAGAGCTATTTATATTTCGCGCCAAAATTTCGAAATGCATTGTGGGAAGGTCTCGTGAGATCACAAGGTGAAGATCGCGACATTCGAAGACAAAACATGCCTGGTCCGCCGAAAACGGTTACTGGTTCGACTAAAAAGAAGCAGAAAGCTGCACAAGCTAAACAGAGACGTGTCGAAAGCGTCACGATTGGGCCATTTATTGACACATGGGTTAACATAAAGGCCGAAAATGGCTTGGAAAAAGACGAAGAAGTCGTCGAGATGCTGATTTCATGGTGAGGGATAGTCTCAATATTATTCTTTTCAATTTTCGCAGTACGTCGTTTATTCATTTTCCTCAGTTTAGAGCTGTCAACAAATGAAACGGTATCGATGAATCCTCGATATTTTTCCATCGATACATATTTAAAAAAAATGATAGTTATGAACATTAAATACATGCCTGAACGACGAAAAATAACGCAAAACAAAGATGGAAGATGCGCAGTCAAATTCAAAAGCATGAACATATTTAGCTAAATAACGTATTCCCTGATAGATGTGCGATTGGTTGACCTATTGATTAGAGATCAAAATAATGCAAACACTGATTTCACAGTGATGAAAGCTGAGCTATACCAAGAATAAAATGCGCAATGTTATATTCATGTTGTAGTTATAAAGAATCACATCAAAGAAAGAGGAAAAAAACATTCACAGCCCCATCATTTGAATCGTCAAGTATTAGCGGGTCCAAAAGGTGAGGGATTTTTACTGTACTGTATTGCTATTGTTAACTTATTGTGCTATTGTATTTATAAGTATAAGCTGCACATCCACATGAGGTCATCTGCTGAGCGCCGTCCATCACAGAGTGATTCGATCCTTTTAGCTCAGGACAGCGGATCAGTAGTGTGATCACTACCCCTCAGTGAATAGCTTTCAGCTCTTCTGATCTCTTTTCATCCATAACCAGCTGGATGCTTTCTCTGCAGTTTGCCCGAGCTCTTTCACTGAAGCTCTGCATTGCTTCCCGACTTATGCCTAGGGAGCTCAATGTGGTCCATACAGATTGGGCTGTGAGTGTGAACCTTCTGCAGCCCACCTCTACTGGAAACAGCCATGTCTGTCACCCACACTCTTTACACAGTGCTTGAAGATCTGTGTACTTGGCCTTCAGTTTGTATGCACTCTGGCATCTTTCTTCCCATAAAAGTATATAAAATTTAGCAATATCAATGCCAATATCATTGAAATACATCCGTATGTTCATTGTTTTGTAGTGAACAAATCTGAGAGCAAAATAGACCTTCCTGTAGCTTATGTGGTAGTTATTGTATCATTAAATTTTCTTTTCATCCTCTGGTGGTTTCACCCATAGTCATTTCACTTCAAAAACTTTGAAAACAAATATATAATAATAGTTTATCGAAATATCTTTGAGTACATATCTTTTAGGGAAGTTTGTTCCAAAAATATAATTATAAAGCTCACTAATAATATTTCATTTTGAAATATTGAATAAGATTACTTCTAAAGAGTTAGTAGCAATTAAAGTAGTGTTGCCCAAGAGATCAAATTTCAGTTAAAATCAATTATGGTATATTGATCCATAAATTTCATATGAAATAATATATATATTTGTTGTATAATAGCCACTAACATCTAAGTATTCATATATTGTAGGGAGGTGCAAATGTCTGGTATTGAAGCGCTGTCATCATAATCAGATATTGGGTTAGTATTTATATAAAGCAATGTAAAACAAATATCACTAAAATTATCCTAATCAGCAATATGATGCAAAATTACTTACAAACGTGTATGCATTATTATTTCATTACTTTTGTTATTTTTGTATTAATAATCATTATGCATTGTATATTGTCAGTAGAACTTAAAGAATCCATTTGTTACATTGAACACCATGGTACATTGTTAGTAATGTGTGACTGCTGATGAATGTTGACATTATGTGATAGTTGTGAGACTATAATTTATAAAAAGTATAATTCTTAATCTGTTTGCATGCTCTTGTAATTTTAATTTATGTAGGTATGTTTGTGTGTATGTTCTTTGTCGGAATATGTTATGTAAGATACAGATAATGATTATTGTTATAACATAGCTCCATTAGAGATGATTACTTCTACACTTGGCAGATATGAACAAATACAATGTATCGTGTTTCAATATTTTACAGAACTTTTGCTGTACCATCAACATCAACCCCTAAAGAACTTTAAGAAGTCCACAAACCCATCATAGTTGATGCACCAAGGTTAGCAGTTTTTCATTGTAACTGTTTTGTATCATTGACAATAGCAGAATTGATGGTTCAGGGAAGTGTTGCATAATAGTTATATGTAACAGCCAGTTTATGGATTTACAGAACATGCTAAAACACAATAATGACCAGTATTGCTTGGTAACTACTCACTTGTTATAAGTTTGTATTTTCTTCATAAAACTGTAAGTGGATTGAATTGATAAACAATATGTTATTTACATTTTTATATATTGTATGCCAGAAATGGTTATCAAATGTACATATCATTGGTAGTTTTGTTAGTTTAACACAGTATTCTTTTTTTAATGTAATAGGATGACCAAGTTTTCAAGTATGGCAGCTAATCCAAAGGGAAGCAGATGTCCAATCGAATTGGAAACTTCCTTTCAAATTTCGTATGTACAGATATTTCGTTGTAACAATAAGTGTGAGTGTCACAGTGTATTTCTGTTAATATTTCCTTTCTTTGAATACATTTGAAGATGTATCATGTAAGTTACATTGTAAGTGGCTTCAGGGTCACTTTGAGATCAATGTAAATCTGATGAATATTTTGGGGGGTAGATGCCGAATCGCGACTGGTACGAAACGTTTTGTGTACGAATGCGTTTCAATAGTCTAGATCATCAGACGTCTGCATCTGATAATGATGGGTCATTGAAGCTTCGATCAGAGCAGCTTGCAGTCCCCCAACCCAAGCAAATCTTCAGGATTGAGAACATTCAGCTGTTAGAACCCCTGTGTAAAGAAAGACTGTTGTTGCAACAATCATTGCCGCTCCAGAGTTGCATCAAACTACCAGATTAAGCAATGTCCATATCGTGTAGATATAATGGACATCCAGCATTCTATATTGATATTAACCAGCATAAGCAATAGCTAAAATATCATGTGTATTTATATATATATATATATTACAGAAATAATTTCATGAAATTAATGTCATAGTATTTGTGTTTACAATATCACAATTATCTGTAATTTGTAGATTTGATGATGGAGAGCTAGATGCTGGAGAAGTGATGGATGAAAATGATCCAGAATACATTCCATCTGACTGGGACATTTCCATGAATGTGTAAGTCAGTCTACATTAAAGTCTTTTTTATTAATTAAGGCCCGGCAGCATAGTGCCTTATAGTAATCACCGCTTCTGTCGAGTGATAAGTTGTTGTTGAGCCCGCTTGGGTTTAAAACATCTTCTCTTGACCACTACCCCCCCCCCCTACAGGAACGCTGCCCTTGATCCTGATGGGTGTCTGCGACCCTCAAAACCTGGCTATTTTTCAGGATATAGAATATTGATCCAGTAGATCTCCTGATTGACTGGTTAAACCAGTTTGACGGCTGGTATGTTCAGTACTCATAATTCATTATTATTGACCTCCGCTTTACACACTAATAATCTGTGTACATCGTGCAAAGGTCGATGTCACACTTAGAGGTCAAACGTCAAAAATGGGTGTACTAGATATGCATTGTATAGCATTATAGAACTATTCTCTCTTGGGAATATGGTCCTCAAACTGTACTTTATAACAGACCTGCTGGTTGTGACAAGTAAATGAACCTTATTGATGTTTAGGTCAGTAAGTCAGAGGTAAAGGTTATGGTGACATTGACTTGAAACATGGTTTCCTGTTAGGAAATCTGTGACACTCGGGCGTATGGTCCTCAATCTTGATAGGTCTCCTGGTTATGACAATAAGATACCCCCTATAAATTAAGAGATCAATATGTCAGAGGTTAAGGTCATGTTGTATTTTTTTAAAGACATTTTATTTGCATTCCCTTTCAATATATTTCATTGGCTGTGTCAAGTACATGGTGCTGAGCCCCGATCATGTTTTTATGTTCCCGCTCTAAAAGGGGGGCATATAGATTTGCCCTTGTCTGTCCGTCTGAAAACTTTACAGTGAATGTTCTTCAGCATGTGTAGTTGCGCTCATGGGGTTTCATGTCTGGCTTCACCTAGTACGTGCAAAATTATGGCTCTTGACTTATTGATCATATAGCATACAGAGCATGCAATCTTGTGTTGTGCATATAACAAACAGTATATCAGCTAGACTCACACAACTTTACAGGAATATTTACCAGCATGTGTAGTTGTGCACATGCGGTTTCATGTTTGGCTCCACCTTGTAAGTGCAAAGTTATAGCCCTTAATCTGTTGTTCACTTGGTAATTTTGATACACATTTACAGACTATTAGGAGAATAATAGCATTTGTTTAATGTTTAAGTGGGGTCATATTATGTCCTATGGACACATTTGTTGTTTTTCTACTGTTTTATGTGCTTCCATTTTTTGAGTTATAATGACTATTTCATTTTTCAAGAATATCATAATTCTGAATCTTGTATAGCATATATAGCACAAAACTGATTTCTTCAAATCATTAATTATTACATCTGCTTTGTAAATTATATTGCTGTTGAAAGGGTTACATACTATATGTTGTCAATACTTCATTAGAGCACCACCTGAAGGTCTAGTTGTGGAAATGGATTTGGAAGCTGATGTGCATGACAGTGGTTTCGACGAAGAAGACAGTGATATTACATCTAAGGAAACCACCCGTAAAAAAGACAGTGATGTTGCATCTAAAGGAACCATCCGTTTATGTCATGTGACACCATCAGACCAGAAGGAGCCAATGATTATGGTGTCGGCTTCAAGTCTTCAGAGATTGACCGACCTTGTTCCATATACCATTTGTACGAAGTGCAAAGAAAAAACAGAGGCGAAGAGGCACACAGAAGGGTGTGGTTGGAAGCTCAGATGGGTAGGTTATTTATTCCCATATAGAATGATATAATTGAAATGAAAATTATTGAGTATTGAGAGTAAATTTCTGTAACATAGACAGATAATGATGTTCTCATCTTTGGTTCAATTAATGGATGGGTTTCATCCATGTAACAGTCATACCTATGTTAAAGACCACCTGCGAACAAAGACCACTATTGCAAAACCTGTCTGCAAAGACCACCAACTTTATCTCCCATCAGACCATTTTCAATGATATTTAATCTGTTTATAGAGACCACCTGTAAACAAAGACCACATTTTGCTGTTCCCATGGATGGTCTTTACAGACAGGTTTGACTGTATAGTGAAATAATCTCCATTAATTTTGAACAAACCATTCAAGCGGAATAAGCATTTATATACCCAGGTTATATTTGATACTTTATATGCTGACCTTTACGACAATTTTCATTACTTATGTGTGTTTTTGATGAAAGGTTGCATTTATTGTTGTACTGTGAAGTCCATCTACTTGATATTTGTATGAATGAAATATATTAATTCTATAAAGTGGCTTCATTCACAACGTCCACTGAGAGACATGCTATGTACAGACGTTATAACTCAATGTAGTTTTCAGGATATTTCTGTATTCATAATTTCAATAATAGAAAACATGAGATGCTAGATAATCCAGCCAACAAGTCATTCAATGTCATGTTCTGAATGTTGATTATCTCAGTTCATGTAAGAATAATTAGGTATATGAAATTTACGTGGCAGATTTTGTGATATCTTATTTTCAGTCTTATATAGTTTATCTTACAAATATTTTCTTGATAATGACAGGAGTGCAAAAATGCACATTCAAACTACACCTGGTCCAGCCAACCTGTCCTGCCAAACTGGGTAATGCTAGGAAATTTTAAGATGGCTGCATCAATCATCCTGTCGGGCAACAATAATGCCAAAGTTGCACTGCTGTTCAAGTTTCTTCGGGTTGGCTTACTATCTCAGACTGCTTTCAACCAGATACAGAGCAATTTTGTTGTCCCTGTTGTAAATACATACTGGCAGAACATGAAAGCCTCAGCACAGGAAGAACACAGGAGCACAAGAATTGTCATAGCAGGTATATCAAGACTTCCATTTGTTCTTTTACAAATCACATCTTAACATACATGTATATTTGTGTCTTATTATCATAATAATTTATTTATTGAATCAGAATGTACCATTGTTCAATTAGTGCTGTTCTGTGGTTTGCTTACAGCACTATGCTGAAGTCACTTTTATCATAGAAAAAGTCGATGGTATGCATAGCCTATATTTAAGTAAATAGTGGTGTTAGTTATAACAAAGTGTATTTTCATCTGCACTACTCCCTTCTTATAAATACAAGTCCCATGTTTGATTGTTTATTTTGTACTGTTGTAGGAGATGGAAGAATGGTCAGTCCTGGACACACTGCCAACTTCTGTACATATACCATGATGAACCAGGATGGTAAAAAAATTCTAGCCATGGAAGTTAGACAAGAGAGAGGTCCAGCTAAAGTCTGGCCGCATGGAGGCAAAAGGTTTTGAAAGAGCCATGGCTGACATACTTGGAGCTGGAGTAAATGTAGAAGTGGTTACTGACGCACACACGCAGATTTCCTCGATAATGAGTAAGTTGTATTACAAATACCTTCACACTTTTGTTGAATTATTTACTCATCCTTCAGACGTTAAATTGTAAGCCACTGACATTCTAGGAATGGTTTGATATTTATTGCAATCTACAAATGTTCAACTTAAAAGTCCATATCAGTGTCCTGTGGACACAATTAGTTTATTTGTTTAATGTGCAAGTCTAACAAAAGTATTTATTGATTTTATTTCATATTTTCCTAAATGTAATGTAGTGTTATATGTGTAAATAATGCTCACTCTTTTTTTTACATCCTACATCACTGGTTGTCGGTTTCTGTTCTTATTTTATGTCCGGAAAATTTCGATCCTTTCCATCCACATGAATAAACTTTGTGGTGGCACATGAGAACTTTACATTTTCATATTGTTTTCTCAAATTCTGCACCAAAAATATTAACAAGTTTCGCACATGTCTTTAAAAGTCCTTGAATTTGAAGCCTACTGATTTGAATAGAAAAAGGACCAACAATGATGAAAACAATTAGCTGTTTTCGACAGGGCCTATCGCTGAGTAGGCGATAGTATGGTAATACAGTATGGTACGGTAGTTGACAGGTGTTATGCCCTCTTATAGCAGTTCTCAAGCTGTGTAATTCTATCCGTGCTGCAGTGATGGTCGTCTAGGGGGGGGGGGGGGGGATAAAAATACACTGTATCCCTTCTTCTCTGTACCGAAAAAATCTACATTTTTAGTTCTTGATAATGGGGAAATTATCAGTGTGACATAAAGTTGGAACTTCAGATTATTACCATGAGTCTTTTCGGCACAAGTTTTTGTTAAGCCCGCTGCTGTGGGCTTGACATACTGGACCATTACTTTGAGAATAAATAAAATAGATGTGCAATTTACAGCATTATATATCCCTATTCTCTTCATCTTTTGACAATTAGCTGGCTTGACGTTGCTCTTTGACATCTTGTTTACAGTAAACTAGTATGTGTAGCAAAATATAAAAGATTTACTATTTTCTATCATTCAGGTTTTCAGTGTATCGATGCAGATCATATTTGGCTGCTATTGATTACATGTATCACATTGATAGACCTCTTAGAAAAAACAAGAACGGAGAGACATAGTAAATATGCATAGTGTTGTACACAAGAAAGTTTTATGCACTAAAAAAACTAAAAGTATTGGTTCATTTACGTACTTGAAATTACAAGAAAACTTTAATATACTTAATACTTAGGGGTTTCAAAAAATCTTAGGGTTTTGATTGTCAAAAAAATTTAATTAATAAAAAAAATGGGGAGCAGAGCCATTTCCCCTGAACGTATATGGTGGAAACTTCCAAAAATATTCTTTCCAGAAATGTATACATTATAATCATAGTGATATTCTTAACCTGTTGGGAATTAACAACGTTGCTCACGACCCTCTAGTTGCAGTTGTTGTCAGTTTTGCCAGTGATCATTCTTATCCCTGAATAATATTTATGTGGGTTTTACTATTTGAATTTCATTCTTGTAGTTGTGTATAATTCTTTTTCACTATATGTCTTTACAGGTAGTCATTGGTGTTAATGTCTTCAAAAGTTACTTTTACAATTTTCTTTGTAGCTACAGTAGGACATATTCAAAAGCAGCGAATCACTGGACCTTCAAGTTTGTGAAAGTTCCAAAAACATATGAATACATTCCCGAAATAATGCTACAAATTGTCAATACGTACACAGCACACCACAAAGAACAGCCTATAAGCAGAAATGTGATTCAGGATCCAGACGATCCAAGGATGATGTCGAGCACCATTGCTCCATCATCACCACCTCCCACAGAAGCCATTGTCAGGAAATACCAGTCTTGACTGGAAAAATGGCCAAGACCCTCAACTAGTACAGAATAATTGTGACTTCTTATTATTTCTATTTGTGTTTGAAATGTATGTTAAATTTCCCTTTCCCCTGTGCAATTATATCACTTATGTTATTTTCTCCCAAGTTTCGGCCTACTGTTGCCAGCTGTCTTGACTTGTCCTGTGATGTATTCCATCCATAAAGTCCCCTGATGTTTGTCCTCTTTGATTCTCCTAGTTATCCAGTACGGCTGTTTCCTTATGTATGAACCATTGAGCCTCCTGAAATGCCTTATGTTTCATGGATTGTTGTTTCCTAGAGGTCTGTGTGGAAAAGCACTGTCTTATATATGTGGCGTTCACTCTCTTTTGTTATTGAAACAGAAACAATATTTTACAACCATTTTGTATAGTATTTTCAGTTGGTGTAAGACAGATTGTATGTTGTTTCTGTTGTGTTTAAAGTAACAAAGTCATAACTGTCGACTGTGTGTGTGCTACCTGAATTTTATTTGCAAATAATTCATATAACATGTGTCCTATTTTTGTACAATTACATACCCATAGCCTTGAAAAATTGTATAATTGTTCTTCCTCATACACAAGAGAGTAGCATAGACACAATGCATTTTTGAATCTAGAATATTGAGTTTTTATGCGACGGATTTATGATTATTCGGTTTTACTTATTTCATTATCATAATACATTTTCGTTTTACGACTGTTTCATGGTATACATATAGTTCATTTTTGCACTCGGCTCAAAAGTGCATGTTCTCAGGTTGAGCTTTTGTGATCACTCACTGTGCTTCTTGGTGTTGACTTCCATACATATTGTTATATTTGGTTAGTCGAAAAAGGGTCAGATGGTCACATGAAGGAATAACTTCAAACTCTTATGAGAAGGAGATAACTGATCTGATCTTCCTGTAATTTGATTGCAACGTTCCTTTTTACAATTTGATACAATGATTGTTCAGATTATGTTGAATATTCACAAAACATGGCCACTATGGGTTTCTGTCACTTGCTTTTGACGTATGAACTATAAAGTATATTTTGAGATAATTTTTCACAAATATTAATTACACAGGCTTTTGGCCAGATTATTGCAATACTCAAAAATGCTCGCTAGGGAGGGCATGGCCTCATTCCCTTTATGTATACAGTGGGTATTTAAAAAAAAACTGCATTTCCGAAACCACCCATTCGATTTTGAAATAACGACAGGAAAGATTATTGAGGACCCTCGACCGAGATTGTTCAGAGAATTCAAAGTGGGTGTGTTGAAGGAAAGTATGTAGGGGAACTTGAGTATTATCCTGTGTATGTAGCTAAATTATTCTTACTCATCAAAAACAACAGCATAAGGGACATCAAGGCCCTAGTCTTTAGAGATGTAATTTCTTTATAGTACATGTACTTGCAGTTTGTGTCATTTGTTTAGTACATTTGCTTTACAATAATTCCTGCTTCTTTACAGTAAGACCTCGTTCTTTCGACAACCTTCTATCCGAATTGTCCGAAATAAATATCAAGTTCCGATGTATATAGTTACGCACATCAAAATTGAAATGGGCTATTCGAAAATCATATTATTCTATGTAAAATTTTGGATCTGATGCATTTGAATGAAAGAGGACAGACTGTATCCAACACTGTAAGAAATATGTAAACTTGGATTTCAGTTATTTTTCACTTAATCTCTTTCTGTATTACTATGTACATGGTCAACCAATATCAAGTTGAAATATTTGTTGGGTTGTGAAAAGTGAATTACACATCTGTCATGTTGACCTGTTCACAAAGAAAACTTCTCTGTACCATAAACCTAATGTAGTTTACCATATAAGATGTGATTGTTGTTAGCCTATGACTGTTAAATATTGACAGATTTCTTGTTTTTTAAGATTAATTGAATAAAAGTTTATTGCTCCATAAGGCCACACCAAATTGATTTATAGTTCGTCGGATTTACCGCTCCTTTAAAATGCAAAAGTAGAAAAAAAAATAAAAATTTACCCGCTCGCACCTCTATCAAAAATCAAATTTTATTTTTTGCTGTGCGCGAAATTCGGCGATATTAAAGGCTACTTTTCGCATTTAAAGGTACTCTCATTCATTTAATTTTCATTGCTGAAGCGTTCGGGAGATCCCACGATTTCCAAAAATCGTCTGTCTAATATTTAAAGCTTTCAAGAGTAGTCGTTCTTGAATGTCGTTCGTAACATCTTTTCATTAAATAAATCGCTTTGGACTTCACACATGGTGTCGTGATAATATTACGGACAGTTAGCTCCTCTAAACTGGCCCACAATTAACATCGATGATATAATCTGTCATTAAAATCACATCTGTACATCCTTAAAGACGACAACGATATTAAATATATGGCTAGCAACCGTAGTTAACACTCCCACAATGCATTGTAAACATGGGAGTAACTACAAGGATCGTAGACAATGTGTAGGAAATTTACATTCAATGCATCAAAACTTAGGCTAAATAAACGTTGATACACACACAGACATTTAAAGGTTTGTGATACTTGTGTAACATGAAATACTTGTGACAAGCTTGGAAAATCATACGAATACTGGAAAATTCATGCAGTCGCGAAAACAGATGACAATAGAAAATGTAAACGAATTCGGATAGAATAAAGCGAGCATAGAGCTGTATAATATGTGTTTGGTCAGTCTATAATTCTGATCAACACATATGTGTACGATTCGATGCTTCGTTATAAACATCTTGATTGGAAAAATGCATTAATCTAGGATAGCATGGAAGAAAAGCCGCACAACTAGAAAACAAAATGGTAAGCCCCCTTACTCTGAAGCTTTACAATATAACCATTATTTTGTCCAAAACAGAGGAAATCAGATGGAACTGAAATTCTGAAGTTGGCTGTTGAAATTCAGCCAAGACTAACATGGTGCTATTGAACATAATAATTTTAAACTTGAAATGCCATAAGAAGACTAGCTATACATTTTTCACATGGTTAAGAATCGCCCTGTCAGTCAGTGTGTCCAGGTATTTAATATTTAGTTTAAGGCAAGAAATACTCAGTTCCCAAGGAAAAGTAACTTGGCAAACATAGCAATCAGATGTGTGGATGTGTAAGACATCTAATGCATATTATCCATGAAGGTATTTTTAAGGAGAATGTATGACCCATTAACAGAAACTAGTTGTGCATCTCATGGTAACATTCAAGTCGAAGTGGGTAGCTCACATACGCACAAGTTGCTTAATGCAAGCTTATGTAGTTGCCTGATGTCTAGTTTTAAGTTTGCATCCAGCATTGCTCAATGTTTTTGTATTTGCTACTCGTTAAAAAGAATAGAATTGTAAAAAAGCGCTGTCAGTAAAATATTGAGAAATATAAGAAAAATAAAATTGTAAAAAAAACCTCGCCGCCTGTGAAATTCTGAAAAGTAAAAAATAAAATTAAAAATAAAATTTCGCTCGCTCGCCCCATCTTTTTCTTAAAAAAATCCGAAGAACTACTGATCAATTTGGTGTGGCCTAAATGCAAAAATGTTTTGTTATGGCTCGGTGGGCATTTCCTGACATTTGATCTCTTCTTTTTTGCAAATGAGTATTCTCACATCTGGTATGAATAGCAGGGTTTTATTACATATAACACATTTGTATCATATGACATAAAACGAGAGCATAATGTGTAATGTCCCATACATAAAATTTGTTTGAACACTCTTGGGTTAATTTTCTTCTGCTTGGCTAACCACTTCATGCTAACTATTGAGCCAAGGCCTATTTGTATAAGTTACAAGAAAAACAGTAAAAAAACAAAAGCTAAGGCATGTACATACAATTGGACATTTATTTTGTGTGTAAAACCTACACTATGATATAGATCTCACAGGCTGAACACTTGAGCACAGGTTTGGTCTCATTCCACAACACACATTCTCTCTGTCAGTGGGCATTTCTCTGCACCTTTGGCAGATGCACCAAGACGACCAGTCTTGGCTACCTGATGGTTCAGGTTCTGGTGCATGCTGCCGGGATAAGGTCGCAGAAATGTCCAGCAGCACAGATGGCATCTTCTGTGCTACCTTTCTTAATAACTCTTTCGCTTCAGATTCATCTAGTTTATCAACTAGTTCCTGAAAATAATTAAACAAAATCTCCAATAAAGTCAAGCAGGAATGCCAAAAAAATGCAACTTCCTCCCAATATTCATTCACTGTTGACAAGATAAAAGTGGACGGACGGACAGAATGATGGACAGACAGACACAGAAGACAAAAACAGTGGGAGAGAGGGAGACATAATAACTCAAATTTGGAAATTAATTGAGACTTTCAAAAAATAAATAGTTGACAGGGCCTAATACACAACCATTTTCAGTAATGCAATCAACACCTTTGAAGAATATCATCTTATATTTAAAACTGATTTGTTTTACATAGATTGTGAAACAAATTCTTACAACTTATACTTATCTCACTTAATGACTGCTTCCTGGCTACCAACCAGTACCCGCACCAAATTGAGGGCTTGTGAAGTTTGTAATGAAACCCAGCTCGAACTCACGACCTTTGGATCCGGAGTCGGGTGCTCTACTCTTCGACCACTGTGCCTCCCTTATCATGGTACATTAATTATTATAGCAGTCACACTCATATGCTTGTTCAAATAGTAACACTTACATTAGCACGTTGCTTCTTATTTTCTGCCAACTCTCGGAGTCGCTCAGCATCCCTAACGCCTAGTATTTTGCCCCTCTGCTTCATCTTTCCCCTCACGCTACCTCCTCTACCCCTTCCTCTCTTCGTCACACATCCCCCTCTTACACCTCTCCGGCCTCTCACTGGCAAATCAAAACTGTAATCAAGTGTTGTATTGTCCTGTAAATTAAATAATTTATTAATTAAATGCACTGACTGAAGTATTTCAAAGTCAAAATATATTAGTGACCAATTGTCTGTAATATCTCAACTGACAACAGAATCCATTCACACAGTAGCTGTACCAACCTAATGGCCATTTCAAAAAATCTCTCAAGTGACAATTATATCAGACCTTCATTTAGTGGTGTGGGTTAGATGGTACAGAGCGCCATACTAGTGTTCAGGGGTTTGCGAGTTCGAGCCCCACATGCGCATTTTCCTTGATTTACTTCAACGGTGACAGTGATGTTTGATGGCTAAAGGTGGTTGAACCTCAAATGCTGGAAGTCGGAGGAGTATAATGGTGTGGGGTAAGCTGGTTGGCTCAGTCGGTAGAGCGCCATATACCAGTGTTTAGGGGGTCCCGAGTTAAAGGCCTACATCAGATACTTTTGATTCCTTCATTTGTATGTCTAATGTTTAATTTTCAACATACTAATTATTGGTTATAACAGAGATGGGTTTTAACTATGCAAGTACATGTTATTTGCACCCCTTGAAAACTAATAATGCATGAACATGGCCATTCTTGATTGCCACAGCGAATTTTGAATGCGATAACAACAAAAGCATCCCCTGCATATTATCCACATTTTTCCATATCTGGTAGATCGTACCAAGTTTCATACATGTCCCTTTCAAAGTTAAGCAATTTCTTTTTTAACAGAATCTACTGATCAAATATTGCCAAAACCTTGCAGATCTATCTAGATCTATGCTGGTCAATCATGGCAGTATATCCACATTTTGTTAAATACAGACCCGTAAACGGACGGACAGGAGTAACCAAAGCTATAATTCGTTGAAAACATTGTACGTCAATAATGAGCTAGTTTTACAAAAAGTAAAACCGGGCAGTCAAACATCTGATCGGCAGTACACGGATCGAAGTCCGCTACGTCATATGCTACGTCATATTGTTACGAACAGAAATAGTTTTGAGATGACCCCCACTTAGCGCAATTGTCTTGTCAATAATAGACGATCGAACAATTATAATCTTCGATAGGTAATAAGTTTCAAGACAAATATTATAAACAAAATCTAAGTTTTCGTATGTTCTTTTGTATACAAAAAAACACATACTTACCGAAGACGTAGTAGAGCTAGACTCTTGCGATTCCATGACTGCTTGTTTACAAATTATCACGCTGTGCGCGCATGCTCAGAACAGTCTTTAAAAATAGATCGAGGATTCCGCAACTGGCGTTACTTTCGGTTTGCTGACCCCAGGTAAAACTCGTATTTTATCAATAACCAGTTGAAATCTTTCGGAGTTTTGGCTGATGTTTGTTAGTTTATGTTGATTGTATGTGAATTTGCCGGTTTTCAGCGAATAAGTGGATTTGACGTTAAAATCACACTCACTACCTTTAACTGGACCAGATTTATTATTTTATTTGACATTATTGTACATTCTTTCACCCCATGAAATCAATGCATGTTGAATTTTCAATGTTTTTTGAAATTGCTTTATTCAGATTGAATCAATTTTTAAACGTGTATAATTTTATTCTACTTCTGATGTGTTCTTTTGATCTTTGTCATCATTTGAAAATCAAGATTATCATTAAGGAAATTGTCTCTCAGAATTGTACCCCTTCTATTAGCTTAGACCTTCGCTAGCCACAAATTGAGATTCAGCTATTCAGACGTGTGCAGACGACAAGCGCAAAAAGAGACGGCCATATAATCACATCTGGTATATCACATCTACAAACGTAAACATTACTGCGGAAACACCAGTCAATGACTCATCGTGTGTTTCAGAAGCAGGCTAACTTCCAGTTGTAAATCGAACAACTCGACCACATAATGTGCAGGCAAACAAGACGATACTTCAACTTATTAGTGTCGGACAGACGCTACATACAATTGCTTGTTAATGAATGTGTGAACTGTTGGCAGGTTTAATCAATAGCTTGCATTAAATAATGAAAAACTTAAATAGAGTTACAACCAAACTTCATGAGACTTAGCAGGTGTTAAATAGGTGAAAGAACTTTTATTGACAATGTTCAAGTACTCCTTTCATGTTTGGTTTTTCATCTTTGTACCTTATAATAATGGTAATGGTTCTCCCACCAAAGAATGTGCCTGGAGTTAAACAAATCGATGAACATATGTCTTATGAATCGAACTACCAAGTTGACATTATGGTTATATACTTATTGTCGGTGTCAATGACTTGTCTCAATTACAGGAAATGCACTTGATATCTCCTTGACGAAGTTACATGGCGCATTGTAATTGCGCAAAGTCGTGATACGGCAATAGAATATAAAATTCGCAGTCGAAATAAAGAGGCCATTAAGCAGTGCCAATGAGCTTAATATCTCTTTTATGCACCTAATAACAATACAAATTAATTATGCGTTAATTGCCTTTAATCGCAAACGTAATGACAGTAATATTTCAAAGAACACTTTCAGTAGTGTTCCCTAATTTTGAAATTTAGACAAATTGCGTCGCCGTGTTTATGGTTTTCATTAATGATTCAGAATTTTGAATGAAAATGGCTTTGTATTGTAACATTCCCCTAGCATTCCTGCAAAGAACGGATTCTTTCCACGTCGTTTATTTTGTGCCGATTGTAAGACAAGTTCTTGAAATTCATATTGAACATGCTCAACATCTTTTTCCTGGATTTCAACTGGTACACAAGCCTTATTCTGGGACTGTGAAAACAGTGGCAAAACCTCGCCCATGGCGGAATTGGGGTCTCTGGATCAGGGGTACGGCTCTTCTACCTGCTCCTCAAAGCACCCCCTTAAACATCTTAATTACAGAAATATGAACAATAGCATGCTCAAAGCATCTCCAACACTGCCCAGTGTACGCCATAGACAACGTCTTATCTTGTAGGACCAATTTTCTGATTCTTGCTTTGGTAAAAAAACACCATCACGCGAGTTCCTCATTATTTCTTATTACAATAAAACTGAATTCTGCATTAAATATCATGGCAGACATTATCCCGAAACGTATCTAAATGGGCAATATAAAAACAAATCATTTTGTTTTCACCGTATTTAAGACATACTAAGAAACCAATGTTTTATTCATTGCTTAATAACAGAAGTTGAATTATTCCAACACGCGATGGCATCATTAGAGAGCGGCATGCGCTTGCCTCCCCAATGTCTTTTTGCATTGGTATGAAATAATGTAATCTGAAATATGCTGATAAAATGAGTTCCCTTTAGATTCAACTTTTTCATATTAAAATCTTATCTCCAGAATTTAATCACTGTTTTCCAATAAATAAGCTTATTTCAAAACAACTTTTTATTTTTTTGTGGTTTCCGAATTCACACCAGAACATACTGGAACCGTTTAGAGCATTTGGCGACTTAAGCTTCTCAGGAATTACAATATTGCCTGCCGATTACCAGCCATAAATACATAGTTAGGAAGCTTTATACGGTATGGGTTTATGGCTTCAACATTACTAAACAATTTGAATGCATTTGTTTTTCTTCCATAAAAGGGAATATCGAGTTTTAGAGCATATTGAAACATCAAGTAATTCTCCCACAGATACATATAGACTGGAATGTGGAGAAAACGCGACAGACGACAATCTTATCCCCATAAGAACTTAGCTGAGTGCGACTTAATAATGTCTACTATGCGATTCAAGTATTGAATCTGATATTTCAACATAGAATCTTATGATGAATTGCTGAGAAATATCGAAAGTTACAGAGAAAAATAATGGAATAAGAGAGTTTCTGCAGCCTGCTGCAACCAGTTTAAAGACTCTATTAATAAAAAGTATTTTCCTAATTTGCTTTAAGAAGAAGAAAATCGTCACTTAAGTCAATGCCAAGTAATTGCGAAGCTTTAATATCTCATTTCACATACACTTTCATCTCATACAAAAACAGATGCTAGAAATATTTGCACAAACAGATGTAATAATGCACCCTGCTTGAGACAGGCGACTTTGTGTCTCTTTGCGTCATTTTGGGTCTTTGAAGAAGATGAATACGTGTTTTGATGCCACACTTATTTCGATTCAAACGAATCGGAGTACCCGGCAAAGTACAATGTTATATCATATAATAATATAATCTGCTGCAAACGTTTTTTTCTATAAAACTCATTTTATGCCCCACGCTATTCGAAGAAAGGCAAAAGGGGCATAAAATGTTACACTTGTCCGTCAGTGTGTCCGTCCGTACGTGCGACAAATTGGCTGCCGAACAATAACTCTTGTCATTGCCCATTTTCGACTTAAAGTTCATAGCGGTGACATCTGGTTCCAATGAACATGTCTAGTTGGATTATTAAACGACTTTAGGACGTGTTGTTGAAAGCACAGACAAAGAAAAGCGTTCTAGTTAGATACACCAAAACAAGTCTTGGTCATTTTATGTAGATATTGTTAAGGAGTTTCTATGTTCCATTATAACCGTTACTAATTGATTTTAATAAATTCGTATATTTGAACAATTGTATTGTTATATTGTGATACGGAGCTTTGCGTATTGCAACAAATTTAGTTGAAAATCATTGAAGTGTAATCTGTTAAATTTGGCATGTAGATGGAGTGGGGAAGAATTGCTTAGTGAAGGCAACATCTATGAACCAGAGTTTGACAACTCAGATCTCAAGAGGGCAAAATGAAATGTTGAGGTGGATATGAAATCAAAGTATAAAGAATAGAAAAAAAAACCTAAATAATACGACCACCCTCGGGACCTTTGAATACTGGCCTAAATATTGTGTGGTCTTTACATTTAAGTTGAATAAAGAGCAAAACAGTGAAAATGTACTTGAAAAATGTGTTCTTAATTTTGTGAGGGTCTTATTATTGAGATGGTCTTTCAGTGAGGTTTTACTGTATAATTAACAATTATGTATTACGCAAAACTTTAATTGAAGATATACAAAAGATAGATGATATATCCCAGTTTCGGCCTATTGTTGCCAGCTGTCTTGACTTGTCCTGTGATATTTACCATCTATTAATCCCCCCCTCCTTCACTGTCGACTTTGATTATCCTAGTTATTCCTTATGGTCTGCCAGGCCATTCCTTGCGCCTCTGTTCCTTAACGTATGTACACTTTAACCTCCTCAAGTGCATGTTTTATGGAGTGATGTTTTCCTGGAGGACTGTGTGAGGAGGCACTGTGTTATGTATGTGGCGTTCCCTGTAGATACTTATTCTTTTAAGACATACAATAGATAGACAGGTCAATACAATGACTAAACAGCCTATGAACGGTCAATATAACTTCTTGGGAGACATGAAATATTAAAAGACATAACTACCTCGCACTTGACTGTTATGACGCCAAAGATCCCATATTACAACTAACCTATACGACAAGCTTATCATAGCACGTCTCTGCAGTAAACGTATTGGTAGAGAGAGGATTTGAGTGTTACAAAGGGAATGTGAAGCTACTAAGCCTCTCCACGATATACTCGTTCTATCAGATTATAGTACGTGCATGCAGATATGGACTTTTAGCTCTTGTTGGTGACTCAGCCTAATTGATGATTAGTAAATAACAGTCAGTGATCCTCTGCTTAATTAATGAACTAATGAGTAATGAGTATTTAAGCCAACCAATGATGTTTACATTACTGTGGACAAGTGGTTAGATAAAGAGGCGGCGATCGTGAAAAATAGAGCACTTACGGCCACGTTTATTGTGCGAACGGAGTTTATTAACATTTTTCTTGTGTGTGTTATATTTTTCTTATATGTATTTTGTGTGAATACTCGGATTTAGGACATGGTTATAATCGATGAAATATTATTTAATTCTTCGTCATTATGCGACATCGGAAAGTCATTATTTCTGCTAGATAGTTTTATAATACGTCCTTGACATTCTCATTTCTTGAGGAAAATAGTGTTGTTTTTTAAATATAGACAAAACTATACGGAATAATTGCAAAGAATGAGTGTTTTGTTAAGTTACAAATAATTGCGGACATAATAATTTAACCTGGAATAATGGTGTGAAAGAACGTATATAAGCGTTTTGAACTGCAGTGAAAGATTTGAAAAATATTGTATCATATATTGTGTAAATGCTATAAAGGCGTCTATAAATGAGATAAAAGTGTTGCATTGGTGAAATAATTGTTAAAATGACATTGAGAAGTGCTAGTGAACATCATTCTGTTAGGATGCAGACCCAGTTACGCCGTTATAACTCCCTAATCGTCTTTCCTTGCAGTATGAAGCAGATCCCTTTTATGGTACCCCAACATTCATGTACCACACCACCAGCTGCCAGACAAGAGAACTATGTATCCGAACCTTCGTCACCAAGCTCAAAGAGACCATCGGTAGAAATACCAGGTAAGTGTCTTTCTTTTTTGACAAATGTGTGTCCCTTTGCTGTTGTACGATACCCCAACAATAATGTGATTTACTGCACCAACAGTAGGACGCATCCATTGACTTTAAACTGACCAAACAGTACTTGTAGAAGTGTTTCATTGTGTAAAGGGATTGCTTGTAAAACGTCATGGCTGAACATTGCACAATGTCGACTGAAAAGGAAACCTCTAAAACAAATCGTTGGTTTCCTTGTACACGCCAAGTTTCGTATGGACTCATCCAAAATCTGTTTGTAATCATGATTGTTAATCACTCGAATTCGTTGGGGAATTACTGGTATAATAGATTACATGTATGTATTGATTGCTCTTTGTGGCATTTCTTAATCGATTTCATTTTCATATTTTTGATGATGATCGCAAGATTTATAAAAAAAAGAACACCAATATTTATATTTAACAATCATTTGATTATTTCATACCCGAACCATCATGTGGGATGACCATACATGGCATCATCTTACTATTTTCCCTAGACTTAGACTTTGACTAGTCTATGAAGGCATTGTTGTTTCTGTTAGTATTGATTGTTGCTTTTCTTATTGAAAATGCAATGCAACCTCTCCAGAGTGGCCCTCTTTTTTCAGAACCAACTCTCTCCATAAACATTCTCACTTTATCCGTACTTAACATTTACTACAAATGTTACCTCTCGAAAGCATGAACAGTTCAACTTTTCACATCCCGAAAGGTGTTGGCGAGGAGGGGTTGCTCTGAATATTGTATATTGCATTATACAGTATAACCTCTATAATAAGACCACCATTGGGGACCCTTGAAAACTGATCATCTTATTGAGTTGTTCTTAATATTACGGTTGAATAAAGAGCAAAACAGTAAAATGGACTTGAAAAACGGAGTCATAATTTTGATGTGGTCCTATAAGTGAGGTTTTACTGTATGTATTAATTATAAATCATATTATCTTGGCATTTACGTATGTCCATTTATGAGTATAGTGTTTCCACAAAGGTATCAGTACAAATTCACTGTATTAACTTCACAGCAAAGAGACTGATCTTTCTCAGAATTAGCGCTGTCAATTTTGGTCCAGAAGCTAAGCCTTTATCAGTCTCAGAATACTTAAGCAATTGAATTTCTCCTTATTCTTTGCTACCCAATTAAGTTCATGCTGAGTTTATATCAGACTTTTGATTCCTCGTATTGTATATGATTACTTTTTCTTTATGTATTTTATATTCCAACAACAATCCCTACTCTAGAGACATAGTGTCTCCTACATTTACGTATTTCAATGAATTGCTTGATTTCAGCAACAGTCTTATTGGCTTCTATGATTGCTTGTTAAACAATGCTCCTGATAAAGCCTTAACGAGGATTTAAAGTATTATAAGGTTCATCATGTGTGCATGAATCGTATAAATAATTACATCAGTAATGAACAAATATGTGGACATTCTGTATAACATGTTGTCTTTGTTTACATTAAGATAACGCACCAATTCACTTCTCCAGAATGTCCTGTTAGTCTGTTGCTTCTATTGTCGAAAAACAATATGTGTCGCTTAGTTGAAAGTAATGTCCCGGAGTATATTCCTAATGATGGATCTCGCCGTCTTCCTCTTTATAAAGTCACAACTTCGAGCTCGAAAATTCAGGAACGTTGATGACCTTAGATCCGCAACATTACAAACAATCCAGAATTGATAGTTACTGATACTCTCAGGTTTATAGCAAAATGGGTATATAGGCAGATAAATGCAATGGTTAATATTTTGAGGAAAAATGCTGACAGACTGACGTCATTTGTTTCGTGTATAAGCACGTTGTGACTGGATCCACTGTTGCTTATAAGACAATACAAAAACTGCTGTAAATTCATTATTTGTGAAAGAAAATGGTTGATTGTTTGCATAATTCATGCGTGCATACCTAGAGTGGTGCTTCTTCTTGTTTAATGATTATTTAGCCCGTGATAGATTGTGTCTATGAACTTTCCGGACAACCCTCGTACTCATCATATTATACACCATTCTCTTCTTGAACGTTTGCTTTCATACTGCTTGCGATATCTTCTGCATTATACACATATTTGCCTATTCTGTCATCTGTCTTACGTCTTTAAATATATCGAAGAACAAATGATGTCTTGCCCCAATCATATTTATCTCCTTAAGAAACCATCACTATTCATTACTCAGTATGTACGAATACCACTCAGTTAGGGGACACTTTGACCGCTATCTTTCACGTACAATCAAATCAAAATACAATTATATCACGTCATAGGCCTGGTTGTCGTTAATAAAATGCTTTGTGGCAACTGTTGTCAATATGTGTCTAGATGTGTTTGATATGACGCACATTAAGTAATTGGTTTGGATAGCTAATCTTAGAAAAGTATCTGTTTACGGGAAATTTAACCCGGTGATGCGCGAAAAACGATACAATCTTTCTGCATTAATATTTATGGATAATTTCATAAAACAATGATTAATAAGAAGAACGGTGGTTTATCGCTCAGATTTTTGTTTTTAATATCGTCGAAAATTATTGCACGTCCTTTGAACATTCAGGTTTATATAATTGGAATATTTACTTGGAATTAACAGCATTGTGTATGATAGTATTTTACCTATCCTTTCACATATCGTTGCAATGCATTGTTAACCAAATTAAATGAAAGAGAGAGTATAAGTTGCTACAGGGAACGCCACATACATGAGACAGTGCCTCTCCACACAGACCTACAGGGAGCGCCACATACATGAGACAGTGCCTCCCCACACAGACCTACAGGGAACGCCACATACATGAGACAGTGCCTCTCCACACAGACCTACGAGAACACAACAATCCATAAAACATAAGGTATTTGAGGAGGCTCAAGGGTATATACGTAAGGGAACAGGTGCGCAAGGAATGGCCTGGTCGATCATAAGGGATTACTACGAGAATCAAAGAGGACAAACAGGGGGAATGTAATGGATGGAATATACCACAGGACAATTCAAGAAAGATGGCAACAATAGGCCGAAAGTGGGGAGAAAATAACATGAACACTCTATAAAGTGAAATAACTGCACAGGGGAAAGGGAAATAATAAACATACAGCGATTGACAACCTTGGAACTGTCAAAGTTTTTTACTGGGTAAAGCACAAACAGCAGAACCTGTATTGTTTTAGAATCAAACCAGAAATCAGATTAACCAGTCAATCATTAAGGTCATCCACCACAGTTAGCATTTGTTTGATAGTTTTGGTCATTCAAACTTGTTTTCAACGAAGTCTCCGTGTAAATCAGTACTAATATCATTGATCAGAAGGACAGGCAATGTATGAAACGGGTTTCGTTCAGTGAGATCAGATAGCAAATAGATTCTGACATGAAACTGAGACAGATATGGATACAGCCCTCATAATTCCACTTGGGAATAAAACCACAGATAGGTGAAACCAAATACTATGTGTGGGTATGGCAAATATAATGAAAAATATGAAACTACCCTGAAGTATTAATGTTCGCTTTATTCGCGAAAATATAATGCTTGCTAACTAGTTAGAATTTTAAGATAAAGTAAATTAGTTTCGTGTTGTTGAAAATCATGCGGAAGAACACATTGTGATATCCGCCATGATAGTTGCAATCAAAATATATATATTTGGGTGACAGACTCATGATTACTTTATTCTAGCGGGTAGATTTCACTTTATTAATCAGTTCCAGGCAAAACTGAAAGCATAAACTCGCGAAAATTTAACCTCGCGAAACAATCAAAGAACAATCATTCGCAAAATATTGGCCTCGCGAAAGTATCGGGTTTTACCGTATTCAGTTTAAGATTGCACCAAATGTCACCCGGAACTCTCAATGGTCTGTAATAATGTAGATACACAATACGTAAAGAAAATGCGCACGCCTCACTCAGCCAGAATAAACAATCGAGACATGAAGATGAAATTGGACGATTAAGCTGCAAATTGCCTAGTCAGCAAATCAAATATACCCTAGACTTAATATGCGTGTCTGATTTATTAACTGTTGTTTTAGCTGGTCTACGTGTTGATAAGTTGATAAGCGGCACTAATGTGCCATACTTACAGAGCATGTTATTTTATTCGGCGCAGCCGTACTAACATGGCTTTGCTATTTGCATATCAGTGTTGTGTAAACCAATCTAATCTTACGTTAGCCACCAAGGCAATTTCTCTTCAACCGAACAACGTGTGTAACCTTGACGAGGATGGTTAACCTTTCGATAAAGGATACGTTGCTCTACCGAAATCCACTGCAGCGACCATATTTTTTCAAGATATTTCGTGTTTCTGTTTGATTTTAATATATTTTTAATGTATTCTTAATATATGAAATTAAAAAAAAACATAGTCACTTTTAGATTCTGTTGAAATGAGTAAAGAAGTCGAGCAGGCAAATCCTCATACAAAGTGCACAACCACACTAAAAACACAAGGAGACATGAATCATAACATACATGTAAACGATTATAGATACAAAATGGACAAGTCACAAAGCATAATGACGGGTTAAACTAGGAGCATCGACTTGAAACGGTCTCTAGCAAAAAACACCTCACACTTGTCTTGTACCACCCAAAGTGAAAACAAACTTAAAATACAAAACCATTCGCCGTTCCAATCCCAACTGTAGGAGGGAGGTGGCGTTCCCGGAAACACGTTCAAGCAGCGATTTGTATTTCTTATTGTAATTCGGCAAAACAAGAAGACACACTCAATGCTTGCATCGCGTTTCGTATAATTTGTAAACTTCTTCAGGCAAACGAAATAATGGTATTGGATACAAAACATACTTATAATGACGTTGTGACATTACCAGAGTAATAAATTTTCAGCACAAGATGAGATCGGTAAACAGTTAGAAGCAATAGAAAAACTGCTGAAAGTTACTTAAAATGTAAAATAGTATATAAGAGGCCTTGACACTTTTAATAGCTCGCTAACCTTGACGATACGCGTGAAGAAACGATTGTGATGATTGCTTGATGCTTATTGGCATTTCCATAAGATATCTATAATGTCTTTCATTTCGTAATGCCGATTTAATTGCTTTGTCATTGAAGCTATAACAGTATGGGTATTGATCAAAATATTTATTGTCGGGCGACGGACGCTTCATTGGCGGAACTTACGAGTGATATAGAGATAATAGAACAAAGTATTGACGGGTTCTTTAATTGGTCTTTCATAAGGTAAAAACCAGTGCAAGGACCATCTAGCAAAATATATGTGTAGCCTTTATTCGTGACAAAAAAGCTCGACCTCTAAACATAATTACTTCCAGTTTTGTAACAAACAGGTCGCAGTTATTATCAGTTAATATGAGTTAATATGACGGGCTGCTCAAATAAACTGTTTTCTGAATTACAGTCGTACTTTGTAATATTCGTACCCCTAAGTCAACTACTTTGAATCACTTTATTTCGCGACAACGTAATTTTCGCGTTATTTCTCGAATCCAAAAAATGAAAATAAGCTTGTCGCGAATAAAATCATGCATGTACGAATTTGGTGCATATCCGAATTTGGTGCCTATCCGAATTGTGTATACTCTGTTGTGTATCAAGCGATGTGAGTGTAAAGTGAAATTAAAGTAATTTACGGTATTAATTCAATGTATTTGAAGCATGGATGTGAATCAACAAAGTAACACTCGATGCTTATATTCATATTTGATCGATGGCAAATAATCTTGATACCAAATGTTGCCAATCTAAAGGTTTATTTTTTTAATTCGTACTAACATCTGGGAAAGATATCAATTCATACTGAAATACGACCATGGGTGAATAAATCAGAAATCTGCTGATAGAGTATGGGTATGATATATCGCCTAATATTCTCTATCCATATAGCTTTGATTTATTAGTACGAAACTATCGATTTAGAAAGGAAAGCAAGGACTGGGGAAGTACAGATAGTGCGCGTGAACATCTTACTTAGACAAATCCGCTGTTGATATAGCCAGGAAATATGACATAGTTAATGGTCATAGTTAATGGTCAAACAATAATTGCCCTGTTAGTACACACTATAACAAATGACGTGAGTAACAAATGTGAATTTACTTAATTGGCTACCCTGCTATTAATTTGCAACGTAATGTGAACATTAACCATTATTAACCGGTATAATGCGAAGTCATACTTGTTTTGTTAGTACAATAACGAGCGCGTCGACAAATCGTTGCCTTAGTATTAAGTTGATCTATGTCCATTTTTACATTTAATTGAAATAATTATATCAATGGATTTGTCTCATGCACTTTGCTCTATCTCCCAGTTTAAATTACCACATGTAATGAGGTTACAAACAGTGACTTCGTGGGTCACACAATGAGGTATATCCACGGAATGACACAAACACTGCTGTCATAGTGAGACATGGCCAGGAGATTGTTTGAGATTGTTTTGGTAGTTAGCTCAACCGAACATTAAGGCGACGAAATGTGTATAACTTAATAGGTTGTTTTTGTTTTTTTGTTTTTTTTTAACTTAATAGGTTAGCTTGCTGTTTATTTGCAACGTAATGTGAATGGTGATCTATAGTAAAACGTCTAATAATTTGCTTCTCATAGTAATAGCCCTTGACACTTTATGACTGACGCAACTACTTCATATATGGAAAGTGAAATTGTCGTTCTGCTATCAAAAACAAGTATATGGTCGACATATTATATTCTGGGGATAAATTCATTAGATTTTGTAGTATCGCTTGTCTGTTTAAGAAAGTTTATTCATCTTACACTAGCTATGAAACAAGTTCTCACTAGTAATATTTATCCCTCTTGCTCTCAATATTTCTAACCTATACTGTCGCACATTCAGTGATTATGACAACCTCGCAATAATGTTGTTTTGGATTCGAACCCGCGCAGGGCTCTAGAAAGTATCTTTATATACAGTTGTCCCGGACTAGTGTACATGTACATGGGATGCTAGTGGTACAAGCATAGAATATGGTACGAATTAACAGTTAAATAAGGATGCATAACAGGCTTGTCCCGGTTGGTAGCCCGAATCAGCAATTAGACTTGTCCGGGACGTCGGGCTAGTGGATTTCTAGAGCCCTGCCGCGATATACCGTTCAGGAATCCGGTGCTGCTCCCCAACACTATGCTCAAGATGCTTGTATGTGTTATTGTCCTTTAGCTAAACATTCAGTTGCCTTCATTCAGTTTATTTCAAAATGTATGAATACAATTGCCATAAATCAAATGAACGAGGCATGTTTTACCTCTGTACTACAATAAACGGACATTGATACATCGGATATGTAATAAGTCACTAGCTTCAAGAAACCTATTCACAAATCATCCATGAAATATCGGAAAATTATTTTCCGTCGGTGATAACTTTGCATCCGCTATTTATGCGGAGATGGAAAGATAATAAATGAGATAGGACAAGCAATTAATAAATCACATTTATTGGCGTCAATTCAAAGTTAGGATCTTTTGATACCAAATGTTGCCATGTAGTAAATTAGGGGACCACACCGTTGTCTAGTTGTTAAGGTCGCTGACTTCAAATCACTTTCCCCTCAACGCTACGTGTTCTAATTTAAACCGAAATGTAGAATTTATTTTTATAGGAGGAAACTATCCAGCTGGCTTGCTGTTAGTCGATGGTTCTACCCAGGTGTCCGCATATGCCCAAAACAATGCAACAAGGGACACTTGGGGCTCTGCATTCACCCTAAAAAGGGAAAAGTCACTGCACGACTCTGGCTGTTTATGTGACATTAAGTCCCATTACAACATTTTATGATAATATACTGGTCAAGTGTTGTTTATAACGCTTATTGCATTCACTTCACCGTATTGATTGACAACTTGAGTGATTTATTGATTATACTTTGCAACAGCAAGACATTTAAGACGCACTCATTATTGTAGAAAGCTTATCAAGTGGCAATTAAACGAATATCAGATTCGTTTCTAAATACGGGAGATGCTTCGCTCCAATGGTAGACTCATAATTATTTTGTGAAAACTGAGCACTTGATTACCAGTATATTGTGAACAGTTGTAGACTGTGTGAGTGGTATTTGCTAACATTGATGTTAGTAAATTCCTCGACACGCCCTTCAAACCACTGAGAGATTAATTATTCCCACAGGAAATACTTCGAAACACAATTTCAGTTGTTTCATATAATACCATTACTTTTCGTATTAGACTTTACTCTGTTTTATCAGGGTAATTTTAAGATAAGTTTGAGGTTCAGTACACGCTTAAACCAGATTGAATCCCCAGTAGTATTGTTGCTGCTTACCGCTCGAAGGCGGTACTCCTTTGTTTGGGCGCAGCCGTACTAACATGGCTTTGCTATTTGCATATCAGTGTTGTTTAAACCAATCAAATCTTACGTTAACCACTAAACCACCTTCTCTTCTTGAAACCGAACAACGTTTGCAACATTGACGGGAATTGATTAACCTTTCGATAAGGGGTACATTTACCGAAATCCATTTTCTATTACCGAAGTCCACTTCTTCTTAACCGTGAGATTGCAACTAATTCAATTTCTTCATATTGTGTCTCTTTGACTTCTTAATTCCTTACAGTATATGTATATTATTGAGTGTCTCCTTGTGTTTTGGGGGTCGCTGTACTTTTTGCATGTGTTATATTTCATGCTCGACTTATTTATCCATTTTAAGTCAATTCAATGACCAGGATCATATAGCGGCATAGACGGGTACTTCGGTAGAACTATCAATCTTCCGTAACCCAGCTAGATACCATACATGCGCGTTTTCTACAGCCTTGGTGAATTTAAAACCGGAAATGGTATTGAGCAAGTGATTCAAACTGACTTTAACCACTCGACCACAGAGGCCACTGCAACCTTTGAACTGAGAGAAGTCCATTTTCACCAACAGTTTTAAATATCGTTTCTCATTTACTTACGTTGTTGGAACCTTTGGAATAATTTCTATGATATCGTGACTCAAACGAAATATTCTAAACAAGATATAACGTATTGACACGTGTTACAGTGTTAGTATGTCCTCACTGACAGCTTTAATTAAAACTGATTTCGATTGTGTCGCTGTCAGCTGTCTCTCCTAAGTTGTTTATATCAACTGATATTGATTGTATTAACCCAATTCCAAATGTAAGATTTATCCAAGAATTTAGTGTTGGATGTCAGGATCAAACATTGGTAGATTGCGTTGTGTCCGCTAGTCTGTTTTCATCCCCTGTCCAGACGCCATAGACAACGCTTGCTGTGTATAAGTTATCATACTTAGCCTATTAAACAAGATTTTGATCCGTTTGGTGACGTTTCTTACGCTGTAAATCACCGGATAAAATGACAATATGTTCACACTATGTCAATTTATGTTCCCGTAGAGATATAATTAACGGATTATAAAGGTAGATAATCATGATTAATGTTTAATATTCAGCACATCTGTCATGGATACTTACGCTAAATGTAACTACTCTAAAACAATGAATATACACATACACTACATGTTCATGCCGTAAACAGATGTGTCTTTATTAACACTAAGTTGTTATGTTTCACACAATACTGTTGGGTGTTGGGAACCTCATTCTTCACATATATTTCACATATATTTCACATATATTTCACATATATTTCACATATATTTCACATATATTTCACATATATTTCACATGTATTTCACATATATTTCACAAATATTCTGCAAATCAAAACAAAAAGCATTACAATGATAACATGGGATACTTTACTATGCAGTCCTAGAAGAATGGACGTGTGTATGTAGGAACATTAGAGTAAGGAACATTATGAAATGATCGCTGCTATTGGATTTACAACCTCTTCTGTAAGTGACGTCATTTTAAGACAACGCAACATATGATGTCACTATTTGCAAGCAGTAAACAATATGTACTCATTATGGTCACTTTTGAAATCGTACAGCGGCGCACAAATGTGAATTGAGCTTGGAAACAATGTGCATATTAAAAAATGGTTTTGGCCTTACGTACATACACAGTCTACAACACTACATTGGAGATCCAAAGAAAGGGTAGAATATTTGTATGTCCGTAACACACTCAAAGAGACACCAGAACAATGAACTGCGCTCGGCGTAGACACAGAAATCGAAAGGAGCATCTTATCCAAAAAAGTAACATACGTGAACAATTAGTTTGAATGATAATGATTTAATGGACACAAATATAGCATCATATTTACGCCAGACGGATGTAAAATAATGGACATAGTATTAAAGGCGATTCCGATGCAAGTACATAGACCACAAGCTATGCGACTGGGCTTACTTTCAAGATAGAACGGAAATTGTTTTTCTTTGGAACGACATAAGCTATTAAGCGTTTTAGGAAACTGTCAATATTTCTAAGGAATTGGGACGTTTAAAGCCTTGATTGTCAAATATCAAACTAGAAATTGTGTGTGTAGGCCAAGAATGTGTTCCGTACGTTTGTATTTGAATTGAACAAAACGCAATATTGCTGGGGAAATTGGTTTTCACCATGGATTATCTATGCTAAAGGCCGATATTATGGGACGGGTTCGCCAAATTTTGTGAATCAGGAATGCTTTTATTGTAGGCGGGCGTACCAAACATAAGAGAAAAACGCGGCGAGCATTCTATGGATATTTTGTATAAAATACAATCAAAATATAGAGTATTTACGTTGACATATGAGGAAAAATTCATGTCTTGCCCTTCACTCAGTAACTCGCCACCATGACGTTTTATTTGGGTTACAAAGTTGGTGACAGTATGAGAAGTGTGGAGCTTGGTGCACACTCGAAGCGTGTTTCAAGCCATAGTGGAGTTTCTGTCGATGTTAAACCATGAAATAACTCGATGATCAGAAAAACTGATCATGACCGCTTCCGGAAAAGTATGTGAATTCGTAGCGCATGTTACTTTTTTTGTATGTTTCAATTTCCGTTAGGTTCCCTTCTGTATATATATAGAGACCATATTCCGAACAGCACTTACCAAATTCCGCACGTCATCACACAACTTAGCAATAGAACACGGACGTCATATCCCGAGATAGTGGTCAACTAGAAACGGAATACCATTTTTCACTTATCTGTTCCAAATACGCTAACTTAAGATCAAACTATATTAAACGTTATCATTATACGTGGCCAACGAAACAGAAATTCACTAATTTGATGAGAGCTACCTCTCGAAATATTCTTATTAATTTACCCAAATACATTTATAATGCTAGTCTTATTAGAAACTGATAATGTATTAACTATATCATATACATTCTTAAACTTGAACACATACTGTTAATCAATATATTTATCACCCTAACTGTTTGTTTAAATACATGTAATGAAATTTAAACTTTTGAACATGCACTATATAACATCATGTGTTCCTGCAAAACCATATGTCTTTTGTTATTTTGTTATTATGTACATTATGAAACATGTTTTGTTTTAATGCAATAAACTACATGTATTTGTATTTGTATTGTATAAGGCAGTAAATTAATCATTCCATGCATTTGTTTTCGGTTAATAATTGTAAAACCACCTTCTTCATGTTCTAACGTAACAAACCACGGATATGAAATTAATTTGGTAACCATTAGTCATACAGTGGTCGTAAATTGTTATATAGATCTACATCACGATACATGATAGTGCTGAACAGAACGAATACTTCGGTGCCTTGTATCATGAATATCGAAAATGTTTATTATGATTTATGGCTATGTTGCCGACGGACAAAATATGTGATGTATGAGATAAGACGTAAAACATAGCTGTAGAAACACGGCAACACACATCTAGTGATAACATAAAGAACATATTAATATTAGATATTTGTTGGAAAAATAATAATGTAAAAACGTTCTCCTAAAATGGAAGGTTTTTGTACATGCAAGCTGTCAAAAACGAAGCCCATAGATTGTTTGCCACTGACAGATCTAAGGCTGTATTTCTATAATCAACGACCATCTTGTTTTTATTTTGTATTTTTCTACCTTTGTTTACCTAACCTTTCCTGCTTGACTTGTATATTAACAGTTTTGTATGAAAAACTTATAATTAAAAGGAATCTCGGTTTTTGAGATTCTGAGGTCTCAACCAATAAGCCAAACAAAATTAAGTTTCATTTCAATCAATATTTCGGAATTTCGGAGTCAGAGTTACATTGTAATTAGAGAAACACGAATAATCTAAAGAATTAGGCACGAATACTGGTAAGGAATCTAGGAAGCAGGCGCCGAGTATGACTACTATAAATTGTAAGAACCCTTTTCACAATCGATGTGAAATAAATAAGTTTACAGTAAAGACTCTTGTCTTCATTGAAGGCGGAAGGGCGTACCAAATGAGAACAAAATAATGATTGCTATATGATGTAATTCAACCGTTCTTGCAGAATGCTGGTAACAGGGTTTATGGTACATTGTATTTAATTAATGATCAATATTCTGTATTAAGACAAGTTACAATGCGTTACAGTATTTTTGCTGACAGTTCCAGTGCTGCTGACCGGTATATCGCATCAAGTATCCTGTTTCTTTCCGTGCTCATGTTTTTTTTGGTTCGTTGGGATTGTAACGTTGTTTAATTTCCTTGTCCTCGTTTCGGTTTTGTTCCTCCCTCCCTCCCTACCTCCCTGGCCCCTGTGGAATAGCAAGGTAAGGATTATAATTGTTTCGTCATGAAATTGCATCTTCTTTTTTACGATATCAAGTGTTCTATAAACCAGAACGAGGCAGATTTCTCAGAGGCACGAATTTAATGAGAATGCTTGCAGACCATTCAGATCACCTAGCCTGTATAGTTTTAAACACATGCTTCATTGTTAAACATAAACAAATGTTGCTTTAGACTGTATAATGGTTTTGCAATAATGTTATTTATGTGGGAATCAATGAAAAATATGTAACTAAACTGTATATTGTATGAACATGCCATGACTGTTCTACTTAGGGGAATGTACAGCAGCATTATGCATAAAGATGTATCTGGCTTATCTGAACCTTAAACAATGAATGGGCTTTATCCAGTATTGTTGTTACATCGTAGTCTAAAACATCATTAATGAGAATCATTGCCATGTATTACCATTTAAAACAATCTTGTTTAATCATATTACATGTACTAACAGACAAAACTAGTAAAAACACCCGCTTGTTAAAACTGGTTTTATTTTTTCGCTTTATAATAATACAAATGTTTGTTTGGACAAATACAGAGAAATACATTATACATGTAAATGTAAAGATGACAGAAATTCTGTCGTTTGCAAACATTACAAGCGCTTGATTGTTACCTATTTTAAAAAGCATCTATCGACTCGGACTATGGGAATCTCCCTTTGTCAATTTTTTCAACCCGCGCGTGTGTAAAAACGTTATGTCACAGGGTAAGATTTTGGATTTCTTATAGCATGTATATGCGAGTTTTGCATGGACAAATCACGTGAGGTATAATAATACAAGTTAATATATTAATCACTGTAAAATGTTGGTTTTTGATATGTGTAGAGAGACATTGCTATAAGTACATTGTATCTCCGTAAGCTAACTAATCTGGAATGAAAACAACAACAACAAAACTAGCATTACTTCGCCATAAAACGCTTCCATTTTAGTTTTCTTTCATCCAAGTAATCTTTATTGAGACATTTTAACATTGTAAGCCTTGTTTTAGACATGACATCTTAAAAGGGTGTTAGCATCATATGTCGCCATTAAGGGCGTGTCGCCATTAAGGGCGTTGTTTCAATTCATTGTTCTCGTTTCTCAAACCATTTGTAACTAAGTAACAGTGGAAACAATCTCACGTGCGACGTAGGAAGAATTGTTTCAGATGAATTGTCTGCACACAAATCACCACGAAGACAAGAAGCTTCTAAATGAAGATTTAATTGTAATTGATTGTCTTGTGTCCTCGCCTGATGTGCTAATCGGAAGAGCTGAAACTGACCTGAAAATGTGACAGACATAAATTGTATTCAGCGACATCACCTATTTGATCTCGGTTGTTTGTTCTGTCTGTGCCGATGGTTTTTATGTCTCCAATAAAGGGGTCATGTTGATTATCGTCCTGTCTGCCCGTTTGTCTGTCTGTCAGCCTGTTTGTCTGCCAGTCTCTCCGTCTGTATGTCTGTTAGTTCGGACTTCTCCTAGGTTGCTTATTGTATTTCAACCGAACATGGTGTAAATTGGCAGTGTCAAGTCAAGATCTCTATATCGCCTGCTTAATTTTGTTGATTTCTATATGTTTGCTATCTGTATTTTTACCTGACGATGACGTGACTTTGTGGCGAAATATGAACTTGTTCTAAAATATGGTAATCAGGTGCAGTCGGACATCGTTTATTCGACAACCTTTTATCCGAATATTCGGAATCGTCCAAAATAAATATCACGTCCTGATGTATCTTATGCACGTCGAAAATAAATGGCCTATTCGAAACCATTAACTTTCGGACCCGATGAATTCGAATGAATGAGGTTCGACTGTGTTGGAAATCAATGACCATATACGGCATATAGCGATTGAGTGTGAGGTTGGCTAGCCTTTAAATCGATTTTAACCCCCAGTATTTTTACTGACAGTTCCAAGGCTGTATATCGCTGTATTGTTATTATTTCTTTCTGCCCCTCCCATGTGCAACTATTTCACTTTATATAGTGTTCATGTCATTTTCTCCTGAGTTTCGACCTATTGTTGTCAGCTGTCTTGACTTGTCCTGTGATCTTTCCCATCCTTTAATCACCTTCGTTTGTCCTCTTCGATTCTCCTAGTTATCCCTTATGGTCGGCCAGGCCATTTCTTGCTTCCCTGTTCCCTTACGTATGTACCCTTGAGCCTCCTCAAATGCCTTATGTTGTATGGATTGTTGTTTTCCCGTAGGTCTGTGTGGGAAGGCATTGTCTTATGTATGTGGTGTTCCCTGTAGCAACTGATTTACTCTTGTATATGATTATAGCAGTGACTGACTTGACAACAATATGTTCATGGCGTTCCTATTTCACCCGCTGCTTCCAACGGTTAATGGCTGTTTGTACTTTTCAAAGTGTGCAAATTATTACAATTCTTCCATTTTATCATGTACACTGTGTGTCCTGTGCTAATATTTACTCTATTAAATGCTCTTTTATGTCTATCATAAACAGACCAATAACCACCCCACGTGTTTAACGAGAGCCCTTCACTTTTCTTTATTGTGAACTGGCAGTACTCTCTTTGTCTCGCTGAAAACTTCAACACGATATTTAGTACATGTACTTTAAGCTTGTAGCACCATCGCCAATGTCTTTATAAGTGAAATTGATTTGTTTCACACTGCGTCTAAATTAATGGATGGCGAAGACGTTTATTAGATAAGTCGGTATCCTATCTTTTTTTAATTGTTTTATTTAATATTTAATGCACATCCTTTATTCTAAGTGAACTGTAGCAAACGATATATCTTGTGACTTCTTATAATTAGTTTGGTTTAAAATTATGAGTTTAACATTAATTTTGAAACAATGTCTTACAACTTGTACTAATCACTCTCGATGACTGCTTCCTGGGCTGCTTACCAGTATCCACGACCGATTCAGAGATTGTGATCTTCGTGTTAGAATTCCGCTCAACTCGGGTCTCGAACTCACGACAACAGTGCGGCACTCTTCTCCTCGGCCACTACGCCTCCCTCATATAAAGTGAATTATTTAGCCGGTATGAAGTTAATTGCTGCTGTCTAACCTGCACTACATTGTGTGAATGGTCTGGGACTGAATGCACTTCATACATGAGACACACAACAAGAATGGTTACTTATAAGGTATGCCAAATATCAGCTCAGTTTGTAATTTTTTTTCTAGTAGCTGAGACTTAATGTAATGAATATAATTGTAATTTTGGAATTCTGTTTGCTAGCTTATGTGTAGAGCAATGTGGATGACGTTCATGTGAATGAAGAAGTCATGCAGGAAATTCATCATACACAAAACCACAGCCATCCCAAAAGCACAAAGAAAACATGTACAGTAAAACCTCACATAAAGACCACCTCAATAATAAGACCACCTCAATATAAAGACCACCTTAAAATTAAGAACACAATTGTATGTCAATTTTCACTGTTTTGCTCTTTATTCAATCTCAATATTAAGACCACCTCAAAATTGAGTCTAGTTTTCAAGGTCCCAATGGTGGTCACATTATTGAGGTGTTACTGTACATTCATGTAGACAATTTCAAAGGCAAAATATACAAAAGATACAAACGTAATTTTTACTTCGAGTGACATATAAAACGCGCTTGACTTATACCTTGTCTCATCTTCACCAACTTTGCATGTACTTTACTCATGGTCCACCAATGTTGTTCAGTTTTAAATGATTTCAAACTCGTTTAACTTAGTACGGAACTATTCGGAACCTTATTGGGAGAGATTATTTTCGTGTGAGAAATTCTATATAGCTAGCTCCACCTTGTTATGTTCACGTTCTTACGATTATAGCTAGTACATAAATATTTTATTTAGTACCCATCGAATGCGTGTGGCGTTTATGCTCGTAAACAAGGTATCAGTTGAGTACATTCTTCGGAAAACTTGATGGGGACATTTCGGCTTCAAGCATTCTCAAATCCAACTTTATGATTGCATAATTGTAACTTCGAGAAGTCACGATTGCATCTTCATGTAGTTGAAATCATGAATTCGTGAAGGTGAATTGGTGAAATTCAAATTGTGCAGTTCAGTTTGTGAATTCTTTAAGTTGACATCGTGAGTTCGTGAAGTTGAGGTCGTTCTTGAAGCTGAAATGTCACCACCAGGCTTTCGTACCAACTAAATACATCTAGAATTGTTATGGAGTGACCATAGTCGAAACAAATGGTTATCACGAATGTCATAATCATATTTAGAGCTGTTTAAATTTTCATTTTTCGCAGAAACATTCGTCGTGTATGTTTTCTTTACAATGTTCATAATGTGGTTGAAATTTAGCGCCAGATGATATGAGTACGCGCAGGTTGCAAAGTGGCTTAGCAGTAAACTGGTGATAGAATGTAGTTCGCAGTATTTTTAATAGTTTGATATGTTAACTACCGAACAGAAAAACAATCAAAATGATATGTTGATTATATTTTTAATACATTTATTCAGTTGCTAATTTAAAGTTGGCTATGCAATCAAATCAAATTTTAGGAAGAATAAAGAATACGTACTTATATTGCCAATTATCTTGCCAAAACTTGTTTTGCAATCTAAATGTGACACTATACGCCAAAGGAAAGGTGCAAACTGCGCAATTCCTATCACATGGTGCCAATAATTTCCTGAACATAACAATAGCTAGGAATTGCATCTCACGCATATTTTCTAAATTAGACATCCTCGGATCTTAAAATCGATGGAATAGTAATTAAAGCAGTGTGATTTCATCAAAATTTTACGCAGTCTAATGTTTTATGGCGATGATGTATTAGTGATATGATCGCCTGTATGTGGTTTCTTAAAATAGCTTCACTTTGATTGCTTAATGGTGACCAAATTCTTCTCTGTGTGTATATTTGAAGGAACAACAATGACTAGGCAATCCTTAATATATTTCTTTGGTTGTCGGTACCCCGATCGAAATATTCGGTTTGGATCGGTATGCCGATTATTTTACGGCCTAGTCTTACTAACATGGTTTTGCATATCAGCGTTGTGTAAACCAATCAAATCTTACGTTAACCACCAAGGCAATTTCTTTTCAACCGAACAACGTGTGTAACCTTGACGCGGATTGTTTAACCTTTCGATAAAGGGTATGTTACTTTACCGAAATCCACTGAATTTTGGTGAATTCCGAGTGACCAGCAATCGTTACCTCTCGGCATTTATTATGTTGCACAACAAATCTAAACTTCAAATTATTACCCCGACCATCTTTTTCAAGATAGTTCTTGTTTTGTATTCACTTGTTATGAAGCGAAAAATATAAATTTAATAAATGCAGAAAATATCACTGAAGAAAATATTGTACGAAATAGTAAAAAAAGGTGAGTGGGGACAATATCGTAGGGTCCGCCATGGTATTGCAAAAAAAATCTGTTAAGGGTGACCTTACTGGTGGATTTCTGGCGTAGTTAATGAACTTGTTTTTTGTTTTATCGCATTGATACAAAAGAATAGTCAAAATTGAAATAGCATTTTCATTCTCTTTAAGACCATTGATTGCGTGTATAGAACTATATCGTTATTGATTGGTCGTTTGATTTCAAATTTTTTTTTATTAGTAATGTCTAGTGCTTGAATTCAATGAAACTGAGTAGCTGAAAAAATGAGAAATGCTATTTCAGTGTTGTTTTCTGTTCATTTATTATATGAAGACACGGTTTAAATAAATTATTAGCACTCAAACAATTATCCCGGTCTCATTTAGTAATGAGCCTCTTTCTAACCCAATGCTCTGTTCGTTCCAATTACTGAAAACATTTACCACAATTTACAAGTTTTACAATTTACTTTCGTAGGGAATTGGAACCAAGAATGTAAATCAATTATTTTATTTTTTTACTTGTCTCCGCTTATTTACAGACGGGAATTGCAACGTTTTATTGTCACCCGGAAACAATAACAATTGTACAGTTTTCTATTCCCTCCTTTAGCAATATTTATGTCACCAACGATTGTCTGACGCTCGATGGAACCATGTGTTTATATTGCCAGTCTGGATTCTGCTGTTTTATCAGTGTAATGTATACCAAGATGTTTAAGTTTAGATGACTTGCTGTGACGCCTGGGGAATTCTCTGATTGCCGCCGTCTATGCAATGCATATACTGCATAAACCGTGTTTTATTATATATCCTTATATCTCTTCTGTATTTGAAATCATTTGAGAAATATTCGTGTACATACGCTTCTTTTCATGTAATAATCTACGTCTTATATTTGATTATCAAATTAAATGTTATCTATACGTGACTTGATGACAGATTTGTAGTTAAACGTATCGTGGGATGACATGAACTAAGCAGTTTTAATAGGAATGTCAGTGATATTTTATAACCGCTAGCAATAAAAAGAGTGATATTGCAAAGAACTGCCAACAGAAGGTGTAAACATCGCAGCATTAGACCTTTAATTGTAGTTCAACGTATCGCGGGATGACATGAACTAAGCAATTTTAATAGGAATGTCAGTGATATTTTATAACCGCTAGCAATAAAAGAGTGATATTGCAAAGAACTGCCAACAGAAGGTGTAAACATCGCAGCATTAGACCTTTAATTGTATTAGAACACATCTGAAACTCCAAGCAACACTGTCTTGGAGTAAAAATTAAATTGTTACTATTGCTAGCAATATCGTTGTCGAGTATTACACTGTTACTATTGCTAGCAATATCGTTGTCGAGTATTACACTGTTACTGTTGCTAGCAATATCGTTGTCGAGTATTACACTGTTACTATTGCTAGCAATATCTTGTCGAGTATTACACTGTTACTGTTCCTAGCAATATCGTTGTCGAGTATTACACTGTTACTATTGCTAGCAATATCGTTGTCGAGTAGTACACTGTTACTGTTGCTAGCAATATCGTTGTCGAGTATTACACTGTTACTGTTGCTAGCAATATCGTTGTCGAGTATTACACTGTTACTATTGCTAGCAATATCCTGTGTCGAGTATTACACTGTTACTGTTGCTAGCAATATCCTGTGTCGAGTATTACACTGTTACTATTGCTAGCAATATCCTGTGTCGAGTATTACACTGTTACTATTGCTAGCAATATCCTGTGTCGAGTATTACACTGTTACTGTTGCTAGCAATATCGTTGTCGAGTATTACACTGTTACTGCTGCTAGCAATATCGTTGTCGAGTATTACACTGTTACTTTGCTAGCAATATCGTTGTCGAGTATTACACTGTTACTGTTGCTAGCAATATCGTTGTCGAGTATTACACTGTTACTGTTGCTAGCAATATCGTTGTCGAGTATTACACTGTTACTGTTGCTAGCAATATCGTTGTCGAGTATTACACTGTTACTGTTGCTAGCAATATCGTTGTCGAGTATTACACTGTTACTGTTGCTAGCAATATCGTTGTCGAGTATTACACTGTTACTGTTGCTAGCAATATCGTTGTCGAGTATTACACTGTTACTGTTGCTAGCAATATCGTTGTCGAGTATTACACTGTTACTGTTGCTAGCAATATCGTTGTCGAGTATTACACTGTTACTGTTGCTAGCAATATCGTTGTCGAGTATTACACTGTTACTGTTGCTAGCAATATCGTTGTCGAGTATTACACTGTTACTGTTGCTAGCAATATCGTTGTCGAGTATTACACTGTTACTGTTGCTAGCAATATCGTTGTCGAGTATTACACTGTTACTGTTGCTAGCAATATCGTTGTCGAGTATTACACTGTTACTGTTGCTAGCAATATCGTTGTCGAGTATTACACTGTTATTGCTGCTTGATACAACAATAGTAATGCTGACATTGTAAACGAAGCGGTGTTATGGTAAGTTTTTATAAGTTACTGCAGACCTACTATCGTTACTGCTGTTTCGGTTACTACTGCTTACTTAACACCAATCGAACCTTAGCTAGTTCCATTGTTCATCAAAATGAGCTGCGTCTCATGTTTTTGCCATTTGATCTGCTCTTGGATGTTCTTCATAATTACAGAATTTTGTAATAATCGTAAACCGTATTTTTGACAATTAATGACACCACATTGTAAAAAGTACTGCAAGTCAGAATATGGATTTCCAATTTCTGTCGTATTAAAAAAAAATTAAATGCATAATTTGATGCCGTTTCTTGCTTTGTTAGCATTATTGCATCTCAAATTTCAACCATTTCCCATGTTTTCTGCAAATATTCAAATTATTGTAGAAGTTTTATGACCGGATGCCAGTAACGTTAAATTTCTTCCTCTGCATGATTTGTTGAATAATTTTGATGAATATTCTATTGTATACAAAATCATAACATTTCGTTATTTTATTCCATATTGCCATCGTATAAATGTCTCATATGAATATCAATATTGTTTTAATGGTAGTTTGCTAGACCAGTCATGGAATATTGATACTAAAATTATTATTTCGGCGCAGCCGCACTAACATGGTTTTGCTATTTGCATATCAGTGTTGTGTAAACCAATCAAATCTTACGTTAATCACCAAGGCAATTTCTCTGCAACCGAACGACTTTTGTAACCTAGACACGGATTGGTTAATCTTCCGAAATACGGTACGTTACTTTACTGTAATCTACTGAATTGAGGTGATTTTACCGAAATCAATTTTTGATCTGGAGTGACCACCGATCGTAACATTTTAGCATCTTTTGACAACAAATCTAAACCTTCAAATTGCGCCGACCGTCTTTTTTCAAGATATATCTTGTTTTACAAGTGTCATATCTGACTAAAAGGTTTACTTTTGCATGATTCAACTAACAAACATATATGCATTTTCGTATAATAAAAGAGAGAGCATATAAGGTGCTACAGGGAACGCCACATATATAAGACAATACCTCTCCACACAGACCTCCGGGCGAACAACAATCCATAAAAAATCAGGCATTTGAGAAGGTTGAAGAGTACATACGTAAGGGAACTGTTGCGCAAGGAATGGCCTGGCCGACCATAAGGGATAACTAGGAGAATCAAAGAGGACAAATGAAGAGACATTTAATGGATGGAAAACATCACAGGACAAGTCAAGACAACTGGCAACAATATGTCGAAAGTGGGGAGAAAATAACATGAACACTATATAAAGTGAAAAAATTGCACAGGGGAAAGGGTAATTTAACATACATCTAAAACACAGATAGAAATAAAATCGCATTTAGATAAGTGCTACGTTTAAGGGGTTTCCCTTAATATAAGATCGGGATAGAGTAATGTAGTTATGTCTAATATAGTTGCTTGAAATAATACCAACTATTTTGTATTTATTTTTGCTATATATCAATAAAATAGGTAAAACGGAAATTTCTTAATGTGAGTGTAAAATACATTGAAACCTGTCTAAATTGAACCTCTTCCGGACCGGGTCGATTGTTCGGTTTTCTCCGGTGTTCGATTTTCCCTGGACTTTTAACATTGTTTCGTGTAGCGACTCTTGGGTACGTATATCGGGTGCCTTAGGGTGTATTTTGCATACACTGCTCGTTTTTGTATAGAAATAACTTGTTTGTCTGTTTTCGTTACGAAAGTGTAGACACTTAGAGAAAAGTTATGTAAAAGCATACAAGAACAAGTTGACGATAGAAACTATTTTATATACGTATTCGCATATTGTGCTGTACGGAGTGTAAATGTTTTTTTTTAATATGCAACTTTTTAGTAACAGTTTCAATAATAAGGATTTAAAAAATGCAGTTTTGTAAAATTCAACGGATAGTGTTATACATTTTGTATACATCCATGTGCAAGAACACCAAATACATTTGCTACAACGTTTTGAAAAAACTACATTTTTTTAACAATTTTCATAACTGTTACCATGGTAACAAAAAAATAATATAAAAAAATAACTCTTTTTATATTTCTTATATGCACCAGAAAAAACCCCATAGTTTTGTGTAATTTTTTTTTCAGAAAAAGGATTTTTTTTTGTAAAAAATTATTTTCGTTGCCATGGTAACAGTTTCAATAATAAAGATTAAAAAAATGCAGTTTTGTAAAATCCAACGCATGGTGTTATCACAGTGACATTTTCGAAAGAATTTGACACAGGGCCAATTTTGGGGGTAAGTGCACCTAGCCCTTTTGTCTGTATTTTTTCTTATTCATGTCTTGTGTGATATGCAGTTATGATTTATGAAGTGTTATAACCAACGATCTTTTACCTTAACAAATGTGTCTATCTAGAAAAAAACATTAGGAGTTTTACAACACGAGAAAGAAGAGAAAACTTTCATTAATGCAAATTTAGTAGGATTAGTTCTCTGTTAGAATTAGGAACTTTGCACCGATGACCAACTCTTTATAAGCTGACGAAAACGTAACATCATGTTAAAAGCTACATGACAAATTTCTCTTCTTTGATGGCAGTTAGGATTCTCCAACAGCCCTAACTGCATTACACTTAACAAACTTTAAGGGACTTTCTGTTTAGTTTGATAGCGACGTATTTCTTATACGAAATTAACCGATTTTGCTGTTTAATGAAATAATAGCTTTTCTGCGATCTTCTTCAGAAATTCAGACAAATCGGAGAAGGTTTTTTCTTAATTATCGTATTAATTACGATCAGGGAATGACATTACGGCTATCTCTAACAATGTTTGACATGCGTGGTTTCTTTCAGAAAGCGTCACAATGTTAGACTCAACTATGTCTATGCGTTCTTCAGTGGCTAGAAAAAAGCTGCGAAGACAATTTGGGTTGACAATTTTTTTTTTTGTTAATTATGTCAAATTCTGTGGAATAACAACATTTTGGTCGCCGGCAAGCATGTCATTCCGTATCAAATATGTAAAATATGGTCTGTTAAATACATAACTAAACATGTTATACCAGCCTAAAACACTTATTTATAAAAAAAATCATACGTTAATATTCAGCCAATATATGCTTTCTTAAATTACTTTAACAGCTTCATACGTGTACTTGTGTCGACCAAAACCTGTTTTTGTATTATTTATGTAATAAAGATTAGTAAACATTTTTCATTCAAGTGTCAGATATGTGTTAAGCGGTCAATGGTTTAAGCATAAAGCATCGATTAACAACAGCCCGAGGTCTTGGTATTTATTGAGGGCCGTATATATTTTGAAATATTCGCCATTTCGCTAAGATATGTTTCTCTAGAGAAGCGTAGTTTAATGTAATTTCAGCTTCCCCCAGAAAATGTTATAACTAGATAATTAACGAAAAACGTCTCTGGAAACACAAAAAAATGATGTACAAGGCATGTGATAGTCCGTAACATTACATTAATGTCGAAAAAAAAGATATACAATTTCTCACAAGTTGCTTTGCCCGCAAGGCATTCATATTTATAGTAGAGTTCCATGATAAATGAGGCGTCACTGTCTGATGACTTATTGTTGCAGTGATGTTGCTTTGTTGTTGTTGTTGTTTTATATCGTATTATTTGAGTAAGAAAGCAATGTTCTGAACATCACCAAACAGATTTTTGGAGTCTATTTTTCGGCGCAGCTGTACTTATTAAACATGGTTTTGCGATTTGCATATCAGTGTTGTGTAAACCAATCAAATCTTACGTTAACCACCAATACAATTTCTCTTCAACCGAACACCGTTTGTAACTTTGACGCGGATAGGTTAACATTTCGATAAAGGGTACGTTACCATACTGAATTTCGGTGAATTTACCGAAATCAATTTTGAATCTGGAGTGACCAGCAATCGTAAAATGTCGGCATTTTTTATGTTGTACAACAAATCCTATACATCAAATTGCGCCGACCATCTTTTTTAAAGATGTTTCTTGTTTTCTTTTTGGGACAAGCAGACCCATGTATTAGCGATACGATTACATACAATAGAAGGTTGTGGCACTAACACATAGGGTACTACCTTGTATATATAATTACCAGATAATACTTTAAATATATGTTACAAATGTCATAGTTAAACACATAATAACCGATCTTCCTGACTTATAAATTGCTTCATTTCATTTTTGAATATTCTTAAAACACATAATGTCGACATTTTCAAAATGTAACTATAATTATGGAGTAACGATATAATGAAACTATATTGGAGTCTTCTCTTGAAGTATTTCGTACGCCAATCATGATTCCAGGGGACTTATTCACAAATGAGTGAAGACTGAAACTCCTAGACTCAAATTTGCCAAATTTAAATTGACCTGCATTTCGTTCTAATTAAATCTAATCGACTAAAATTTTGTTTGAGTATTTGTTGTTACCAACTCGACACGTTTGCCAAGTTTTGTCAAAATCTACATTGTAACACCAACGTAGGAAGAAGAAGAACATTTAACATTTGAAGGTTAATGCAAGTTGTTTGCTTATAAGGCCCCATGAGACATACAGTGGTTAACGTCTAGCGTGTCTGACTCCTGATGCTTAGGTCGTCACTTTCAACCCGGCCTCGTGCAAGTTCGACCCACGTACTTTACTCACTCTCCCTAACTTAACAGCCAGTTCTTGTTATTAACCTAGACAACAGTAATCAAAACCTTGTTCACAATCGATGTAAAATAAATAACCTAAACCATATTGAAATGCCAAAAACACGTTGTGTCGGCACCTTAACGATTAGTTTCATCAGATTGTGTTGCAAACAATATACATTTCTCTTTAACCAATTTCTTGTTTGATATTGAGACGATATTATATGGTTTGCTTGCCAATGATATGTATTTATTCAGAATGCAACAATATTAAGCTTTCCTTGGCGACATACACAATTTATATGCAATTATGGAACATGTTTATTCATAGCATAAATGTTTCTTACTCAGTTGTATTTGATAAAGGTCCAAGATTGTGGCGAATATTCCGTAATTTATTTCTTCGCCATTGCATATGTTATCTTTATTATCTACGTCATCCGTACAAGGCATATTGGTTTGATTTCCTAGCTTCTTTCGATCGTGTTTTCATGTGGTTTTGGTTTGATTTTAAAATGATATGAGCGATGAATGTAAATATCTTTTAAATTAATAAGTATATATCATGCCATATTTCGTATCATACCGAAATCATGCATCAGTGTTCAATGGCTATCAGCCAATCAAAATGCTTAAAACAACATACATCCTTGTTAGCTAATTATTTACCTAGGAAACAATCACCAGAATTGATGTAAGATAATTAAGTGTGAACTAAAGACTAAAACCTACATTCTATTTACAGAGCACGACTTCCCAGTGATCGTCTGTCTGTTCGTACTGTATAAAGCACAGCCATAGATAGTTCCCCCATCGACACATTTACCTCCCTTGATCTTATTCGTCAGCCATTTCTATACGAACGCTGACGTATGACGTCACGCGCACCTGCGATTCAATTCGGATAACCTCTGGAGGGCACGAAGAGTTCCGCCTCCATTATTCGCCATGTCAAAAAAATCAGAGCGTAAACTGATAAGCACTTATAGGAGTAATTGAGAAAATACCAAGAGAATGTGCATATGACAATTACTTTTTCTTCAACTTTCTCAGCCAACTTCACACATGAGCGTAATGAATAAATTATTTTTATATATTTTATTTTATCATTGTTTACATTATATTTCCTGTAAACGTTAAGGAAATTTGCCTATCAATATGGCCGACTATTCAGAACAAGGGAGGTAAATATTGTAAATGTGGGAACTATCTATAGCGTTCAACGCATTTATCAATGTATGCTAGGTTCGGGTACAAAATGACAAACGATTTAAAGCATTTGACATAGCTATACACTGTAAACCGATATTTCTCTGAAGAAATGTAATTAAGTTTTGTTGTTTTGCTAGGAATGTAATCCAATCATATAACTTGCTCTAGTGTGTAATCTGTAAATGGAAAGTGTTGTAAACCAACTGCATCCAATCGTGAGGTTAGCATCACATGACACTAGATCGCCTATCAGTAATTATCCTATCAAATTAATTATCAGCAATCAATACAGACTCAGCTTGAGAACGTCTCCAACAGAGGCACGAAGTATTCATTATGTATCACTGCAGTAACACTACGAGGGGTGATCAAACAGTTATGTTAGTGAGTTCTATTTTATGCACAGTTGTTGAAATATAATATACACCAAGTTGTGTAAAATAGTGTTGTCCTATCACCATCTGGTTTATATTTATGCACATTGTCAACTTCGCGATCGGGGAACCGGGTGACGTCGTTAGTGACGTCAGGGACTGGTGTAGAGTCATTGACAACAATTCGAAACAGTTATGATTTCTAAATGCAACGTCCCACAGCAACTACCATATACTGTGGTGTACAGGTGACATGTGAGGGGATATTTAGACGTGGAAGACCCTTAATTATAGTTTCGCCATGACTTTGAAGCTCTTTAATTCGTCACTCACAAAAATAATTAATATCAGTGAGAGTGTTATAATCTTGGGCCCCGACATGGGACCCAACCTTTTTCGCCCGCCCGGTTCTGTCTGTCTGTACAGCTATCCAATGACAATATAAAGGACTGCATGTCGTAGGTTTAACCCTGTGTAAGGCATATGCTCTCAGTGACAATTTGACGGAAGATAATACAACAATAGCTATCTGTCCTCTACCTCTGTGTCATCATTCGGAAAACCTCGGCTAATTACGTCCAGTGTCTCGGACGTTCGTAAGGCACTTCTCTCGGAAATACAATTCGAATATCATGTAAACATTATGGCGGCGTGAGCGCTGGAGTACTGATGAAACGGGATTAGAATCACATATTTAAGCTAAATGAATAGGCTTACGGAATTATGTGAGTTTTTAACTAGAATTGACAACGATAATCCATTTCTTATGTGAATTCATCGAATTTATTGAAGTTAAATCCGTTTTACGAACTATTTTTTGACCGCACAAAATGTTAAACTTTGCCACAATAATGCTCCGCCTGACATACACTAGAGGATGTTCGTAGAGTAACGAAGTGGTACGGACATATCCGAGAGCTGTCGGCAGAACACTGGTAAGGTCAACTGATCGCCGTACATCTCAGAAATACGGTTACACAATAGCATAAAACTCGCGCTCATCAAATTGTCTGTTTTATTGCACCACTTCCCAGACAGTCTGTGTATACAGAACAAATACATTTTTCTATACTGGGTAATTGTCTTTATTGCAATTACGTAACAAAATATCATGATTCTAATACATCAATCATTTACACTTCAATACAGGCAGCTCTGTCATCGATTTCGGCTTATATTACATAAAGCAATCAAATTGACAATTGTCTTGAAGTGCAATTTCTCGGAAATGTGCGTTGACTTAAAATCGTATTAATCTAAAGGACAACTGAATTATATGGTGATTAAGGTAACCTTTAATTATTACCATGGACACTAAATCAATTCAATTCCAGAGTGAAGAATATCTCCAGATTTCAGTAAAGGTCCTCATTGATACATTCTTTACTACAAAACTGTTCGTAATTACAAATGTTGTAATATATCAACTAAATATGATTAACTGCGAAATCGTACATTTCAAGTGCGATATTACGAAAGCTTGGTGGTGATATTTCAGCTTCAAGAGTTCGCGATTTCAACTTCATGAATTTACGATTTCAATTTAACGAATTCACGATTTCAACTTCACGAATTCACAATTTGAAATTCGCGATTTGAATTTCACGAATTCTCGATTTCAGCTTAACGAATTCACGATCATGATTCACGTTATATCATACCGTCATGAAGTGCGTCGTATCGAACCGGAATATCGTGCCGTTGCAACTTTGGTCGTATCGTACCGTCTCGAGTTGCGTCGTATCGTAACGTTGAATCGTACCGTAAAAGTTGCATCGTATCACATCATCATATCGTACTGTTGCGGGTTGCGATTCCCTAGCTTATTGCGTCATATCGTAGCGTTGTATCGTACCTTCACGAGTTGCGTCGTATCATACCGTCGTATCGTAATGTCGCTGTTTCGTGTCAAGCGTTGCTGGTGATGAAACAGCATCATCATGGCCCTAACAAGATTCCGTAGTTATCAGACTGGACGCTCATCGCAATTATTTACTATATTGTACAATTGTATCATTGCAGTATATTGAAATTACGTTTGTCTCTGCAAACAGATATGTGTCTATTTAACGAACGCCCAATGTCAGATATATTCATCCTATATCGTAAATATTTCTCAGACTGCAAGTATTACTTGACAATATGGGCAAGTTACATTTTTCTCCGGGGACCGTTAATAAAATTTTATTGCCCACAATATGCCGTTGTATTATTGAACATTTCTCGTTCCTGAAAAAATTATCTTACTGGCTCCGTAGATATGAGAATTGTTTTATTACCGAATACAAATTATTCACTGGCGAGTCACCCACACAAAACGTCTGGTTACAGTTATATAACAAAAAAAAATTGTTCTTAGACCATAATCATAAAAATGTTCTTTGTGTGTGAACTATTAAATAGCTGGTTCTCACTGAGAAATTGCGCCTGGCTATGTGTTAAATTAGAATCCCTGACTTCTGTTGCAAGTATCTTCTAACTCGATTGTGTTCTCTTAGACCAATATCGTTCTAAAACAGATTGCTTGAGAAAATGAAAGATGTCAACTTTTCTACAAATATGTGTGTGTAGGGTCCGCCGAAATAAACAAACAAACGTACGGAATATTATATGTATACAAAACCTAAAATTATCCGAAATGAACTCACATCTCGGCCTTTCCCGGTGAAAAAAAAACACGGAAAAGTCCGAGGATTTCCGAATCAATAAATGGATGAGTGCATCTTGAGACAGTAAAATATGTGCATCACGTTTTATTTTGTTATCGTGTGCTGAATAACTGCAACAGACTTTGAGAACAATAGATCAACAGTCGGGTTCATTGTATGATGATTCACTAGAATTAGTATGTGCATCACACTCTCGCCAACCTGTCCAATCAGCGACCACCATTTCGAGGGTTAATATCGTACAGACAATCACATCATACACTGAACAAACTTTCTAATTGGTCACAAGTGTTTTTATTGACATTTTCCAAGAGGTGAATAAACGGACAAACAATTATAGTAAACGTATTTGTGTTGTTAAACTTTTCTGAAATAATGAATCCACTTGGACCCTGAGATGAAATTTACGACCGAACAACAACAACAACCCTAAAATTGAAAGTCATCAATCAGTAATATATGGTATTGTATCTTTAATAAAACCGAAGTGACCAATTAGAAAATTTGCTCAGTGTACAAAGTGTAGATTCATATAGGCCGTCAAAATGCCATTAAGATATATAAATCTAAATATTTATAATTATTTTTGATTTATTGTAAGCATATTTACCGGAGCGAAATATACACCAAAACGCATCTCGTCTACGATCTAACTACAATTTTTTTCCGTGGGGAAGTTAGGGCCTAACACGTGGCCTACACATCAATATCAGATAAAGCCTGGAACCAACACTCATCCTTATTACTCTTTATTTATTATTCAAGACCTGCATTCAAAGAATCTCACTGATTAGATAAATTGAGTTGTTTGAACTAGATTCGTATTTTTGTGTCGAAGAGCAAAAGTGAAATACGTGCATTTGTTTCTTAATTCATATTCAGATACGGTAGCTTCGCTTTCCCTTTCAGTTTGTAAACAAAACTCTGTGCGTCAATGATGACTTCACGTCTACTTTTACAAAATCTGATTTGAGGAAAAATCGTTTCTAAAAACTATTTAGACTTAAATTAGAGATATTGATCATAAACTACAGTAAACATCACATAAATACCATATCAATATAATAAGACCACCTCAAAATTAAGAACACACATTTTAAGTCCAATTTCACTGTTTTCCTCTTTTTATGTGGTCTTATTATTGAGGTTGTCTTTAAGTGAGGTTTTACTGTAAATATGGTTGGTATGATTTGATGATTAAACGTTATTTATTTTATTGTGTTTTAATTATGCGGTCAACTTTGATATGATTTACACTGGACATATTCAGTAGTACAGTAATGTACCGCGCCATACCCTTTGATGCGCAAATCGGCTGTTGTTGAGGGGTTGTTTCTGTAGAGAAGTACAATTTATCGTAAATGAATACGCACACAGATAATGTTGTTGACTATAGTTTGTTGCTCAAGAGATGGCCGCTTTTACAAGAAAGTACACTGTATTTGTTTTATACAGTTAATTGTTTCGACGCCATACTACTGCTGGTAAATTCCACAGAAATCTAAATTCCCGCCGACTCTCAATCATTTGTATGTTTTACTATCTCAAATTGATGATATAACAATGTATTGTCTGGTCATTCCGGTGGATTATTTTTCTCCAGTTCTCGACATTCTGACGACTTGGTCTTAATATATATGATGACTTTGTATTATTAACCTCCCAAGTATGTCTCCTAGAAATGGAATTATTCGTTTTATGAATCATAATTATACGTCGTGAACAAACAATGGAATTGTTTAGGTTGTTGTAAGGCGTCGATGATTAAAATAACCCAGCAGTAGACGATACACAAATTGGTACCTTGTACAGTAAAACCTCACTTAAAGAACACCTCGATAACAAGAACACCTCAATAATAAGACCAAAAAACTTAAGTCCAGTTTCACTAATTTACTCCTCGATATTACGATCACCTTAGTAATATTGTACATGTATATCTAATAAGGGTCCCAAGGATGGTCAAATACTGTTTTACTGTATTTGGGTATTGCGAAGAAAATAATTTTGAGTTTACAAATATCTGCGGAAGGTAACTATTAAGATCCCTTGCATTGACATTTTACAGTAATAAGAATTGTATAAGTAGCTTCCTTGCATACACTCATTAGGGGTTATAGGCGTTGTGGAAGGATTGGTTGACCCAGTGCCAGGTTTGTGTGACTGGGCGTGGTTTCATGTCACGTGTCTACGGCGTGGTAACTCAGTGTGGCAGCGCTATATCTGCTACAAGTGGACACCATCTTTGTGTGACTGGGCGTGGTTTCATGTCACGTGTCTACGGCTTGGTAACTCAGTGTGGCAGCGCTATATCTGCTACAAGTGGACACCGTCTCTGTGTGACTGGGTGTGGTTTCATGTCACGTGTCTACGGCTTGGTAACTCAGTGTGGCAGCGTTATATCTGCTACAAGTGGACACCGTCTTTGTGTGACTGGGCGTGGTTTCATGTCACGTGTCTACGGCGCGGTCACACAGTGTGGCACCGCTATATCTGCTAGACACCGTATACGATGCGTGCTGAATGACCTAAACTATCGATGAACCATAAAACACCATTGAAAACATATTGTTAACCATGCGATGTAAACACCTGCTGGTGGAATGCAAACACTATAAAATTAATGATGTCCCCCACGAACGGTTCAAAATTGCATCACTATAAATGTCAATAGTCTTAAAATAAGTATTGCAGTGAAATTTTACACAGGAATAATTGTTTCTGCATAATTGCTTTACATTTTAGAACCGATTTGATCTTAATACGGAAGGAATATTTCCTTTCTCAGGCAGTGTCGGTTATTTCCACCCACAACCCGTCTCTCTAGACAGTATTGCACGTTCATGTATCATTTGAAGTTGGTTTATACGGAAGGCCGTTGATAGTTTTATTTCAACCTTTTATATCCTAACTACGTTTGATCATAAATCACGAAACACGAAAGTAACTAACTTGCCCGCCCACATTCAACTGTCTACCAGCTTCCCTTCATGGAGGACAAATGACCGTAGCCAGATGAGACAGAAGGAAATGACCTGTACACCTTGAGAAACCCGGACCACCCGGGCGACTACCTAGCGCTCTAACATCTGAGCTTAGCGGGCGGGTTGTGACATCATCAACTCCCGTTCTCCTTTCGTCATTTTGTTATTTCGAACGAAATTATGAAATCGCGATTTTCGATTACATCGTAAAATCGTAAAATACGAAATAGTAAAGTTAATGATTTTACGTTTTTAGAATATGTGAGAAAGGTATTCCGCAGGATTGCAATAATAAGTAACATGATAATAACCGGTTTAGCCGGACAGGGACGTGACAACCTGCCCTGGTAAGGCATAATGGCCCGATTATCACGTCCCGGTCCGACCAGGCGGGTTATTATCCTCTTAATAAACGTATTCACAGTACTTTGATCTGTATAACGGGGAAATTACAAAGACAAACTTAATATGGGACAATAACCAGAGAAATGAAATTACTCAATCATATAATTGATATAATACACAAACCCGTATATGGCGCTCGTGAGACCCTGTAAAAACACAAGCTTTCCAGATCTGTTTATCTCTCCTGAGAAAAACCGAGAATCTACCATTGCGTGGGGTTAATACACAAAACATTGTTATTTCACAGACACCATCTCTTTCTATAAACAAATATTGAAAGACGTAGATAATATACTCCAAGACCGAATTATCTCTGGGACTCAATGCTTTGTTTAACGTCAACTGTTTTCGTGTCTGTTAAAGTCGGGATAAATTGATGGTCGAACTTTCCATTAACGTTTTTTTATACTATTTGTGTTTCATTTATTTACTGACAAGAATGTTATTTCGTAGCAGTATTGTGGAGGAGATTGTTGTCATAATGTGTGTGTATGTCTTGACTTATCGTTTCCCCCAAGTGACACGCACAAACTGCTAGGAAGTGCGATTGTTTCTGAAAACATTACGCACAACACTTATTTTCTGGACATTTTGTTTTTCAATCGGCTGAAGGATGTTTCGTATTTAACGCCTTTGAGTATTATTGTAAAATAACTTCAGTCAATATATCATGAACAATATTGTAAATCGAGGTGAGAGGAAACAACCTGTTCATAGTTTCACCAACATATCAGTTTCCAAAAACATTGCAGAATGTGAGAAACGTTTGTAATTCAGTGTAACCCATCTAGAGCCACCCCTCAAGTACAGTTGAACCTCATATAAAGACCCCCTCGATAATAAGACCTCCTCAAAATGAAGAACACATTTTTCAAGTCCATTTGTACTGTTTTGCTTTTTATTCAACCTCAATATTAAGACCACAATGGTGGTCTTGTTATTGAGGTTTTACTGTATAGTTTATCTCTATAGTTCGCTTTCCTGAATATATGGTGAATATTTTATATTAACATAAAAAATACCTATTTTTTCTCAAGCGGAATTCAAAACTTCTAAACCGTTCGATTACACATGCAGAAACATTTTATAAATCTAATTAAGTCAGTTTCTGACTTCATACTTAGGTATTTCCGAGAAATCCGTGTCTGGTCCATGAAATGCGTTTTTTTTAAGTGACCTTTACTACTGAGTAGGTCGTATTTTAGGTGCTCTAAAAGTCAGGTTTTGTTATATTTTTATATGCATATACAGGAGTTTTTCTTTACCCCGGAGTTGTCTCTTTGACCCCAGGAATTTCCAAAAGGTCACATTTTGACCTTCAGGAATCTAGGTGAAGGGTCACGTTTTCTCTCAAATATAAAATGAGCGCCGTTTTACAATTTCTAACCTCTTCTTTAAATGATGTAATTTCCATAAAACGTCTCATTTGACGTCACCATGTACTGACAGTAAGCAACATTTGCCCCACGTGGCAATATGAAAACAAATTGACCATATGGAGTAAATATTGTTTCCTTCTTGCAAATAGTGACATCACATGTTGCGTTTTCTTGACATGACGTCACTTATAGAAGTGGTTGTAAATCCCACAGCAGCGCTCAAATGGTAAAATCTGGTCAAAAATTATCAAAATGACCCTTGAGATTCAGCACCTAGTGGAATCATTGTACATGTATATAGAAACTAGATTGCATCCTTATTTTGCTATTTTATGACGTGTTTGTTTCTTCTATTCTAGGTGCCTACGCCTTAGGGTCAATAGATCCAAGCCTTTATCGTATATCGGACGAGGATGATAACTATGATATTCCCGCTGACCATTTAGGAAGGGTGTGGTTTGCTGTGGAATATGAACGAGAAACGGAAAAATTGCTGGTCACGCTTATCAAAGCAAAAAATCTACCAAGCCGAATGTTTGGGACTAACAACGCATGTGATCCATTCGTGAGGTAAGTTGAACGTAATCTTCAACTCCTACCATGATTATTTAACAATTGATAAATCGTTAGATGGCACTAGAGCTATTATGGAGCTCAAAGGTACACTACAGGGCTGAGTGGTGTGCTCTTTATACTGATTTAGATTAAACGTTTATATATTCACACTTTCCAGCAGCCTTAAAATTCCTAAAAAATCCTATTTTTTAAATTTTGCTAAAATTCCTAAAAAGTGTCAAAATCCTAAAAAAACTTACATTTCTTTGAAATTCCTAATTTTCATATTTCTGTTCAAGGTGAATGTCGATTAAGTAAGAATTACTTGGTTTATTTTGGAAGCTACTGGAAAGCCAGTGAAACCATTTGGAAAGCCAGTTTTTATTGCAATCACACTCGATGACACATATTTTCGCGCGAAAGTCAGGAATTGTGAATTTCTTTATCAAATCCCACTCAAAGCGGGGCTCGAACACACGAACTTCGGATCGAGAGTCAGGCACTCTACCTCTCGACCACTACGCCTTCTTACACTAATTTAACTGAATATATTTATATGAACGAGAAGAAGTCGGTGTCCCTCCCCATTCCGAGTAGTGTGTGGTATTCGTCAGTTGTTTACAAAGAATCGAATCTCTCACTAGTTGGACTCCCTGACCGTCTGACTAGGTCAACTAATTGTCTCACACAATAGTTTACTATACTGTTGAAAACGGCAATGAATCTTATACAAACACTACATTTGAGCGCTGCTGTAGGATTTACAACCTCTTCTTTAAACCGCTAACCCCTCGATATGTGTATATTTTTATGCACGTCGAATTAATATTGGCTATCCAAAACCATGTATTATTCGAAATAAAATTTCCGACCCGATGAATTCGAATGAACGAGGCCCGACTGTATATGAAGCACGTACTGTCACTCCTGCGTTCATTCCGTTCAACTTGCTCTTTACATTAATTTTGTGAATAAGTTGTTTTTCAATTGTTGTTTCTGGATTATCATTTAAATTCAAAATGGAACAAATGGCGGAAATAAAGTCATAAACTTACGTTGATTTAAACATTCGTCTTTATTTGGACCGTTTCTTATCCACTTACTTTCCATAACAACCAAAGTAGTTTCTCCGAAAAAAGTGGAAATTGAGTTTAATATTTGACGTGTAGCAGAATACAGATTCCGAGATTATTCTTCAATATCAAAAATATATTTCCTGTTCTAGACTTTGATTAATGGCGTCTGCTTATCAATCGACAAACATTTCCATTTGTTATTCACATGTTCAATACGTGTTCTCACTATGAATTGAAATTAGATGCATAAATTGCTTTTTTTGGCAAGGCAATTTAACCGTTAAATTTTATCCAACGCATTTTCAGCGCTATTTTGCGCAAATTGATTCCATTCTCTAATTATTTTACAATATTACTAATTTGAGATTCAAATGTTATGATTATTATTTGATGATATTTCTTCAATCATATGCACACGACGTCCTTAGGGGCCATGTTCGATGCACTTTTTTGAAATTGATAGCATCGTTACTTTTTTTATAACCGTGGATTAAAATACGTTCTGATCACTATAATGTGCAGTGCACAAGTCGTCTGCAGTGCGCAAGTCGTCTGGAGTGCGCAAGTCTTCTGCAGTGCGCAAGTCGTCTGCAGTGCAAGTCGTCTGGAGTACTACTCTCTCAGTTTCGACAATTATAAAGGAAATTTGAAATAGCAACAGTCACTAAAACGCTTGACAATTTACGAGGAAGCCAAGGATGGTTATCAAATTGCTTCCTTAATAATATACTTTAACAAGAACTATCTTAAAAAAGATGATCGTCGCAATTTGAAGGTTACAATTTGTTGTGCAACATTAAACAATGCCGTTATGTTACGATTGCTGGTCACTCTAGGTCCCAAATGGTAAATTAACCGAAATTCAGTGGCTTTCGTTAAGGTATCGAAAAATTAACCAATCCGTGTCAAGGTTACACACGTTGTTCGGTTGAAAAGAAGTTGGTGTAGTGGTTAACGTAAGATTTGATTGGTTAACACAACACTGATATGCAAATAGCAAAGTCATGCTAGTACGGCTGCGCCGAAAAACGTAATGGTGTCAAATATAGCTGCGACTAAGAATAACTGTCAAACCTTTAAGGATAAGTTCGAAATTCGCTTCAACGTGTTTTCTTTTTTTCTGTAAGGAAATGTCTGATATATCTAATTAATATGCCCTGTCACGTAGAAATATGTCAATCTTGCAATACTGAACAAAATAACACAATGTCTGTCTCTCTTCCCAGATTATATCTTATGCCTGACGAAAGAAGATATTTGCAGTCGAAGTTTAAGAAGAAAACTTGCGGTCCAAAGTTTGAAGAGAGTTATGTGTTTCAGGTATAAACAATCACCAACTAAGTAATTCCGTTACTATACTTTACGCAACTACAGTAAAACCTCGATAATAAGACCACCCTTGGGACTCTTGAAAGCTGGTATTATTATTAAGATGGTCTTAATCTTGAGGTTGAATAATGAGCAAAACAGTGAAAATGGACTTAAAATTGTATTGTTAATTTTGCGGTGGTCTTAATATCGAGGTGGTCTTTAAGTGAGGTTTTACTGTATCGCTTAAATAGCCTTTATCAGGTTCCAAGTCTTAAAACCGTTTTATTGTTACAAAATTAATGAGTATTCATATTTAGTAACTTATTAAGTTGAGGAAATTATGTTTGAAAACTAAAATGTATTTTTAATTCCAACACCAGAGAATTCCCCGTGGTGATGAATAACAAGGCTACTTACTGGATAAATCTTGAAATACACTATAGAAAAGGTTAACCAATCTGCTTCAAGGTTACAACTATTTTTAAATTGAAGAGAAATTGCGCGAAATTGCCTTGGTGGTTAACGTAAGATTTGATTGGTTTACAGAACACTGAATATGTAATTAGCAAAACCACGTTAGTACGGCTGCGCCGGAAAAATATCAAAAATGTATAATATCAAAAATGTATAATATCAAAAATGTATAATATCAAAAATGTATAATATCAAAAATGTATAATATCAAAAATGTATAATATCAAAAATGTATTTTTGCATTGGGTATTTCAGCTTGTCGATATTTTATTCATCAAACTTCTCTATTTCCAAACGTTGCTGGAACAGTGAATTACGGTTTCCACTTCTATGGGTTCAGCGATTTTATATATGAAAGTATATTTACTGTCTACAAAACATGTAGAAATAATTTGTTACTGTAGAAGTAGGGGAGACCGGGGAGTATTGGGACACTTTTTACATTTTTGTGAATATGACTGCTCCCTTCTAATTAACTCACTTTTCAGCACATACTGTAAGCAGACAAAAACTGAAGAGCTTCACCATGGTGCTCAATGAGAGGTCTGCGCATGCGCGACAATCGCCCGTAAGGACCATGTTTGGCTGGAGCCGTTATTATAAAATGCGTGAGCAGTTTTGCTTTTTGAACCTATGTACCCGTATGGTGTTCCATGTGATAAATATAGCATTCTTCTTCAGGTATCGAACAGAAGTATAAGTGATAGGATGTTAAAACTGACAGTCTATGATGTTGATCGTCAGAAGAAACATCACGTGATTGGACACGCCCTCTATCCCCTCAAAGATCATGACTGTGAGAGTAACGAACGACTTGTCATATGGCGTGACTTAGAGCGAGAAGTGTTAGAAGTAAGATTGTATTGTTGTACATAGAAAACATTCATAGATAGTTCCCACATTTACAATATTTACCTCCCTTGTTCTGAATAGTCGGCCATATTGATAGGCAAATTTCTTTAACGTTTATAGGGAATGTAATGTAAATGGTGATAAAATAATAAGATATACAATAAACTTATTTATTAAACTCATGTGTGCAGATGGCTAGGGAGGTTGAAGAAAGGTTGAAGTGGTTGCCACATGCAAATTCTCTTAGTATTTTCTCAATTATCACATATGATTGGCAATAACTTCTATAATTGCTTCTCAGTTTTGCCTATCAAAATGGCTGATGATTAACATCAAGGGAGGTAAATATTGTCCATGTGGGAACAATCTATCGACCGTCAATTTTATTTTTTCTAACGGTATGATCTACTTTCCTATTGTTTGTTCTTCGAGGTTTTAACCGGAAATGTTCGGCTAGCAGTTCTGCTGACAACCCGTCACACAACATCTGCTTTTCAATATCAATCTTTTATTTGCGATGATGTTTAATTTAAATTGATGACGGAAATAACCAGAATTTAACAAATGACATCGATTACTTTTTTCAAACTATGGAATATTTCAATCCAGAAATAAAATCGTCCGGTCGAAAACATCTCAAATTGTCAATTATGAAAAGTTCTTAGAAGTCACTTCTTAAAATAGAATTGGTAAATGAAGGCAAACCTACCCGACTATATATTCTGTCATATCTTGCTGTTTTTGTGTTTGTCCATTCGAAGTTGCTTGCCAAAACCATTTCAATTATTTTGAGTGCCAAAACATCACTTTTGTGTCTGAGGGAAATGCCCTAGTCGTGATGCATTATGGGATTCAGTATAATACTCGAACGAATAATTGCCGGAACCGGATGTCAAATAGCATTTTTGCACGCATTTAAAGCACTCTGTGACATTTTTCCTAACGTGAAATATCGTCCGACGATGTCAAACACGAGAAGGCGTCATTAATTCTATAAATGTCAATTCTTTTGCTGAACAGAGTAAGATCTACATATATTGGTTTTGAAAATCTCTTATGTGACCGCGACAGATACAATGGAAGCTACATCAACATTCTAGTGACTTGTATCAGTTGATTTAATGTGTTTTATCCTTTTTGCAGACGACATCAGATTTGAAAGGAGAGGTTATGGTGTCTTTGTCCTACAACAATCATTTGGAACGTCTGACTGTTGGTATTTATGAGGGAAGGTCGTTTGAAACCGAGGCACCTTCACCTATTGGTAATATTCTGAAAAAATCATCATCATAAGTTTTGTCTCCTTATAAACCCAACAGTTTTTTTCAAACTGGTGATTGGCGGAGGGTATTTAGGGATTTTAGACATCCGGTTATTCCCGACGTTTCCGGTGAGACCGACACGCTGAAAATAGACTTAGGTGACTTAGAGCAACCCCCAACTCTTTGAAAGTTAGAAAACGTAAAGCTCCAAGGCTTAGATTAAGACAACCCTTTTAGAACTTTAATCCCCTGGGTATGCCAGCCCCTCCCTACATTCACTAAGGCCCCTTGGTATGCCAGCCCCTCGCTACATTCACTGAGGCCCCTGGGTATGCCAGTCCCTCCCTACATTCACTGAGGCCCCTGGGTATGCCAGCCCCTCCCTACATTCACTAAGGCCCCTTGGTATGCCAGCCCCTCCCTACATTCACTGAGGCCCCTGGGTATGCCAGCCCCTCCCTACATTCACTGAGGCCCCTGGGTATGCCAGTCCCTCCCTACATTCACTAAGGCCCCTTGGTATGCCAGCCCCTCGCTACATTCACTAAGGCCCCTTGGTATACCAGCCCCTCCCTACATTCACTGAGGCCCCTGGGTATGCCAGTCCCTCCCTACATTCACTAAGGCCCCTTGGTATGCCAGCCCCTCGCTACATTCACTAAGGCCCCTTGGTATGCCAGCCCCTCGCTACATTCACTGAGGCCCCTGGGTATGCCAGTCCCTCCCTACATTCACTGAGGCCCCTGGGTATGCCAGCCCCTCCCTACATTCACTAAGGCCCCTTGGTACGCCAGCCCCTCCCTACATTCACTCAGGCCCCTGGGTATACCAGCCCCTCCCTACATTCACTGAGGCAAGACATTGATTGGTGCGTTCGGAACGGTGACAGGATAAAATAAATAAGAACAATAATATACATTTATGAATTATAACTTAACCACTAAATATGGGAAATGCAACCATTAATATTGTCATTATACATGTATATGTTTTATGTCGTTGCATTTGCTTCTTAATTCGAATATATTATGTTATTCATGAACGTATCTTAGCAGAAATTGGTGTTAAGGCCTCGTGTATATTTCGTTCCGGTAAATATGCTTACAATAACATAAACAAACGTACGTTAAATATCTTATTGCAGTTTTGGCCATTTGATTTTATCGATTTTTTTTAAAAGAAGCGTAGGCCGCGGCCCGACATATTCCCATAGATCATGGCCTACACGGCATATATCTATATGAATATATGCCCTAAATTGCTTGTTGTTATTTCATGTGCCTGCATAGAACTCAGTTGTAATTGATTAATACAATACCATATGTAGCTAAATCTGTCAAATAAATATACTTAACGTGCTTAAACGCAATTGTAATGATATATTTCAAAAATATTCAAATGGATATTTAGTAGATAGTTAGTACGATTTACAGTTTACAATGATATATACTGGTCGAAAGAGATAACCCGCCATTTTGTACTTTGATAATCTTCACTCAATTATAACACAATGATCTGGAACATTGAACGGAATTTTGACAGGTTTACATCGGTTAATTCGTCTAGAGTTCATTTCTTTTGAATGATAAATGTTATAGCTAATTGCAATCTAAATCAACAGAGAGATGTATTCAGCAGTGTTTTAGAAACTATGTGAGAAAGTACTAGAGCGTTAGCTTTTTTGACCAGTATATTTGGTGTTTAATTTCAGATTCATATGTGAAGGTTTTACTCATGGTACAAAATAAAACAATCAAAACGAAAAAGACGGAAGTCATTAAGAAGAGTATCAATCCAGCGTATAATGAATCATTTACATTCAAACTTCCTGTCCCATCATTAGACACTGCAAATATAACCATCACAGCTATGCAACCACAGACAGGGTACAAAGGTAAGTAGGTTTAAATCGGCATGTCTTTGTTTCTTGTCTTAGCTGATGGATATATGCTAGTTTCAAACCACCCGATTTGTATTCTGTAAGTGACGTCATTTCAAGAAAACTTGTGATGTCACTATTTGCAAGCAGGAAACCATATGTACTCCATATGGTCACTTCGTTTTCATATTGCCATATGGGGCTAATATTGCTTATTGTCAGTACATGGTGACGTCACATGTGGAAATTGGAAATCGTACAGCGGCGCTCATTTCATTTAACAAAAAACTTACTTATTGTTTAAATTGATGTGTTTCTGAACCGAAAGTAGTAGATTTTAGACATCAAAACGAAAGTAGTGATTTTCTCTGACAAAATATGAAGAGGCTTTTCTAATTCATCGTTATAGATTAGGATATGATGGCGGTATCAGTGGTCATTAAGTATATATGCATATACAACGTTTTTCATTCATGTTTTAAGCCAGAAAGCGACACATTCAATAGCTAACGCATAGAGTTATTCTTATTATTATTACAGTAACGTAACTTCTGTGAGACAGTTCGATGTTAAAAGTCGTATTTCTTTCAAACTATGTCAAATTCAATTAAATGAAATGAAAAAGATTTCGTCGCAAGTGTATTACTTCGTTACCCAACATGTAAAAACGTTTTTATCCATATTATTAGTATATAAAATGGTATGCCATTCTAAGGGTTTGAATTGAACATAATATAAATATTGTTTCGATGCAAGTCTATTAAAGCACTCTAATTATTTTGTTTATTGTACAATTGTTTAATGATTATGTGAGTGTCATTTCTGTCTTACTAACCAGTAATCGAGCCTAATACAGTGAGTAAAAAGTTCACGGATCAATCTCACACATGGCAGAATTCGAATTCATGACCTTTGGATAAAGAGTCAGACACTCTACAGTCGGACCTTGTTCATTCGAATTCGTCAGTTCCGAAATTTAACTTTGAACAATACTTTGAACGATACTTTGAACGATACTTTGAACGATACTTTGAACGATACTTTGAACGATACTTTGAACGATACTTTGAACGATACTTTGAACAATACTTTGAACAATACTTTGAACAATACTTTGAACAATACTTTGAACAATACGTTGAACAATACTTTGAACAATACTTTGAACAATACTTTGAACAATACATGGTTTCGAATAGCCAATTTCAATTCGATACATCGGGACCTTATATATTTATTTCGGATTGATACCAAATATTCGGATAGAATGTTGTCGAATAAACGAGGTCCGACTGTATTCCTTCTTTGCTGTTTAGTTAGCATTATTATCACTTAAATAATACACATACTCTTTAAAATGATTAAACTTTACTATCGTTATTTTCAGATAAAGTTATCGGTAAAGTTACTATAGGATCGTTTATGTTCGCACGAGGTAAAGAGTTGCAACACTGGAATGATATGGTTGCAAATCAGCGTGAACAAGTTGTCAACTGGCATACATTGGTGTCTTAGTCAAGTCAAACTGTAACATATTAATAGAAAAACATCATATGTGCATACTTCATAGTACACGCAAACATACTGCACACTTTTATAGCGATGCATTTGGAATAGCTTTGGTCAACTTGAACTCTGGTCCGAAAACGTTTGTCTTCTAATGATTCCAGAAAGGGGAATGGTCAGTTCTAGTATTCGTGTGTGTAGAAGACATTCAGAGGACTATTTCTGTACTCGATGTTGCGAAAAAAATGCTACGCCGTAAAAATGAGATAGTCTGAAAAAAATTATATCTTACATCCGCCGCCATATTGCTTCTATCGTCTGTATGATGTAAACACACGGACAAACTTATCTATCACCTGTCAGCTTACGAGAATTGATTTGAACTTAATTGATTGTCGTCTGGGGAACTATGTGAGTTAATTTGAAGATGCTCCAATTATAAAGTATATGTGGAAAAGCATCAAGAATATTATGAATTACTTCTATATTACACTGTCGTATAGTAGGTACTAAAACATGTACAACTGTAAATTCACAGTTACTGGTCAAATGAGACAGTCCGCTATTTTGTATATAGAATATATTCACTCTATTATGACAACGCGACCAGGAGCGTTGGGTATGAATTGAACAGGCCTATATCGACTTTGGGCAATATATCTATTCATTTGAATCATTAATGACATAGATCACTGTAATAAAAATTAATTCGGCGGGTTAGCATTTTTGGCCAGTATAACACGGACAAATGGAATTTATAACTGTTGTGTTATTTATTATTCTTCACTAAGACTGGATTGTCGCAGTTATAGACCAAACCGTCTATAATCATTATATTCAATGAACGTTTTTTATATTATAAAATTGTCTAAATGTAAGTATTTTCGGACATACCTTGAATCTGGACGTGTGGTCTACCAGTTGTAATATATTTACAATAATTAAAGTTTGATTCACTCTATTGTCGCGCGAACAATTTAATGCAAATTTGCTATTGTGCGTAAGATAATATTCATGCTAAGTCTAATAGCTATATCTAGAGAAAGGAAATCGATTGCAACGTTCTAAAACCTGTACAATTAACCACAGGATATTGCCACGAGTTCTTTCCCCTTATCTCCTCCACCGTTCTCACCCTTTGGCATTTTTTTAAAATATTCGTGTATACTTCATACATATTATATAGAAGGTGTAGAGGGAGAGAACTCTAGATGTGATCAAGGGAAATAACCCATGACAATCTCTTGTACAACTAACAGTATCATCATAGTCCACAGATAATTGTATAACTTTTCCTTTTGCATAATTGTGTTGATTACTCAAACAGTACGATCTGGAGAAAGATAATTGTAAACGAAGCTCAGTTTAGATATTTGATAATATTGAGGCAATATTTGTCTGTTTGAAATGTAAACTTTACTCCAACATCTGAGATATTCTAATTTAAGAAAATAAGAAATTGTCCTGCGTTTCAATATAGCGTCTGTGTTGCTTTTGCACTATCCTGGCATTTGTTAGACAAAATGGAAGTTACCTGATGGTGCAACTACTATGTCTCCATATTTCTGTCTCTTCATTTGTATTTGTTTTACAATAACTATGTACTAAGTATGTTATATCTTGTTTATATAGCTGTCTAAATGTTTATAAAACGTTAGAAATTGCTGCTTTGTAATTATCATCATCATTTTGAATAATTGTTGCCATTGTATAAAATGTATGTGTAATAAAAGCGTGTTCATTTTATGCTGGTTTTATGTATTTCTTGTCTTGTAAACAAAGTTGGTGCCATCTCTCGTACAGTGATGAATATATTCACGGTCATTGCCGTCAGTCGGTTGTAAATAAAACGTAGAGCGAACTACGGTAAAACCTCAATATTAAGACCACCTTTGGGACCATTGAAAACTGGTGTTCTAAATGAGTTGGTATTCCTATTTAGGTTAAATAAAGAGCAAAACAATGAAAATGGACTTGCCAATGGTGTTCTTAATTTTGAGGTGTTCTTTATGTAAAGTTTTAGTGTACTTCAAAACGTTAAAGGAATTTTTTCAACATGTGGGCAGTTTTCTAGTTATGAACAGCGGTCAGTTGACCTAACAAGTTTCCCAAAATACCAACCAGTACTAACCCGTTCTTCCACACAAGCAATGGACTAAGTACAACAACAAGTTGTCCCAAAATACCAACCAGTACTAACACGTTCTTCCACAAGCAACGGACTAAGTACAACAACAAGTTGTCCCAAAATACCAACCAGTACTAACCCGTTCTTCCACACAAGCAATGGACTAAGTACAACAACAAGTTGTCCCAAAATACCAACCAGTACTAACCCGTTCTTCCACACAAGCAATGGACTAAGTACAACAACAAGTTGTCCCAAAATACCAACCAGTACTAACCCGTTCTTCCACAAGCAACGGACTAAGTACAACAACAAGTTGTCCCAAAATACCAACCAGTACTAACCCGTTCTTCCACAAGCAACGGACTAAGTACAACAACAAGTTGTCCCAAAATACCAACCAGTACTAACCCGTTCTTCCACAAGCAACGGACAAAGTACAACAACAAGTTTCCCAAAATACCAACCATTACTAATCCGTTCTTCCACAAGCAACGGACAAAGTACAACAACAAGTTGTCCCAAAATACCAACCAGTACTAATCCGTTCTTCCACAAGCAACGGACTAAGTACAACAACAAGTTGTCCCAATATACCAACCAGTACTAACCCGTTCTTCCACAAGCAACGGACAAAGTACAACAACAAGTTGTCCCAAAATACCAACCAGTACTAACACGTTCTTCCACAAGCAACGGACAAAGTACAACAACAAGTTGTCCCAAAATACCAACCAGTACTAACCCGTTCTTCCACAAGCAATGGACTAAGTACAACAACTTCCCAGTATGAATAAGTGATGGAGGACACATTACTTTTGATGAATTATTTTCAGCCAAATTATCACACATTGAGAATGTCCGCCTCACTCGGGAATCGAATCTACGGCCTCCATATTGGCAGTCGAATGCTCTATCTATTGAGTTTTGTGGACGAGTCTCTTTTAAAAGGAATTCCAGTGAAGCTTTATGTACAGATGGTTACCATAAATATGCGGTACATTTTGGCGAGTCTGTGAATTACGTGCACACAGATATTCTAGCATTTTTATTAACTTATTATAGAGATTTAGTTGTTTCAACGAACGTCATATACGTAAGACCATGCTTCCCCACACAGACCCTCGGGAAAACCACAGTCTACAAACCATTAGGCACAGTGGAGGTGCAAAGGGTAAACATATATGGGAATATGGTTGCAAAGAATCATAAATCAACGGCCATATGAAGAATAAAGCTTATAGTAAAATGTGAACTGACTAAAAGCGAATCTTAACATTGTATCGTCTAATCTTATAACATTTTTGCATGTAGAAGGAGACTACTTAATTAAGTGAAAACAGTCATCGGATTTAAGTGAGGAAATGTTCAAGTATCGAAAGCGGTATGTACACACTTGACCGTATGTATTTAAGGCTAAAGTGGTGTAACGTTGACTCATTTGATTGTTGGCAAACATTCGGATACTAGTACTATGGATGTGTACGGATATATAATGCGTCTACTTTTCTTGCTTTCTTGGAAAATGTACGAATGCAATGGAATAAAATTAACTATTGCTAACTCGAGCTGTGAGGAAGAAACAAATTCTACGCATTCGCATACACCACTTTCTTTGTACAATATTTTCAACAGTATCAATACTATGAAGTTAGTCAGTAACTTGCTATCAAATGGAGATAACAAACGCATTTCTGGATATGCAGAGTTCTTGCCCCGGCTTGTATTGTATGGCTGTTTTTCACTTGATAGCGACTCTGTTGTCTCTAATATCATCAGTTATGAGACGTTTTCAATCGAACGTACTCGTCCTTTGTTTGATTGTTATCAAAACTGCCATCAACATTATGATGGACACTTTTACGCAGGATTTGGCCACGGCAACTGTATCTGCATGAAGAACATTGATACATTTAAAAATGATCTCAAGGTCGACACAATATGCATGGAAAAATTCGATAACGTCTTCAGTGGCCATTATATAAACGAAGAAAATTTGTACGCCTTCATCGTCTTCAAGGTGGACAATAGTTCATTCAATCTTGTGAACTCAGGAAATAAATCCACTGCAACATTTTTGACTTTATACACATTCGCGGTACAGAACCAACATGGAGGTGTGGAGTACGAATTTGGATTGTCATCTAATTTTGAAAATGTCTCGGACTTAGTATGTGCTAGTAGCAATATCAATGACACGAAACGAAACATCAAGAGTGTCACAATTTCACTGAAAACATTCAATATTTCTCAGGCACAAGCCATATGTTTACAAAATAGTATGGTATTAGCGTCGATGGATTCACTCAACGCCGCTAACGTCCGGTTGAGCAACGGCGTTTATCTGCTTGGTGATTTTAGTTACGTCTATTTTAATGTTCCGAAACAGTCCCATGATTATTCATGCGTTGTTCTGGAGAAGAAGTCGGATAATATATTCATTAAACCCGATAACTGCAGTATTCCAAAGCCGCTTATTTGTGTGACTAAAACCGACTTCGCAAACGTCCCAAATAACTTCAACTATATTCTTACAGTGTCTGTTATAGTCGTGATATTTGTAATATTGCTCGTGTTGGCTATATGCTGTAAACGCAGATATCTGAAATCCATTAACTGTCAGGGTTATCTTCGAGGACATTCTTCCAGGGAGCATAATTCTATTCAAGGAACATCCGATAGCAACAGTGTGCCCGGTCGTTTGAATGCCGTATATGACCAAGGACAAGCAGATGCTGGGTCCGTTCCTGGGATTACGAAAACTGATAGTGTTCCCGGTCGTGTGAATGTTATAAACACCACTAGTTCATGTCCTTCAAGCGACGGGTCTGTTCCTGGTCGCAGCAATATGGCTAAATTCTCTCCCGCCATTTAGGAAAGAATGGACGGTCAATACGCACATTATAAATACTAGTACATGTACATTCCACGCTCACATGTTTTTTTTCTAATTGGTCACTTCTTCTATAGAGGATATTAGTATGTTTCGGTGTAAGATCGAGCTTTTAAAGACATTGCTTGTTTAATCTTACAATACAAACAAATTTCTTGTATGACTGATGGCCAGTGTCATTTTAGATTTTGACATATTTTCAAGTGGCCCCAGGGCAAACCGGATGCCACTCAAATGTGTATACTTCATGTGCATTTAAGTTTTATGTTTCGTCGATATCTAACTAATCATGGAGTTAACTACAAAGCTTAATTGAAGTTAAAGTGTGTACTTCCGATATTTGATTTTGAAAGGATTTCACTCAGGTTAACCCAAATTATGAATTGATGTTAATAGAATGATATTTGCACAAACAATATTGCTTTACATAAGCCATGTATCGGACTCTAGCAACCATTCTTGTATGAGGGACCTATATCCCGTTCTGTGAATGTGGCGTCCCCTGTGGGACGATTTCTAGATTTTGCATTATTATTTGCAACAACATTGAAACTTCGATAATAAGACCACCCTTTGAACCCTTGAAAACTGGTCTTAATATTGAGGTGGTCTTAATATTGAAGTTATATAAAGAGCAAAACTGTGAAAATGGACTTGAAAATAGTGTTCTAAATTTTGAGGTGGTCTTATTAAGAGGTTTTACTGTATTCTCTACAATTTTTCCAAGTATCGTCACGTATTAAGTATCTACACACATTTTTCAATATCTTCAATAAAATAAATACTTCAAATTCTGATCTTCATCTAAGGATGTTACTTAAAATTGGTTGGTAAAATTACCATTTTGGTTCAATAGTTAATAAAGATTGAATATTATCTGAAACGATAATTTTATCTGTACGACAAAGCAACTATGTTATTTTTTCCAGTTACCTCCTCTGATCATCCTAATGCTTGTAAATGCGGGAAGAGGAAACACTAAAATAACATGGCAATTCTTATATAAATTTCTGAGTGGAGCGAAATGAAATGTTTATCTTAAAATGAAACTGGATTAACATTGAATGTGCCACTCAAATGTGTTGTTCTATGAAATAAAATAAATAAATGAGTTGATACTAAAATGCCTCCATTTGTTCTTACAATTACTTTCCTCATTTCGTGAATCTGGCCAATGTTATCGTATACAGCAGTACATCTGGTTAAAGTTATCGTATAAAGCAGTACATCTGGTTAAAGTTATCGTATAAAGCAGTACATCTGGTTAAAGTTATCGTATAAAGCAGTACATCTGGTCAAAGTTATCGTATAAAGCTGTACATCTGGTTAAAGTTATCGTATACAGCAGTACATCTGGTTAAAGTTATCGTATAAAGCAGTACATCTGGTCAAAGTTATCGTATAAAGCAGTACATCTGGTTAAAGTTATCGTATAAAGCAGTGAATCTGGCCAAAGTTATCGTAAAAAGCAGTACATCTGGTTAAAGTTATCGTATACAGCAGTACATCTGGTTAAAGTTATCGTATAAAGCAGTACGTCTGGTTCAAGTTATCGTATAAAGCAGTACATCTGGTTAAAGTTATCGTATAAAGCAGTACAACTGGTCAAAGTTATCGTATAAAGCAGTATATCTGGCCAAAGTTATCGTATAAAGCAGTACATCTGGTTAAAGTTATCGTATAAAGCAGTAAATCTGGTTAAAGTTATCGTATAAAGCAGTACAACTGGTCAAAGTTATCGTATAAAGCAGTATATCTGGCAAAAGTTATCGTAAAAAGAAGTACATCTGGTTAAATTTATCGTATAAAGCAGTACATCTGGTTAAAGTTATCGTATAAAGCAATAAATGTGGCTAAAGTTATCGTATAAAGCAGTAAATATGGTTAAAGTTATCGTATAAAGCAGTACATCTGGCCAAATTTATCGTATAAAGAAGTAAATGTGGCTAAAGTTATCGTATAAAGCCGTACATCTGGTTAACGTTATCGTATAAAACAGTAAATATGGTTAAAGTTATCGTATAAAGTAGTAAATGTGGCTAAAGTTATCGTATAAAGCAGTACATCTGGTTAACGCTATCGTATAAAGTAGTAAATATGGTTAAAGTTATCGTATAAAGCAGTAAATGTGGCTAAAGTTATCGTATAAAGCAGTAAATATGGTTAAACATATCGTATAAAGCAGTACATCTGGCCAAATTTATCGTATAAAGAAGTAAATGTGGCTAAAGTTATCGTATAAAGCCGTACATCTGGTTAACGTTATCGTATAAAACAGTAAATATGGTTAAAGTTATCGTATAAAGTAGTAAATGTGGCTAAAGTTATCGTATAAAGCAGTACATCTGGTTAACGTTATCGTATAAAGTAGTAAATATGGTTAAAGTTATCGTATAAAGCAGTAAATGTGGCTAAAGTTATCGTATAAAGCAGTACATCTGGTTAAAGTTATCGTATAAAGCAGTACATCTGGTCAAAGTTATCGTATAAAGCAGTACATCTGGTTAAAGTTATCGTATACAGCAGTACATCTGGTTAAAGTTATCGTATAAAGCAGTAAATCTGGCCAAAGTTATCGTATAAAGCAGCACATCTGGTTAAAATTATCGTATAAAGCATTACAACTGGTTAAAATTATCGTATAAAGCAGTACATCTTGTTAAAGTTATCGTATAAAGCAGTACATCTGGTTAAAGTTATCGTATAAAGCAGTACATCTGGTTAAAGTTATCGTATAAAGCAGTACATCTGGTTAAAGTTATCGTATAAAGCAGTATATCTGGTTAAAGTTATCGTATAAAGCAGTACATCTGGTTAAAGTTATCGTATAAAGCAGTATATCTGGCCAAAGTTATCGTATAAAGCAGTACATCTGGTTAAAGTTATCGTATAAAGCAGTAGATCTGGTTAAAGAAATCGCATAAAGCAGTATATCTGGCCAAAGTTATCGTATAAAGCAGTTCATCTGGTTAAAGTGATCGTATAAAGCAGTTAATGTGGCAAAAGTTATCGTATAAAGCAGTACATCTGGTTAAAGTTATCGTATAAAGCAGTAAATGTGGCTAAAGTTATCGTATAAAGCAGTACATCTGGTTAAAGTTATCGTATAAAGCAGTATATCTGGCCAAAGTTATCGTATAAAGCAGTACATCTGGTTAAAGTTATCGTATAAAGCAGTAAATGTGGCTAAAGTTATCGTATAAAGCAGTAAATATGGTTAAAGTTATCGTATAAAGCAGTACATCTGGTCAAAGTTATCGTATAAAGCAGTACATCTGGTTAAAGTTATCGTATACAGCAGTACATCTGGTTAAAGTTATCGTATAAAGCAGTAAATCTGGCCAAAGTTATCGTATAAAGCAGTAAATATGGTTAAAGTTATCGTATAAAGCAGTAAATGTGGCTAAAGTTATCGTATAAAGCAGTAAATCTGGTTAAAGTTATCGTATAAAGCAGTATATCGGGCCAAAGTTATCGTATAAAGCAGTAAATGTGGCTAAAGTTATCGTATAAAGCAGTAAATATGGTTAAAGTTATCGTATAAAGCAGTAAATGTGGTTAAAGTTATCGTATAAAGCAGTAAATATGGTTAAAGTTATCGTATAAATCAGTACATCTGGTTGACGTTATCGTATAAAGCAGTAAATATGGTTAAAGTTATCGTATAAAGCAGTAAATGTGGCTAAAGTTAACGTATAAAGCAGTACATCTGCTTAAAGTTATCGTATAAAGCAGTACATCTGGTTAAAGTTATCGTATAAAGCAGTATATCTGGCCAAAGTTATCGTATAAAGCTGTAAATCTGGCAAAAGTTATCGTATAAAGCAGTAAATTTGGTTAACGTTATCGTATAAAGCAGTAAATCTGGGCAAATTTATCGTATAAAGCAGTAAATCTGACCAAAGTTATCGTATAAAGCACATATTTCAAGTGTAATATTTGTTGTCCATATTTCACCACTGCAAAAGGGAGTAATCTTTTTAATCAAGGTTAACACCATTTCAGTTTTCTTGGTATTAATTATCAACCAGTACTAACTTGCCCAAGCGCAAGCAGCTACAATTTGTCCATAAGCATCAGAGGTGGAGGACAAATGACCGAAACCAATTGTCACGGAAGGACATGACCTGCCAAGCCCGGGACCTCCAATATGACAGCCAACCGGGCGGACGGAAGCACACAACGTACATAATAAAATTATGTTGGATTCATATTTAAATAATAATGAACCATCTTTAAAAAATATAAAAGAGACAAACATTTTTCGTTCATTAAATTTTATTATGAGCACACACAAAACTGTAAACAAACTCGTGTGTATCAATACATTGCTTTAAACCGCATCTGAACTCCACAAAAACAGCTAATTAGTTCACAAACCACTTTAGCAGGTCACCTTTTCAACATTTCGTTCGGTGAACTTTGGAACTACTTTGTTTGCGTAGTAATTAGGTTGTGGACGTTTTTGACATGTTACCGGCTTTGAGTCTTTGTTTGTGTTTTGAAAACGGGAACCAATTGCTATATGCCTCTCAAATTGCCACACTACTATATACTGAGCGGTACGGTCCAAAAATGATAGAATATAAGGATAAAAGCTAAATCATGAATGTTTTGAAATACCAATTTTTGTATTCTATGTATATTTGCCATCTGAGAATGATATTGAATTATACAACAAAACCTTAAGTGATGTTTAATCGATCATGTATCATTATTGTAAACATAGAACCGTTGTATTTGCTGACGATTTTAACGCATTTTCGAATAATACATGGTTTTGAAAAGCCCATTTCAATTCGACGTGCATAACAAGATACATCGGAACCTGATATGTATTTCGGATGAAACCAAGTATTTGGTTGTCGAATCAACCGGGGTCCGATTGTATCTGCTTTTGCTGATTTAATAGGCCTACTGTTGGAAATATATTCTCTGCTTTAGTCGTAAACATGTTTTAAAATACGTACATGACACTTTTATCAATATAATAGATTTACAATGTTAAACATATACTGGTCAAAAGAGCTAACTGGCTAATCTTCAATAAATAACAAATTCGATACGCGTGATTTTAACAGATTTATATCAATTTCTTTTATAGTTCACTTCATTTGGATAATAATTGTTCCATATGACCCTTGAGTTGACCCTTTGATCCTTGGATTTCCAAAATGCAACATTTTGACCCGGCTTAGGATTCTAGTTGAAGGGTGAATTTTTCTCTAAATTATAGGTATTTTGACCATAAAATGGTAAAATCCAGTAAACAATTATCAAAATGACCCTTAAGATTCAGCACCTAGTGAAATCCCTGCTTGCTATAGCTTACTGTAATCAAAGTCAACAGAATCAGTAACTTTAAACACTGTGTGAAATAGTACTGGCGGGTTAGCACTTTTGTCCAGTATATACCGACATCTGCATGGGTGGCAGTAGTTGTGATTTATTTTTATGGCAGGGGCAGTTCGTATGGACTTAATATTATGGTCGACAAGAAATGTTGTATGGTACGTAGAACTTTGTGATACAGCCGGGCAGTCGGACTACGACAGACTGAGACCACTGTCTTATCCATAAACGGTAGAATATTACATAAAACAATATTCTAAAGTCAGGAATAGCCAAATATGGAAATATGTCATATTGACTAGTAGCGTTGTACAAAGCAGAGAACAGACGTTTAACAAAGTGGTATTGAGATTGAGCCCCGATCCAAAGTTTGTGGGTTCGGGTTCGAATCCCGCCTCGGGCGAAGTTGAGCCGCGAAAGTTTCACAATTCCTGCATTAGGAGTACTGGTTAGTTACCTAGACAGTAGTTATCGACAATTATCAGTAAGAACCTATTTCAGAATAAAATAAATAAGTATAAACTGTACTATTTCAGTACAATTGAACGACTTTTACAGTAAAATCTCACTTGAAGACCACCTTGATAATAAGACCACTTCAAAATTAAGACCACAATCCTCAAGTTCATTTTCCCTGTTTTGTTCTTTATTCAACCTAAATATTGAGACCACATCAAAATTAAATCAATTGTTAAGGGTCCCAAGGGTGATCTTATTATTGAGGTTTCACTGTATAGGTCGTTTTCTGGATGTTGGACTTATTTTTAGCAACTTATTTTCTCTGTTTTTGTATTTCAGAGTGTTTTTATTATTTGTTTCTCCGTGAATTCCCGGGACAGTTTTAAGAATGTCAGATTGAAGGTAAATTACATGTATTTAACATTTTACTTTTGATACTAAAATGTTCATTTACAAATGATTCAGGTTCGCTATAGATATGGATCAAAATGCGAAATAATACCATGTTGTATATAGTTAAATTATATACATTGTGCGTACAGTAAAACCTCACAACAAGACCACCTCAATATTGGGACCACCTCAAAATGTTCAAGTCCATTTTTACTGTTTTGATCTTTATTCAATCTCAATATTAGGATCATCTCAATAAGAAGACCATTTTTCAAGGTTCCAAGGATGGTCTTATTATTGAGGTTTTATTGAAAACGAGCATTTTCCTGCGTTTCCTAAACCATTCCATTT